>JAIXND010000779.1:10552176-10614759 GCA_023646645.1 Varanus salvator macromaculatus | reverse complement strand
GAGAGAGAGAGAGAGAGAGAGAGAGAGAGAGAGAGAGAGAGAGAGAGGGTGGTTCAGGTACCCATTGAGGATGTCAACATGATAATAGATGACAAAGAAAAGGCAGAAATGCTCCATTTCTACTTCAGGCACATCTCCCAAAAGTTGGTTTTTGATCTTCCTGGCAAAGGTGAAGTACAAACTGCATGGGCAGGATTGCAGCTTGAGATTGGCAAATGGCCAATCTTGAATGGCTTGAATACTTTGAATGAGTTCAGCTCTCCAGGGCCCAATGAACCGCATCCTAGATTAATAAAACAGAACAACTCTCAGAACCATTGTCCTTTCTCTTGGATAAATCATGGAAGATGGGAGAAGTACCAGATGACTGGAGTAGGGCTAATGTTGCCCCTAGTTTTAAAAAGGGAAACATGGAGGCAACTGAGAGCTATAGCTCAGTCAATTGGACATCAATCCCTTGGAAAATTCTGGAACAAATTATGAAGTATTTGATTGGAAAAACTTGAAAACAATGCAGTGATTACAAGAAGCCAAGATGGATCTGTCAAGAACAGATCCTGCCAGATTAATCTGATCTCATTCTTTGATTAGATAATCTTCATGTTAGGACTGTGGGAATGCTGTGGATATAATCTATCCTGACTAAAGCAGAACTTTTGACAAAGTGGCTCATGATATCCTGATTAGCAAGCTGGCTAGAAATGGGCTAGACGGAACAACTATCAGGTAAGATCCGCAGTTGGCTACAGAATTGGGTAGCGCTCAGAGACTGCTCATCAATGGCACCTTCTCAAACTGGGGAGAGATAACAATTGGGGTACTGCAGGATTTCAATCCTGGGATCAGGGCTCTTCAACATATTTATTCATGTTGATGAGGAAGCTGATGACATGAAATTGGGTGGATGGCTAATACCCTGGAAGACAGAAACAAAATTCAAAGTAAGAGCACACTCCAAGTACTTGAAAGGCTGTCACCAAGAGGAAAGGTAGGATCTGCTCTTGATCATCCTGGATTGCAGGACATGGAACAACAGACTCAAATTATAGGAAGGCAGATTCTAACTGGACATCAGGAAGAACTTCCTGACTGTTAGAGCAGTACAACAATGGAACCAATGACCAAGGGAGGTTGTGGACTCTCCCACAGTAGAGGCATTCAAGAGGCAGCAGAAATGCCATCTGAGAGGGATAGTTTAACTCTGAATCCTGCACTGAGCAGGGGGTTGGACTCGATGGCCATCTTGGCCCATTCCAACTCTGCTATTCCATGGCACTCTGAGTCTTCTTTTTCAATGTGAAATGTTGAAAGAATTGTCTTAGGTTAGTCATGGGACAGAAACAACTATCTTTTCTTGTGTTACTCTAAGGATGGATTTTTACAAAGAGAAAACTGTGTCAAAAAATATGTCATCTATGATTTTGCTAACAGAAGTTGTAAAGTCAATGTTTAACTTACATTTCTTCAAAACTTGCAGTTGATAAAAAAAACTGGGTGGGGTAGTGAACACCTTAGAAGACAGAATGAAGATCCAGGGTGATCTTGATAAACTTGAATGCTGGGCTGAAACCAGCAGAATGAGATTCAACAGGGACAAATGCCAAGTCCTCCACTTAGGAAAAAGAAACCAAAGGCATCGATACAAGATGGGGGGATACGTGGCTCAACAGAACTGAAAAAGATCTTCGAGTAATTGTGGACAATAGGCTAAACATGAGCCAACAATGCAATGCAGCTGCCAAAAGGGCAAATGCTATTTTGGGATGCATTAACAGAAGTATTACTTCCAAATCATGAGGAGGAGTAGTTCCTCTATAATCCTCACTAGTCAGACCTCACCTGGAATACTGTGTCTAGTTGTGGGCACCAAGATTTAAGAAAGGGTCTAGTGGAGGGCAACAAAAATGATCCAGGGTTTGGAAACACTGCTCTACTATGAGGAGAGACTAAGAGAACTGGCATGTTGAGGAGAGAAGGAGAGAAGACTGAGGTGGGGGTGGGGACATGAAATCCCTCTATAAGTATCTCAAAGGCTGTCACAAAGAGGATGGTCAAGATCTCTTCTTGCTGATGCCAGCATGTAGCACACAGAATAATCAATTCAAGCTGCGGCAACCCAGATTCAGGCTGGACATCAGGAAAGGTTTCCTCACTGTCAGAGCAATATGACAGTGGAACCAGCTGCCTAGAGAGGTAGTGGGCTTCCCCACACTGGAGACATTCAAGAAGAAACTGGATGGCCATCTGAGTGGGATGGTGTAAATTGGTGTCCTGCAACAGCAGAGGGTTGGCCCCAATGGCCTTCATGGTCCCTTCCGGCTTTACTGTTCTATGATTCTATGAAAACTTCATCAAAATGCTAAATCAAAGAATTCATTCCCATTGAATTGAATCTTTTCATAGGCCCCCAGATTGTCTTGGCCTTGGGAGTTGCCATAGGTCATAAGCACAGTGCCTGTTGTGTCTCATGTACAATCTAACCCAGCATCTTTTCCTTCAAGGGGCTCATGTATCAGACAGCAGAGATTATGGCAGAGGAATGAGTCCCTGCCCTTGCTTAAGATTTAGTAACAGTTGGGAATTAAGACTAGGAGGGAAAGCCAATGACAGGCAAAATGAGACTGGATGCAAAAGAAGAGCTTTCTAAAGAAAGGGAGTCGCATCAGTCTGAAAAGAAATGATGTTGGGCAGGAGCAAAGCTGTGCGGAGGGTGACCGACCTTCTACTTCACAGTTCCCTGGACTAGGCTGCTTTTTCTGTTCAGTCCATCACTTGTGTCTCAAAACTATTGCTAGTGACCAACACTGATGGTCTCTGCAGGGCGACAGAAAGCACAATGTATTTGCAATGGGAAAATGCCCTTTGCTTAATTAACTCCTTCTTTCTGGAGTGACGCTGTCAAATTATTCACCAGTGATACAAATTCCAGTAGAAAAGGGCAGCCGTTAAATGGACCCTGCCACAGTATTTACAGTCAGTAGGTGTGTTGCTTGAACTCCGAGGCTGATCCTTGCCATTTTGGATATGGCTGGGTAGCTGTCCTGAAATGCAAACAGTGACCACAAGATACAAATGCACAGTGTTTTAATGCTGTGCTAGGTGCCACACCTTTCATATGCTTTATTTGCTGCAGAATGAATTAAATATTGAGAGTGCATTAGTGGGCCTTGAAAATTTGATTTCTCTAAGTTTTATAAGGAAAGCTGAAACCGTTTTTCCATTGCTTTGGTTTGGCCTTAGTCTGTTGGAAAGGTTGGTAAACAGTAACAGTAACTATGTATTGCTGCCCCACCTCTTCCTCTCTTAGAACAGGTTGATCTGGCATGTCAGCATACACCTCAAAAAACAAACCAACACCCTCTATATAAAGTGGTTAACTGGAGTCTGGCTGACTCCACCTATAATGTTCCAACAAATCTAGATGTTAATCATGGGCAACAGTCACATTCCTGTGCAGGAGGCCAGCCTGATGCTGCCAGGAGGTCATTTGCTCCATTGCTCTCCCAGCATCGGACGTTAAACTGCGCACATATTTAATCTTGTCATGCCAAGCTTTGAAAGTTCTCAGTAAAAACCTAGGATGCTTCAGCACCGTGCTCCCAACCCACCTATGTAGTAGGAGCATGGCCCATAGTGGTGCTGGTCCCCCACCCATCCTCCCAGAAAGCATGAATAACCTAATAAGGCTATGCATTCATGGTAAAGCAGTGCCAAAGAAGAGCATAATACCTCGCCAAGGGAAATTTGTACTGTGAAAATAGTTAGGGGCCAACATTTCTTAAGGAATATGTTCATAAAGCACCAGAAAGCAGGAATTATGATTACAATACCATTAAAAACTAGCAGTGATCACTGCTCATGTCTGCCAAATGACAGCACTATATGAATGCATAGCACAAAAATAATACCTTTCCCAATTAAAAATGCGCTCCTGAGAAACTAGGTTTTGTGAGCAGCCACACGCCCCATGGCAACTCTTTTGTGAGTGTGTCTGCAACAGTCCCTCAGACTTCTGAATGTGCTCACCAGCTCAAAACTTTTGCGGCTCCCAAACTAGAGATGTATGAGGAATCCATTTAGCAGTGGGAATCCATCAGACCCCCTGGATTGAGTTCCCTGGACTCTGGTCCCAAGTGCATTGCCCTGTGCCCGAGTTTCTGCCACGTGTATGCAGCGTTTGTGGTGTGCTTGCCAGAGTGGAGCTCCAGACACAGAAGAGGGGTGCTGCTAGCAGTCTCGTGGCCCGTCATCCCTGCAGAGTCCCACGCAACCACTACCAGCTTTCCCTTTCCACACCACGTAGAATGGCCACTTGGGCTGCTGCACCTGATGTGAAAGCCTGCTCTCACGGGGCTCTCCAGGCACTGAGACATGCATGACCTGCATGAAGCAGGTTCTGCCTTCTGTGCCACTTGCGGCAGCCCATGTGGAAGAAGGTTGCTGGTTGCATAACCTTCATTTCATAAGCATTTGGGGACTTCCTCTTGGCTTGGCTCACTTTTCAAGCACAAGCGGAAATCCACGCATACTAGAGGGATGGAGTTTGCTAGTGTTCATCCCTAACCCTACCCTAAACTAATGATATCCACACAGAAGCTACAACTTGCTACAGAAGGGGACCTCAAAAACTTCACTTCCTGGGGCCAATATACATTAGCATCCTCCTCATGGTAATGGCTGGCCTCACACTGTTTTTCTGCCACTATTCCTTTTTTAATGTGTCATTGTTTCCCAAAGTATGTTTATGATGTTTTTTTCTCGTGTTTGCAATTTCTGCATGCTAGGAAGATGTCTGTGTTCCCATTGAGCAGTAGTATGATTTACCAATGGGACTGGCCTTTCCTCACCATCATGTCCTGTTCTTCTTCTTCCTTCACATTTAATGGGATTTGGAGCAGGAAAAACCAAACCCATAAAAAGAAACACAGGGATTAAACAGCAATACAAGGGAAGTTGAGGAGCTCAGAGAAAGGGCAAGATGAGAGGCCATTTGCTGGACAGCACCAAGTGAGAATGGAAGAGCACATGTTCAGGATGGTTGAACTCCCCCTGAAGGAGCAGGGTTGTAGAATTGTGGGTCCTGACTCCTGGCTGAGCAGAGCAGATCTAGGGACTCTAAGCAGCCAAGCTCTCAGGGAGCAAGCAGCCCGGGGGAGCAAGCAGGAGTTTGGTGGGAGAGCTCCCTAACTTTTTTTTCTTTTCCCCCTTAGTCTGTTTCCCCCTCTCCATTTTCTTCCTTGTCACACATTCCCATTTAGTGGTAGGATTGTGTTGTTAGCCTTCCGACTGTATTGTTAGATGCCCCTGTCAGGAAAGAAAGGAGACAGCACTACTTGTTACAGCAGGCTCAGCAAGGTACCACAAAGGTAGCGGAAAGAATTGACTGAGAAGACTCTCCCAAAATGCAGGAAGACAGCTAGACTATAAAGCATGTGGTCGTCACTGTCTATTTAGTAATGCCCAGAGAATGGGAAACAAACTGCATGAATTGGAGTGCTTAATACAGGAGGGGGAATACAATCTGAAAGGTAGAACTGAAACTGAGTGGGATGACTCCCATGACTAGAATTCAACAATTGAGGGACAGAACCTGTTCAAGAAGAACCAAAGGAACAGAAAGGGAGGCGGAGTTGCACCCTATGTAAAAAATACATATCTCTGCACAGAAATACAGGAGGATGAGCTTAGTAGCCCCCTCGAGAGCATCTGGATTAATATACATGGAACAAGCAATAAAAGGAGCACAGTGGTTGGAGTCTGTTAACAACCACCTAATAAAAGAGAAGCCAAAGTTGAAATTTTTGAAAAGCAAATTGCCTGTGTTTCAAGGAGGCATAATGTGGCCATTATGGCGGATACCAGAGGTAGATAGATAAACTTTATTGCTGTCAAAGACCAGCTCCATTCAATAAATACATAGATTTTAAAAAGTGAATACAGTGATACCTTGGCTCATTAACACCTCAGTTCATGACCAAATCGGGTCACAAACAGAAATTTCATAAAAATTTTGCCGCAGGTCACGAACTCTGCATCGGGTGACGATCACAAGCGTGCCCACCTTTCCTGAACAGGTGCAATTGCGGTTGTGCTGGGGGGGGGAAGATGGCTGCAATTGCACCCATGTTTCCTGCCCGAGTGCGCCTCCACCCATGCCTGCCTCCCCCCACACCCCCCCCCCAGAATCACTGGGGGAGGGGGTGAGATGGGCCCGATCTTTGTTGTTCTTTGTCACTTTGCTTCAAATTTTTGTGAGTAAAAAAAAAAAAAAGCTGCAGAATGGATTACCCTTATTTACATTGACTCTTATGGGGAAATTTGACTTGGCTCATGACCAATTTGGGTCACAACCAGAGTCCTGGAACGGATTAAGTTCGTGAGACAAGGTACCACTGTACATAAAGCATTATCTATATTAAAACCCCACTTGGATTAAAAAATACTTCAAAACAATATCAGTCATCTTAAATCAGTGACAATCCCAGACTTTGTCCTTGTCCAACTAGATAAAGCCACACTCCTCCAGGATCTGTCTTCAGACACCTATCATGGCCATGAACAATTTAGCGACACTATATGTTATTGTTGGGTTAGTGTCAGACAGCAATATCTAGGTATATTGTTGTTCTGTACAGCCCGGGAAGCAATTCATCCGCGGGAAAATGTGTGCAGTGGGAATATCCCTGTAGAACATGCACCTTAGCAGGACGTGCTCTGTGGTTTCTATCCATTCCATCCCACAGGCAGAAGCGCTCTGACCAGGGGATCTTTTTGTACCATCCCTCCAAAACTGCTTGAGGGGAGTCCATTAAGGTGGGCCTAGGAAAAAGCCCTTCTGTGTTTATGGCGTTCCACCTGTTTGAGAAAGGGTGCAGCTCTTACAATGTGGCTATAGTCCTCCCTAAGATAGAATTCAGGGGCTCTATTGAGATCGCTTTGTCTTTCAATATCAGCGATGCACGGCTTGATGGTTTCCGTTGCCTGTTCAAACCCCATATTTAGTACAGTCCGCAGGGGGAGGCCCAAGAGGGCTATTTTCTGCTAGATTGATCTAATCCAGTTGGATCTGAAGTCATCTTGCAGGATTAGTGGAGCAAGGCCAACTGGAGAGTACACCAATCTGAGCCAGTGTGCAAGAATGGCCCCCCAGATCCTAGCTTCAGTTTGGATCTGACTGGTCTCCAATCTTATCTTTGCATTGGAGACATCCCTAGTGTCGTGAGATCATAACTCACATCTCCAATTAACTCACACAGCAGCCGGCAGTAAAGCTAATGACTTTTATTGCTATTCACTACAAGATTTATGATGTAACTGATAAGTTCTAACAACACGCTCCTAACAGTTCAGTTGCTCCCTCCTTTCTGAGCTATCTCAGAAGACCAGGTGGTATCAGACCTTCCTGTCTTGCCTTTCTATTTGTGGGTGGGACAGACCTCTGTCCTGTCGTCATAATTGGTCTTGTCGCCTTAAACTCCTCCTAAGTTGGGTGTTTGCCAAATTCAGCATTATGTCTTCTTGTTCTCCTGAACTCTGTCCAGCAGTTTCAGAGTCAGGCATCGGGGGGGGGGGGGGGGGCAACTTATTTAGGCACCTCAGAGCTAGGGTGAGGGGAGGCTACTCTTTCAGATGCCTCACTGTCAGTTTGCGGGGAGGCTATGCGCTCAGGGGCTAAGGGGTCAGGCTGTGGGGGGGTTACTTGCTCAGAAGTCTCCGAGTCAGGCTGCAGAGGGGCCGTCTGAGCACTGGGCCCCAAGTATAAGTACCCCTGTTCTAATGCCTGACTCTCACTGTTCGTTCCTGCCTCTTCCTCACAAGTAGGCACCTCTGTCGAGCCGTCAGGCACGACACCTAGGAACACCCAGTATTGCTCTCAGAAATTTTGACTGGACACATTGGAGTACTTGGGTGTTCAGGAAAGGCCCCAAATGAGATCCATACAGTAGTTGAGATAGTACTTTTGCTTGATATAGTTGGAGGACTAGGGGGATGTAATGACCACCATTAGATCTCATGAAATGTATTATGGCTGACGAGCTTCTCTGGGCATTTAATGCCACATGTTTGCCATGGGCCTTCCTGGAGCCATTTGCTTGTAGGACTACACCTAAATATTTGAACTGGGAAACCTGTGTGATCTTGTGCTGATTTATCTTCCATGATCAAGCTTTTGGTCTTTTTGCAAAGGTCATGATTTTTGTTTTTTGAGCATTGATTTTCAGATCTTCTTCCTTGCAATATTCAGTCAGCTTCCACAATGCTCTTGTGAGCCCAATTGGAGTCCTTGAAATAATTGCTCCATCATCTGCATATAGTAGTATAGTTATATGCCTCCCTGCGATTTTGGGGGTGGTGGTGTGAAGATCGATGTGATTTAGCTGGTTGACCAATGAGTTGATATAGCAATTGGGATAGGTTACTGGTTACTGGAAGGCAAGGGAGTTGAGGAGAGGTGGATGGCACTCCAAAGGGAGGTTTTGGAGGCACAAGCCTTGATGATACCTCTAGTTAGTAAAATGGGGAGGCGGAGGAGAGTGCCACCATGGATGCAAAAGGAGGTGGTTAGAGGGATTAGATGAAAGATGAACCTCCGTAGGAAATGGGTACTGGGGCAAATAGACAAAAGGCTATACCGGGAGGAGGAGGCCCATTGCAGAAGGATTCTTTGCAAGGCTAAAGCTGATTATGAGCTGAGACTTGCCAAGAATATCAAGAGCAATAAAAAGGGCTTCTTTCAGCATGCAAATAGGAAGAGGAAGGGGAGATAAGTAGCAGGACCACTAAATAAGGAGGAAGGAGATCCACTGTCTGATATGAGGGAACAGACACAGATGCTAAATGACTATTTTGCCTCTGT
Source organism: Varanus salvator macromaculatus (assembly GCA_023646645.1). Classification (NCBI taxonomy): domain Eukaryota; kingdom Metazoa; phylum Chordata; class Lepidosauria; order Squamata; family Varanidae; genus Varanus; species Varanus salvator. The sequence goes on along the minus strand of JAIXND010000779.1, from coordinate 10,605,902 downwards.
GTTCTTCCCAAAGCAGGATGGGGGAGATCTGCATAGGAGATTAGATGAGGTCAGGGATTTAGGGGCACAGATTAGAGTCACCCCCTAAAAGTCGAGGGGCTCCTCAGGGCACTGGACATTACAAAGGCACCAGGCCCTGACGGGTTACACCTGAGAGTACTTAGAGAGTTGGCAGGGGTCCTCTCATGCCCGCTGGCCTCCATTTTTGAGGCCTCTTGGAGAACAGATGAAGTTCCAGAGGACAGGAGGGTGGCATCAGTGGTCCCAATTTTCAAAAAGGGTAGTAGAAGGGACATGGGGAATTACAGACCAGTTAGCCTTATGTCCATTGTAGGAAAAACAATGGAAAGGCTTATAATAGTGAGAGATCTAGCAATGCTAGATAGGGAAGAGAGGTCGGAGACCACACAGCATAGCTTCCACAAAAACAGGTCCTGTCAGACAAACCTTGTGGAATTCTATGACAAGGTTTTGAGGTGGCTGGATGGAGGGAATGCAGTGGATGTGGTATACCTGGATTTCAGCAAGGCCTTTGACAAAGTGCCCCATGATATCCTGGTTGAGAAACTGAGGAGTTTTGGGATACACCAAAGCACTGTCTGATGGATTAGGGCATGGTTGACTGACCAAAAGCAGAGGGTAACCATTAGTGGGGAATCATCGGGATGGTGGCCAGTGACAAGTGGGGTCCCCCAGGGCTCTGTCCTTGGGCCGATCCTGTTTAATCTTTTCATAAATGACATGGAAGAAGGGATGAACAGTCTGCTGATCAACTTCGCAGATGATACTAAAACAGGAGTAGTGATCACAATTGAGGAGCAGGTACTCCAGATCCAAAAGGATCTGGACAGACTATGAAAGTGGGCAGGAGACAACAGGATGGAGTTCAATGTGGATAAGTGCAAGGTCTTGCACTTGGGGCATAGGAATGGGTGTAAGAGCAGCACTTGTGAAAGGGATCTTGGGGTGCCAGTTGACTGCAGGCTAAACATGAGTCAGCAGTGTGATGCGGTGGTCAAGAGGGTGAATGCTACCCATGGTTGCATAGCCAGAAGTGTGGCTTCTAGATCGGGAGAGGTATTACTACCACTCTATACGACTCTGGTGCACCTATAACTGGAGTATTGTGTTCAGTTTTGGGCCCCTTGTTACAGGAAGGATATAGCCAGGTTAGAGTCAGTGCAGCGTAGGGCCACAAGGTTGGTGGCTGGTTTGCAGGGGATGCCGTATGAGGTGAGACTGAGAGAACTGGGTCTTTTCAGCCTAGAGAAGAGGAGACACCGAGGGGATATGTTGGCAACATACAGGTATGTGAGGGGATGTCACACAGAGATGGGTAGTGACTGTTCTCCTCTGCAGAGGAAGGCAGGACATGCTCCAATGGAGCAAAGCTCAGGGAACCAAGGTTCAATTTAGATGCCAGGAAGTACTTCAGGAAGTCAGGACTCCAAGGGTATGGAATGGGCTTCTACGGGAGGTGGTTGAGACCTCATCGGTGAGGGTGTTCAGAGATAGGATGGACATGCACATGGTGGCCATGTCATGAGCAGAGCCGGCTGGAGCCAGGGGTCAGACTAGATGGCCCAGGAGACCCCTTCTGACTCACTCTGTTTCTATGTTTCTAACAGAAGTGTAGCAAGAATACAGCCTTGCTTAACTGCCAGAACATGGATGAATGCTTGGCTTTGTCTGCCTGAATTAATTTCACAGAGTTTTTCTTCCAAGCCTCTTTTTTCTTTCGTATCAATAGCTGTTTGTGGAATTTTTTCTGTTCAAGATCTTGAGCCGCCTTCACATCAGAGCTGACTTTGTACTTTTGATAAGTGTTCTGTAAGGCTTTTCTCTGAACACATTCCCTGTCAAACCAGGGCTCTGAGGCTGGGTGGTGCCATTGCTGCGGCACGCTTGCTTTCCAAGTGAGACCTGGTTTCAATTCTTGGGCTAACTCCTGATATAATTCCACTGGGCTGGTTGTTTGGATGTTGGATACTAGAGATGGCCTGATGTTTTGCATGCTGTCTGATGCAAGTCCCGTAATTCCATGTCCATTCTTGGAGTCCATTTGATACGGCAATAGGCTTCCCCTTCCGAAAGTATGTAACTAGTGGTACTTCGTGGGTAGGGGTGTGGGGGTTTCCAAGTCAATGAGAGTGGAAGATGATCGCTGCAAAGTTTTGAGGCGATCTCCATGTTCTCTAAAAGAGGAATCAAGTTTGTTGAAGCAATGAGGCAGTCTATTTGGCTCATTTTGGTTTCTGCCAGGTAAGTAAATTCCACTGGGTGGTCTTTTCTAAATGCACCGTCAAGGGTGTGCAGGTTCAGCCTTGCGGTCAGTTGATGTAGTAAGAGCCCAGCATAGTTATAGTTTATGTATCTGAATTGCCTGATAAAAGGAGGCCCATTCAGGCTAGGTTTAGGGGGCTGAGCTTTTTCCTGGGAGTATAAGGCATGATCACTTGGGCCCATCCTGGCATTAAAGTCCCCTCCCATGATCACATATGTATTGGAGTAAGATTGGAGCAGATCTGCTAGGTATGTTTCAAATTCTGCCCAAACTGCCTCAGTTTGTGGTTTCTTCTTTTGTGGGGGAAGATAGGCGTTTGTTATCAGCAGGTCCCATCAAGCAAAATGAACGAGGGCAGCCATTGCATGCTGTTTGTAAGACGGCAGCATCCTTGTGCTTACACTCAAAGAAGTGGCTATTAGAATTCCTAGGCCTCCTTTATGTCATCCATGTCCTGCCCCAGGGACTGTGTCAATGGAGTGTAATTGGAAACTATTAAGTTGCAAGGTCCCCTGGATCCATGTTTCTTGTAGGAGTACAATGTCCTTGGAAGAGAGGCAGTCTTTGGATTCAGGATCCTGCAGAATCCCGGCCCAGCCATTTATGTTCCATGTAATAAGGAGAACTTTATTCACATGCCGGTTGTCTGATTGTCATTGAGTCTCAGAGGTGTTACCTTCCAGCTCCTGGGGACTCCTGTTTTCCTCGCTCAGCTCAGTTATTGGCTGTCGAGGCAGTCCAGCTGAGGAAGCAGGGGGGTCCAACCAGTGCTCTCCCAGTGGGAGGGGGGCAACTGGGGAATGTATTGGACCTGATTTTATGTAGTGTCCAGGCATCACTTGAGGGCTAGAGGGACTGAGTTGGGGTTCCCAAGGGGCATGGCGGTCTCTTTCTGTGACGTCACCTAGCTCAGTGCTAGGCTGAGTGCTTGTTGGTTTTGGTAGACCTTCTATGAGTTCCTCAGTGACTTCCTGAGGTCTCTGGGTCTGGGTCTCATCCAGTGGCCTTGTTGGAGTCAACTCCCTTGTCCCCACTGGTGCCTTTATCTCTGGTTCCACTTCCGCGTCATCCATTGTGGCAGTCATGGGTTTTCCTTAATCAGTGGGAAAAGGAGCAGTCTAGTATCCAGTCCAGCATTTTTGGTTAGCTTCATGTCACAGTCTGTGATGTTAGCAGAGGTATCCAAATTTAAATCCAGAGAGCTCATGAGGGAAGCGTCAGAATCTGAGCTGTCACTGTCTCTCTCCAATGCCAGGTCTTCTTTGTGTTGTCTAGTTCACATTGGCATTGATAGCTCATCTTGTTTTTTCCTTAGTTTGGCAAGTCCATCCTGCTCGGTCGGCTGGGCACCAGCCAGCGCCCAGTGACTGTTCATTGGCGGTTTGTCTTCCATGTCAGGGCTGGCCTCCTCCACAGCTGTTCGAGTTGTCACTGATGAAGTGGTACCATGGTTAACCCTTCTAGCTCTGGAAGGGACTCTAACTCCTATCTCTTTGAAGACTCTCTGGGGGATTATGTCATACCCTCTCAGATACTGTGCCGAGTGAAAAAGTTGTAAGCGCACAGTAGGTGATTCAAGGTCTAGGAATCATCTTTTGCAGTCCATTTGTGATGGTAGAAAGTGGAAATGTTTGAAATCCAGTGGGGGTATAGCATGATTCAGCAACTCTGTCAGAGAGGAAAGGACTCTTTCCTTATTTGTCCAGAGTTGAGTGTCTTTCCTTGGGAAGGATATTAGGGCCTGGTTTGTTTGGAATACTCTCTGTACTCTCCCTTCAGTCTTACGTTGTGCAAATTGCGTTCGCTCGGAGTTAAAGGGGGGTGGGATGGAGCAGTGGGGTCTTCCTCCTTCTCACCTCTTTGTTCTGACTTGGGTACTGGGTGGGCATGCACTTGGATTAAGGCTCCTAATTGCCTTTCAATTTTGCTTAAACACTCTAGAATCAAAATTAGAGTTTCTGCAGATATAAAGCTGAGAGAGGCAATTTGGCTGCATATTCTGTCATCGGACTGTTTACATTTCATCCTAATGGTTTCTGTTTCCCTGCATTCTCCTTGCCTGAGTTTTTAGTTAATGGACTACTTTCTATCTCTTGACAGGCTGAACTAGTGATGGGGGTTGTGCCAAATGCCGCAAGTCTGCTCTTAGTGTGCTGCCAATACTCACAGCATACGTAGCCCCATTGGAGGGGAGAAAGCTTTCAATTCTAAGCTGTTTTTCTTCCTCTCCTTTTCCAGCTATTCTTCTCCGGGGCTTGTAGAGGGCCGTCTCTTTCTTATTCTCCCCCCTTTGGCTGCAGATATGTTCTTACCTTTCATAATTGCAGCTTCAGTTCTTCAAAGTAAGTGGGAGCTGTGTCCTTTGAGATATGTTACTTCGTCACCATCTTCCCTCCTCCCTCTATGGCGGACACCGATTTCCCTGCTTTCTGCTGGAAGGCTCACCATGCCGTCTCTATGGAGGACTTGACTGTCCCCAATATTTGTTAGGAGACAAATTCTGCTAAACAGTCTCCTTCTCCAGTCTCCAGAATCAGTCTCCAAGATATTCTTAACATGGGTTGCTGATAGCTTCCTCCAACAGGAAGGAACAAGAGGAGCCGGTATCCTTGACTTAACCTAGTGGACAAAGTGGCAACTACAGGAACTCTGAGGGAAAGGGACCGTAGCACACTTGACTTGACTTCCTGATTCTAAAGGAAGCAAAAGCCAGCTGCAGCCAAACATGTACCCTGGATTTCAAGAAGGCCAATTATCATTTTGCTGAATGATAAGCAAATTCCTATTGCAAGCAGCTCTAATGAGAAAAGGAGTCCAAGAAGGGTGGAGGCTTTCAAAAAGAGAAATTCTGAAATAACAATTCCAAACAATTCCAACAATGTAAAGGGGAAGAAGGTAAGAGAAGAAGCCCATGTGGCTCCACAGAAAGCTTAAAGTGATCTGAAAACAAAAAAAAAAGTATAGGAAGTGGAAGGAAGGGCAGGTTACAAAAGAAGAGTACAAGCAGGTAGCACGGAGTTGCAGGGATGGCGTCAGGAAGGCTAAAGCTAGGAATGTATTGAGGCCAACAACAAAAAAGCCTTCTTTAGATATGTTCAAGGTAAAGACAGAAGAATGAAATGGGAGTTCAACTACTCATTGTGGATTGCAAAATGATAGCAGCTGACAAAGAAAAGGCCGAAGTGCTCAATTCCCACTTTGGTTCAGTCTCCTCCCAAAAGAAGATCTATGACCTTCCTGCTGAAGGTGAAGTGCAAACTGAAGGATGGCAGCTCAAGATTGATAGGCAAGTGGTTAAGGAATATCTGCTTGGGTTGGATGAGTTCAGATCTCCAGGGCTCAGTGAAGTCCACCCTAGAACTGGTGGAAGAACACTCAGAACCACTGTCTCTTACTTTTGAGAAATTGCAGAGGACAGGGAAGTACCAGATGACTGGAGAAGGGCTAATGTCCCTGTCTTCAAGTAAGGAAAAGAAGAACCACTTGAGAATGACAGATTAACCAGTCTGACATCAGTCCCTGGAAAATGTCTGGAGCAAATTATAAAGCAGTCAGTATGCAAAGACCTTGAAAACAAGAAGCCAACATGGATTCCTCAGGAACAAATCCTGCCAAATTAATCTAATTTCATGTTTTGAGTAATCTTCCTGATGAACTGTGGGATTGCTGTGGACATAACACTGGTCTACAAGGAGAAAGCCTCAGAAATGAAAGTAGCTAAATTTTACCATAATTGGGTCACTAATAATGGAAAATTAAGTCCTGAGTATTAATTGGCTCCAGATACAGCTTCAGGTCAAAATTGCATCAAAATAATTCAAAATTATGAGGGGAATGTGCAATTATGCTCCATAACTTTTCTGCAAAATGTTATATAGCAATGACAATAGTGCCACATCAATCATTATAAATTTATATTTATTTTCATTCATTTATTGGTTTTTGTGTAACATGACATTGATGGCCTTGGATCAGCTGCACCCTGCTCTTCGTCTTTATCATCATCTGAGTCTAGAGAGTAGGATTCTGGTGGATCTGGAATTGGCAAGGCCTCACCATGGGGTACAGGATGCAGTGTGGATGGAATGTCTGGATATTCCATGGTCCACTTCTTCTGTCTTGAGATCCCTTTTGCAATTGGGGGAACCATGCAAAAATAGCAGTCGCTACTATGATTGGTGGGTTCCCTCCACACCATTGGGACTGTGAAAGGCATGGACTTGTTCTTCTGGTTTAGCCAATGACGCAGATAAGCTGCACTTGTACTGCAACAATAATGAGAGGCCCAACTCTTGTCCTGATCCCCTATTCTGCATCCAAAATATAGGTTGTCTGCCTTTTTTACCACTGCTGTCATATTGTACTTTTGAGATGCAAATGTAACCTCGCCACAAATGTAGCAGAAGTTATCTGTGTTGTTTACAGTTTCAAGGCATCTTGGCTTCTGAGGGAAAATACCAATCAACTGTTCCTTTTCATTGTTCTACCGTACTTTGTCAAGAAGTTATGAGACATCATGATCATCAGACCCCTCCCTTCCTTCTAGGCAAATGTGTATAAGTCTTCATTGTGAAATATCTTGAAAACTTTAGCCAACCAGAACCTTTATAACCTGTTTTCTAATTCATCTAATCAAAATATGTAAGAATTAGCACATTTTATCTTGGTGAATAATTTCCCAAAATTTTTGGACCAGTGAATTTATCTTCATTTGAGCAAAGCTTTGAACAAAGTGCTCAGTGCTATCCTGATTAGCAAACTAAGTGGGCTAGATGGAAAAACTATCAGGTTGGCGGCTGTTGGCTACAGAATTGGACTCAAAGAGTGGTAATCAATGTCACCTGCTCAAACTGGAGAGAAGTAACAGGTGGGGTCCTGCAGGGTTCAGTCCTGGGCCCAGGGCTCTTCAACATCTTTATTAATGATTTGGATGAGGAAGTGCAGGGGACAATTGTCAAATCTGCAGATAGCACAAAACTGGGAAGGATGTTCAGTACCATGGAAAACAGAAATAAGATTGAGGATGATCTTGATAGTTTAGAGCACCGGGTTGAAAGCAATAGAATGAAATTCAATTATTTTTGTCTTCCACAGTTAACATTGTTTGCACATACATACTGAACATTCTTAGTTTGCCATTACCTATTCTCAGAGACACATCTGAGTGATGCTGGTCCTTTGATTCAAAATGAGCAACAGCTGTAATAACAAAGCCACACACAGTTGTAAACAGAAGCTAAAGATTGATCAGGTTATAGAACTGAACTTTGCAAACTGAACAGATTTCCTGGCTGTTTTAGAGTTCAGATTAGAATTCCCTTAATGGATAGATTCATTAGGCATATATAAATGTTCCAAAAATTATTTTGAAAAGCAATGGAAAGGGTTCCCTTTCAGTGGAGCTAGGATTAAGTTCAGAGATCCCACAAACACTTCCTTTACACTAAGGTAGTCACCTTATGGGTTTTCTGAATTGCTTAAACCTTTAGACAGGCCCAGCCCCAGCAACTGGATGCTTACCTAGTCATAGAAGCATAGAATAGAGATCCTGACCTTCCTCTTTATGACAGCCTTTGAGGTACTTATAGAGGAATATCATGTCCCCGCTCAGTCTTTTCTCCTCAAGGCTGAACATGCCCAGTTCTCTCAGTCTCTTCTCACAGGGCAGTGTTTCCAAACCTGGATCATTTTTGTTGCCCTCCGCTGGACCCTTTCTAATTTAGCTGCATCTTTCGTAAATCTTGGTGCCCAGAACTGGACACAGTAACCCAGGTGAGGTCTGACTAGTGAGGAGCATAGGGGAACTACTTGTGATTTGGAAGTAATACTTCCATTAATATATCCCAAAATAGCATTTATCCTTTTGGCAGCTGCATAGAATTGTTGGCTCATGTTTAGCCTATTGTCCACAATTACTCTGAAATCTTTTTCTTTTCTTTTGCGCCAAATATTCCCCATCTTTTATCGATGTTTTTTTCCTAGGTGGAGGACTTGGCATTTGTCCTTATTGAATCTCATTCTGTTGCTTTCAGGTGAGCTGGCTGCAGAATGGCTAAGGGATTACCCAGATGCAGGGTACTCCCCACATTCATGATGTCTCATTCCTGATGACTTGCAAATTTGAAAGATGGATGGAATTGTGGGTTCTATTTTGGAAGCCTTTGTTCAGGATGGGGGAACCCTAACTCTAGATGTTGCACTTGGGGCATAGGAATGGGAGTCATAAGTACAGGTTAGGTGACAAGTGGCTGGAGAGCAGCACTTGTGAAAGGGATTTCGGGGTGCCAGTTGACTGCAGGCTAAACATGAGTCAGTGGTGTGATGTGGTGGTCAAGAGGTTGAATGCCACCCTTGGTTGCATAGCCAGAAGCCTGGATTCTAGATCAAGAGAGGTATTACTACCACTTTACATGACTCTGGTGCACCTGTAACTGAAGTATCATGTTTAGTTCTGGGCTTCACATTACAGGAAGGATATAGTCAGGTTAGAGTCAGTGTAGCATAGGGCCACATGAATGGTGGCCAGATTGCAGGGAAAGCCGTATGAGGCAAGACTGAGGGAAGTGGGTCTTTTCAGGCTGCAGAAGAGCAGACTCCGAGGGGATCTGTTGGCAACATATAGGTAGGTGAGGGGATGTCACACGGAGGTGGGTAGAGACCTGTTCTCCCCTTCAGAGGAAGGCAGGATGTGCTCCAATGGAGCCAAGCTCCAGGAACCAAGGTTAAGTTTGGATGCCAGCAAGTACTTCCTGACAGTTAGGACCCAAAGGTATGGAATGGGCTTCCATGGGAGGTGGTGGAGGCCCCACTGGGGAGGGTGTTCAAGGATAGACTAGACATGCACATGGTAGGCATGTCATGAGTGGAGCTGGCTGGAGCTGGGGGTCAATGCCAGATTGCCCCATGAGGCCCCTTCTGACTCACTCAGTTTCTATGTTTCTATGTTTTATTTGTAACATGCTCTCAGACTTATGGCCACCCTAAAAATGAAAGGCTTTTAAAATCCATGACAGCTTTGGATAAAAGATTTTCATTAGGATATAGGTGACTTAATTTTTTTGTTTGTTTATCAAATTAATATCTCATCTAGCCATTACAAATAGCACTCAAGTCAGCAAACAAAGTAATCTAACGTACAAGACAAAGTACAAAATTATAGTCAAGAGAAATGCAATTCAATTAAAAACACATCATTAAAAATGTAGTGTGCTACGTGGTTGTAGTGTCCTGGACTGGGGGATCCAGTAGATCCAGTTTCTACTTGCTGCTCAGCCATGCAAACCACTGGATGACATTGGGCCAGTCAATCACTCTTGCCCTGACCTTCCTCTCAGGGTTGTTGTGAGGATAATGGAGGGTAGGCACACTGTGTAAGCCACCTGGGGTGCCTTTTAGGAAGAAATATAATAATGAAGTAAGTAAACAGAAACTACCTTTAAAATCTATGTCAGTGTAAAAGCAAAAAAAGAGCCAAATTCCAGGGGACATCATTACAACCCTACTCCTGGCCGTCACAAAAACCTGGGTGTCCAGATTCAGGACTGGCTCCAGGTACACACGCAAGCAGTGAATGTGAGTTTTCTAGGGGCGACCCCATCCAAATCAGGCTGAGTCCTGATTTCCTGATCTGCCTTTTGGCAGACGAAGAGCATTGCTTCTCTATGCTTCCCCCTCATCTAGTCTACTCTGTTTTCACCGAATTTCCCTGGATGTAGATGGAAAAGAAAAGTGAATGCAATGCAGCCGTTCCTGTACTCTGGTTTTCTAGAGTTCTGTATCAAGTGGAGAACCTGCACGGATACAGGGGGTTCTGCACTGCAGGCAGTGGCTCTTCAAGACAGAGGGTCCTCTCAGAAAGAAGAGAGAAGCAGAGGAGCTGTGTCATGCCTGACGCCTCAACTGAGGTGGCACCTCACGAGGAAGAGTCAAATGCCCAAAGAGAGGATCAGGCATCAGAACAGGAGGACTTACACTTGAGGCCCTGTGGCCAAGTGACCCTTCCACAGCCTGGCTTGGGAGTAGCTGAACAGATAGCCATCCCTCATCCTGACCCTTTACCCCTTGGGCAAACAGCCAGGCCTCTGTCCGACCACGAGAGCCCTGAGGGAAAAGGCACTACATGTTCTGTCCCTGAAGAGCGTGGCAGGATGCCCCCCTTCCTCCTGATGCCGAGTCTCCTGAACAAGATACAGAAGACGCAGGAGGCGGGATAGATTTGTCTCGCATGACTCTTAAGACATAGCTTACGCAGATTGGAGCAGAAGGATGCTTTGTCCCACCTCAGGGGGGAAAGGTGGGACAAAGAAAGCTAATCCCACGTGGGTTCCCTGAGGGACGTCACTAAGAAGACAGCAACTAACTTGTAAAGGTCATTGCAGTAGAGCTTATTCGTAGCATCCTAAATCTTGTAGAAAAGTAGCAATAAAAGACTTTAGTTTTATTGCCTGCATAAGTGTGGGTCATTTACAACTGTGAGGTGAGCTGACACCTCACAACAAGCTGGCTCCTCTACCCACTCCCCTTTAGAAGTGACTGCGTGGAGCTACAGAGTCCGTGTCATCAGCATCCTTGTGCCACCAGACCCCAAAACACTGCACAGCCTCTTGCGGTGCTTCCGTGCCTGTTGCGAAAAGCAGAGGAGGAGCAAGGTGGAACCCTGAGGGCCACCATCCGCATGGGTGGACAACACGCAGCCTTTGCCCATGCTCCCCTGTGACCTTCGCCACCCTGCTGCACTACTGAAATTGCCCCTGCTGTGCAGCAGCAAAAACCCGGTACTAAAATTTGGGAGCAGAGAGCTACAAATCCTTTAAAAGGACCCATTTAGGTTGTTAGGGTGTTTTGGAGGGCGGGGGGGGGGGGGGCATAATTGGCTGGCCATTTCCATTTCAAGCAAACACCCTCGGTGCCCTCCCTTTTTCTGTTCCCCATTGCTTGAAGGGCTTCTGGTGGCAGAGGGTGCCTGTGGTCTTGAAGGGAAGCCCCTCACTGCCCAGACCTGTGTGGTTCTGCCCCTCCCTGCCTGCTTTCCATTTATTCACCGGCTTCAGCTCTTAGGCTCGTAGCAGCACTAGGGACAAAAGCAACAGCTAGGAAGCACAGCACTTTGGGTGAAGGACTAAGACGGCACTGATCCTGTGAGAAAAGGGGCTTTGTCTTCCATTGCTGGTGTTCTTGGGCATAAACACCATGGCTTCTGCTGTTCTCTCCCCCTGTGGGAGCAAGAGCAGCCTTCCTCTAGCACTGCAGGGGCTGGCTGGCAGAGGAGACAGTGGGGTGAGGATGGTCTGGGGCCTGGGGCACAGGTCGAAATCAATGGGCAGCTTGCTTGAGAGCAGCTGATGGAGAAATGATAAGGGAGGCTACCAGGTGACTTGCATGTACAAGGCCCGCACATTTTCTTGGGGTGGTCCTGGCCCTTCCTTTGACCCAGCAACGTCCACAAGCAAACTCTCGCAGCTGGCAGGCGTGACCCTTGTGCCTGCCCAGTTGAGTGAAGTCATGGCTGCTGGCACCCGCAGGCCCTGCCCCTGCCCCTGCCCCTGCCCCTGCCACAGCCACCCCATCCCTATAGCTTCCTCAGGGAGGAGACTGCAACACCGTGTGATGCTTAGAGAAGACTGCCACCTAGTGAGCAGCAATGGCATTGCATCAAACAGGTGAGTACATTTAAGTTAATGCAATGGAATTAGTGCACATGAAAGCAAAATAACTGCAAGGAACACACTCGGTGCATGTGGCAAGTTTCAGGTGTCTGGGTTTCATGGTCTTGAATATATGATGTGGACAGACAGACAGGATAAGGATGAATCCTATATCATCACCACCACCACCATCACCACTATCTTACATTTGATCACTGATGAATTACAATATGATTATTATACAGATAATGAAAAATCATTCAAAACTAGTGCTGGTACTACAGGCTGCATGCAAGTAGGTTTCCCTCCTTTGTCAAAAAGACATTGGAAGTAACTACATTAGCCATGCTGGAAGTTGCAAAACTTTGCACCTGTGTGGCAAAGGCAGTTCTGCAGGAGCCAAAGCACAGCGCTCCCTGCTGCAGCTGTGCTCTGTTCCCATGCGCAAGCACCCACCACGTGCGCCCACCCCTCGCTGCACATATACCAACATCCCCCTCCCCCTATGTGTGGGACTCTCACAGGCTGCTACTTCCCTGCAGCAGCCCAGCACATAGAGGGCAGCACTGCAGGCAACTCTTCCCAAGGAAGTCCATCTGGGCATCTGCCCGAGAAACTCCTCCAGCGGTCTGGGGGCAGGTGGGGTGGCAGAACTTGCAGTGGATCCCCTGAATTGCCAGGGACAGGATGAGAGCAGGGGGCACGTGCCCCTGGGGATGCCCGCCCGTGAGAGCAGTGGGGCCCAGGTGTTGCCTGGATGCTGCTCCAGCACAGGGGAGCGACGAGGCAGGGGCACCGCCCGGCTGCCTATGCAGCTGCTGTGGCTGGAAGCCCTCCCAGGGTGCCCTCGCCAGTGCTCAGCCACCCCACTGCTACCATGCCTGCCCCCAGGCTCCCTCACCCCTCTGTGACTTCGCTGCTCCGGCCCCTCACTGCTTTGCCGGGGAGATAAAATGCGGCAGTGAGACGAGGCTGCTGAGACGCAACATGCCAGTCCGTGGGCTCGGGAGGCACCTGCAGTGACCACCTGATTGCACAAAGCACAGCAGAGCCACTGCGGTGCTTCCCCTTCGCACTCTCTCTGGGTCTCCCAACTCACTGCCCAGGTGGAACTGAAACCGCTGGAATACAAGGCCTCTGTGCCCGGTCCATGGAGTCAGTCCCAGAGTATACCATGTTTGATGGAAGATCTAGCAAAACGAACTGGCTCACATGCCTCTGTCTTTTCCGCAAGAACGGACGAGCCAGGTGGATTCAGTTGTGCAGCCAGGTCAAACCCAGAATGGAATCACTCCAGAGGATCAGTATAAGCAGCAATTACCTTGCTGCATTGTGACCCTCTCAAGATGCGCTGCCATGTTCCTACAAAAGGGGTATTTGTGACTGGACTGTAGTTGTCTAGCAGAGTTTGGTTCAGGACAGGGATGTGTGAGTGTGGGAATCTATCAAGTTCCCTGGCTTGGCTCTACCTGGCTCTGCTCTCTGGATGCCGGTCCGCTTTGTTGTGGTTCCTGACAGGCACACCAGTGTTCACAGGGTGCTCGCCTGGAACTGAGCCCCACATGCTGCGCAAGCAGTGCCTCTCGCCCACACGACATGCTGCTGCACTGCTGCAGACGGTTTCCAGCTGGGCAAGCTGTGTCCCTGGAGTATCTGTGGACTTCTTCTCAGCTCAGCTTATTTGCCCCTGCAGATAAGCATTTACCACTCCAGGGACCCGCCCAGTCAAACCACCTCAGCCGGCGGGCGGGTTCATTAGTCCAGAGCAGCAAGGAGCGAGAGGGCGCTGGTTGGGCTCTGGTGACAAAGCCGGCTCCACGAATAACCCCAGGCTGTCATATGCCTTCTGTCCCTTTGCAAAGAGTTGGCTGCAACACACTGATTGCTGTTTAAAGATATGCCAAAGCTCCGTATAATCTTCATGGTATTTGTAGTTAAATTTATAATGTAGATAGCACGGATTTTCCAGAGCCATTTTAAGATAGCCTAATTCAATTCCACTGATGTCATCACAGGAACCCTTTTGGGTTTGCTAGAAATAATTAGAGCAATGCAAACTTGCTTTCAACAGAATAGTTTTCTTGAGGCCTTTTTCACTGTGTGATAGTGGAACACATTTCTGAAACAATCAGAGACCATGTAGTTAGTATATCTTTAATTTTCACATGGACGGTCTAAGCAATGTGCATTCCAAGTTATAATGAATACCTTATTTCTCTCGCCTTCCGCCCCATCCTTTTCCTAACTACCAAGGCTCAGGAACACTTTACAGCCTGAATCTGATTCAGTAGTTCTGCTGCTAGCACAAGAGTGAAAAATGCTTGCAATTATTCAAAATTATTATTTTATTATGGAAAAATACTCTGTATATGTTCACTCTGTTGTTATTGCTGCATATCTACATCAGACTGTTACTTCACAACCCTGGATATAAAATAAAAAAGCATTTTCCAATATAGCACTTACATTAACCCCTGATTTTGACCAGGAACACTTTATTTGTTGCAAACTGCAACATTCTCTCTTGTCCTTTTTGTTTTTAAACATTGTACCCAGATGTCAGGAGAAATGGTCCATATGTTTTGTAGCAAAGTGTTATCGATATCTTGATGAAACCACAGGTTATTTTAACTTTTAGCAACCAGAGCCCTAGTGAAGCTGCTCAGCGCAAATAGAAGCTAATGCTGCCAGTTGTGAAGGAACAACCCTCCCTCCCTCCACTCCACCAGCCTAGCATCTATGGAAAGCTTGGGGAGAACCATATGACATTTTGGAGATGCACTGAGCAGGTCTGCATGTCACAGCGGCACTCCCTGGCAGTGTGCCCGGTGAATTGGTTGTTCTGCAGACATAGAAACACAGAAACAGAGCGAGTCAGAAGGGCCCTCCCGGGCCATCCAGTCTGACCTCCGGCACCAGCCGGCTCCGCTCACGACATGCCCACCATGTGACAATCCATGCTGAGCCCAACAAATGGTCAGGTCCCCCCTTGAGTATTCCAGGCTGGGGTTTGGACTTGTGTCTGAAGTAAGATAGCTTCACTTTTCTCATCTTTGCTTCTAGGGAAGGCCGTGACTTGATCTGATCCAGGACCCACTAGGGTGCTCTTGCTGTCGGCCCAGGGTATTCTCCTCCAGGACATGTTTCAAATCTTCTTCCTCTCAGTTTTATTCACTCTCCAGCTTTCACATCCACACATAGTCAGAATTCTGGGTCCCGTTTAAAAGGGGGTTTCGAAAGGGCAATATTTCATTCCATTGTGTTTGGGCTGCGACATACAGCTGCCCTAGCGTGAAAATGCCACTGCCAGGGCCAGAGCAAGTGAGCCCGGGGTAAACAATAAGGGGGTGTAGCTGCTCTTGCGGGCTGCTAGGCATCACTAGTCATCTAGGATGATGACCCACAAAGGGTTGACCAACTTGCAGACAAGTCTGTGATTCCTTAGAGTGGCCTATTTGGTTAAACAAAAATCAAGTAACCATGGATAAAACCATGGGTAATCATGGCTTGGATGATACGGCGACCAATACTGCTCATGGTAGATGATTGTGTGATGTGAACCAGCTCGTCGTTTATTTATAACCCACCTCTCCCTTTTTGAATGAATGCAAAGCAGTGCACATCATTCTCATCCTCCTGCTGCTCTCAATCTTATCCTCTCAACAACAACCCTGTAAGGCAGGTTGAACTGCACATCTGTGACTGGCCAAAGTCACCCAGTTGGCTCCATGGCTGAGCAGGGACTAGAACCCAGATCACCTGAGACCTAGACCCATGGCTCTTTAACCACAGCACCATGCTGGCTCTCATATATTTCTCTTTGCCTTACTCTAAATCACTAACAAACCTTCAGGAGGGCTCAGGCTCAGGCTACTTTGGAGGACTGCTGCCTCAGTACAGGCGTCTCAAGGACCTTTCAGGATCAGCCCAACTGGCCGCAGGATTCAAGAGCTGGCTGGACAGAGCTGATCCTGCAACCTGGTGTCCCCCAGTACCAGCAATTTCCAGTCTAACTGGAGATATTTGCATGAAAGCACTTTTTACACTCTTTACAAAGAAAAAAAAGCCTTTTGATAAAATAAGGTTTTGTATGCCCTTTGAAACCCTGCATAAGTTTTTAAAGGTTACATTTAACTGTTACTGGCTCATTTTAATCTGGCTTTTTTCCCCTTCTATTTCCCCCCCGTAAACTGACTGCCTTAACTGCAAAGAGGGCAACCCTCTGAGTTACAGGCTGATTAAATCCTTGTACATAAAATCCAGCTTGTCCTCAGCCACTCATTTTCTCATATGGCCACGAAGCCAAGATAGTGTTCCTGCAGCTGGTATATACCGTATTTTTCGCTCTATAAGACGCACCTGACCATAACACGCACCTAGTTTTTAGAGGAGGAAAACAAGAAAAAAAATATTCTGAATCAAATGGGCACATAATCACAGGCACATTCCCCATCACTTCCCCATGGGCTGCACATCTGACAGACTTACTGCACACACATATTCGCTCTATAAGACGCACAGACATTTCCCCTTACTTTTGAGGGAGGAAAAAGTGAGTCTTATAGAGCAAAAAATACGGTAACCTGCATTGCAAGAAACAGTGGGCCAGATCTCCCACTACATATAGGAAGTCTACTGGCATTCCCTGGGCTCTGCCTTCATATCCATCAATTTGAATTGCAAATGTGGAAAGGCTGAGCACTGGTCCCTTTTCAATGGGAAGAGGAAGAGATCTGTTCACCTGTGCTCCTGTGTCTAGTAATCTTTGTTTAAAAACATTTCTTATATTAAGAGTAGAAGTACTTAGAGCCTCCAGAATAGATCCATAGCTTAATAGCTGGCTGACCTGGCCCATATTATTGAGACCAGGGTGGGGGAAATGGGTGGGGTTGTTCTTTCCCAGTTGTGCCCACCCAGTGCAGCACCAGCCTCACCTTGAGAGTTGGGGAGCGGGGTAGCCATGTTCTGTAAGGATTTTATCCCCTTCTCTAGGTTTCCTGTCCACTCAAGTGTGAGTCTTGAGTGTTGATACCTTGCATTGGACTCCTGAGAGAGATTAGGGATCCTGCTGGTATACTGCCCCTCCTGCTGCCCGGCAGAGCCCCTGCCTGAGCTGATGGAGGTGGTCTTGGACTTGGGGTTGAGGACTACTAGAATATTGGTTCTGGGGGACTGGAACTTCCATGCTGAGGCCTCCTTATCCAGGGCTGCTCAGGACTTCATGGCCATCATGACAACTGGGAGACTGTTTCAGCATTTAAAGGGCATGGTCTGGACAGGAGGATGGTGATATGGAAGTGGGAGGGTTAACATTAACCTCCTTATCATGGTCAAAACATTTCCTTCTGAGGTTTAGGTTTCTGCTTCCTTTCCCCTCTGCAAGGGTGGAGGACCAATTAGGTTCATCCACCCTCAGAGACTAATGGATCCAGATGGTATCTAGAGGGCTCTGGAGGATTTTCTGGCTGGCATGTTTGGCACTTCTGTCAAAGCCCAAATCAGTCAGTGGGATACAGGGATGGCTCGGGCAGTTGACATGATCACACCCAAGTGCTCTCTCCCCATGAGCAGAGCCCAGCTAGCTCCCTGCTATACTGAGGGCTGAGGTAATGAAGCAAGAGGGGAACAGCTGGAGCCTGGGTGGGGAACTCACGAGGAATTTGACTGAACACAGCTTAGATCTAATTATCAAGCCTATTCCATGGCAGTGAGGGTGGCGAATCACAGTTTCCTTGCCACCAACTTGTGTCTTCACACTGTTGTCCAGCTGAGCTTTTCTGAGTGGTTTGTGGCCTTTTACATCTCGGGCCAGTAGGAGAGATGATGGCATCCTTGGTGGCCTGCTGCTATGAGTTTGCTCAACACTTTGAAGCTAGCACTGCTCAGATTCATTGCAAGTGGGAATCCATAATTAATATAGTTTCATTAATAGAGGCATCCAGAGCACTGTCTGGTCCAGTTTTGTTGGATGAGTTTCAGTTATTGATGCCTGAGGATGTGGAAAAGGTGCTTGGTCAGGTTTGACCTACCACCTGTGTATGTGACCCTTACCTATCACGGTTAATTAACAGAACTAAGAAGGGGATTTGTGCTTGAGTCCAGGAGGCTGTGAACGCCTCTTTAAAAGAGGGAGTGGTACCAACCTTTTTAAAAGGAGGCTGTGATTAAGTCACTCCTAAAAATACCAAACCTAGACCTGAAGGATATGGACAATTCACAACCTGTTATGAATATTCCCTTCCTGGGCAAGGTGTTTGAGTGGGTGGCGGCCAGACAACTCCAAGCACTCTTGGATAAAATGACTACCTGGATCCATTTCAAACAGGTTTCAGGCCTGGGTTTGGAATAGAAACTGCCTTGGTCGCCCTGTATGATGACCTGTGCAGGGAGAGAGACAGTGGGAGTGCAACCCCGTTGATTCTTCTGAACATCTCAGTGGCTTTTGACACCCTCAGCCATGGTGTCCCTCTGGGTAGGCTGGCTGGTTTAGGAATTGAGGCATTGCATTGCGGTGGTTCTGCTCCTACTTGGCCTACCGATTCCAGAAGATGGTGCTGGGGTATTGTTGCTCTAGCAATTATGTCATGAGGTACTGCAGGACTCTTATCCCTCATGTTTTTTTAACATCTACATGAAACTGCTGAGAGAGGTATAGGCTGAAATGTCATCATTATGTGGATGAGACTCAGCTCTACTTTACCTTTTCGTCGAACCCAGTTGGGAGATTTTCAACCTGTCCTGGATGGGGTCATACTTCCCCTAAAGGGCAAAGTTTGTAGTTTGGGAGTGCCCCACAACCAAGGACTATCACAGGAGTCACAAGAAGCTTCAGTGGCTAGCAGCACTTATATCCTCTTAGGCTGATTTCCCTATGTCCCTATCTGGACAGGTGGAGTCAGGTCACGGTTATCCATGCTCTGGTAACCTCTTGGCTGGACTATTGCAACATAATCCATATGAGGCTGCCTTTGAAAATGGTCTGGAAACTCCAACCCATACAGAATATGGTTGTACAGCTACTGAAGGGAACTGGTCCATGGAATCACATCATGCCAGTCCTCTGTCAGCTGCACTGGCTGCCAGTTGAAGTCCAGGCTGAATTCAAAGTATTTATCTTAACATTTAAAAACCTAAACAGCTTGGGACCAGGTTAACTGAAAGAATGACTGGTCCCATATGTTCCTTCCTGTTCAGCTCCTTCTCCGGGAACCCCCCAAAAGAAGTAAAGGGGTGGCAAGCAGGAGAAGAGCCCTTTATTAGTGCCACTCCCTCTCCAGAACATATTTCCTGGAGAGGTGCACCTGTCACCACTCCAGATATATGTTTGGTGCCAGGTGAAAACCTTTTTACTGTCTAAATATTTTAATATTAATCTATGCATCTTATTGCTGAGCCAATTTTAAATATGGTTTTAAATTGCTGCCATGCCTAATTGTTTTCCCATGGTGTCATATTAGAAACATAGAAACAGAGCAAGTCAGAAAGGGTCCCCTGGGCCATTTAGTCTGACCTGCGGCTCTGTCCAGCTCTGCTCACAACATGCCTACCATGTGCATGTCCAGCCTATTCTTGAACACCCTCACCAATGGGGCCTCAACCACCTCCCGTGGAAGCCCATTTCTTACTCTCGGGGTCCTAACTGTCAGGAAGCTTCCGCCTGGCCTCTCTGGCCCACCTCCCTTGCTCTCTGCTGCTCCTGCCCCCTGCTCCTCTGCCCAGCTCCTACCTTGCCTTCACCAGTCCCCTGGCCACCCTCAGCACACTCCCCCAGCCTTTGCTGCTGCTGCTCCACTGCTCTGCCAAGAGGCAAGAGCCAAAATTGTTTGTTTATAGTATTTTATGAATCTATTGTTCATACTGTTTTTAAATTTTATGTATGGTATTTATGATTTTAATAATTGTAAACTGCTCAGAGAGCCTGTGGTCTATCAAGATGTTACATAAATGTAATAAATAAGAATAAAACACAATTTTGAAAATTTGTTACTCCCAGACTTGTCAAGGTTTTGAGCATCTGTTCAATCAGTTATTCCTTAGAAAGCCTGGGATCACTTGTCTGATCTTGCTTAAAGTAGTGAAAAGCCCAAGATGCATAGGTCTGGAACTGCCTGTATTCCAAATTTGGTTCTGATTGCAAGAGCCAGTGTGACTCTTGACCCATCCAAAACTGTACACAGGAATTCTGCACCTTTCCATTTTCTTGGTGTTGGCAAATCCCCACATTTCTCCACCAAAGGTTAGTAATGGCAACATCTTTTCCTTTTTCACTTTCCCTAGTTAGAGTGAGCTGAATCCTATATTTTAAGAGCCTATTCAAGGTTTGGGAACAAGCAGTTGCTTTCAACTCATTTTGCCTGGATTTTAATATTCAGGTTCCCATAGATGAGAAGACAGTGCCCACGTAGGTAAAAAGTGCCACCTGCTCTGTTTCCTTAGGGTCTAAAAACATTTGTGCTATTTCTCATTCTTGCCAAAGACACCACTTTTTATTTTGTACTGTTACCAAGTCATTCTCCCAGCAGTGGGCCCTGAACTTTCTTGGTAATCTACACAGCCCTATCTAGGTAGCTGATGGTAAGATGCTGCCATCTGCATAGAGACTATTAATCAATCTATCTTTGGCATATATATATATATATATATATTTACTATAAGAAGCCACATCATTAATATAGAAGTTAAAAAGAAATGGAGCAAGAATACAGCCCTGTCAGTTTAGCTTATCTGTGCAAAAAATATTTGTGGTTTACAGCAGTTCAGACCTTTAAACTTGTATCTGTGCAAAGTGCCTTTATATGGAAAAGCTGCCTCTGTTCTCCAATCTTTTCCAACAACGTTCCCATAGAAGGTCCCCATTTATTGAGTTAGAGAGAAGTTAAATCAATAGATGCAGTATAGAGCTCTCCACCTTTTGCGGTATATTTTGCTATTGTCAGGAAATCTCAGTCTGGGAGAATGAATGTTTGGAAGGTGCCATGCTCAGTTTCAGCAGTTTCACTGGGAAACAGCCAGGTACCCTCTGGCAGAGAAAACATCAGCACTGATGGGTAGTCAGTATACAGAATGTGGCGGCGGCAGCAGCAGTCATTCAGTCGTTCCAACCCTTGGCTGCTCTATGGAGACCTCTATTGCTCTCCATGCCTCTCCGTCTCACACAGCTTCCTTCAAGACTGATATGTCCATCCCTGCTTCTTTCTTTATGCTGTCCAGCCAATGGGTGCTGGGGCGGCCCCTCCTCCTTTTCATTCCCAGCATTATTGACTTTTCAAGCGAGTCAGTGCTCATGACATGACCAAAGTATGACAGTCTTTGTTTGGTGATCTTGGCTTCAAGTAATATTTTTGGTGAGGCTCAGTCTAGGACTCCTTTGTGACTTTTGCAGACCATGGGACAAGCAACGGTTGCCTCCGGCACCATAATCGAAAGCATCCACCCTTCTTCTGTCTGCCTTTTTCAGAGTCCAAGTTTCACAGCCACACGTGGCAATTGGAAACATTATTGTGCTGACTAATCTGCATTTAATAGAGAGGCTGATGTTGCTCCTCTTCCAGATGTTATTCATGAAGGACATTGTATTTCTTCCAAGTGTTATGTGCCTTCTGATCTCAGGACTGTGATCACCACGTTGGTCAATGTTAGATCCCAAGAAGTTGAATTCCTTTACTGTCTCGATGGTCTCATTTTCTATCTGCACTCTGACCTGTGTGTTCTCTGCAGTCATCATTATTTTTGTTTTCTTGATGTTAAGGTGTAATCCAAATTTTTCACTTTCCTTTTGATTCTAAGGATTAGCTACTCCAGATCTTCTTTGCCTTCTGTGAGCAGAGTTGTATCATCTGCATATCAGACGTTGTTGACCGAGTTTGATCCCAGTGGTAGTTTATATGGAAGTGGGGTGCAGATTAGGGGAATTCTGGATGTGACTGATCACTCCATTTTTTGCTTTGAGATCAGGGAAATGGGGATGAGCGGCAGGTCAAGTTTTAGAACCTGGGACTTCATGAGGGCCAACTTTGGCCAGTTGAGGGCCAGACTGAGGAAAATCTCCTGGGAGAGTGTACTGGAAGACAAGGGGGTTCAGAAGGGGTGGATGGCAGGTCTTGGAGGTGCAAGCCTTGAAGATACCTCTAGTTACCAAGCTGGGGTGGTGAAGGAAAGCACCCCCATGGATGAGAAGAGAAGTGGTAAGAGGCATTTGGTATAAGAGGAACCTCTGCAGGAAATGGGCACTGGGGCAAGTAGACAAAAGGGTATAACAGGAGAAGGGGCCCGTTGCAGAAGGATTCTGCACAAGGCTAAGGCTGATTATGAGCTGAGATTTGCAAAGAATGTCAGGAGCAACAAAAAGGGCTTCTATCAACATGTAAATAGCAAGTGGAAGGGGAGACAGGCGGTGAGACCGCTTAATAAGGAAGAAGGGGATTCAGTGACTGATGTGAGGGAACAGGCACAGATGCTAAATGACTATTTTGCCTCTGTGTTCTCTCCAAAGCAGGATGGGGAAGATCTGCATGGGGGATTGAATGAGACCGGGGATTTAGGGGCACAGATTAGAGTCACTCCACTAGAAGTCAAGGAGCTCCTCAGATCACTGGATGTTACAAAGGTGCCAGGCCCTGACAGGTTAAACCCAAGAGTCTTTGGGAGTTGGCAGGGGTTCTTTCACATCTGCTGATCTCCATTTTTGAGGCCTCATGGTGAACAGGTGATTTTCCAGAGGACTGGAAGATGGTGTCAGTGGTCCCAATTTTCAAAAACAGTAATAGAGTTTTTGGGGAATTACATGCCAGTTAGCCTTATGTCCATTCTGGGAAAGACAATGGAAAGGGTCAAAGTAGGAAAGGCTCTGGAATCCCTAGATAGGGAAGGAAAGTCGGTGGCCACGCTACACAGTTTCTGCAAAAACAGGTCCTGCCAGACGAACCTTGTGGAATTCTATGAAAAGTTTTCAAGGTGGCTAGATGGAGAGGCTGTAGTGGATGTGGTTTACCTGGATTTCAGCAAGACCTTTAACAAAGTGCTGCATGATATCCTGGCTGAGAAATTGAGGCATTTTGGGATTGTGGCGTGTAGGTCAACTGTAGCCTAACATGTGTGAAGTGGTGGTCAAGAGGGTGAACACCACCCTAGATGCATCGAAGAAGCACAGCTTCTGTATCGAGAGAGGTATTACTGCCACTCTATATAACTTTGGTGCACCCGCAGCTGGCGTATTGTGTTCAGTTCTGGGCCCCGCGTTACAAGAAGGATATAGCAAGATTGAAATCAGTGCAGTGAAGGCCACAAGGATGGTGGCTGGTTTGCAGGGGAAGCCAGATGAGGAGAGACTGAGGGAGCTGGGTCTTTTCAGCCTTGAGAAGAGGAGACTCAGAGGGGACCTGTTAGGAGCATACAGGTGTGTGACGGGGGTGTCACGCAGAGGTGGTTAATGACTTGTTTTCCCCTGAGGTGGAAGGCAGAACGTGTTCCAATGGAGCAAAGCTTAGGGAAGCAAGATTAAAGGCCTGGAAGCCCTTCCTGATGGTTAGGACCCTAGGGTATGCAATGGGCTTCCAGGGGAGATGGTCAAAGCCCCATTGGTGAGGGTGTTGAAGGATAGGCTGGACATGCACATGGTAGGCATGTCATGAGTGTAGTCGGTTGGAGCTGGTGGTCAGACTAGATGGCCTGGGAGGTCCCTTCTGACTCACCCTGTTTCTAGGTTTTTCTAAGAGTGCATTCCTCATAATTATTCCACTATTTCTGTCGAATAGTGTAGGTGACAGGATGCAACTTTGGCGAGTGCCTTTTCCAATTCTGAGCAGTTTTGTGTCTCCATATTCCATTCTTACAGTGGCTTCCTGATCAGAGTACAGCGCCTGAAGGAGCTGGATGTGGCGTGATGATATTCCCAGTTCTTTGAGGCAGTTCCAGAGCTCGTCACGTTCAACACAGTCAAAGACTTGTGTGTAGTTAAAGTACACATGTGGAGGTCTTTTTGGTATTTCTTTGATTTTTTCCCATCATCCAACATAAATTAGCAACGTGATCCCTCATTCCTCTCCCTTTTTGAAATCCTGCTTGTACATCAGGCAGTTCTCCGTTGGCGGTTGTGTTCAAGTGTTGTTGGATTATCTTCAAGAGGGTTTTACTCACGTATGGTATCAAGGCTATGGTTTGGTGGTTAGAGCAGTCTTTCATATTGGTATTAGGATGAATTCTGACCATTCCCATTCTTTTGGCAACTGACCAGATTTCCATACACTTTGGGAAAGCACTGTCAGTGCTTTTGTTGGCAGTGGTCTTAGTAACTCTGCTGGAATTCCGGGAACTCCAGGGGCTTTGTGGTTAGGCAACTGGTTGAGTGCCCACACTACTTCCTCCTTCAGGGTACCTGGTTCCAGTTCCGTTAGCGCAGCTTCTTCTGTTTCAGCCTTGATACTCATTTGTGTGAAGTTGTTCTACATATTCCCACCATCTTTCTCTGATTGCTTGTTGGTCAAGCAATTCCTGCCCATCACGTCCTCTGGCCATAGCCTTTCTTGCTATAAAGGGTTTTCTGGGCCTCTTCACATAAGTGAAACACTCTCTCGTATGACCTCTCTTGGTGGCTTCCTCTAACGTCCTGCATTGTTCAGCCTAGTACTTTTCTTTATCTTTTCTTGCCTCTGGAACTTTGCATGTAGTCTTCATATTTCTTCTCTGTCACCAATGGCTTTTGCTTTCCTTCACTCTTCTGCAGTCTTTATTGTGGCTTCCGATATCCACCTTGCTGATTTCGCTGGTTTCTTGTATTGAATATGTTTCTGGGCTGCTTTAGTGATGGTTGTTTTTATTTCCTCCCATAGTTCATCTGGTTGTCTTTCTGTGAGGTGGAGGAGTTCAAATCTGTTTTTCATTTTGACTGCATATGCCAGGGGAATCCCTTTGACATCAAATCATTTGACACTGCAGCACCTAAACTTAACCTTGGCAGTTGGCAGTTTGTAGTCTGAGCCACAATCTGCTCTAGGGGATGTTTCCACAGTGAGGATGGAACTTTTCCACTTCCTTTGGCATAAGATGTAGTCGATTTGGTTTTGATGTTCTCCATTTGGTGAGGTCCAAGTATATAGTTGCCACTTGTGTTGCTCAAAGCACGTGATCATTATGCTTAGCTGTTGTTCCTGACATAGGTGGATCAGTTGTTCTCCTGCCTCAGTTTGTTCTCAAGGCCAAACTTGTTCCTGTTCCTCTTTCCTGTTTCTTCCATGTCTCCCACGTTTGCACTGAAATCTCCAATAATATAGATATTATGTGTGTTTGTGTTTGTTTTGTGTTTGTGTTTGTTTCAGAGTTTCCTGAATTTCAGCATAGAATTCTTCGATGTTCGCTGCTGCTGTGTATGCAGTGGGAGCTTAAACGTGAAGAACTGTTATGTTGAGAGGCTTCCCATTGATACATATTGTTTGAAAACATTCCATGGTTCTTCCCGCTTTTTTATTCCGTATGAAGCCCACTCTTCTTCTCCTGGTGGTATCATTGCCAGAGCAATATACAATATGATCATCAGAGTTGAAGAAACCACAGCCAGTCCAATTGACCTCACTGATGCCTAGTATATCGGTGTTAAGCCTTTTCATTTTGTTCTTAACGATGTTCAGCTTTCCTAGGATTAGGCCATTGACCCTCCACATCCCTACCTTGAAGACCTTTGAATGGCACAGAGACCTCTTTTTGCTAGGGGCTGTGGTGGCGTCTGGGGGACCATGAGGATTCACTCCGGCCACGTCATGGATGTTTCTGCTACTGTGACCATTTCTTTGCTCTTCCCCTGCAGCTTCATTGGTGCCTCCCAGCCAGGGGGATTCATTTTCCAAGTACCACACTTTGCATTTTTGAGTTGCACCATCCATAGAACTTTTTTGGCAAAGGAAGCTGGAGTGGGTTGCCCGGTCTTTCTCCGGGCCACAGCCACATTGGCCAGCATAATAGCATGTTGTTCACCACACCCGACCACAGTGAGGTACGGTTGGACTTTAGGGGAGGACGCTCCAGAGCATATACAGAGTTTTTATAAGTTTGGGTCATAGACACAGTTTCAGGGTGGTGATGGAATATGAATAAGGACATTTACAGAAGACAATACGAAAAATCAGTATAACAATGTAAAAGCGACATCAGAAAATATGTAAAGATTACAGCAATATAGAGTGTTTTTGTGATCAATTACCAGATAAACAGTCAAGTGATATGGATTATAACAGGATCTGAGTGCAGGTTTTAACATTCAGAGGAAGCGGATTGCATTTGGACAACGAAAATATCTTCAGCAGTGTTTGTGCAGCATGAGAGGCTGCAAGAAGCTTGTTTTGTGGTTGTTTTTCTCCTGCACAGTGGCAGAGGGACGCAGCAATTTATTTAATCCGCTAACGCCAGTGTTCCTGACTCATTCCCACCTATTGACACTTTGCGACCCACAGCCTCTGGCGCGGGTGCAAGCTGTTCTGCAGAAGAATGGACAAATAGTGCTGATGCTTCCCGGGCAGGGGGAACTGGGTGGAAAAGTTCCAGTTCTTTCTGGGGAGAGGAGGAGAGGGGACTGCTGTTTTAGATGTTATATTAAAAACACATACAAAGGGCTTATTTGACAGCTTATTTGGACTTTTTCGACACTGTCAAATGAGATAGGATAAAACAATTATCAATGATGACAGATCTTGCCTTTCTGAAAGCTGCTTCCTCTTCTCATAAGATGAAAATTTGTTCCGCCCAGTCTACTCATTTCTGGAAAAGAAACTTGGCATATAGTTTTGCTGGAATAGCAAGTAAGCTGTTGGCCTTATAATTTCAAGCATCTCCTTGATCCCCCTTTTTAAAAAGAGAGATCAATACGTGGACCTCTGCTGTACTAAATTTTCATCCCTTAGGAACACAGCCATTATTATGTAAATAAACAAACCAGCCTAAAAAGCAGCCTGCCAGTCTATGTTGCACTGAAAAAGTTCAGGCAGCATCAAGCATGGGAATTGGTGGCCAATTAGAGAAGCCATTGATGTTCCCAAGAGCTGTTTCCACTTGCAAGGTTCTACTAATTTTTTATTCTCCCTTAAATAAATCAAGGTAGAAATTTTTCCAAACTGAAGCAGATACAGGTGCCTTATAGATGTGATGTAAGACTAACCACCAGAAGCTGTTGACATTTTGCTCCTAGCTTCCAATTCCAAATCTACCCAGCCTTTAGCAGCATAGCTAGCATTCCTGGCTGTAATTAATTTTATATATATATTTCCCCCTAATTTTGAGCACAGTTGTACAAATACCATGGCTCAACGAGTCATGTGGTTTTCTCATTTGTTTTCTCAAATGTTTCCACAACATGTGACATTCTGCCTCAACCCATGAACATTTTATATTGCTTATGCTGCATGATCCAATCCTGATTAATAACAGAGTTAGCCTGATACGTATACAACACAAAATTTATATTTGGTTCAGGAGTACCAACCATGTCCCCTATTGTTGTTGTGTCCACTTGTTCCCCTCTTGATACTTTCTCTTGCATTGTATCCAAACTCTGCATTGCCCTTCTATCTGTCTAAGTTATTATTTTTAAATCAGATCTGTGTTGATATTGGTTGAGGATCACTATCTTCTCTAATGTTCACTGAAACACCAAAGAACAGATGGGCATTCTGTCTAGACACACACACAAAAACCCAGAAACCTGCATTGTAAGTAATGTATATATAGAGATAAGGACATCTAGGGTCACTTGGTCCTAGAAGCTACAGTCCAGCTGAGAATATTAACCCTGACAAACATTATTTACTTGCTTATCATTAGATACTCAGCAATGCATCTTGTAAAACTCATCCTGGAGTCCCCACCTTTCTGTTGATTTTATAAGCATTGATCCAATTATATAGTTAAGTTCACCCATCACAATTAGTAGGACATTTGGAAATCTTATCCTCAATTCATCCATCATGTTTTCCAAAAGGCACCATACATCAGGAGGACAATACTGAGAATTTACCTGGGGAATATAGATACTCATCAAAATTAAAACTGAATGTGGGAGACTTAGCTTAATTACTTTCTAGTTTCCGAGGGTGGGGCGGGGGGATGTCAATATTTGTCACCCTTTCCCCTTCCCATCCTAAGTCTTCTTTAATGAGGATCACTATGCCACATATTACTCTTTCCTTACCTGTCATTTTCCTGGCTGGGTCAAACTAGGTTTCATACCCTGCAAGCAAACTCTCCTTCCCAGAGGTAAACCGTGTTTCTTGAAGGGCAATCAAACCAAAGTTAGACAGCAATTCAATCAAATCATTACCATGATGGCAGGTCTTCCAGTTGACTATGTTCCAAGAAAGAACTGTAGCTGGCAAAATTACGGGATGTTAGTTATCACTATTGGGTAACAGCCTGGATTTCTTAGCAAACTCTATTTGTGTTGGGTGGGGGAAATCTGATGACAAGTCCCCCAGGCATGTGTGGTGTAACTCAGTGTCTCATCCCATTTTTACTGACTTTGCAGGCTGAGTTAACGGTTGTTCCTCATCTGACTCATCTGGCTGGACATCAGGAAAATTGAGGTGTGTGTTCCTGCCCCCCACCACTATTTTTACATGCTGTTGGGAGTATTTTAGGAGAGCCGTGTTTTATACAAACTTAGGAAAGTATATTTGCTGTGCCTGTGCAGATAAGTGTCTGGCTCAAATTGCAACTTGGTAGCCCACTGCTATTATTAAGTCTTTTTTTAATCAGTGGGGGTAGAAAGCACCCATGACAGTGGGATTCCTGGGGCAGGGGGTGTGCAGGGGAGTGCTTATGTGGCCCTGGGCCATCCTCACTCTCCCAGGTATGGATAACACAGAGGGGCTTTTTTTAAAAAAAAAGTCAAGCCTTGGCTAGTGCTAAATGGCTTGCAATGGCTTGAGAGACATTTTGGGCGCTACCTGGGATCCTGCAGGGGGGCAGATGGGTGGAAGGAGGGGGAGGGGGAGGCCCAGAGCCCTGACTGTGCCTGATTCCCTGTCAGGCAGAGGAATTTTAAGCACAGTGCATGGTTAAAACTCCCAAACAGGCTAAT
Source organism: Varanus salvator macromaculatus (assembly GCA_023646645.1). NCBI lineage: Eukaryota > Metazoa > Chordata > Lepidosauria > Squamata > Varanidae > Varanus > Varanus salvator. Next base: position 10,576,915 of record JAIXND010000779.1, on the reverse strand, counting down.
GATGTGTATGAACCCAGCCAATATGTGCACTCTAAGGCTTGAACTGTACCTACCTGAGAGACTTCCCATGTGCTTCCTTATGTTGAATGGATAGATTATACACTATGCCTCCTCCTTGAGTAGCAGCCCCAGAAGATGCCAAGCATGCTGGTCTTTGACAGCAATCTCAAGGGAGGGCAGGATCACCATCTTTTTAAAAATCTCCCTGGTGTTCCCTTTCCCTGAGGACATCAATGGTACCAGTGAACCGTTGTCTTAGTACCATGTGAGGACATGCCTGGCTCATGGCTTGGCTGGAGAACAGGGAAGGGCATCTTCACCTTTGAGAGGTCTGGTTCCAGACTCCTAGATGAGCAGATCGGAGGAAGCTGCCCCAGCTTGTCTAGGGACTCTGGGATACAAGCAGCCAAACTCTCAGGGAGAGCAACCAGGGAGAACAAAAAGGAGTTTAGCAGTGGAGTTTGGCAGAGCAACCCCCTAACATTCCCCCCGCCCTTAGTTCCCGCATCCTTTGTTTTCTTCTATGTAACATATACCCATTTTCTGGTAGGACTTTGTTGTTAATCTTCAGGGAAGACAGGAGAGAGCACTTATTGTCACAACAGGCCCAGCAAGCTAGAATCAAAAAGGCAGCAGAAAGATTGGAGCTGGAAGAGCCCTCCGCCCCGCCCAGTGGTGGAGAGTGTGCAACCTTTGTGTTCCTGCCTGCAGGCGACATGGCCTACATGTGCAACTAGTGCAAGCTAGTGGCCCTGCTAGAGGAAAAGGTGAGAGCACTAGAGAAGGGAGAGTCCACCCTCAAGAGAATAAAAGGAGATGAAGAGTTTTTAGCCAGAATGGGGGAACTGCACCACCTAACAGTAGTACAAAAGCTAGAATGGCAACAGCAAGCTGAGGCAAAAGTAGAGAATCCTGAGGGAAGGGAAAACAAGAAGGAAACTCCCTGGAAGAGGGTGACAGTTAGGAGCAGAAGAACTAGAAGGCACTGCAGCAGTGGAAGCAGGGGGACTCGCAACAGCTTTCAGTCACTCACAGATGAGACTGGAGTGCAGCCTGCATTGGAAGCCCTGCAAGTCATTCGGTGCAACTCTGAACAAGAGGCTACAGGTCAACCAAGTAGTAGCAATGATACCAAGGCTTGCAAGAACAAGAAAAGAAGAGTGCTAGTTGTGGGAGACTTCCTGTTGTGTGGGATGGAAACACATGTCAGGAAGACCTGTGGAATCATCAGGAATGCTGTCTCCCTGGAGCACAGATTAGTGGAATGACTGAAAGTTGCAAAGGCTCGAACAGTCCACTGACACGTATCCCTTCCTTCTTATACATGTGGGAGCAAATGATACTGCCAAGAGGAGCTTCGAAGAAATCGCATCTGATTTTGAAACGTTAGGGAAGAAAAGCAAGAAATTGTGGGTGGGGGTGGGTGGGTAGTTTTCTTTTTCATCCTTTCAGTTCTTGGAAGAGGAATGGACAGGGAAAGAAAAATACTCCAAGAGAATGCCTAGCTATAAAGGTGGTGCCAACATGAGAGACTTGGATTCTGGGACCATGGGCAAAACTTTCTGGAAGATGGGCTGCTGGCAAGGGATGGGCTGCACCTTACCAGGGCTGGAAAGGAGGTGTTTGGCCACAGCATTAAGTTTATCAGGAGGGCTTTAGACTGAATTCTACAGGGAAGGGAGAAGTACACCTGGGTGTAACAACAGACAAAGGCTTATGCACCACAACAGAGAGAGAAGCTTTCAAGGTGCCCAATAATAATCTTGGAAGAAAATGTAGGAAGAAAGCTAGAGTGCAAAGCACGTGATCTTCAATGTCTACGTACTAATGCCCCAAGGGTGGGAAATGAAACAACATGAACTTGCTCTCTTAATACAGAGGGTGAATACAACTTGATAGGTATAATTGAAACTTGGTGGGATGACTCTCATGCATGGAATTCAACAACTGAAGGCTATAACTTGTTCAAGAAGCACAGAAGGAACAGAAAGGGAGCTGGGGTCACACTCTATGTTAAAGCGACATATCTCTGCACAGAAATACAGGTGGATGAACTTAGTTGCCCCCTCAAGAGCATCTGGACTAATATAAATGGAGCAAGGAACAAAAGGGACACAGTGGTTGAAGGCTATTACTGACCCACCAGTCAGGAAGAAACTTTTGAAAAGCAAATTGCCGGTGCTTCAAGGAGGCATGATGGGGAACTTCAATTTTCCTGATGTTGGTTGAGAGGCATATTCTGCCAAATGCAGCCTGTCCAAGGAATTCCTAGCATATGTTGCTGTTAACTTCCTCCAGCAGGAAGTGGAGGACGGAACAAGGCTATCCTTGATTTGATGCTACCGAACAGGGAAGACCTCGTGGACAAAGAGGCAGCTGCGGGCACTCAATAAAATGGGCTACACGGAACAACAATCAGGTGGATCCACATTTGGTGACAGAGTCAGGCTCAATGGCACCTTCTCAAACTGAGAAGAGGTAACAAGTGGGGTGTCACATGGTTCAGTCCTGGGCCCAGTGATCTTCAACATTTATTAATGTTTTGGATGAGGAGGTACAGGGAACGATTATCAAGTTTTCAGATGACACAAAACTGGGTGGGATAAATAATACCCTGGAAATAAAAGAAGCTTCAAGTGCTCATGATAGGTTGGTGTGCTGGACTGTAAACAACAAAATGAAATTCAATAGGGACAAATGCCAAGTTCTGCACCTAGGAAAAAGAAACCAAATGCATTGTTACAAGATGAGAACTACTTGGCTCAACAATCCTGCAAGTGAGAAGGATCTTGGAATTATTGTAGATCAGATGCTGAATATGAGTCAACCATGTGATGTGGCTGCAAAAACAGCAAATGCTCTTTTAGGCTACATTAATAGAATTATCTCTTCCAAATCCTGTGAAGTACTAGAAACAAAGAAACAGAGCGAGTCAGGAGGGGCCTCTCAGGCTATTTAGTCTTGGCGGTTCCAGCCAACTCTGCTCATGACATGCCCACCATGTGCATGTCCAGCCGAGCCTTAAACACCCTCTCCAATGGGGCTTCAACCACCTCCCGTGGAAGCCCATGCCATATCCAATACTAGTTCCCTTTTACTCAGCACTAGAGTATTGTGGCCAGTTCTGGGCACCACAATGTAAAGACGATGCAGACAAGCTGGGAAATGTTCAGGGGAGGGCAACAAGGATGATCCGGAGACTTGAAACAAAGCTCTATGAGGAGAGTTTGAAAGAACTGGGCATGTTCAGACTTCAGAGAAGACTGAGGGGAGAAATGAGAGCACCCTACAAGCACTTGAAATACTTTCACAAAGAGGAAAGGCAGAATCTCTTGCCAATCAAGCCAGAGTGTGTGACATGAAATAATAGGCTCAAGTTACAGAAAACCAGATTCTAGTGGAGATCAGGAAAATATTTCCTGATGTTAGAGCATTGCAACAATGGAACCAATGACCTAGGGAGGTTGTGGGCTAGGGGCATTCAAAATGAAACTGGAGAGCCATCTGAGAGGGATGCTTTAAGTCAGAGTCCTGCACTGAGCAGGGGGTTGGACCTAATGGCCTTCTGGCCCCTTCTAACTCTACTATTCTATGATTTGATGTGCAGGGAAACCCTCCTGGGAATCCAATGTAGTATGCGAAGTGACAATTTTTTTTTAAAGTGAATAAGCTCCACACTGTGAAACATTGCTTCTCCCCCTGCCCCTGCCCCCATCCATTTCTGCTTGCCCTCAGGACAGCTAAAGCCAAAGCTGGGCCCCTTGGAGTCTGCATGGGATCAGCCCCAGTGCTGTTCAGCTGGCCATGGCGGTGGCTGCCAGGCTCCACCCCAGCCTCCAGTCGCTCTCTGTCTGAAAGCATGCAGTGTTGTTGGGGTGGGTATCAAGACCAGCTGGCCAACGTGGAAGGGCACCTGAGTCCCTGAGCGCAAATGTGCCATGACTGCCACACGCCCCTTTCTGAAGCTAGCTTTTCATGAGTGGTGAACCTATTCTGCAGGACCAAAAGGAAAACAAGTGGAGCTGCCAGAAACTGTGAAACACTTAAAATATAATTGAGGATGATTGTAAATCAAAGCATTGTAAAGCATTGCACTGCTGCACTGCCTCAGATATTCCAGTGTGGAAGGATTAAACTTTTTCCTTGAAATAACTCCATAAGCATGCATTCAAGGATGAACAGGACTCTTTATTTCATAATGACACTAATCAGCAATTTTGGACCAACACTGCCCCCTTAATATTGACTTCCCTAGGGTGGCATAAAACCACTTATGTCTATGGGGATTACTATGCTTTTACCTCTCACAGTGCAGTTGTTGGTGGCTACCTTGTTGGTAGCTTGAACCTAAAACTAGTGGTGAAGTTAAGATAGAAATGTGCCCAAAATCATTCACACAATCTATTCCTATTAACTTCTCATGTAGACTGGTATGGTAGAAACATAGAAACAGAGTGAGTCAGAAGGGGCCTCCCAGGCCATCTAGTCTTGACCCCCGACTCCAGCCAGCTCCACTCATGACATGCCCACCATGTGCATGTCCAGCCTATCCTTGAACACCCTCACTGATTGGGCCTCAGCCACCTCCTGTGAAAGCCCATTCCATACCCTTGGGGTCCTGTCAGTAAGCACTTCCTGGCATCTAAATTGAACCTTGGTTCCCTGAGCTTCACTCCATTGGAGCGCATCCTGCCCTCCTCTGCAGGGGAGAACAGGTCTCCACCCACCTCCGTGTGACATCCCCTCACATACCTGTATGTTGCCAACAGATCCCCCCTGAGTCTCCCCTTCTCCAGACTGAAAAACCCTTGTTCCCTTAGTTTTGCCTCATATGACTTTCCCTGCAATCTGGCCATGCTCCCTGTGGTCCTATACTGCACTGACTCTAACCTGGCTATATCCTTCCTGTAACAAGGAACCCAGAACTGAACACAATACTCCAATAGTGGGCACACCAGAGTCGTATAGAGTGGTAGTAATACCTCTCTCAATCTAGAAGCCACACTTCTGGCTATGCAACCAAGGGTGGCGTCCGCCCTCTTGACCACCCATCACACTGCTGACTCATGTTTAGCCTGCGGTCAACCAGTACCCCAAGGTCCCTTTCACAAGTGCTGCTCTCCAACCACTTGTCACCTAACCTGTACTTATGACAGCTATTCTTATGCCCCAAGTGCAAGACCTTGCACTTATCCACATCGAACACCATCCTGTTGTCTCCTGCCCACTTCCATAGTCTGTCCAGATGCTTTTGGATATGGAGTACCTGCTCCAGTTGTACCCACTGCCCCGGTTTTAGTATCATCTGTGAATGTGATCAGCAGACTGTTCACCCCTTCTTCTTCTTATCATCCCTCCCCCTGACTCCCCAATTATGATGTTTTAATTAGTGCTCTGCTCTAGAGAAACAAACCTTATGCTCATCCTGTGGATTTGGCTCAGTGAAAAATGTGGTTTCTAGGGATATACATTATATATCAATAATGAGTAAATCCGAGAAGTAGAAATTCAGTATAAGTTTTACATGAGGTTACATGTTTATTGCAGAAGCCAAAGGTTTGTACTGGCACTTCTTCATGCAGTGTGATCAGTTTGGCCACTGGAGTTCCATGGAACTGTGGTTGGTGTAGCCAGGTTTCAAAAGGCACTGAAGTTTGGTTGATAAAGTACTAATTCTGCCTGGATGTGGGCTGCAGTCCATCATAGGGCATCTCCCATGTCAGTGTTGAGGGCAAAGAAAACTTACTTTTTTGCCATCATTGCTTCTGTCCAGTGTTGGCTGGTGAAGCGGAAATGAGTGGTGAAGAGATCTTTATAGCTTGACCTCCGGAGAAGTATGATTCAGAAGCCTACTGTGACCAGTCTGTGAAACACTTTGTGGTTAAAATTACTCATGTTCATTGAGTAATCAGTTCGGAATTCCCATTTCTCATTACCTGTATGGGAAGTGACTGCAGGTTGCTGTGGTTACCTATGTGTTTATTTCAGCCTATGGATGTGGCCAGGATGCACCGCTCATTTGCGCACCCAAGCCGTGTGCATGGCTATTACGTAGGAGCACCACTTCAGGGCTAACTATCTGAACAACTTAAGAGATCCGCAATGTCTGTTGTTTAACGGTGCCCTAGAGGGTGTTTTGTGTGGAGTATAGCATGGAGCAGCAACTCAACAGCCGCCTCCTTGATTTTCCTGGATCTCTCTGTGATGGTGGTTTTGCTCTGAGCTGCCTCACAGGGACTGGACCAAGAGCACCGCAATGGGATAGCGCTGGCCAATCCGAGCAAAGAGGTCTAACAAGCTATGCAAGGAGAGCAAGCACAGCTCCTGCTACTGTTAACATCCCTGTGGGGTTTCTGAGTGAGGATCTCAGCAGAACTCTGAAACCTACTTGTTGAAAGACTGAAGTGCTGTTGGGCAGTGGAAGAGTGGGCTCTGGGTTTGAATATGCAATGCCTTTCAACAGTGTACCTTGAATGGCATTGCACAGGCTTGCCGTTTGATGCTTTCCCCAGATGCTTATCGAACAGGGGTGACTAAAAGTGCCTTTTACCACCATTGGGGTATCACAGTGACTGGAGAAAACTGTTTCTGTACTATGAATTCTTCTGCCTGAGGTATATCCCACTGTTCTTTCCAGTATCTGAGGGTGATATATTTAATATAAATAAGGACTTCTCCCTTGTAGTTGGAAGCTTTGTATTGACCCCATGGATGGGGGATCAAGACAGTCAGGCAGCTTTGACATGGAAAGAAAGCTTCCCACATTGGGTTTGAAAAGTGTTGGTCTCATTTCTCTCTCACAATAGAACGCATGTTCTTTCGCAGCACCACAACTTCCCCAGAGTCTCCCCAGGTGCGACGGGCTTGAAAAATGGTAGACGCCCATCTCTTCTGTACAGCAGGGCTTTCAGATGAGTGTGTCTTCTTTGCATGCTTCTGAAACCCAAACAGGTTTTGGCCTGTTTTTGTATGTGGTTCCTGGCAGAGGGGTGATGAATTTTGATTGAACTGTATGAGCAGCATTCCTAGAAAATAAAGTTCTGACAACCATGAATTCAAGCAGTACTAATTTATTAAAAGAATACACTTTTGCAAAAGCGGGTGCACCCTACAGGTAGGCACACACACAATCAGCTTGAATCACTGCATTTTATTCCTATGCCCAGCCGCAGGTGTCCCTCCCCTTAGATCCCATTGGCTAGGGTCCTTTGAGGTTACAGCATATCCCATCCGCCTAAACTGACCACATGAAAGACTGCCCCTGTTTACATCTTCCACTCCACATTTTCAAAGACCCTAGTCCATTATTTGTTTTCCACCTTATATGGTTTTAGATCCTCTTTTCACTGCCCAAATGTCTTTTATCATCTGTTCCAGGCATGTCATCACTCCCCTCAGGTTTCCACTTAATCCTTTTGTCAGCATAATCAGTTCACTTATCTTTCTTGTCAGCACAATACCTTTCTCCCTTAAGGCCAGACTCCTTGTGCCCTATGAATGATTCACCTCCTTGATTTTTAACAATGCTTACTGTTAACTTAATCATTTCTATGATTCACTTGATTAGTTTCAAATGTATTGCAAAAGCAGCTTTTTATTCTCCTTATTTATCTCAGCTGCGTCCTGTTGATTCTGATGCCTGCAACTGTCTGAACTGGGAAGATTGTGGGTCACTTGCTTGCTCCTCTCACCTGTAAAACATTCAGATGATCAGTTTCAGTTGTTTAAGTAATGAGCATCAGAGCATGAAGGAAAGAGTCAGGGGGACCACCAATGTATCACATATTGTGGTGGTCTCCTCCCCAGCCCTTTCCACAGAAGACCTTCTGAGGCCCTGGCTGTGGCTTCCATGAGGCAGCCAGTGTAGTCCTTTCCTCACAGCTGCAGGGTGCTGGGGAGAAGCTGTCCTGAGTTTGGAGCCCTCACTGCGACCTTGAAGCCAGCTTCCAAGGTTGGAGCTGGCACTGCCGATATCCATCATAGTGGCCACAGGATTGCACTGTAAACGTCATCTTCTGAACTGCATGCATTGGCCTGCTGGAGGTTTGGTTGTAGAGTCTTGTGGACTGCTGTGTGCAGGTCCTTAGGAAGGGCTACATTGAACACACCCTCTTCCTCCATAGTCACAAGACTGCAAACATGGAACAAGACTGTGCAGACAGTCTCTATTTGTAAGTCTTGGCCTCTAGTTGCAACACCAAGACCCAGCTAACTTGGAGACTTCTTGCTCAGGGTCAGGAATCGTTCTTTCCTTGCCCTCTGCCTGTCTTGAAATCACCAACACACCCAGTGCCCTTTGGATGAACTACTTGCCCTTCTGGTGGCATTCCTTCACCAGCTCTCTGCAGCAGGGCCCCCCCTGCTCATTGGTCAGCACCCCTTCAAGCCCAACTGCCCCTGAGGCAAATATGTCACTTTCACAAAACAAGTGAAGCCCAGCCCCCCAGCCCCTCAAATCCTTCTATTGCTGCCTGCTGGGACATTCCAGGTTCCCTATTGAAAAAACCCCAGGCAGGTAGCTGAACCTGGCAGGAAACCTTTTCCTCACCTCTTCCTCACCCTTCTTCCCTTGCTGTCTTCCTTCTCATCCTGCTGCCCCACAGGACTTCATAGCCTCCCCTTGGTGAGACTCCAGTGTTTCGCTCTTCCCCAGCTGTGCTAAGCTCTCCTCATTGAGAGGAGGGCCTGCCAGCGGCCTCCATTCCACCTTCGTTCTCAGGCCTGGCTGCTTGGGTGATTCCATAATTTGGCCCAGCGAGTCCTGTCGGTCAGCTACAGCACTTTCATAAATGTTCTGTATGCTGATTACATCCTTCCTTTCTTCTTCCACTGAGTTTCTCATTTTCAATTTCAAGCTTGCCTGATAAGAGCATTGTAAGCGCAGCCTTCTCAAAATGTAACAGAACTTAGTGAACAAAACACCTTTCAGCCCAACACGCTGTAGTAAGAGGTTGCCTTGTTCATTCAAGCTCCAAAGTATAAGGAAGTTAACAGCAATTAAGGGCCATGCCCCTAAGGGATCTCTTATTTAGGCCAAACAGCATGGCATGCCGTGCTGTGGTTATTTCACCAGGACCTATTTGGAGCTGGATGACTATCAGCAGTGGAGAGGTGACCCTAAGTTCACCTAAGTTCTGTTTTTTCTCTGGGATGGAAGCACAGAACCTCTGCAAGTGCAGCTCCTGTCCACGCAGAATGGTAGAGCAGCAATTCAGAAAATGTACCGGCACTCTCCTTGGTCTTTAAAATTTAAGCTGAAACATGCTGCATTATCTTCCACTTTGCACAGTACTTTTTTCATTTATTTTTATTTTAATTTTCACCCAAACAGAACAAAACCTGAACAACAAAAAAGCCTCCTACTATAAATAGTCGTATAATAACATAATATAGGAGTCTTCCCTTCTCTGGACTGAAGTTCCCTCAAGCTCTCCTCAGCCCAACCTGGCTACCATTGCTGCACTGAACCAATTCTCTTCTAGCTATGTCTCTCCTATAATGTGGAGCCCAGAACTGGATGAAGTCCTCCAATTCTGGGCACACCTCCCTAGATCTGGAAGCACACTTCCAGCTACACATCCAATGGTGGCATTTGCCCTCTTACCTGCCGTGTCACACTGCTGACTCATGTTCAGCCTGCTGTCGACAAGTACCCCAAGTTCCCTTTCACAAGTGCTGCTCTCCAGACACTTGTCCCCCATCCTGTACCTGTGACACCGATTCCTGTGTGCCAAGTGCAAAGCCTTGCACTTATCCACATTGAATGCCATTCTGTTTCCCCCCACTCACTTCCATGGTCTGTCTAAATCATTCTGGATCTGGAGTAGCTGCTCCTCAGTTGTGGTCAGCACCCCCACTTTGGTATCGTCCAAAATTTTTGTTAGCAAAATGGTTATCCCCTCCTCCAGGTCATTGATAAAAAAGTTGAACAGAATCGGTCCCAGAACTGAGCCCTGGGGGACTCTGCTTGTCACCAGCTGCCATCCTTATGATTCCCCACTGATAGCCACCATCTGCTTGAGGTCTGACAATCATTCCCTAATCCATAGGACAGTGCAGCAAACTATCCCAAAGCTCAACAATTTCTCAACCAGGATATCATGTGGCAATACGTCAAAGGCCTTGCTGAGATCCAGGTAAACCACATCCACTGCATCTCTTCAATCAAGGCACCTCAAGATCTTATCAAAGAATTCCACAAGGTTCATCTGGCAGGATCTGTTTTTATGGAATCTGTGCTGCGTGGCTGCCAACTCCCATTCCTATTGAGGGTTTCTAGAGCTTTCCCTATTATGAGCCTTTTCATCGTCTTTCCCAGAATGGACATAAGGATAACCGGCCTGTAATTCCCCATATCCCCTCTGCTACCATTTTAGAAGACTGACGCCACTCTCCAGTCCTCCAGAACTTTTCCCATTTTCCACAAGGCCTCAAAAGTGTAGGCCAATGGATGCAAGTGTACCCCTGCCAATTCCCAAAATACCTTCAGGTGTAGCCCATCAGGACCTGGTGCCTTTGTAACACCCAGGGCCCTTAGGAGCTCCTCAACCTCCAGTGAGCTGACTCCAATCTGCACCCCCCATAACCCCAACCTCATCTAGCCACCCAGGTAGATCTCCCCCAACCTGCTTTGGGGAGAACACAGAAGTAAAATGATCGTTTAACATCTGTGCCTGTTCCCTTTCATCAGTTACCAGATCCCTTCCCTCCCTTTTAAGCAGTCCCATCACCTTTCTCCCTTTCCTCTTCCTGTTTACTTGAAGGTAGAAGCCCTTTCTGTTGCTCTTGACAGAAGCTCATAATCAGTCTAAGCTTTGCAAAGCATCCTTCTGCATCATGCTGCCTCTTCCTGGTAAACCCTTGGATCCATTTGCCCCAATATCCATTTCCTGTGAAGGTCTCTTTTCCTCCTAATCCCTCTTAGATCCTCTTTTCCCATCCAAGGTGGTACTCATTCCCGCTCCCCTGATCGCAAAGCACAGGAAGGAGTGGTCACTCACATCCAGAATTCCCCTAATCTGCACATCATCTGCCAAATCCTCCGTTGGTTCCCTCAGAACCAAGTCTAGGATATCCCCCCACCTCCGCTTGTTGCCTCTTGGAACCTCTGGGTGAAAAACCCTCCCTCCATAGCTTCTAGGAAGCAATGGGACCTAGCCACTGCCACCAAATGTCTCCCCTAACAAATATTAGGGAAGTTGAAGTCTCCCATTATGACTGCATCCCTCCCCTGGGATACCCTTCCAATCTGGTCTATCAGAACATTGTCCAGCGTCTCAGACTGACCTGGTAGATGCCCTCACTTTCAGATCCTTGGCCAACTCCAGACCTGACAATCTTACCCACACCGCCTCTACCTGAGCCCCTTCTACTCCACACCCTATCCCTTTCTTAACATTTAGACATTGTCTCCCAGCATATACCAGGAAAATTGAAGTCCCCCATGATGACTACATCATTCTTCTAGGAAATGGTGGCAAGTTGCTTTTGAAAGGTTGCATCCTTCTTCTTCTTTTTTAATAAGATTTATTTGAAATTATAATCCTAAAAAACAAAACAAAACAAACAAAAAAACTAAAAAACTAAAAACAACATCCATCATCAAAAATGTTGGGCCCACTGGGTCAGCCCCCACACCTTTCTTTTTCCATTTATGATAACTTAAAAACATATTTAAATCTATACGAAGTCCTGTTTCTCTAGCCAGTAGTAAAACGAGTCCCAAGTTTGATAGAAGTCAGTATCTTCCTTCTCCTTCAGTGATAAAGTCAATCTATCCATTTCTGCACAGTCCAGGATCTTTTTTAGAATCAATTCGTCAGTGGGTAGTTCTTCACTTTTCCAGTGTTTATTTATTTATTTATTTATTTAAATATTTATATGCCACCCCTTGCAACAGCCTCGGGGCGGCTCACTGTATTGCTCAACAATACAGTGTTGAGCAAATGCAATCCTCGCTGCAGTGATTACATGTAAAATCAAATACATTTCTTGTTTACTGTCCTCCGGTATAATGCCTAATAAAAAAACTTCAGGTTTAAAAGCTAAAGGTTTTTGTAACATTTCCTCAAGCCATTTATGTATTTTAATCCAATACTTTTTCATGTTATTGCAAGTCCACACATATGATAAAAAGTACCCAATTTATGTTTACATTTCCAACATCCATTTGACATATTTGGAAACATCTTAGCTAATTGATTTGGCGACAGATACCATCTATAAAACATTTTATACAAGTCTTCTTTATATGAAATTGCTAATTTTACCTTAATATTTCTCTCCCATAGCTTTTGCCACTTTTCTAATTCAATATTATATCCAAAATGTTGTGCCCATGTTTCCTTAACCTGTTCATCTTTCATTTTCCTATCAAGTAAAAAGTCATATAATCTTTTAATCATTTTCTCATCTGATTTAAGTATCACTTGATCAAACACTGTTAAATCCTTATAAAAACCCCACGCTTTATAATCTTTAGCATATCGCGATTGTATCTGCACCTTATGCCTCCAAGAAATATTAGATCCCTGTTCTTGTGTTTCTTGATTCAATTTCAATCCTCTATCCTTATCCAAAATGTCATCATATTTTATAATCCCTTCAAAATTCAATGCATTTGGATACACAAAAGCTTCCATGGGTGAAAGCCATCTTGGTAATTTATTATACAGTTTCATCTTTAACTTTTCCCACACTGACATTAATGATTTTCTAATATGGGGGGGGGGGAATAGATAGTTAGGCTTTTAATATATTATTTGTATTTTTAAATGTTGTAAGCCGCCCCGAGGCTTTGTTGCGATGGGGCAGCATATAAGTGTTTTAATAAATAAATAAATAAATAAATAATATAGTGACTTAAAAAAGAGCCATGTGACTTAGCCTTCTCATACCACATATAAGCGTGCCAGCCCATTTGCAAATCATGCCCTTCAAGATACAAAATTCTCTTATTTCTTAAAGTTATCCATTCTTTTAGCCATGTTAAAACAGAAGCTTGATAATACAACATCCAATCAGGGAGACCAAAACCCCCGTTCCCTTTAGCCTCCTGAAGTATTTTAAATTTAATCCTTGGTTTCTTCTTTCTCCATATAAATCTTGAAATTTGAAAATTTAAATCATCAAAAAAATTTCTATCAATTTTTTATGGGAATCATTTGGAATAGAAACATAAGCTTTGGTAATATATTCATTTTAACTAGTGCTATTCTTCCCAGCAAGGACAATTGCAAATTAGCCCATTTTTCCAGATCACTCTTAATATCCTTCAGTAATTTATCATAATTATCTTCTTTCAGAGTAGTACACTTAGCTGTAAGATAAATTCCCAGATACTTAACCTTTTTAGTAAGGGTAAGTGTACTACCCTTCTTCTTGACTGGGTGGTCAGTAATAGAGACACCAATAATTATGTTTTTCTTATTTTTTGCTCCCTTTAAATTTAGCCAGATGCTTTCAATGGGGCTACTAAGTTCCTCTTCTTGTATTTCTGTTCAGATATATGTGTATCTCACATATAGTGCAACTCCACCTCCCTTTCTGTCCTTTCTATTTTTCTTGAACAGATTGTATCCATCAATTGTAGAGTTCCAGTCATATGAGTGATCCCAAATTTCAGTTATTGCTATAAGATCATAATTCCCCTGGTGACTATGAGCTCAAGTTCATGCTATTTGTTTCCCATACTCTGGGCATTGTTGTAGAAACGTCGAAGTTCTTTTTCATTGCGCCTTGGTTTTCTTCCTACATTTGTTGGAAGACTGGTGTTGTGTCCTGCTTTTTCTCTGTTGAAATGTATGTCTTTCTCAGGTGATGGTATGCCATGCAGCACAAATCCCTCTCCTCTATGTTTTAGTTTAAAGCCCTCCTGAGGAACTTTTTCATGTAGTGGCCAAACATTCGCTTCCCATTCTTTGTGAGTTGCAGCCCATCATTTGCCAGTAGTCCATCTTCCAGGAACCTTAGGTTGTGGTCCCAGAATCCAAATCTCTCTTTATGGCAGCACCATCATAGCCAGTCATTCACTTGAAGGATTTTTCTTTTCTTAACCATTCCTCTTCCACATACTGGTAAAACTGGGGAGAAGACTATCTGGTCCCCAGCATTTTTTATTTTCCTTCCCAGAGCTTTGAAGTCTGATGTTATGTCATCAAAGCTTCTCCTGGCAGTGTTGTTAGTTCCCACATGGAAGAGAAGGAGGGGGTATTTGTCAGTTGGTTGTATGAGTTGCATGAACTTGCTGGTTATATCTTTAATCTTGGCACCAGGGAGACAGTGATTCTCTGGGTCATCATGACATTCATATGTTTCCTTCTTGTGCAACAGGGAATCTCCCACAGTTATCACTCTTCTCCTTTTGTTGTTACAAATTTGGTATCTTTTTCCTTTCTTGATTGGCCTTTTGTCTCTTTTTCAGAGTTACAGAGCGTGCTGTGCAGTCCTTTCACAGCGGGTTTCTCACACTTACTTCCTCAAGCAACTCAAGCGGTTTGAGAGGTCCCCTGCTTCCACTGGTGCAGAGCATCTTCTAGGTCTTCTCCATCTAACTGCCACCCTGCTCCAGGGAGTTTCCTCATTTCCCCGTCCCTCAGGGTGCTCTTCTGCTGCCTCAGCTTGCTGATGCTCTTCTTGCTTCTGGACTACACTTAGCTGCTGCAGCCCCTCTGCTTTGTCTAGGAACTCTTCATTTTCTTTTATTATCCTGAGGGTGGACATTCGTAGCTCTAGTGCCCTCACCTTTTCTTCAGGCAGGGCTACTTGCTTGCAGCTGTTGCATGTGCAGGCCATGTTGCTCTCAGGTAAGAAAGCAAACCATGTGCAGCTGTTGCAAGCCACCCCCACTGTGGAGTCTCCTTGGTCCATTGTTCATGCAGCCTTAGTGATTCTGCCTTGCGGGGCTGATGTGACTACTGGTGCTTTCTCCTGCCTTTACTAAAGGTTAGCCACACAGTTTTAGTAGTACATGGGAGTGTGGTACAATGAAGAAAAACAAGTGCGAGGGAGAAGAGGGAGAGGGAATTAAGGTGAAATAAAGAAGAGGAAAGAAGAGGAAAAAATGTTAGGGGCCTCTCCCTTGACCTCCCTCACCAAACTACTCCACCAAACTCCTGTTTGCTCTCCCTGTTCTCTTGCTCTTGTTGTTTGCTCCCTGGGAGCTTGGCTGCTTGTATTCCAGAGGCCCTAGATCAGCTGGGCCTCTGGATCAGCTTGCTCTGCTCTGAGTCAGGAACCAGAACCATGCTAAGGTGCACATCAAAGATGAAGTATAGTTGGATTGTAGCCATTCAAACTAATTGCACTTAAGTTATTCTTGATCCAGCCCTCTGTCTATTGCCTTTCAGGCATTCATCATTTTCCCTTCTTTTATTGAACATATGGAAACAGTAGCGCACATTTTTCAGAAGAGGTATATAGATTCACCCATGATAATGTTTCCAATATTATAATCTTGACAATAAAATTCAGGAAGCATAGTTTATCATTTCTTTTAAAGTCTTAGAAACAGATTCTCTGCTTATTGAGTATGAAAATCATAAGGAACTTGGTGCTAAAATATAAGACTTACAAGTTACCACTTTAACATTTAAAAGGTTTTTAAAAATTAAATTAATGTTGGCCACTACACTTCATTTTGGCTTTGATTAAGTTGTATCATTAATGGTAGCAGCATACATACTTGTCACAAAAGTGGAAAAGCCTATTGCTCTTCCTGTTTCTTGCTCTCCAGTAAATTATGAAAAACAGCCGTCATGCTGCCTGTATTCTGGCAAGGCATTTCCAGGCAACGTGTGAAACAGAAAACCTTGTTTCAGAGAATGTGAAGGTGATTGGTGAGGAGGGACGTTATTTTGAAATGCTCATTTAAAACTGTGGGATGGAAGCTAACACTGGAACTGTGACATCATCCTGCACACAGGGGCCAGGAGAAACAGCCATTTGCTGTTTGAGAAAGTCTGCTTTTCATTTACAGTTTGGGTCAGTCAGTGAGGAGGCCTTGCCTGTAACACCAGAGACAATCCAGTTCTGAGCTGCATCTTACACCAAAGGCAGATCACTTTTCTACGTCTCTGACCCAGTTGGAGGAATTGCGAATGGATTAAAATTTATAGATATACATTAAAAATCCCAACTTCCTCCCCTTCGCTGTAGAGAAAATAACAGGGCAGGCGGGGTGGGGAGTAGGGAAGTTTAATGAAATGAAGAAATGAGTTCAATGTGCAAGCAACTGCCTAAGTAAGGTCCTGGGATTCCTAATCGTAGACTTACTCAGGGGTAAGTGTTTTTTCTTTCTTTACTCGACTGTAAAAGAATTCTTTAACCTGATCATCCCTTCTGAGGGGGTGTGTTTGTTGGTGGGGTGAGTTCGGGGAGTGGGGGCCACAGGGAAGAGCTGCCTCCTGCAGCCGCCTTGCATGCCAGAGTGGGACTGCCTCAGCCGTCTGGGGCAAAGGCAGCCTCACTTGTCCATGTGGGCACCGCAGGGCAGGCTGGGGGTGGGTTTCTGACCCTTGGCTGGGGTGGGGGGAAGGTGCTCCCTAGAGATCTTGATTCCTGAAGGGACTGGCAAAGAGCAGGGTTGCAGGAGGGAGTAACACTCCAGCTTGTACCTGAAGTTGAATATTGCTTCTCTCTGCTGGACTGCCATTCTCTAGGTGACGCTTTTCCTCCTTCCCCTGCGAATTCAGTTGGCACACGGGCTGCAGGAATTGAATCGGTGGTTTTACTTGCTGTACGAGGGAGAGTGGGTGGGGGAGACGGCAATGGAGCGTGTTGTAGAGGAATGGGAAGCAGACTCGAAATTCATGGAACCGACTTAGTGATATTTTATGTACACTGTCATGGCTGTTTGATGAGGATTATGTTTTATGTTTAGTTGTGCTAAGTGTCATGTCTGAGAAAGCCCCTGAGGAGACAGTGTTAAACTCAGGAAAAGTTCTCTCAAGAACATTCACTACCAAAACTGTTGACTAACTGAGAATACGGTTGGAGTCCTTCTAAAATGACTTTAAGGCTTTTCCTTTGGGAAATGGTTATAATGACTGGCCTCTGCATATAACTAAAAGGAGTCTTTGCTGTCCAAAATTTCTTTAGAGGGCAGAGCCTGGACAGTTTTCAGCAGCATCTGTGTGAAAGGCTCGCTGGGGAAAACTCAGTGCTGGAAAAACGAAGTCCAAGTGCACAGACAGGATGTACAGAGCAAGAACTAAATGGCAACCTGTGACTGGTCGTGCTTGAAATAGCTCACCTGAGTAGCAGAAGACAAACATGTTCTGTTTCTGTGAACTGGCCTACAGCACATTGGTGTCCTCTAAAGGACTGGACAGCAATGTGGACCCATAAGCAGAATGTCCAGTGGTCTCTGTTTCCTTACTCATAAATGAGTCTATCTTGAGCCTGATCTTTTATTTTAATCAATAGTCTATGTGCTCAAGAATGAACAAACAGTCTCATAATGGGAATGGGACACACCCATTAGCTTCTCATCACACATCCTCTATGTAACAGTGCAGGCTAAACAAAACTTCACCTCTTTGCTTGAGCTCCAAGGACCGTGCAGCTCTGCAAGGATCTTAAATGAAAAACTGCCATTTAGTCCGAGGGTCCAGGACTTTCTATGGGACCAGGGCATTCACATAGGCAGGATGACAATCTGTCATCTAGAGTTTCTTCTAGAGTTTCATTCAAGCTGGAAACTGCAGCTAAGCTAATACATATATCTGGGGATATTTACAACAGGACTGAAAGGAACTTAAAATATGGAATTCAAAATTATTTCTGCTCATTTACTTTTTATTCCAAAAAAAAAGCCTTCTATCCCACATGAGAATAAAATTCATTGAACTGTTCCAAGCCGGCATGCATGGGATTGCACTGAAAATCCATGCGTGTAGTGGGATTCCTACTATGTGTAGATTTTGCACACACTTTCAAACTATAGATGCCTATATTTAATGGTGATGCAGACTCTACCATCTGAAAACTCAGCTTTAAGAGGTAAATTTAGGCCTTTGGCAAAATGACAAAACTTATGTTCTTTCTGTGGCCAAACTCAAGACATAATCTGAAGAGTTATATTTGGAGCTGGAATCCTTTGATATGCAAATATATGCGACACTTCAAAGCTTGACTTTGGCAGCAGACTCATTAGGGGGGTGGGTGGGTGGGTGTCTACCAACCACCAACCCGACAACATGCAAATCTGCAATATGGGCATAATAGTAGCTAACATGGATTCCTGAGCTGTCAGATTTGTTGAGGGAGGGTCTCATGCAGGGTGTTTTGACCCAGGAGCCTTGAATAGACAAATATAACAACAACAACACTGAGAACACTGTGCAAACTGTAGCATGATCTTAGTTGTATTGCTCAAGAGATAAAAGTTTGCAGTGTAAAGCCTTCAGTAGTGCATGAGAGTGGACTTCCTGGAATGGGGACTGTGAAATGTTGGAAGGAATATGGAGTGAGAAAGCCCTGGCTCATCAAAAGTGAGCTAAATGTGGGGAAATGTGCAGTGAGCTAAAGAGCATGGGGGAAAGAATGGGCCTAAGGCTTGGAAGGAGGGAGAAAGAGCAAGGCAAAGGGCTAGAGGGAAGAGAAAGAGCAAGGCTAGAGATGAGGGAGCGGGAGAGGAGACTGCCCCACCTTTTTCCAAAGCTTTTTCTTAAAACTGTGTGTTTGAAGGGGACAGGTGGCTTGCGGGTGAGTGATTGACACCCCCATGGGCAGCATGTGGGAACGTGAAGGAGCACAGCTACTGCTTTGGGCGGGGTGGGTTTGCTCGACTTGGGCATCCAGGGAAAGCCCAGGCAGCACAAAGCTGGCTCCCTGGCTGAGGTGCTGGCTAGCGGTGTGCTCCCTCAGGTGCTGCCTCAGGCCAGGAGCTGGCTTTCCTAATGGCATGGATGACATCACCTGGTCCATGGAGAAGTCTGGGGGAAATCTGCCCCAGGACGATTCCCCCAGTGTCCAGAGCTGAACGTGGATGGTATGCCGGCCCTAATGGGAAGCAAAAGACTTGCTAACAGCTTTCGGTTGCAGAACTGCACCTGTTTCATGGAGGCCTGCAAATAGAGCAAAAGAGTTTAGGGGACCAGGAATGTGCTGCATAAAGATGGAACAGATGTAGCAGGCCTGCATTGCAGGTAGGAAGGTTGCTGAATGGACAGAGGCATGCTAGCAGGAAGAGCTTGGAGGCGCTGCTGCCAGCCATTGAGAGCGCTGAGCCCAGGTTTCCCCTTTGGCCAATTTGCTATGACTCATCTCTAAGAAGACCAGTGCCAAAAGCGCCTTGTCATTTTCTTTAATAGTGCTCCCATCCTGATCAGTTCCCTGGGTGAGAAAGATCTTCCTAGCCAAAAAATGTTTCCTGACTGTGCCCCAAGCCGTGACCAAACCAAATGGCACAAGTCCAGTTCATTCCAGAGGTTTCAGTGGGATTTTGAGTGGGAAGGAAACTCTTCCAGTCCCTTTGTGGCTTTTCCTCAAATGCTGATTCATAGGCACCTTATAATTTTTAGGCCTCATGATGGCTATAAAAGCCACTCTAAAATTTCCCCGTAGTCTTCTAGCTCTGGTACCCATCAAATCACTATCATTATAGGTTAGCAAACCGCCTTTCCCCCCTCCTTCCACATCCCACCCCCACCATGGCATCCCCACAAGTTGCTGGGCAGTCAAGAGAGGGAAGCCACCCACAGGGCCTGTACCCATGAAACCGCTGGGAGGAGCAGATCCAGGGAATCCTCCCCATGCCTTCCACTTCCTCTCAGGCTCTTTGCTGGTTAATATCTTTATGGCAAGCTGTTTTTAATATGATACCACCATCCCTTCTTTGCAAATTTTTAAAAATCCAGTTGCTTGGACTGATGGGCCAGATTTTGGCAATTGTCTTATGACACTCCTTGTATATTGTTTCCTGACTGGTTTTAAGCAAATAGGTCTTCACTGGTATTTTATTTTTCATTTTGTTTGCCTTCTGGTCAGAGTTTAAGTGCAAGATCTGTGAGATTAAAAGTTAGACTCCATGTTCTTATAACTTTCATGACATTTAAATCAGCTGCCATGAGCATTAGAAAGCTCAGGGCTTCAGAAACGTTGGCTTTCCTTTTTATATCAGACTTCCTGCTCGCCGCTGAGTCCTCCCATCCACTAGTTCTGCTGTATTTGCCCAAGTGTGTGGACAAAGGGAGGAGGTGTGCATATCATGCTGAGCTCTGGAGAAGCTGCTCCAGAGACACAAAGCATCCCTCCATAGTCCAGTTTCAACTAAATGCCTCCTATGAGTGTTTGGCAGGTCCCTTTCCAAAAGACCAGGGACACTTGCCCATGGGGAGCTGCTGAGTGAATTTATGGAGACATGGAGAATTCTTTCCAGCCTCCCCGCTAAGCATTGGCAACCATGCCTGTGTCCTTGAACATGCAACTTGTGTTTGTGATTTGCTTTATCATATGCTATTGTATTACTTCTCTGTAGCCTAAGAAGATGAAGAATTGTTGTTAGTCGTGAAGTCATGTCCAACCCATCGCGACCCCATGGACAACATCCCTCCAGGCCTTCCTGTCCTCCACCATCCCCCAGAGTCCACTTAAGCTCACACCCACTGCCCCAGTGACTCCATCCAGCCACCTCATCCTCTGCTGTCCTCTTCTTCTTTTGAAATACATCTTCCTCTAACTGTGAAAGCCAGTTCTCAACATTACCTTCCACTTGCAAAGCATTTTAAGGCTATTTGCCCTTTCATCCTCCATGCAATCACTGAACATGTGTTGGGCCACGCATACCATGCTGAGGCAGCACCTGTGTGCTCAGTGTTAGCATGAAAGGGACTGAATGCACATAAAAAGAAGAAAAGACAGGACAGAAACGTAATGAAAAAGGCAGGGGCTAGTTAGATTCTCAGCAACTTGTAGGGTAAAGCAAACACCCTAACAAAGAACCCCTCCCCCCAGTCCAGTTGTAGGATCACCTGAGGTAGGATTAGTCCCTGCTCCAGTGGTGCCCTTGAATGCATGCCTTGACTTTTCTTTTTTTGGGGGGCATGGCTGCCATCCTATGGGAAAAATAATAATACAGGTGGGTGTTCCCATTATAATAATGGGAACACCCACCGCTAAAAGCCCCCTCTTTCCTGTCATGGGGAATGAAAATAGGGAGACTCCTTGGCATAAGCAGGTATGTCTATGCATGGTGTCTAAGTGTGCACAGGCAAGGACTGGTAGGCAATAGCTGAGCCAGCACAACGCAACCTCTGATCTACCCCAAGTAGAAAATGGGAAATAAAAGTGTCCACCGAGATGAAAAAGCACTGAAGCGAGAGACGCATATGCCACACATGTCAAATGTGCAGAGTCCACATGGAAGCACTATTTTGCATTCCTATCAGGGAGAGTTGGAGTGACAAAGTATTTTTTCCCTTTAGTGGGCCACATTCGTCCAGGCTGCATTAATGCCTGTATCTGGGGTATAGACCTCAGAAGCAAAAAAAACATTTAAATGATAGGTTGCCTTTGCCGCATCTGCAGAGTGTTTTCTTCTCACGACTGCACAATTGTATCATCCCTCCACTTCAAATTATTAAGCAGTGCTTATTAATAGCTGGTATCCTTCTCACACAACAGTAGCTTGTTTTTGTGTTTTTTAGAAAGTGAGAAGTAATTCAGTGTTTAGCCATAGAATACACATACCCTGTTCTGCTGCACACAAAACTCAGTTTTTCATTTCCCCTCCTTATTGCACATCTTTTAAAAAGTGCTTCTACCCCCTTCCTGCCCCACTAGTGTATGGGCAAGCTCTACCTTTCTTTCACAGTCCCTTTCCCATCTCCATAAATGAACTTTTTCTCTGGACTCAGTTTAGGAATATTTTTTTCAGAACTGTGAGAAGAAGGGAAAGTGTCTCCTGAGCACTTGCAGAATGCTCTTTCCTTGCTACTTAATAACAGCAATTCATAGTTGCCTAAATGCTGATAGAAGTCTCCTGCACTTGTAGAATTTGCTGCTACACAATTATAAAAAAATTATTTACCATTTAAAATAGTAACCTTACTATTTTATCAATATATTAGAGTTAGCCTGATTAAATTAAGGTGTGTGTGTGTCTAGCAGAAGAAGTACAAATACCTTCTGTCCTTAATCCTGTTCCCTTTTCAATTTTAGTAACAGTTCTGGAAAAAATGAGCATGCCCAACTGACTGTGGGTGGATCTGCACCAAAGAAGAGCTAACTTGGCCACCTGCTTTGTTTAGGGCAATGTTCTCAAAAAACAGATGCAGAGGGTGGGGGAAGAGGAGTGGGGCTGAGGAAGAAGGGGAGTCAGGACAGAAGAAAGTCCCTCTGCTTTCCCCTGCCCATCACATCACATTTGTAGCCTATTTATTCTTCACATCTGGTTCAAATCATAGCTGCATTTCTTTGCCCCCAGGATAGTCCATGATTCAGCATGAGGATCATCATGTTTTCTATAGGCTTGAATGGAGTTTCTGCCTGGTTCATGGCACAAGACCCAAATGCCTGAATCACGAGGAATCTGATCCAAGTGCAGAGGCCACATAATGGAGCATTTACTGATGTGATACCGGGCTGCGACGTGGAGTTGTGTTGGAGGAGTGAAGGCAGCATTTTGACCGGCTTCTGCCCTAGAAGAACAGTTACAAGAGGCAGAGATATGCTCCAAACCTGGCCCTTAGCTAAAGTTGCCCAGTGTCAGAATTTGAGATGACATTTCAGCCTCTCGGCCCCCTTCTGAGATCCTCTGGGGACCAACTAG
The DNA here is from genome assembly GCA_023646645.1 of Varanus salvator macromaculatus. Lineage (NCBI taxonomy): Eukaryota > Metazoa > Chordata > Lepidosauria > Squamata > Varanidae > Varanus > Varanus salvator. The sequence goes on along the minus strand of JAIXND010000779.1, from coordinate 10,554,144 downwards.
ATTCCTTTCTCCCTGCTGCCTCTAAAAGTCAAGGAGGAAGGCTTCTGCCTCTTGGCTTCTGAGATTCAACCTTCTGTTCCACCTCCTGCTCCGTCAGGCAAATCTCTGGGTATAGTCAGGTTCTGTTTCTTGGCACACCAAGTGGCCCCCTGAGGCTCAACCACTCTCCCGGTCTGCCAGGCACCTCCCTTCAACTACGTGGTGTTATGTCCTGTGTTGTAGGATTGCAGCTTCAGGGAACTCCGTGTGCAACTTTTGGTTTCAAAAATACTGTTTTGACAAGTAGAAGCAGCAAAGAAAATGGTGCCACATACCCTCACTCCAGCCAGTAAGGAAGGGAGTTAGCCAATCCTTCCTCCAGGATCCTATAGATTGTCAGGGTTTTAAGCAGACCCATTCAATGTTTCACCTCTTGCCCCACCTTTCTTTCCAAAAGGCACTCAATGTTTTGTGGCTCCCAGTGTGCACTTAGCACAATCTGTCTTCCCTGGGCTGCTGGGGGCAGGGGGATTTTGCCCACTTCTGGTATGGCTTTTCAGGTGGAGTGCCACCCTGCTCAGAATAGTGTTGGCTGGTGGTTGGCTGTATTCCTACCTGGGCAGGGAAATTCTGGCTTTGGCGGTCTATGTTCAGGCAATCTCTGGGTAAAGATTACTGCAATGCGCTCTATGTGGGGCTGTCTTTGAGGGTTGTTCAGAAGCTGCAACTTGTTTAAGATGTGTCAGCTAGATTGATGATGGGGACCGGTAGGCCCAAACATGCAACACCTAGTTGGGCCTGGTTGCACAGGCTTCCAGTATATTTCAGAGCTCGGTTCAAGGTGAAGCTTTTGACCTGTAAAAGCTTACGTGGCTTGGGACAGGAATATCTGACAGACTACCTTTCCAGAATGAACCTACCACACAGAGGGCTAATACACTTAACATTAGCTGCATTCTCACAGAATAGGAACCAGGATTTCAGGGAATCCTGGCTTACCATCAACAAGCTCCTTGATGGAATAAATTCAACAGCAAAGCCAAGGACAAAAAACAAATAGTTACAAGTCATGGTTTATGATCATGGCTTGTAAAAGGCAAAACAAACAAGGTTTCCTACCCAGTAAGGAGACCATTTTGATTTGTTAGGCACCTCTACCAGCAAGAGGAGTCAAGTGGGAGCAAATGGGCTCTGTGAACTGGCAGGGAACTTGTTCATAGCAAGTCTAGCTAATTGTTCCATGCAAATATGGTGGCTATTTCCGAGGGAAAGTCCTAGAGAAAAGATCACCCCAAATGTGCTTATGTAGCTGCCATGCATTTCAGTGGGGCTTGTGCAGAATAATTTTTCCTACAAGACTGGGCTTTGTTATTGCCACTTTACCTGAAGGAGAAGGAAGGCACTGACTTTTACCAAACTTGGGACTTTTTTTACGACTGGCTAGAGAAATGGGACTTGGCTTAGACTTAAAGATGTCTTTAAACTTTTATAAATTGATTTGATTATGATCATGGAATGCTAAAAGATAGGGAGCTGACCCAGCTTGTTCGATGTATTTGATGATTGATGTTTTTAATTCATAGTTTAAAATCTTAATAAAATCTTATAAAAAAAAATTATTGCCACTTTACCTGGAGACATGCATGTGCTGGGATCTAGTTCTGGAACTGTTGCAGTCAAAGAATCCATCCACTATCTGAACTAGTCCTGTTACCTATTTTCTTTCTTGAGATCCAGAAGCCCAGTCTTGGAGTTTCACATTACTGTTCCATATTTTACATTAAGAGACTGAGTAGCATCAGCTGAGGGAGAGTGGTATGTTAAAAAAAATCTACTATGTACAAAGACCTGTTGAGTTATAAGAGAATTCCCTTAATACAGAAATACAGTGGTACCTTGGCTTACAAACTTAATCCATTCCATGACTCTGGTCGCGACCCAAGTCAAATTTCCCCATAAGGTTCAATGTAAATAAGGTGAATCTGTTCT
>JAIXND010000779.1:10451042-10552166 GCA_023646645.1 Varanus salvator macromaculatus | reverse complement strand
TCAAATTTCCCCATAAGGTTCAATGTAAATAAGGTGAATCTGTTCTGTAAATATTTTTTTTAATCACAAAAATTTGAACCAAAGTAACAAAGAACAACAAAGTAATAAAATACAGTACAGTAGAGAACACTAACCTAGGTGAGGGGGAGGTTATTGTTTGGAGGGAGAGTCCAATTGATAATCATGCGATAGTGATCGTGCTTGGGGTGGGGGGAGATGGGTGCAATTGCGCTCATGCAGGGAAGATGGCCACGGTCACAATCGTGTTTGTTTGGCAACATGGCCGCGATCGTGGTCATCACGCAATGCAGAGTTCGTGAACTGAGGCAAAATTTTTCTGAAATTTCTGTTCATGTACCAATTTGGTTGTGAACTGAGGCGTTCATGACCTGAGGTACCACTGTATTCTGTTTCCTCTTACCAGTTTAGACTGTGGTGTCAGAATGAGAAAACAGTTATAATATGATTTACAATAAATAGATAGATAGATAGAACTCACTATTATGACAGTGAGGCATGTGTGACCTTTATTCTCCCCTTTTTAATTTACTAGAAATTTTTCATAGCATTTGTACAGATGGAAACTGTTAGAAATGTAGCATGAAAGGCAAGGGAAGATTGGCTTGTGTCTTGTCTTTTAAAGAGTCAAGCTGCAGAAATGAGAGTCTTGTAGACTAGATGTGGATAATATGCTGAGGGGAGGAGAGCTAAAGGTAGCTTGATGTCACTGTCATGGAAATCAATGGAGGTTGGGCTTTCCTCAGGGCGGAGGCTCTAAATCCATGCTGTGTGCTACACTCACATCAATGTTATCCTTCTGGACTTGGCTTATCTGCTCTTATGGAATTATATGATATGGTCTCAAGGTGGCTAGATGGAGAGGACGCAGTGGATGTGGTTTACCTGGATTTCAGCAAGGCCTTTGACATATTGCCACATAATATCCTGGTTGAGAAATTGTTGAGCTTTGGGATAGATCAATGCACTGTCCAATGGATTACAGCATGACAGTCACACTGCAAGCAAAGAGTGACTATCAGAGGAGAATCATCAGGATGGCAGCTGGTGACAAGCAGAGTCCCCCAGGGCTCAGTTCTGGGACCAAATCTGTTCAACCTTTTTATCAATGACCTGGAGGAGGAGATAACCACTCTGCTGTGGACAATATCAAAGTGGGGGCAGTAGCCACAACTGAGGAGCAGGAGATCCAGATCCAGAAGGATCTGAACAGACTATGGAAGTGGTTGGGGGAAAACAGGATGGTGTTCAATGTGGATAAGTGCAAGATCTTGCACTTGGGGCATAGGAATAGGTGTCACAGGTACAGGATGAGGAACAAGTGGCTGGAGAGCAGCACTTGTGAAAGGGAACTCTGGGTGCTGGTTGGCAGCAGGCTGAACATGAGCCAGCAGTGTGACATGGCAGTTAAAAAGCAAACATCACCCTTGGATGTATAGCCAGAAGTACGGCTTCTAGATCTAGGGAGGTGTTGACACCACTGTACACAAATCTGGTGTGCCCACAACTGGAGTACTTCATCCAGTTGTGGGCTCCACATTATAGGAGAGACATAGCTAGATTAGAATTAGTGCAGTGCAGAGTCACAAGAATGGTAGCCAGGTTGGGAGGGATAACATATGAGGAGAGATTGAGGGAACTGGGTCTTTTCAGCCTGGAGGAGACTCTGAGGGGATCTTTTAGTGACTTATAAGTATGGGAAGGAATGTCATGTTGAGGAGGGCCATGACCAGTTTTTCCCTGCAGTGGACGGCAGGGCATGTTCCGATGGCTCAAGGAACCAGGCTTCAGGATGGATGCCAGGAAGTATTTCCTGATAGTTAGGACCTCTAGGATATGCAATGGACTTCCAAGGGAGGCGTTTGAGTCCTCATCAGTGAGGGTGTTCAAGGAAAGACATTGTACAATGTGTTCATTGGAGAACCACATGTTGGTGATTACATGAGCAGAGCCAGCTGGAGCCAGGGGTCAGACTTGATGGGCTGGGAGGCCCTTTCTTATTTGTTTTAGTTCTATGTGTCTTATCTCCAATGGCTTTGTCAAGCACTTTGCAAGGTTTGCAAGAATGAGCACACTTAGGAATACTTCCCTAGATCCCAAAGCCCAAGGAAATGGCTAGCTGAGCCAAGTCTGTAGCGATGAGGTAAACCCAAGGGACCAATATTGAGCCTCATTGAGATTAAACCAATTCAGTGAATCTTAGACAAAATTAGCACAAAATGTGATATAATACATTGTAGCAAAAAAAAAACCCCAGCAGCACAGTTTATAGATAACAGTTACAGAAATGAAGGGTTCTACAAATAAGTATTTGAAAAAATGAAATATAGATTTATTATGGCTTCAGAAAACATAATAAGAAAGAAAGGTATTAAAATTATTAGGGCTTAATAATGGAATCAATGTAAGAGTGATCCAGTTTAATCCATGAACCTTTTTCTTGAATCATTGATCTAACACTGTGTTCAGCTTGTGTGGTACTCTGGCTATATCATTTTCTGTAACTGGGAATATCATGGCAGCTTGTTGGGGATTTTTTTGCATGAACTTTGGAGGGCAGTTTAGATTAGAGAAATTATTAATATTACTATCATTCATTTTACTTCTATATTGCCCAATAGCCAATTTTATTATGCAAGTAGGGAGGGTTGAACATGTCTCCCCACCATCAATCCATTCACTTCTGCTTCTACAAACAATATAGGGAGACTGAACCACAGAAGTCTTGTTTCATGCTTTGTATTGGCCTAGAGAACTAAGCCATAGTGAGGAGTATCGACAGGGAGCAGCTCTTGCACATCAGCATCTGCTCAGTTACAATCATCCAATTCTGAGGAGGAGGAGTGGGGAGAGACTTTGCAGGTTCAAGGTTGCCTAGTGAAGATTCTCAGGCACATAATTATCTTCCTTAAGCTTTCAGATTGTTGTTAAACTCAGATTTAATTGTAGCCAGGCACGCAGGAAGGTCTGGCTTATTGAGCAATATAGAAACATGATAAATTAATAAAAATATAATGAGCAAACTTGTAATTTTGGGGGCGGTGGGAGAGAATTAAACATATCTTCACAGTAGTAAGGTCAAAACCCTACAATTTCCTTGTTTTTAAAGAATGACATTTCTGGTTTTCAGAAGTCTAGATCAAAGTCAAATTATGGGTGAAAGTTTAAAAGCTGTAAAAAGGTAGGGCTATAGAACCCTTCCTGTTCTTTCCTTCTCCAATTAACATATGAATGAATTAGTAGTTCCATCTCTTTATTTTGTACACCTTGTGACAGTTAAGAACAGACTATGCCATTATCACTTGTTTCCCAACAAAGCAGAACAACATTCAATTCATGTGTATGGCAGTCAGGTAAATTGAGATAAATTGATTTGTTTCAAATCAACAAATCAACAAATTGATTTGTTCAGGTAAATTGAGATAAAATATTTTTTGTGAAACTGATCTATAGCCATTAAGGAAACATTTGCCACCGATTCATTCGAGAAGCTGACCCCTGGACTGTGGAGTATAACCCTTGTGGACCTTTCACATAATTTAATACTTAGACTGTGTGGAAGGACAGCTGTTGATCAGTCAGATCTTAGTGGGTTATTGATTAAATAGAATGTGTGTGGTTGAAGATATTAATCGTCCAAACACTGTCATGGATGTTTTATGCAAACTACTGTAAGAGTGTAAGATAACTAAATTCTGGCATTTTAAAAATCATATTTCTACTAAGGTCTGCTATTTTGGAACAATTCAGGAACTTATTTATTTTATTTTTATTTATTTTATTTAAATATTTATATGCTGCCCCTTGCAACAGCCTCGGGGTGGCTCACAATACAACTGACTGTTGTTGTTGTTGTTGTTACTTATAATTAATATCCTGGTTCTCTGTATCTTGGCTTTACCAGTGTGGGGTGGAGGTTCACTTATGGGAATGTTCCTTCATATGAAAATTAAGGATGTTTGAGGAATCTGTCTGGAGGGGTGAATCTGTTGGATTCCCTAGGCTCAGCTTGGCTCGGCTCGGCTCCCCAGACTCCAGTCTATTTTGCGGTGGCCTGTGCACTCAGTGTGTGTGGGGTGCTTGCCAGGAACTGAGTCCCATATGCTGAGCAAGCAGTGCCCCTTTCCCACACATGCTGCTGCTGCTGCTGCCACCAGCACCAGCAACAGTAAACAGGGAAAAGATTGGTCACCAGGATGGTGCCTGGTGCACCTGCTCACAGTGCACTCTTCCATGTCCGGCAGACAATCCCAGTGGGGAAGGCTGTCATTTTCACAATCAGGGCTGTGTGAGCACTCATGGACTTCCTCTTGGCTCAGCTCACCTTGCAGGACTGGGCCAAGCATGAGAGGAAATCCATGGTTTTGGGAGGGAGGGATTCTGAAAGGGCTCGTCCCTTCCCTGGTGAAAATTAAAGAGCTGCATGTAGAAACCTAGCATGTCAGAACAGCTAAAGGCTGGGCTAGTTTCCTAGGAGGAGTGAATGCATTTGTACAGGGGCCCATTCAGATCCCTGAGCACCTCCACAATTCCAATTCCTGTCCCATGTGAAAGATGTAGTCCAAACAAGGCCAACTATCTCAGCTGGAAGGACTAAACTATACCAAAAACAGAGGCATGTAATGTGGATGAACTTTGTAAAAAATAATGCTGGAGCTTATCATGGAAGGCTGTGCAATTCATAGTGCTGGTTGGTGCCTGTACTTCTGCATCTGCACAGGTGACTACATTGCTAACAACATGATGGCCAACAATAAATAATTCTTAAAATATATTGGGAGAAAGAAACAAGCAGCTGGACCACTGAACAATAATGAAATTAAAGGAACATTAAAGACAGATAAGGTAATTGCAGAGAAACGGAATGAATTCTTTTCATACATCTTCTCAGATGAGGAAACAGAACAGATTCCTGTTCCTGAACTTATGTATTCAGGGAGCAAATATGCGGAATTAAGGCAGATAGTAGAGACAAAAGCTTGAACCTTACTGACAAACTCAAAGTTACGTAACAAATGACCATGCTCAGATGGTATGCATCCTATAGCTTATATATGTAATTGCTGGCCTTTTAACAAATATATGTAATATGTCCCTAAGACCAACCTCTTTACCGTGGGACTTGAAAATGACCAATGTAACACCATTTTCTAAAACAGGATCCAGAGGAATACAGAACATTACAGGCCAATTAGCTTAATGTCTGTTCCAGATAAATTAGTTGAAAGTCTTATTAAAGGTGGAATCATTAAGTACACAGAGGAAGATGCCCTGCTGCAAAAGGGTTTCCACAAAACGGGCCTGTCTCAATAACCTATTAGAGTTCCTTGAGAGCAACAGGAAACATGAGGCAGGGGTGGTCCAGTGGACATAGTTTGCTTAGATTTCAAAAAGGCTTTTGGGAAAGTACCTCACCAAAGACCCTTGAACAAACTTAGCCATGGGATATGGGAGGCAGTGTCCTCATGTAGATCGGTAGCTGGTTGAAGAACAGAAAGCAGAAAGTGGGAATACACGGCAATTTCTCCTAATGGAAGGATGTCAAAAATGGGCTCCCACAGGGTTCTGTATTAGGACTGGGGCTTTTCAACCTATTCATAATCGCTCTGGAATAGGAGTGGGCAGTGAAGTGACCAGGTTTGCTGGTAACGCAAGATTATTTAGGGTGGTTAAAACCAAAAGAGATTGTAAGGCTCTTCAAAGGGATTTCTCCAAGCTGGGAGAAGGGGCTTCATACTCCCTGATACAAATCTTTGGTGCATCCGCATTTGGAACATGCGCTCAGTTCTGGTCACCTTACTTGAATTACGGAGTTGGAAAAAGTACAGAGAAGGGCATCAAAAATGGTCAGGTGTTAGAGCAGCTCTCCCAGGAAGAGCAACTTTGACAAGTGGGACTGTTCAGCTTAGAAAAAATGGCGAGCAAGTGGAGACATGATTGAGGTGCTCAAAATAATGCATGATGCAGAGAAAAGAGAGAGAGAGAGAGAGGCATATTGCTCCTTCTCCCATAACACTCAAACCCAGGCCCATCACACGAAGCTCACTGATGGGAAGTTTAGGACATTTAACAGAAAGTACTTCTTCACATAGTGTATAATTAAACTATGGAATTTGCTACCACAGAAGGTGGTGAGGGGTGCTGACCTGGATGGCTTTAAAAAGGGATTGGGCAGAATCACGAGGCAGGAGGCCATCAGTGGCTACTAGCCTTGCTGACTGTGTGCTACCTCCTTTGTCAGAGGTGGCATGCCTGCATACACCACTTGCTGAGGAGCTTGGGCAGACAGAGGTCTTGCACCCATCCTGCATGAGGGATCCTGTGGGCAGCTGGTTTGCCGCTGTATATACAGAGTGCTGGGCTAGATGGAACTTTGGTGTGATCTGGCACAGCTTTGCTGCTCTTCTTGAGAGAGCAAATGTAGTACCAATGCAAAGGAAGGCACATTGAGGCAGAAAATTTCAAGTTCAAGCATAAGCTGGTGGAATCTGAGCCAGCAATAACTGATCAAGAATGGGATCTTGGAGTTGTGGTGCACAGTGCAATAAAAATGTTGGCCCAGTGCACAGCTGCTGTGAAAAAGGCAAACTCCATGTTAGGTATAATTAGCAAAATAATTGAAACTATGTTATACTATACTATACTATACATTAACTATTATATTGGACAACCATGTTTGGGTATTACATGTGCAGAGCTGGCTGGAGCTGGGGGTTGGACTACATGGCCCAGAAGACCCCTTCCAAATTGCTATGTTTTTAAAATAAAGGTGCTACTATATACTGTCTTTATATAAACCTTTCATGCAACTGCATTTAGAATATTGTGTACAGTTCTGTTCACCTGAAAGAGGACACTTTGGAGTTGGAAAAAATGCAGAAAAGGGCAACTAAAATGATCAAAGGGTCAGAGCAACTCTTGTACAAAAAAAGATTACAGCTATTGGATCTGTTCAGCTAGGGAAAAAGGCAAGTAAACATGATAGAAGTATTTAAAATTATTTATGGTGTGGAGGGAAAGACATTTTTCTCCCCCTGACTTAATACCCATGAAGCTGACTGGTGGGAAATTCAGGACAGGAAATACTTCTTCACAAAGCTCATAGTTAAACTATGGAATTTACTGTTACAGGAAGTAGTGATGGCCACCAATATGGATGGCTTTAAAAAGGGTGGAGGAGAAGGGTGGAGTTGGCGATACACTACTATTATCTGCGGCAGCATGCCCACATGTCTGAACTGCTCAGGTACCCATTCAGCTTGATGGATCCTGTGGGCAGCTGCCTTGACATCATGTGAACAGACTGTTGTACTGGGTTGACCATTGGTCTGATCAGGCATGGCATTTTTCCCCCCGATTTATATCCTGCCTTTTTCCTACAAAGGGCTCAAGGCAGCTTACATCATTCTCCTCCTCCATCTTATCCCCACAGCAACAACCCTGCGAGGTAGGTTGGGCTGAGAGTCTGTGACTGGCCCAAAGTTGCCCAGTTGGCTCCGTGGCCGAGTGGGGACTAGAACCCAGATCGCTTGAGTCCCAGTCCCATGCTCTTAACCACTACGCCACACTGGCTCTCCTTTCTTACCATGCACATCATAACATTGCACATCATAACACTGTTTGGTGCTTGCACTTCTCCATCTCCACAGAATCTTCAGCTACCTCTTCCACAGAACTTTTCCAGGTGTTTAACATGGTTAAAATTAGACTCGCATGGAGATGTGGTGGGTGCCTACTGTGACAAATAATTAGGAACTTTAAGATTAAAATTTCTCATATTCATGCTGAACTTGACACAGATATTCATGCAATTCCTATGGAGGGATCCAGAGACTCATCTAGTTTGATTGTTTCACTCGATGTGCCCTGAGGCTGTGGACAAGAAGTGCTGAAAGTTGGGGCCAACCAGTTGCATTCTTGCTCCTCTCTCTTCTCAATGTAGGAATAGCAATGATAGACTAATAGTAACAATAACATAAACGATAACAAAAATAGAAGGAACAGAATTAAATGACAAATTTAGCTCTGAATTTTCTAGCCACTAGTACATATAAGAAAGGTAACATAATGTTCACTATTAAACAGCAGAAAATACATACTTGGTGTTACAAAACTGCATAATTAACATCATGCTTAGCAGATTTACAAACCACAAGTTTCAAAGGTTATTTATCTGCCTTGATAAATGCATCCAAACAAGAAATTCTAGGAGAATGGATGACGAATATATCAGTCAAAGTCTTTTCCAAACACAAAAAGCCATAACTGAGATTTGGGGGAAAGCTACGCCAGAACCCCTTCTGTTTATGAGGGAACATTGTGGCAGTATCGATGCAAAATGCACTTACTTTGCATGTTGGGGCACATACTCATGAATACAGTGGAGTGCTGAGAAAGTGACCTTGTGTCACACAGAAATGCAACTGTGAGAGAAGTCAGAGGTATTTAAAAGGGGATACGTGCAAGGGAACGGTTCTTTTAGGTCCCAGTATGTACGCCTGTCTGTTTTAGCTCAATTAACTATGTAAAAGAACAAAAAACAAAGATATCTAAAACAAAGCAATAATAATTGCTTCCTTACAAAAAATCATGGAGAAGAGAACGGGTGCTGGTGCTTCCTCCTGTCCTCCCAACACCCAAGGCAGTAGGACCAGCAGTACCCCTTTCCCTCTTCCCAAAAGCAAGCGAGTACAGTCCCCTCTCCCATGAGTTGGTTCCACTGAAGTGAATGTTTTGCTGAAGCTCATTAGAGTACTTCCCCCACACAGAGTCCACTGAAACCTGGCCCAGGAGCAGTACCACAAGTTTAGGACACTGAGATACAGACTGGAAGAAAACTGCCACATACAAGAAGCCATTTGTCTGAAGAACTCCTGGCTATTGTTAGAAATAGCATGACGTGGATGGATTGAGGGAACAAAAATTTGCATGTTTTAAAAAATACAGTTTGCTAATTTTTAAAAATCATATTGTACACATTTTGTGTATGTTCCAAATATACATGCATTTCAAGTGTTCCCCATTGTAATCCAGTTTTGTATGTACATTTCTCAAATATATGCGTTTTGTGCAGTTTCCCCTAATAGGTACGTTTAGTGCATTGTTTTTTCTGGGATGAGCTGCACGGCAAAATTTGTAAAAATGCAGATTTCATCTCGTCTCTGTCTTATCCTGCTTATAGGCTTGGGAGGTACAAATTGGGTAAATTCATGAAATATTCTGAATAGAACAGATTTCTGTACAACCCCACAGAAAATGTCCTCAGTGGCAGCAAAGGTCAACTCCTAAATTGTCACATTGAGCTTGTTCAGTTGTATACATTGTGCTTGACTGACTTGTACTCAGAAATGTTGTGCTTATAAATGTTTAAAAACCCAAAATGGATGCACAGTTAGCAAAAGGCATTGCTGCTCCCTTGGTCCAAACAGCATCTGCCTGACTCCCAGTGACTGAGGGAACATGACACAGGAAAGTGGTTGTTTTCAAGGCCTGCCACAAAGCAACTTGTGAAGCTTCTGGCTGGCCAGTTGGAAATATACTGCTGGACTAGAAGGCCCCTCAGTTGGATCAGCTGGATCCAGGAAAGCTGTTCATATTTTCTTAACCTAGAGCCAGCCCTGAGAGAATCAGCCATGGTGGTGAAGAGACCAGATCCTTTTGGATAATGTTTTCCCCTCAACAATGCCATTTCACTTCTGCCATTTGACTCATATCAAAGTTCAAGCTGGCATTATCTGAGGACCATACTGGATCAGCAGTTTAACGAAAATGTCAACTTAGAGTGCAATAGGTGTGAAAAAGGACAAATTCAGTGATAATAAACATGTCAGTGTCATAATGGTATTACATTAATGTATGGCGTGCCACGTTTAGAATGTTGAATACCTTTTCTTGGTCATGTCATTTCAAAAATGTATCCTAAATCTGGAAAAGAATAATGAAAGATTTTTCATTTGAATAAAATAAGTGCTTAAATCTCTTCCACTGAAACCAAGGATGCTGAAAATGCGTAACCTTGGTTGGCTTGAATCTTTTGTACTTACTTTATAATCATATTCCTCTTATGCAGAGATATGTTTGTAACTCATTGTTAATTATGTTTTGATCCAGCTATGTGCCATTTTAGAATTTACTATTTTTCTTGTTCATGTTCAGGAGCACAGGTTTTTTTTAAAAAATATCTAAATGTCTAGACATTGTTTAAATATGATTATATATAGTTACCGAATTCTGTATCCTTGTGCACAAAATCCATATTTTCTTTCATGCTCTCCTGCACTTCAAAGAATCATACAATAGCCAAGGGGCCAAGAAGGCCATCAGGTCCAGCCCCCTATTCAGTGCAGGACAGAGGGATGTAACCAAGCAGAGCTGGCTACAGAGCAGTGAGGTGTGGACAGTTTATGTCATGGTTCTAAGCAACCAGGCCTCTGCCATGATGCTCAGTTCTCTCCCGGTCCTCCTGGTCCCAGTAATCACCCCTGGGAGACTTAATAACATGTTTGGGGGGTACTTGTACAAACCTTGGGATTTCCCTAAGCTGATGCCTCCTTTATATGTCCTATTTTGGTTCCATGATGCCTGGCACTCTGTATTTGTTATAATGACAAGATCCTAAGCTGCCAGAACTCCAGTAGATGGCAGCAAAAGGAAGATGTCAGAAACTACCCAGCAGCTAGGATAAAGTGATAAGCAGGGGAAAAGTTTATCCACTTTGTGGACCTTGCATCTCCAGTGAAGTTATGCCAATTGTTTCAGTTTGTTACACACCTGTGTGCACACACATCCCTATCCAATTCAGTGTCAGTTGCAAAGGTAAGAGATGCAAGAGATACATCCCACTCAGCATTCAGTGCTGTCAGGAACTTCTGGATTGGGAACCAGCCAGCGTTGGGTAGATGTTATTGTGCATACAATTATTGGCAATCTGCAACGCAGATTTGAGCAAGCCTTGTGGGTGAGATCAAGGGTCTGTTAAGTCCAGCATCCTGATATTGGCGTGTCTTATGCAACTTGTTGCTGAAATTTGCACAAGAACTGATGAGAGACCAAACTCAGTGCATACTTTGCATGCAAAAGGTCCAATGACTCATCTCTAAACAGGGACAGGGAAGGACTCTCTTTTGAAACTCTAAAGCATAAACTAATTCCACATCTGTTCCCCATATGAATGGGCAACATGTGAACGTTTCCTCCAAGACAACGAGGGGCAAAACTAAAGTAGATTGGAACCTGAGAAAAGTGCTGCTGTGGATGCAGCCCTTTCTCTGACAAGTACACCAAGAGTGCTCCTTCTGCATGACTGAAGCTCCAGCAGGGCCCTTCCTCCCCCAGCCCGGAGAGAGAGCGGTTAGCATGATTTGCAACAGAGAGAGCAATAGGCAGCCGGCTCGGGCTGGCTCGTGCACAGCAACTCCTGCTATTGTGGCCTTTTGCTTTGGAGCAATCCCCACCATATGGACTCTGACGTGAATTCTAGTATCCCTTCCCTTTGCAATGATGCGTACATCACTTCGCACATCTGAATTTATTGGCACTGTAGCAGTGCATGTGTTTATGTAACTGTAATATGTTATTCAGCTGTTTTTGGATCTTAGCAGATGTGCTCCCTACCCCACCTCAAAACTTTGTTCTTTTGAAGGCACACCATTACAGGAGTTCCAGCTGCATGTGCACTTTCTTTCAGAGGAGAAAACTCTGTTCATTGCCATATTTGTATAGTGCAAGAGTAAGCTTTTACGCTGAGCACAGCAGTGGCTGCACATAAGACAGTCTACAGATCATGCAGCATTCTGCCATTCTTAAATACAACAGCAGTCTGAAAAAAGGAAAAGGAAAAATATCATCATGTACATGCCCTATTAACTTATTTTGATCACTGATGTTGATATTAAAAGAAGAATTATGATTCTGTTTGACACACTGCAACAAGTATGTTGGATGCCACAATGCCTTTTCAATAAATGTCTAAATGAGCTATCTGCTGGAGGTGTAATCCAGCTAATGCTTCTCTCATCCATTTGTTTAGTATCTGCCCATAATCTATATATGGATTGAGCATTTGAATTAATTAGGCAGGCTTGCTGTTTAGATTGCAATGGAAATTTCTCTGACAATGTCTCATTTTCTTTTCAGATCTAGAACCTGGTGCTTTGAAACAGTAGCTAACTCACCCTCCAAAAAAAATGAGGAAACATCGATATTTGCCCTTAGCAGCTATCTTTTGTCTTTTACTCTCAGGATATCATATGGCTGATGCCCAGCAACAAGAAGCTAGTAAGTTTCTTCCATCTTTAAATGGTTTAATATTTGTAGAATTCAGGTTATTTATTTACTGTATCTTTGGAAATTCTGCTTGGGGAAAATGCATATTGGGCCCCAACAAACATTTGTTCAAATATACTGTACCAATCCCAGCTTTATGTTCTCAAATCTGTGTACTGTCTATATAAGAACTTGGTTGCATGTAATGTTAGCACATTGCCTGGAGACAGATCTTTGGGAATGGAGCAATCTAACTTCTTCTTCCTCATAAATGATCTACACTTAATGGTATGGATAAGATGTCTCTTGGTAAACAGATAGGAAAACCTGTAGAAGTTGTTAGAAATGGAAGCCATCTTTCCACCTTTCTTCCTCATTTTAATTATCATAACATTTAAAAAGTAAACCATTTTTCCTACAAAGTGTATAAATCTACTCTGGGACCAGGTCCCCCCAGCCTTTTATAACCAGCCTAGTAGTAAATATTGGAAAACAATTGCATGGGGATTCATCAATCTTCTACTGAAGACTGAGATGCAATGCCAGTGCCACATTCCTGTAGAAATGATGCAATTCAGAAATACTTTGCATGAGACTGGATAAAATCTCTGAATAAAAAGCATGCCCATAATTAAGAGCTTTTAGAGCCCCCAAATTCTTTTCTGGCTTAGATCAAAATTCAAGTTGGAGAAGAATGCCAACATCTTCATGTTGTTTGCCCTTGTGAGACCCTGCTGTCCCCAAAACCTTTCTTGAAGAAGCCTTCTCCTTCTTTTCGCCTATTTGTCAAACGGTAGTGGGAGCAGAAGCTGCAGAATGTAGCGGGAGCAGCTTGGTTTTTCTCTTCCCTCCACCCGTTTTTCCCCCTCTCTCCATCTGCCATAATCCACGGGGTAGCAACACTCCAAGGTATGCATGCCAAGGGCCAACGGAAGAGATAATTTTTTTCAAAGGTTATTGTAATCATGGTGAAAGGAGGAGAGAGAGGGGAGGGAAGGGTAAAGCCATTTTCCTTTTATTTGGGAGTTTCTGTACGTTGTTGTAAAATTGCTAAGATGTCTTTGGAAATTATTTTTGGTTCGTTCTGGTCCAGTACACTGTAGGCCCAGAACAAGAGTTCCAGTTGAATTATTGTACTCATACTGTACAAGATGAGCTCCTCAGACTTAATGCTTGTCTTCTAAAATTGAACTTCTAAGAACAGCTCCCTCTTTTTCTCTCTTCACTGCTATTGTTCCCACTACTTTCTGATAGGTAAGTAATGGATCAGGGAGGTGTTTGGGGACTGAGCTACTAATAGGGCTGGTTGGGGCATCCCCAAGCCCTTGGATTGGCATAGAAAAATGATCTAAATTGGTCCATTTTTTTGTTTCAGAAGAACATGGATCATTGAGCCAAGGCGAAATCCCCCATATCTAGCCCAAAGCTTTTGAGAGATCCCCCATATCTAGCCCCAAGTCATATTTTGCAAATTTAGCATTTTGGATGGACTTTTGTACAGCCCTAGGTTTGCAAAAGTTAGGATAAGGCCACTAATCATTCAAGCAGACCAGCTTCAGTTACCACAATACAATCACATTAAAATGTGAACTGTCAAGGTGTTGTTCAATGAGATATTAAAAGAATTTCTCAGTGAACTATTGAATCAAGAATTAATAGTCCATGAGGTAATTGGAGAAGAACTGGGGAAGAAGAAGTATCCATATGCGCAACTTATTTTCACATCTATATAGGCAAGGGAATCACACTAGCATTGTACTGTATCCAGAGAATAGTACATTGGAACCAGTTCTAATTCTCCAAGAGAATGCCTGCTTCTAGAAGTTACATATTACAGTTATATTCAAAAATGTAAAACTGATATATTAGAATGTGCTTTCTTCTCTTCCTCCTGCCCTACTTTTTGAGCTCTGTGCTTCTGACTATGCAAAGGAAGGGCATGATTGTCAATGGTAGGACAAGACTTTTTTTCCCACTGACCTCTGGAAAATCATAAATCAATGTGTTTTTTTAAAGATGTCAAAATCGGTGCTGCTGCTGATATAATATTTCTAGTGGATTCTTCTTGGAGCATTGGAAAGGAACATTTCCAACTTGTTCGGGAGTTTCTGTATGATGTTGTAAAACAATTAGATGTGGGTGAAAATGATTTTCGGTTTGGTCTGGTCCAGTTCAGCGGAAGCCCACATACAGAGTTCCAGTTAAACACGTATCATACTATGCAAGATGTGCTCTCCCATATTTCACACATGCCTTATATGGGGGGTGGAACCAAGACTGGACAAGGATTAGAGTTCCTAATTCGGAACCACCTAACTAAAGCTGCTGGAAGCAGAGTGAGTGATGGCACCCCCCAGATAATTATAGTCTTAACGGATGGACGATCCCAAGATGATGTGACTCTGCCATCATCTGTTCTTAAATCTGCTGATGTAAACATGTTTGCCATTGGAGTGCAGGAGGCAGTGGAAGGGGAATTAAAGGAAATAGCAAGTGATCCCCTTGATATGCACCTGTTCAACCTAGAGAACTTTACTGCTCTCCACGGCATTGTGGGAGACTTAGTTGCAAGTATTCGCTCATCAGTGACTCCAGAAATGCCTGGAGCAAAAGGCGAGATTAAAGACATCACAGGTAACACTCTTCTGCTCTGACATTGCAATACTTGGGGAAAGTATTGCAATTTCTACTCTTCCATGGTTTTAAGCGTTCTGATGTGTAGATCAAGGGCATTTCCAGGCTATAACAACAAATGAATGTCATTCATATTGCTGTATTGGTAACAACAAGAAGTGTCTGAGAAGGCCCTAATGTACACACATCTCAAAGGTTAAAAACAAAGGTTTTCATACTGCTCATTTTGACAAAGAAATCTGGCTCTGGCATATAAATTATAAAACAAAATCCAATAAACTGATATCCAATGTGCCTCAGTCATTATCACCTTCAGTAGTAGGTATCGTTCTTCTCAGGCAGTATGCCTATGCCTTACAAAGTTCAGGACAGGTAATGGCATCACTTTTAAGTAACTTATTTGCCCCACAGCCTTGTGATGGCTGTTTCTCTGGCAGACAGAACGAGTTGTTTAAAAGCACAGGTTGAATCTAAGGTGGATGTAGATATGCTAGGACTAACCCATCCTTGCACATGCATCTACAGATATTCGCAAATAAAGAATTAGGACATACCCTTTCCCCCAGTAAGTCATTGGATGTGCTCTCTGTCTCTGTGTGTATGGACAAACACAAGGGTACATATCAGTTTGCAAAAAGCTCTATGCCACTCATTTGCTTATCTATAAATAATGATAATAATAATAATAATAATAATAATGTCATGAAAGGTGTCCCAGGGACTTCCCAAGGAGAGCATATAGAGTGCTTGAAATACTGGCTATACCTCCCTACCTCTAGATTGAAATTTCTGTGCCTGAATGGTTCACTACGTGCTTGTTATTAATAAATGTTTGATTGGCATTAAGATATCAGGCTTAGTCATCTCAGGCCAGACTTCCTTGTCAGGCCTCACCCTGAATATTTCCCTTTGGCCCTCCCTGTGCCCGGTAAGGGAGGTGTCTGTCCACTCCGTTCCTGAAAGGGAGCGGAGGGGAAGGGGCAGGCACGTTCTGTTTCCTCAATCTATTTATCTTCCCTGATCTCAAAATCACCCAGGGAGCTTTGGCTGTGGGGCAGTATAGAAATGGAATGGAATAAATAAGTACTATATGGTCTATAAAGCTATGTGCTCAGTAGGGAAATCTGCACCTAGTGGCTCAAAATGTTACTGCAGTTTTAAACCATATGGACAAACCCCATTTGATTAAAACTAACAAATGCCTTTGAAAAACAAAACAATCCAAAGATGCAGACCCCTGGAGCTTCCTTAGTAAGCATGCCAAGTTTCAGGTTTCACAGCCTTAGTATTAAGGCATCGATGGATTGGGTGGCCAGACAGACACACACACACTTCCTCTTTAATTACTGTAGATATTTTCATGTAATTATTAAAACCAGAAACCTCACTAAATGTGAAAAAACAGAGTTTAACCTGGTGCAATGTTGATTTCACAATGGCTCTCAGACCTTTGTTTTTATACCTTGGAATGCATGAAAGGAGGAATAGAGGGTACAGGAGAACAACAATGTACAGGTTATAACACTCATCTTGTCTCGTCTCATTAACTTCTCACTTCAACTCCATCATTTGCACCATTATCCATCATTGCATCACTGCATGATATTTAGCCAAATAAATGTTTCACCCATTTTCCTGCAAGTTTTATGGGGCACAGAGATTCATGGAGAAAATCAGGATGCATTTTTCACTCCTTACTTTTTAATTTTTCATATCATTACTTTTTAACATATCTATTTCTTAAGTGAAACTTTAAAAGGCTGACCAGAGATGCATGCTAATTTTTACTGCCAGGGAAGACTCAGAGGTTTTAATGGAATTTGATCTAATCCTCAGACTTTGAGGTAAACTATCATCCTTTGAACAGGTAGAATGAACAGAAAAGGAAATGCATTTCTTTAAGCCCCTTTAACAGCTTTATGAGTATGCAGGGAGCCGATACATAAAAGACAGACTCCGCCCTTAGAAGAGGGCACATTCCTCTGAGCCAAGGCTGGAGAGCAGATGCTCTTACAGAAGACTTTTGGCCCACCTTTACGCAATGGTGTGTGAGAGTGCAAATACCCAAATTATGTGCGACATAACTACAGACAGTTATACAAAGAGGTTATGTTGATGATTTTTAAATCAAGATATATAACTACTTATGCATGGCATATACAGTATATGCTTTCAAAAATATTACTTTGGTTGCCTGTGCCCCCAAATAATGTTGAAAAGTGTTCTCTTATTCTAGAAATTGCCATATAATGACTGTGGTATTTCACAACATAACATGGTGCCAAATCAATTAATATACCTGAGACAGAATGACAATTTATCAGATGCTTTTTACAATCTCTCTGCATTAAATGTCATGGTTATATGGTCCCAAAGATTTAGTAAAAGATAGGTTTTAAGTTTATATATATATATATATATATATATATATATATATATCTATATCTCATAAACTGTACCAGTAGTCCTCCATAGGACTCTCTGGGTGGTTGGGAACTGCTAGTGCTCAGTTATTAACAGCAACAACTAGTGCAAATTAAAAGGTCGGTCCTGAATTTGCCTGATATATATATTGCAGTCCATCATGGCCAATGACAGTTGCTGCTTTCTTTCAATACCAAGAATTCTTTGCTCAGTCATGTAACAAAGCATGCTTCCATTTGGCCTCCACCATCACCTTAACCTTTCATGGTCTACTTCCGTTAAATGGTATTTCAGGAATGACAGATTATCCAACAGTTATATGGACATCTTTCCTGTTTCCTCAAGATCAGCAGTATTTCTTGCACAACCTAGATTATTCAGAAGATTAGTACTGAAGAGTCTATAGAACAGTAACGAATGATGCATAATTTGATTGTTAAAATGAGAAACGGGAGCATTTAAACAGAATCTTTAGTACATAGACTGGGTTCATACATCATGACAAGCAACCCTGTATGGCTACCACAGTTTGCAGTTCTTTTAATGTGCTTGACAAACAATCAGGCTCATGGTGTTAACTCTCCTTCTGCTATCTCTTTCCCTCCTGGTCCTCCAAACATTATCCCAGCAGGCACCATGGGGAACAGTGAGGGTCCACTCTTGCACAGCTGTAATTGTGAGCTGAGTTTGGCTTACCACGGCCATCCAGTGTTCTCTGTTGTGCAAACAGAGCTCCTGGTCTTCCATTGTGCACAGCACAGCAGATCAGGCCTCCTTGTCTCCTGCTTCAGAGGGGATTGCTAGAGTGGGGTGGGGGAGTGCCTGATCTGTGCCCAGGCAACAAAGGGGAAAATCAACTGGACAGCACTGTAGGCAGGAGCAGCACCAATCAGCTGTTTTCCCATCATGTCCCCTTTTTCACTCCCTTTCTTTGTCATCTGTTTTCACTGTTCCATCCAAGTTGAGCAGTTGAACTCCCTTCCCTTTCATCCGTCATTTGCTTTGGATGTATTTGAAGGCTTTTAAATTGTTTTTAGCATCCCTCGCTAGCCTCAGTTCATCACTTTAGTCTTCCTGGTGTCATCCCTACAGTTCCTTGCTACTTGCTTATATTCTTCCTTCGTAGCCTGGCCTTCCTTTCACCTCTTATACATGTCCTTTTTTGTTTCCAGATCATCTCTTACCTTTTTGTGAAGCCACGTGAGCTTCCTCTGTTGTCTACTACTCTCTTTCCTTGTTGGAATTGTTTGTAGTTGTGCCTTAAGCATTTCGTTTTTAAAGATATCTCACCCTTCTTGGGCTCCTTTTCCCTTTAGAGTGCCTTGCCATGGGACTTTGTATATCATCACCCTGAATTTCTTGAAGTTGGATTTTTTGAAATCCACAGTGCATGTTTGGCTACATTTAGTTTTAGCTTCCTTTATTATTGAGAAGTCAAGTAAGGCATGGTCACTTTCCTCCAGAGTTCCTGTTCCTGTTACTTTCTCCACTGTGTCTTCCCTGTTGCTTAGGATCAGGTCAAGTAAAGCCATACCCCTTGTTCCTATTTCTACTTTCTGCCGGAGGACGTTTTCAGCAACACATGTTAGGTATCTCTCAGAAGGGCCATGTTTGGCAGAGTTTGACTCCCAACAGATATCAGGGAAATTGAAGTCCCACATAATGATGACATCATGCCTCCTTGAAACACCGGCAATTTGTTTTTCACGTTTCATCTTTATCCTCACCTTGGTTGGGTGGAGGATAATATACTCCAATTACTATGCCCCTTTTATTCCTTTTTCTGTTTATATTAATCCAGATACACTGGCAATTTCTGTATTTCCTCACAGAGATACTGTATGTATCTTTAACACAAGGTGCAACTCTGCCTCCTTTTCTGTTATTTCTATTCGTTTTGAACAGGTTATATCCTGCAATTTCTGAGTTACATTCATCATCCCACCAAGTTTAAGTTATGCCTATCTGGTCATATTTGCCCTAGTGTACTAAGAGTTTGAGTTTATATTGTTTGTTTCCCATTCTTTGAGCATTGGTATATAGTCATCTGAGGCCACATGCATTATTCCCTGGCTTCATTTCCTACATTTTTTGGGATACTAGTGTTAGGCCCAGCTAGAGTTTCTTTCACTGTTGCAGTACATAACGCTTTGTCAGTTGATGTTGCACCCAGATGTATGTCTCCGTTTCCTGAGGAATGCAGTTTAAAGCTCTCCTGATAAACTTCTTCATGCTGTGGCCAAGAACATCCTTTCCTTTCTTCGTAAGGTGTCACACATTGCTTGCCAGCAGTCCGTCTTCCAGGAAGTTTAGTCTGTGGTCCCAGAATGGAAATCTCTCATGGCTGCACCACCATCATAGCCAAGACTTCACATGGAATATCCCCCCGTAGGTCGTATGAAACTGGTAGTTGTATCATTGATCTTTGCTCAAGGAAGACAGTGAACTTGATAATTCCAAATGTCTTTCCAACATACATGTTTTTCCATCATGCAAAACAGGGAATCTCTGACAAACTATCACTCTTCACTATTCGTTGTTCCAAACTTTGGTATCTTTTTCCTTTTCCTTACTTGATTGACTTTTTGTCACTTATTCAGAGTGTGTTGTATAGTTTCTTCAGAGTGGGTTTCTCACTTGCCTCTCCCTCAAGTAACATAAGCGGTTTGAGAGTTCCCCTGCTTCCACTGGTGCAGAGCAACCTCTAGTTCTTCTCACCTGTCACCCTTTTCAGGGAGATTCCTTATTTTCCCTTTCCTCAGAGTCGTCATCTTCTGCCTCAAATTGCTGGTGCTCTTCTTGCTTCTGTTCTGCTCTTAGCTGTTGCAGTTGCACTGCTCTGTCTAAAAACTCTTCATCCTCTTTTATTATTTTGAGGGTGGTCATTCTCTGTTCTAGAGCTCTTGCCTTTTATTTTAGCAAGGCTGCTAGCTTGCACTTGTAGTACTTGTAGGCCATGTTGCTCTCAGGTAAGAAAACAAACATTGCAAAGATATTGCACGTCACAACCACTGTGGAGTCTTCTCAGTCCATTCTTGGTGCTATGCTGCGAATCTGTCTTGGTAAGCTGTTGTGACAACTGGTGCTTTCTCCAAAGATTGACAGCACAGCCCTACAGGCAACTGGGAGTGTTTTGCAAGAAGAAAACAAATGGGTGGGTGGGGACTCGAGAGAAAAGAAGAGGGGAAAAATGTTAGGAAACACCTGCCCACACACACAAACTCCACCACCAAACTCCAGTTTTCTCACTGTGTTTGCTCACTCCCTGGGAGCTTGGCTGCTTGTATCCTGGAGGCCCTTGACAAACTGGGGCAGCTTGCTTTAATCTGCTCCACTCAGCTAGGAGCCAGGAGCCAGAATGAAGCACTCCACCCGCACACAACTGGGGCTAGCTGCTCAGGCCACTCCCCTTCAGCTAATCAGGACCTTCCCCTCAGTTGTCTCTTCCAGAGGACAAGGCTTCTTAGAAAACAAAAGGCTGTTTGCTGGGCTAGTGCAGGCCCTTCTCTGCTTTGCCTCTGCCTGCCTCTGTCTCCTCTCCCACTACAACTCTGCCACCAAACTCCTGTTTGCTCTCTCTGCTCACTCGCTCCCTGGGAGCTTGGCTGCTTTTATCTTAGACCAAGTGGGCAGCTTGCTCCACTCTGCTATAATCTGCTTGCCAAACAGCTGTCTTGATTCTGACTTCCATACCACCATGGGGTCCGCCTTCCAGATCTGGATGACTCAACAACCCATTGTGCTACTGAGAAACAGTGGAACAGACTGTTGTTTCTCTTTGTGGTTCCTAAAGACCAAGCATGCCATGCTAAAATGCCACAGCAGGGTTGAGATGAAATAACAGGCCCACCATGGCTTGTCATGTCATGAAAACCTGCCTACTGAGTGATCACTATTGCCTAAAGGGGCTTGAGCTGACTGAACTACAGAGGTCATTCTGTACGCTTCCTCTGTAGACAGTGGGCCCCTAATCGCACTGATCCAAGACCAGATCTCTTTCTGGTGCTAGGCAGGACTAATGGTAAAATTATTGTAAAGATAAAATCTTGGGCAATTTATTCTAAGCATCATTTTAAGATGATGTAGTACCAGGAAAAACATGGTATTTCTTAATATTTGATAGTCCCTTTCTTAACATTATTGATGAATTTTGTCAGAATGCAAGGTCAAATGCTACGCCATTTTGATGTCATCAGTTCAGTCCCAGCATCAATCAATTTACAATACAAAGAACTTCACTATGAGCAAAGTTTGTATTTTAAATGAAACAAAGACCCACATTCCATTGCTTGTGGATAAAGGGGTCAGCTCAGAATGATCAACAACCACATGAGGGAAATTCATTTCAAGACTCTAATGTATACCAAAGTCATATGTTTAGGCATGGTGATATAGCTTATTTTTTAACTAATTGCCTGTCACATATATGCTTTGGATCAGATTATGTCACCATAGCAAAATACACACTCTAGGCAACCAACAACTAATTCACATGGCAATTAACCAGTTTTATTCAGGGTCAATTTATCCCACATCTTTACCACTGTTATAAGATTCTTCTTTCCAAGATAGCTGATCTATTTGGAAACAGTTTATAACATATAAGGTTGGATAATTATGACTGGCTTCATCACTCTGTTTTAACATGATTCTGCATTATTTGATTGAATATCCAGTCATCATATATGAAAAATAAAATCAGAAGTATTTTTATTATAAACATTATTTTAAATTAAAGTTCTGTACTTTGGCTTTCAGCATTAAATGTTTAAACAAATATAGATAAATATGTAGACAAATATATTTTAATATATTTATATTGAATGTATTCAATATAAAGGACAAAATATAAGAATATATCTATAAAGAATGTATATAAGAACAGTTACTTGGCCTTTGGATAAGCCTACTTACATGGTTAGTTCTTTATTGGGAATGTTAATACATCCCCATTCTTGCAATCTGGATTATAAACATAAATGCATAAATTGATTATTTAAAAGTTTTCTTATTTCTGCTACTTACAATGCCAGTTTTCAAGCTCTGTCTTCACATACAAGACTTTACCTATTTGCCTTCAGTGCATTTTGCAGGTGTGGATAGCCATTCCTGGGCCTGAAAGCACAGCAAGTGAAGGCCACCCCACCTTCCCAGTTGGGCATCTCATAAATGACGAGCTGAAGCTGTGCAGCACAGCTTCATGTTATAGGTTAAAGTGTATGTCTATGATTTAATGTCCATGCCTATAGTTTAATGTGCATGTTTATGAAGACATGGGAATGGCCCTCCTCTGATTGCAAAACATAATAAAATGTAACATGCAAAGATATCCCAAGTGGGAATTCTTTCAAATACAATTATATTATATAATTGAGTTATATGAACTGGTAATTCATATTCAATCAGAATGCAGAACTAGCAGGCAGTTTCAGTGACCACGTGTGTTTTGTTCCTCCATATTCGTGTTTCTTGCCGGTTTCCAAAGAAACATGTTAGATCACTATTCTGCATGGAATCACTTTGTTTAATGCTTTCACCTGTTGCGTTTCTCTTTTTTTTAAGCGCAAGAATCTGCTGACATTATTTTCCTTATTGACGGATCAAACAACATCGGCGCTGTCACTTTCGCAGCTATTCGTGATTTCATTGCAAATTTAATTGAAAGACTGTCAGTTGGAGCTGAGCTCATACGCATTGGGGTGGTGATGTATAGTGATCGACCCAGAACTGTTTTCTTCTTGAACAGCTACACCCAAAAATCTGATGTTCTAGATGCAGTGAAGGCCCTTAGCGCACTTGGTGGCGAGGAAGCTAATACTGGGGAAGCTCTTGAGTATGTGGTGCAAAGCCACTTCACCCGGTCAGCAGGCAGCAGGATAGAGGAAGGTGTGCCACAGGTTTTGGTGCTGATAAGCGGCAGTGAATCTAGCGATGACATTAGAGAAGGGGTTTTAGCCATGAAGCAAGCTAGTATATTCTCATTTAGCATTGGGGTCCAAAGTGCTGACAATGCAGAGCTTCAGCAAATTGCTACTGATGGAAGCTTCGTATTTACTGCCCTGGACACAAGTAACCTTGCCGAACTTCAAGAACTGTTACTGCCAAACATTGTTGGAGTGGCCCAAAGGCTCATTTTGTTAGATGCCCCAACCATTCTTACAGAAGGTATGTATTTTTTTAAATGAACCATTATATTTCATTCAATTATTTATACTCTTGTATGGGACTTTACTTATCTTGGTAGTCTTCTCAGGATCCATAATGCATAAGGGAGTGAGTTGCAAATGACAGAAATGTTGGGTCATGAGGTTGGTATTTGTCAGAATTTTAAAGCATGTGTCTAAATGTATAAAATGCACAAGTGCATATGTAACCATTGCTACTCTTATCCGAAACAGAGAGCTGGGTTTCTGGAGGGAATGGCTCTGAACCACATGGATGGCTTAGAAATTAGGGCTTGTAGAGCAAAATCCATAGTGCCCTCCCATGGTAAGGATAGAACATACATGAAGTAACAGATAACATGCTGTTTTTAATGGCATTTCCAGGCCTTGCTTTTTAATAATATTGATCTTTAAAGGCCATTAAAACCAGGCATATTAGGAATTTTATTTGATGAATGGTGCAGTTAATGCTTTAGGTAAGTAGCATCTCAAATGCATGGATTGGCCACTGCCAGGCTTATGTGGGGACGAGTGAGATGTCTCTACAGAAGGAGATGTCTGTATGAACTCGTGCCTCCCTCTGTGGAAGAAACTCATGGCTGTTGTATTTGTGATCATGACTGCCCAGGTTCCTGCATTTCCAGACTCCCATACATATGGCCCTCTGCAGTGAGCTTCTGCTTGCTGTCTTTCTTTCTTTAACTAGTAATTAAACTTGTAATTAAATCTGTGGTTCAGTGGCACCACTGTCCAAACGGACAAACTGCTCTGTGTCTCCTAAAGTACCTATGCTTTCACAGTTTCAGGTGAAAATTGGTTCTTAGTGAGCTTTCAGCCCACAAAACCCTGCTTACTGATAGGGTATGATGCATAAAGGACTCCTGTGGCATGTCTCTCTGTGATGGGTGATGGCTGAGCTGCGTAAATCCATTTTGGGTTATCTAGGTGAAAGCATATTCAAGGAAAAACACTAAAGAGTTGCTTCATGTGAATCCTTTTAAGAGCAGCATAGATGACCACATTTCATATCACACTGAGACTATAGTAGCACATTCCCACAACCTAACAGTGAAAAATCACCCCAAAGGCCAACAGGAACACCCCAAAGGCCAACAGGAGTCCCCCATTTCTTGCTCATGTGGCTGCCCCATTTGAAAGCAGTGTGTGTTGTCTAACTTTTACAGCACAATATGCTAGGTGAGCGGCGCTGTCTCAGCTCCCCACACTTTTTAGCTTTTGTCCCACTTTGGCTCTGGTCCCTGAGATGACAGAGCATGGAAGGCAGGTAAGGTGGAGGGGTGGGGTACAGTTTCTCTCACTCACATATCCCTGTCCAAGTTAGAACAAAATGCTCACTCTTCATTTTGTGCATGAACAAGGGAGACACACGTGTAGACAAATACTGCTACGCCTCAGTCACAATGGTCTTTCCTTCCTACCTGGTTCATTCTTGGGAACAATGTACAAGGTGGAAGTATCAACACAGTCAGCTAATTTCGCCAGCCAAGGTTGCTGTTTTCTACCTATTGAACAGAAATGGGTGAGAACTTTGCTGCTTCGTGCTGGCAAGGCAAATATTTAACTTGTTCTGGGAGATGTCAAGGAGCCCAAGTAATCACAGAGCAGCAGAGTTGGAAGGGGCAAAGAAAGCTGGAAAGAAGTTAAACAACCCTCTTGCAGCTGCAGTTAGCTTCTCTTGGAGGAGTGCCAGTAATAATGAGCCCGGTTAGACTCCACCTTTCAAGGGACACAGCCAATGAGGCCGCCTTGCCCTTCCATCACAGCACCCTGTTCTCATTGACTGGATCATCTGAAAGGTGGGGACTGACTGGTTGAATAAGCTGCCACTCTCATGCAGAGGAAAACGTTTTTAAAATGGTGCGGTGCTGCAGCAGTGCCTTTGGCACAGTGCTTCACTTGTTAGCATGTGCTGCTTTGTCAGGGATGGGATACCAGGCCCTCAGAGAGGTGATCTGAGCAAGCCCCTTCTGCAATTTAAAAAAGGGAAAGAGAGAAGCAAGACACCAAGCTGGAGGTGGGGGTGGGGGTAAGAAGAGCTGTGTTTTAGCCCACAAAAGGTAAAAAGAGACTCTAGGACTAGGTTAAGTCTCTTCTGGCCACCATTACAGCAGGCAATGGGAAGATGATCATGGTAAATTTTGGGTGCTCTTTGTGTTGAACAGTTGGCCTCCACCTGCCCTGCAAATAACTACCCCACTTGCTCAGGAGAAGGGGACAGAGATTTCCATTCCCTTTCATTTGTGTCCTCCAAGTATTTTGTACCACAACTTCCAGCATCCCTGGCCATTGGCCATGGTGGCTGGAGATGATTGGAGCTGAATTCCAAAGGAAGTTTTGCATTTGCACATTCTGTGTTAATTCTAATATTAAGTTAATATGACTGTGACACTGGCGGATTTGTTGGGTTTGTTTGTTGCCAAAGTGATTCCCATTCAAAAATAGGCATTTTTCATTCTTGTTCAGGCAGGTTCAGATAACCTAGAAGAAACAGTGAATTCCATAAGGATGCAAACCTGCTACTATAATATCATGTTCTGCCTAACTAAACCCTGGAAAAGCAACCCACTAAACCACTAAAATGGCAATCTCTTGCATGCTAACCTGGGAGTGAGTCAGTATGACTTACTTTTCAGAACCCATGCATTTGATTGCACATAAATGTTTTAACTGAGGTTGGTTTGTGTTGTCACAAGGAGAAAATTAAAAGTAGTGTGATTATATCCTTAAAATGGTGAAGATTGAAGCTGCAATCTTATATCCACTTAGCTGAAAGTAGGGCTAATTAATCTGAATGCAACTTACTTTCAAGTAAATGTCTAAAGGATTGCAATTAACCCGATATTTCCCAGTAGACTATTTGTGTAATGCATGTATTCATCAGTGTCATGCTCCTTAAATAAATCTTACTGGATTTTAAACTGAAATCCCATCTTAAATTATCATAAATGACAGCACTACTAATAATTCAGATTTGTTTTTTTCAGTCTCTGGACCTGAAAATTAATCTTTACTGTTTCCACAGTTAGTGGAAGTACAGATTTTAATGTTCACTGTCCATAATATGTGGTATGTTTTCCCTTAACAGTATCATTCAGTTACTAGAGACAATAACAAACTGCAAGAAAGTAGAATGGTGTGATTTTTGTTTACCTTCATACTAAGTCAGGTGACAGGCAGGACCTTGTGTCCTTATGCTGAGACAGGCTGAAGAAAAACGATAGCCTGTTTCCAACTTGCTCCAGCAAGCCGGCAGCCCTAAGGGAGGTTGCTTTGTACAGAACACAGCTCCATCTCAAGCAAATCGTGTCGGCAGCACCTCCCAGGCATGTCTGTTCTTGTCACCAGGAAGATGATGGCCTTGCTTTCTCTGAAGTGGTAGACCTGTGCCTGGCAGTACCCCTTCAGGAGGCAGCTGGGGGCTCTGGGCTGAATACATGCTATGAGACCCCCGGACACAGAGCACTAGCAGGGTACAGTCATGGGTAAGGAGCCCCAGGCTCATCCCTGGTGTCCCAGGTAGGGCTGGACAGGATTCCCGCTTCAACCCTGCAGACCCACTGTCACGGTAGTCGACACCGAGCTACCTTTTTTCCCTTTCTGTGATCTCTCTCACAAAGAGCACAGGGCAGCCAACAGCTTGTACGAAATGTGGCTTAACAGTGGGGTGACTGGTACGGCCTCTTTCCAAGGCTTGGCTAGAATCCACTTTCAGTGTGGCGGGGAGACCACCGACTCAGAAACAAATATGCTGCCTAGGTGAGAACTAAGCCAAGGACTGGGGGACTAGCAAGATGTTCGCAGCTCACACAGTTTTGTTGCACCCTCCGTGAAGACTGCCATGTCACCATGAGGGCTTCCTGCAGCAGGACTGCACTAGGTTCTGTATCCATTGCAGTACTTACTGGAGACTGTGCGAAATCTTGAATTTCTGCAGTTCCAGTGCCTGTTGATACCACGACCTTGACAGTGGCAAGCAGCTGGATGCTCTTTCACTGCTTTGATTAAAAGCACCTCATTCATGGAGTCTGCTAAATTCAATGTTGCTTTGAACTCACTGTGGACACTATGGAGCATCTTCTGTAGTTACTGGTCATTCTTCAGTTCTTGGAATTAAAGATTAGCCTATGTGCTTATTAAAAACAATAAAGCTTTTCAATATTTGCCTAATTCCTTTGCTGGGCAAAGTTATAGGAGCAAAAACTACCAGATGACAAAAGAACAGGTAAGTAGGATTCTGGACTTTTAAAAATAGTTTCTCTCAAGGGTTCAGGGTAGTGTAGATAGTTTACGTGCCCCAAACATTTTATCTCCACAATGACCCTGTGAGGGACATTATATTGAGAGACTATCTTATTTATTTATTTGATTACTGTCCTGCCCCATTAGTCATAAGACCTAAAGTATCCTATTGTCTTTCACAGCTAATTGGGGGTGTGGATTCATGTCTATGTAGTATATGTCCCGAGCACTGCTGAGTACACCATACTGCTGGTTATTCTTGATATGGTTAATTTGTAGTTTGGTGGATAGCATGTTGTACTAAACCACACCTGGTAGCATTCATATGGCTGAGATTGTTTTGTTCTGAGATGTAATAAAGTCCTCACAAGTCTTCCTTCCTTACTACATTATCTTGATGCAGCAGATTAATTTTTTAAAAAGAAGTACAGAAAGTTCAATGAAATAATTTAAAAAACGTTCAACTGCTCCCTGAGCTGAATGGTCATTAGTACTTATGATCACCTAGTTGCCCTGTCAGCTATGCTGGTAACTTAGGAAGGAAGAAATGCTTAGGATGCACATATGTAAACTGGGCCTGCTAAGCAAATGTGATGCTCATGAGAACACTGCTCCCTGCCCCCCACATACAACAGCCTGTGTGGCAGATGCCAGATCAGTAGAGGAAGAGATGTGTCACAGTTGGGGGTATATAAATGGAAGTGCTTAACCAGTTTGAAGAAAGGGAGAAGTGGGGAGCCTTATGTCTGGGTAGTTGTGGGACATATGTTGGATTTCTCATGTGATTTGCCAAGGAAACACAGGTAGAATGTGTGGTGTAGAGAGGAGGCAGGTTTGTGGAAAGTAGACCTTCAGAAGGCACCTCTGATGGAAATGTGCTGACCGTGGGAACTCTGGCTCATTTGAGCTTAGTGGATTTCCTGTCCACTTCCAGACAGAAGGGGGTCAATTCAGGCTTTTTTCCCTGGCAGACTTCCATCTCTAAGGTTGGCTGCAGGTTGCACATAAAAGACGTCTTAAGGTAATCTGCAGTTTGCATAAATTTACTCAATTTGCACAAATGCATGCAATTTGTGAAACTAATGGTATTTTGTTTATTTTGTGCAAATTGGTACTCCAAAACACATGGCCATCATGCAATTTATGTAAATCTCATGAGGATTATGTGCTTTTTGGACCATGTGAACTGATTTGTACAAATTGCCTGATTTTACACAAAATTCCTTAGTGCACTTCTTAATGTGCACACTGTAGCCTGCCTTCAAGGTAGAAATCTATGAGCTGGGTCAGCTTACAGTATAGCAAGTTGATCCAACTTCAGGGCTCGTGACCTGGAAGCCACAGGACTGAATCATGAAATTCTACTAGACTTTTGCCACACCAGGGAGTCCTCACAAACTCTTGCCTTTGAATAGCTTATGATAGGACAATGAATCCTAGAGAATTGATGGCATGCCCTTCTTGTGGGCTTCCCAGAAATATCTGATTGGCCTAAATTGGAAACAGGATGCTAATCTAGATCTAATGTAGGAGTCTTTATCTTATGATCTTATGACAAAGTGCAAAGCTTTGAATGATCAGTGTGAATACTGCAGAGGTATGTATGCAAAACTATTAAATGCTGACTGTGCAATCTTCATTAAGTTGCATTTAATACACTTTAGTCATGATAAAGCTCAGTATAACTCTACATAGCCCAATAATAAAAAGAGATGCTTTTTGTGATGGTAGAAACTTTGCCCAAAACCCATGGAAAATATGCACTGATACTTAATAGAGTAGCACTTTTGAATGTATATTCCACTGATTATGTGAATATGTATTGTTGCTTGCAGTTGTTGAAGTCAATAAGAAGGACATAGTCTTCCTGATAGATGGCAGCACAGCCTTGGGAAATGCCCCTTTTAATGCAATTCGTGATTTCATTGCCAAAATCATCAACAGACTTGAAATTGGACCGGACCTGATCCAAGTTGCAGTGGCACAATATGCAGAAACTATAAAACCGGAATTTTATTTCAATACTTTCCAAACGAAAAAAGAGGTCCTTACCAATGTTAGGAAAATAAAGCCAGTCGGTGGCGCTCCGCTTAATACAGGTTCTGCTCTGAGGCTTGTTAAAAACGAGTTCTTTACCAGTGGTGCTGGATGCAGGATCGATGAAGGCGTCCTACCAATGTTGGTCCTTATTACTGGTGGTAAGTCCAGAGATGATGTTGCCCAACCAGCACAAGAAGTGAAAAGGAGTGGCATAGTGATCCTTGCCGTTGGGTCCCGAAATGCAGACCGTGCTGAACTGGAACAAATTGCCTATGGACCAAGCTTCGTATTTACTCCCAGTGAGTTCCGCACTATCACACTGCAAGGTATTCTCCCTGATATTGTGACTCCTATACGGACGCTGTCTGGATCTTCTGTGCAAACATCATCAGAAGGTAATTGCCATTTCTGTTAAGTACTGAAATCATTTTAGTCTAATCTTCAGGATTAAAAATGAAACAAAATGCCTAATCCTTTGCTATTGCTGTTTTATTCTTGCCACTAATCAAACTGATAGCCAACATGAATATTATCATTCTGCACTTCATCATTTGAAATTGACTCTGGCAATATTTCTAAAATACTTACATTATGATGAGAATGATTACTGTCGCAGTCTAGGTTTGGAAGAGTCTGTTCACGTAATAGACTTAACATTTGAATAGGGTAAAACTGCAGTCCCATGCTTATCTGGAACTAAGCTCCACTGAATTTAATG
Organism: Varanus salvator macromaculatus; assembly: GCA_023646645.1. Lineage (NCBI taxonomy): Eukaryota > Metazoa > Chordata > Lepidosauria > Squamata > Varanidae > Varanus > Varanus salvator. Next base: position 10,521,644 of record JAIXND010000779.1, on the reverse strand, counting down.
ACAGTAATTTCTGAATAGGAGTGCATAGTGTTGTGTCATTTCAACAAAATGGCAGATACTGACTTATTGTTAACATTTTTTGTATCTGAAGCTTGATCACTGGAATGTTTGTGTTAAAATCAACTATATTTCACCATCAGGTTCCCACTCAGTAGCTATGATTTATTTAGTGATTAATAACTATTGTTTATTTTAATGCACAAGGTGCACTGATAGAACAGTAATTCACCCACATATTTCTTTTTCCAGGAATTTACCTTCCTACTGAAATTCAGTGGAAATATGCCCTTCTAGTACTGCTAATGGCATTAGTTAACAATAACTTTATACATTGTTTCAGGATTCAGGAATGAGATTTTTCCTTGTCTAATTCCAGTTGTACTAACAAACCATGGTTTATTAACCACAGACAACTGATAGAGATAACTTGTTGAGCTGTGGACTGTGTGTTGATTATGGTTACTAGACATGCTTTGTTAGTGCAGCTGGGTTCAGACCACCTGATAACCTGTCTTTAAACAAGTTAATGGTTAATGATAGCTGCCCTCTCATTCAATCCTTGAATAAGGGTTATCATGTTGTCTGGATGCAGCCTTCATTTTCTCCAGCCAGTGCTTTCTTATCTACCACCTACTCTCCCTTGCTGCATGCTGAAGGCAAAGCAAAGTCATGTGTGCGATGTAATCCTGTAAGGAAATTTGAGCAGTTTCCCCAATGATGAAGTCGGCAAAACTAATTAGGGTCACATAACAATATTTGTTTAGTGTCTTGCCTGGTAATCTTTTTTTAAAAACAAGATTGATTCAGTACTCAATATTGTTGCATTGCTAGCTTTTAGTTTCTCTCTACTTATCCTAAATTAAGATGAATATCACAGAATCAAAATTTGTCACTTACCAAGCTTTTTCAAAATGTATGTCTCTTACTAATGCAGTTTTGCATGTTATATGTTATCTGTGACATTTTTATTTTAAAATATAAATTAAAAATGTTCTTACATGTTCTGTTCTTCAAAAGATATATACATTCTTATTTCCTTTCTCTCTCCTCTTAAATATTAGCATTCTTTCCATTATCAGGTTATAGCGAACATTCTGTGAGTGAAAACATCTTGCACAGTGGAACTTTTTTTTCATTCTGCCACCAGAATGAAAAAATGGCAACTCCTGCAATGCGAGAACTTATCCAAAGGGTTGGGAGATACTTCTCAACAGTGTGAGCAGTGCCATACAGGGTGGCAAGATGAGGGAGCTATCACAGGAAGTCAAAGAGAAGAACCTTTCAGTTCTTCTTTGTTGAACATTATAAACAATCCATTTGGAGGTGTGCATTTCCCTCCCAAGTTATAGTGTTTTAGCTATTTTAACTGTTGCTGGTGTTTTCATGAAGGCCAGTATTAAGGCTATGGAACTCCCCAGACCACAAAATTGACAAACCTGATGAAACTGGATTAATTGCAGAGTGCCTGCCTTAGATTCATGGGCCTTCAACCAAATCTGTTTGGGTGCATTTGAAGCTTAAAGGGCTCCAAACATGCTATAATGTTCTAGAACTTTACTTGCTGACCCATAGAATCATTTGTGGGAGGGGAGGGGAGGGGAGGGGAGGGAATAGAGCCACTGCATATTAGAAAGGACATACATGTAGACGCCTTAAGGTGTGTGCACCGTTGTGGTGACATTGGTGTACACACCTTGAATGAGTAAGCTCTCAGAGCCTGCTGATCTTGGATTTGGGCCCTTGAACCAGCAGCACTAGGCATTCTCTGTGTATGTAACTCACCAAATTTGCGTCAGAAGCAGTCTGCAGAGTAAAGCTGACAGAGGTGTCTTGTCAGCCCAATTTGGATATTCAGTTATTTCAGCTGGATTCTTGAAATGGGTCCAAAACCAAGAATCTGCACATTCCATTTAAACTGAAGTTCACCAGTACTACTAAGCACAGCTTTTAGAATAAGATTTCTCCCACTTCAGTTATCTCTGGGCAGGCAAAATGCTATATAATCTTTGGAAAAGAATCCAGGGAAGTATTGCAGAAAATGTAACATGCAGCTGGGTAAGTTTTGACTGATCACACAGAGAGGCCTTTCTATATTTTTCTTGGCTCTTCTTTACTTCTTTTCATAGCTGTTCTGTCTTGTTCCCTCTTCTTTCAAATGTGGTATACATGTGTGCAAAGCAAATGCTTGTATGCACACATGAGAAAGACTGGTGTGTTTTTCTATGATGTGTTATGTTCTTTTCTGTGCTCTGCTGCAGTTCTGGTAAGCAAAAGGGATATCATCTTTCTTTTGGATGGATCAGTCAACGTTGGAAATACCAACTTCCCATTTGTCCGTGACTTTCTTGTGAGCCTAGTTAACTCCCTTGATGTTGGAATTGATGAAGTACGAGTCGGTCTAGTGCAATTTAGTGAGAACCCAAAAACGGAATTCTTTTTAAACACTTTCCTAACCAAGCCAGATGTACTTAATCGCCTGAGGCAGTTGAGACTCCAAGGGGGATCAGTACTGAATGCCGGTGCTGCTCTAGACTTTGTTCTTTCCAATCACTTCACTGAAGCCGGTGGGAGCAGGATAGACGAGAACATTCCTCAGGTGTTAGTCTTCCTTGCAGCAGGGCCATCTGCCGATTCTTTCCAGCAGGCTGCCAATGCTTTAGCTCATGCAGGAGTGCTGACATTTTGCATTGGTGTTAGAAATGCTGATATAACAGAACTTCAGCAAATCGCGTTCAATCCACAAATAGTATATTTTAAGGATGAATTCAGTTCTCTGGCAGATTTACCACAAGAAATGATTAGGCCCCTAACAACGTATATTAGAGGAGATGTGGAAGAAGTTGTAATTCCATCAACAGGTAATTTGTTCCTTTCTTCAAGCTGTATGGCTTTATGAATTATTTGTTGTTAATCTTGCAGTATGTTTTAAGTGGCATCACAGCATTTTATTGTTCTAGTGTTTTAAAGCCCCTTTACACATTATGAAATTCTTAAATGGTTCATGCATCTGCCATACACTGATAATGGGGATTCCACTTTTTGTCATGTGATCAGGGATTTAGCATCCCTAATCTTTTTTCCATGTATGAATATTATGAAGAAGACTTTAAGCTTCACACATGTGGATTTTTATCTATGTGGAGTATAAATAAGAGGGCATACTAGTAAAAACCTATAAACATTTGTTAATTTTACCCTGTGGAGACCAGCTTTACCTTTGGAGCACAAGATCAGTTGTGCTTACCAGGTGGGCATGCTGAGCTCTATCTAATTCTGCCATATTAAAAAAATAAAATAAAGGCCAAACACACAGTCAAGCCAACTGGAGCCCCACGGCCTTGCTTCCACCAGAAGCGACGTGCTCTGCTCCCTTCTTATTTATTTATTTATTTATTATTTATTAAAACATTTCTATGCCGCCCCATCGCAATAAAGCCTTGGGGTGGCTTACAATAGTAAATAGAACAAGACAGAACAATAAAATTAAAACATATAACTACATTTAAAAAACCCACCTGCTCCCCCTGGTGCATCTCAGCAAAACCCCTTAAAAATCTAAATTATCAAATAACAATATTAAACAAATTAACAATTAAAATATGATTAAAATAAAAAGGTCTTCGCCTGGCACCAAAAAACAAATAACAACGACGCCAGGCAGACCTCTCTGGGGAGTGCATTCCATAGTTAGGGTGCCACCGCAGAGAAAGCCCTCCTCCGGGTACTCACCCTCTTAATCTCATTCACTGAGGGTTCCCGGAGGAGGGCCTCTGTCGCTGATCTCAGGGGGTGGGAGGGCATATATGGGTGTAGGCACTCCATTAGGTATCCAGGTCCCAAACCATTTAGGGCTTATAGGTCAAAACCAACACCTTGAATTGGGCCCGAACTTCAATCGGGAGCCAGTGGAGCTGACGGAGAACTGGGGTTATATGAGAATAACACCCAGTCCCCGTCAGCAACCTGGCAGCTCTATTCTGCACCAACTGAAGTATCTGGACCGTCTTCAAGGGCAGCCCCATGTAGAGCATGTTACAGAAGTCTAATCGGGAAGTCACCAACGCGTGTGTCACTGTTGCCAGGCAGTTGTAGTCTAGAAAGGGATGCAGCTGATGTATCAGCCGAAGCTGTAGGAAGGCACTCCTCACCGCCACTGCCACCTCAGCATGTAATGACAGCTCCGGGTCGAGGAGCACTCCCAAGCTGCGGACCCTGTCCTTTAGAGGGAGTGCAACCCCATCCAGAACAAGGCCCAAGTCCCCCATTTCAAGGCCTGAACCGCTCACCAACAGGACCTCCGTCTTGTCTGGATTGAGCTTCAGTTTATTGGCCCTCATTCAGCCCATTACCTTGCCCAGGCACCGGTTCAGCACAGCCACCGCCTCACCTGGATCGGTAGAGAATGAAAGGTAGAGCTGGGTATCATCAGCGTACTGATGATTCCGCAGCCCACACCTCCTGATGACCTCTCCCAGCGGTTTCATGTAGATGTTGAATAGCAAGGGGAACAAAATGGACCCCTGCGGTACTCCATAGCATAGGTGCCATGGCGCAGAGCCATAGTCCCCCAGCACCACCTTCTGAAATCGGCCGTTGAGATAGGAGCGGAACTACCGCCAAGCGGTGCCTCCAACTCCCAATCCCGCTAGCCTATCCAGAAGAATACCATGGTTGATGGTATCGAAAGCTGCTGAGAGGTCCAGGAGAACCAACAGGGATGCACTCCCCCTGTCTCTCTCCCTGCACAGGTCATATAGGGCGACCAAGGCAGATTCAGTGCCATACCCGGGTCTGAAACCGGACTGAAATGGGTCCAGATAATCCATCTCATCCAAGAGTGCTTGGAGTTGTCCCACCACCACCCGCTCTAGTACCTTGCTCAGGAACAGGATGTTGGCCACCGGTCTATAATTGGTGGCCACCTCTGGATCCAGGGATGCCTTCTTTAGGACTGGCCGGACTACCGCCTCCTTTAGGAGTGCAGGCACCCGGCCGTCTCTTAAAGAGGCGTTGACCACCTCCAGGATCCAGGGAACAATCCCGTCCTTGGCTGTCTTAAGTAGCCAAGAAGGGCATGGGTCTAGTAAGCAAGTGGTAGGGTGTACTTGTCCAAGCACCTTGTCTACATCATCAGGCCACAATAACTGAAATTCAGCCATTAAATGTAGACCAGACGGCATCGATGGCAACTCCCCACCAGAATCTGGTACCAGAGTAGAGTTGAGCTCGTAGAGTATCTGAGTGATTTTCTCCCGAAATTGCTTGGTGAACTCATCACAGCAGGCCTTCGAGGACGGCACCAGATCTTTCTTTGGGCCTGGATGTACTAGGCCCTGCACCACTCGAAAGAGCTCCGCCAGACAGCATTGTGAGGAGGCAATGGAAACGGAGAAGAACTTCTTCTTCGCCATCCTTACCGCCACAGCATAGGCATGATAATGTGCACTTAAGTGTGTTCGGTCAGATACACTTCGTGATCTCCTCCACGTATGCTCTAGATGTCTCCCAACCTGCTTCATCGCCCGTAATTCGGTTGTATACCACGGAGATGAACGGGCTCCGCCAGGTGGGAGAGGATGCTTGGGAGCGATCGTGTCAATAGCCCTGGTCATCTCCCCATTCCACAATTCAACCAGGGCCTCAACAGGATCACCAGCCTTGTCAACCAGAAAATCCCCCAGAGCACTCAGGAATCCTTCAGGATCCATCCTGCTCCGGGGGCGAACCCACACAATCTGGTCTGCACCCTTACAGAGGGAGAGGCCACTCTCAAGCTCAAACCTTATGAGGAAGTGATGTGACCATGACAAGGGCGTCAAGCTTAAATTCCTAACCCTCAGATCACCCTCTTCCTGCCCCGTTGAGAAAACCAGGTCCAGAGTGTGTCCACGTTTATGGGTCGGGCCGATGACGTGTTGAGACAGCCCCATGGCCGTCATGGAGGCCATGAAGTCCTGAGCTGCCCCGGTAAGAGCCATCTCGGCATGGAGGTTGAAGTCCCCCAGGCCCACCATCCTGGGAGTCTTCAACACCAGGTCCGAGATGACTTCCGTCAGCTCAGGCAGGGAGTCTGTTGGGCAGAAGGGTGCACGGTACACCAACAGAATCCCCAGTCTGTCTCGGTCGCCCAACACCAAGTGGAGACACTCCAGCCCCGGCCTCGAGAGAACAGGAAGCCCCACAAGGGAAATAGAAGCTCGATAAACCAGAGCGACCCCCCTCCCCTCCCCTCCCCTCCCCTCCCCTCCGGGCGTGAGCGATACTGAACCAGGTACCCGGGCGGGCACAGCTGTGAGAGGGAAACATCCCCCCTCCCCCGCCCAGGTCTCGGTAATGCAGACCAGGTCGGCCCCCTCATCCATGATCAAGTCATGAATGAGGGCAGATTTATTATGGACTGACCTGGCATTGAGCAACAGCACCAACAGGCCCGGGGGGCAGTTGACAAGTCTACCGGGAACCACCGGCTGGGAGAATAACCAGAAGGAGGGACAGGTGTTATCCATCTGTCCCTCCTTCTTCTATGCTGACCCGTTAGACTCCCACCGCCATAACTCCCTCTGCCCATCACCATCCCAATGGTGGTGCCCACACGCTCCCCAGGTGACAACATATCAGCCGAGATGCACCAATTAAAATTAAATGATCTAAAAACGCCTAATTTAAAACCCCATTAAAACATCTAAAACCTACTACCTGCTGCCACCCCCCCCACAAACTGCCGTTGGGCACCGAGAGAGTAAGTAAAGCCGACTGCGGCCAGAGCCCCTGGCCAGCCCGGCCCCCTGCTCGGCCCCCTGAACGGCGGCAACCGGCGCTTTGTGGGCCGCAGGGCTCCTCCCCTCACTCACCCCGCCCGGCACGCCTCTCACACGTGCTGGGGAGGCAGGCCGGGGACGAGTCCTGGGCTGGCGGTGGTCCTCGCAGCGGGGCGGCAGCAGCAACGGGCGGCAGCAGGCGCGGCGCAGCGGCACTGCTCTTCTGCAGTGTCAGACCTTGAAAATATGAGAGCCTTTCTATCAGTGAGGCCAAACAGCCTACATACTGAGGTTAGCCAGTAGAAGCTGGGGCGGGGTGTGGGATTGGCAGTGGTGGCAGGTGATGAAGAGCTACAGCTGGGACCTTTGGGGACCATATGCAATCCTGTTTTATATTATGTCTTCATATATAATATATGCTATATAGGAATATTGTTTGCAAGGCTAAAGGATATTTTAAACATTCAAAGATGCAGGAATGGTTTATATTTTCAGTATTTCAGGTCTTGTGTTATGAATGAAGTAGTGCTTGCAAGACTCACCAGGAATAAAATCTAAATAAGAGGCTGGTCTCCCCAGTGTCAGCAGGGCTGTGGACCCACTCCAGATTTATGTTAAACCGTATCCCCAAAATATTTTTGACATCATGAACAGATCCTTAATGTTGGCCTAAAATCCAGAGTGGTTACACAAGCCTCACTGACATTGGAGCTCCCAGCATCCCTGGCTATATGGCAGTCTGTATGTACTACCCCTTGATTCAGGCCCCTGCAGCTCTGTAATCATTCAGAGTGACCTCATGATTCCACAGTTTTGTGCCATACAGTCATTATCGTAAGAGACACATCACTTTCCTTTTAATCAAAGATGCCAAAGAGAGGCTCACAGCTAGAATTCTTCCTGTTATGTAATTAAGATTGTTCCAATTTCTCATCTTATGTAATTAAACATGGTGTGTTTCTGTGTATTAAATCCTTTCATATCACTTAAATTCCAGAAAGCAAGATTGATATTTTATTCTTGATTGATGGGTCAGCAAACCTTGTCGGTCAGGTTTCTGCAGTTCGAGATTTTTTGGTCCGAATTATATCTGACTTGAATGTGGGGCCTGATGCCGTACGTGTCGCTGTGGCACAGTTTAGTGACAATGTACAACTTGAGTTCAATTTCCATGACATTCCATCCAAACAAGAAATGCTTCAAAAGTTGAAAAAGATGAAGATAAAATCAGGGAAGCTACTCAACATTGGTGCTGCATTAGATTATGCCATGAGGAGCATCTTTGTGAGCCATGCAGGAAGCAGGATTGATGAAGGAGTGCCCCAATTCTTAGTGCTCCTTGCGGCTGGGAGATCAAGTGACAGTGTGGATGACACAGCGGATGCTTTGAAACAAGCTGGGGTTGTTACTTTTGTTGTCAAAACCAGGACTGCAGATCCCTCAGAATTAGAAAAGATTGTTTATGACCCTCAGTTCATTATAACTGCTGAGTCCCTCTCTAGACTTGGAGACATACAACCTGAAATAGTCAGCCTACTGAAAACCATTCAGATTAAACATCCAGGTATATATATATATATATCTCCACAGGTACCTTCTTTGCTTTTTCTCTTGCACTGTGAAAACATCTTGTTTAGATAACTATAATACACTGCACCAGTGATGCAAATAAAATTGGACATTCTGCCTAATTAGGCTTGGCCCTGAATGAGTTCAGTATTAACTAGCCTTCCCTAGCAAATTTATTCTATCCATGGACAAATTAGGCTAGTCAGAGAAGAGATTTTACAGGTCACAATTTTACTGCCTACACACGAGCATGTTTGGGAGCATATTTCGAGATGTATGGTCTTACTCCCCTCCCCCCACCCTGCAATATCTGCTGGGCCAATTCATTGAACCATTGAAGTGGAAGAACCTTTTCAAAAAGATTTTAGACATTACAAACAATATGTGAGAGAAAAGGCAACATATGCCTACAAAATAGAGCAGAAAGAATATGAGAACGATGGGCATTGCATTAGCTTTTACCATGTTTTTCAGAATTTCCTCAATGTTAGGGATCTGTCACAATTTTCTTTCTATTCACATATTATTCAAAATTGCCCCATTGGCAATCTTAATCACACAAGTGAATTGGAGTCCATTTCTCTGAATTTTGAAAACCTCTGAATTTTCATCTGCAAACACATACTTGAAAAATGTGCAACTTTCTCAAAATGCACACATTTTAAATCACCCTTTAGTACATTGGGGAAAGTGGCACAGATCTGGAACTTGTTTATAGAATTTTCACATTCCATAGCTATTCATTTTCTTCAATTTTCCTGTTTATGCAAAAGGAACAGTGATTGAAAATGAATGCTGTATCAAGGAGAGATGAGCATTGAGCTGGCATTCAGAGGAAATTGGCAATCTTGAGCATCACTGAGTTACTGATTCAAGGTTACCTGGAAAAAAGTAGAAATAATTCCCTCTTATGCCATTATCAAATGCAGTTTCTACATCCTTTATACAAATGCTGTACATCTTCATACTTTCTTACAATACAATGTTGTGAATAATAACTCTAGAGGAGTTCTCTAACCTGGTACACGCCAAATGTGTTGAACTACAATTCCCATCATGCTTTACCATTTCCCATGGTGGCTGAGGCTGATGTTCTTGAGAACATCTGGATGGCAGCAGATTGGAGTGTAGAAGAAATTTATTTAAATTATTTCTGATGTCACAGACTTTTCTTGGAGTCTGTGACATTAGAAATGACTTATTCTGTTTGACATCTTAATGATTCTTGTATGCATTTTAGGGTTTTTTTCCCCTTCTCTTCATTGCTTGTATTGGTACCTTCCTTTTTCCTCCCAGTTTTCTTTTAATGCAACATCTGTCTGCTTAAATGTACATGAGAACATCCTAAAGTTTTACTGATGTGGCTTTCAATTTTACATATTTTTTTTTCTCCTAACTCCCAATTTTCTCAAACAGTTGATGAAGCTCAGAAGAAAGATGTTGTATTTTTGATAGATGGTTCAGATGGTATCAGAAGTAGTTTCCCAGAACTGAAGTCCTTTATACTGAGGATGATTGATAATCTGGATATTGGTCCTGACAAAGTCCGGGTTGCTCTGGCCCAACACAGCAATACCATAAAACCGGAGTTCCTTCTGAATGAGTACTTGGACAAGGCAGATATAATCCAGGCTATCCAGAGATTGTCTGCTATGGGAGGTTCTCCAGTTAACACAGGAGCTGCCATCAACTACCTTATTAGCCATGTGTTCACACACCAGGCTGGAAGCAGAGTATCTGAAGGTGTTCCACAGTTCTTGATACTGGTGACCGCTGAGAAGTCAACAGATGATATCCGAAGGCCTGCCATGGATCTGAAGACAAAGGGTGCTGTGCCGTTTGGCATCGGCATTGGCAATGCAGATATCACTGAACTCCGGGCAATTTCTTACGTTCCCGAATTTGCAGTCCTTGTTTCTGGTGTCAGCGAATTGAATACCGTACAGGAACTCATTGCCAACAGAGTGTCTCGGCTGACCAGGGCAGAAATAGACACTTTGAGGCCATCCCCTGATTCAGGTGAAGGAAAATGTATTTTGTGTTATTTAATGATTCTGACAATGGGCACACAATCGGATTATGGCCATAAGCCAGCCACAGAAAGACATTCCACTGGGCAACAGTTAGACCAAAAATGGGCACAAGACTATTCGAGGAGCACTAAAAAAAGCTTTCAAAAGCAGTATGAAAAACAGCTGAGGATAACAGATCTCTAACAATTTCGAGTCTCTGGATACTATCGTCTGTATCCAGAGTGGAGTTTTCATAGCTCCATAAAGGTAGAACTGAGCCAAAATCTCTCACAAGACTGTATGCTGATCTGAGATTGTTCTGAGATTTCTGAGGTTTTTCTTTTTCTTGTGTCCTATTCCCAACAGAAAAAGAAAGCCCCTTGTGAAAAAATACTCTTGTTTATTAAGTTACTGCTGAAGCCAGCATTTTTCTCCACAGTGCCTCAGGCATCGTAAGCTTCAATGTCATGAACTGTGACCTACACCTGTGGGATAAAACAGCTTCTAATCGACTTGCCACACTCCCTTTGAGTAAGGTCTTTGTGAACTCTGTGATGCAAGTTCATGGGTTCTGCACCTCCTCAGAGCAGCACTTACTACACTGTGGAGCTTGGCAGAGTTTTGGCGGCAGCCATCCCCTCCTGCCATGGCTATCACACATGCTCCAACTTGTTCCACTCAATTCCCCTTCAATGGCCACTTCTGCAGCTCAGCAGTGGGAACAATCGCCTGCTCTCGAGATTTCCTAAGAACTGCTCAATACTCAGTTCCTTTTATCAGCTCTTTTTTCTCCCCTCTGTTTTGTCTCTGTTGCGTCATTCTCTCCATTTTGTCTTTATATGTTTTCTCCCATAGAGTTTTCATTCCCTTTTGGCCTCCAGTATACTATTTAAAAAGCTGTAGTTGTGGAGGAAAGATTTCCTCATGGATAGCTACTTGCATTTGCTCTTGGTTCTTGCCCAAGTTATCATCAGACCCATACAAAAGAGGCTTGTCTATGCTTACAGATCACCATGTCTTCTCTTTTGGGAACAGGCCTTGTAATCGGATAACTCTTCAGTGCAGAAGTGGTTTCTGCATGCCATCTCTTTATTGATCTGTGCAGTCAGCATCATCTGGGTCCTTTCTTGCTTCAAATTTACACTCAGCTTGACAAGCATTTTCCCCCTTGAATCCAAGGCTTTTGCATCGGTATCAAACTTGATACTGAAACGCTCCGTGACATGATGTGTACTGAGATATCTCCAGCTCCAAGGTGATATTTGATTTGGATAAGCCAAGCAAGGTATAGTCCAAACAGCACCTTCCAGTTTCATCTGAAGATCACACAAAGAAAAAGAGAAAGAAAAAAAAGAAAGACAAAAATTGGAAGTATCAGCTGCTACACTTGCTTTAAGCCCTACTTGCAAAATTTTTAAACCACTTGATACTGAACAGTCAATTCCAGCCCTAGTTTTGGTGCTGATGCATGTGGCCTTGCTGGAAACTGATGTACAGATCAATAGGTTTAACTTTCATTGGGAAAATCATGCAGGCATTGACAGATTGCTAGGCCAGAGAAAAACCCTCTTTTAGAAGTCAGCACGTGAGCATCCTTGAAATGCCGCTGAACTTCACCAGGCACCATTCCAGAGAGGACCAGGTGACTCGTGACAGATGACTGCAGTGCAAACAAAGGGCAATTCACACCAGCCCACCCCATCCTCCCCCCCTCCTTCCAGCATCTTCCTTTTGCTCTGGTATGCAGGACGGAAGGATCATGCCACTGTACCTTTTTACTTCTGTACCCTATTGGAAAGTGTTGTGCCCCCCTTTATTTTCTTTTTAACAGACCAGAACATAAATACAAACAGTTGATACAATACATATAAAAATATATCAATAATATTAACATCTACAACCCAACTGATAACTAAAAAAAAACCAACACAAAGAAAATTGTGTGCCTGCTCCCCAGGAGACCAGTTTATTTTATTTAGTTATTTAGTTATTTATTTTTGGATTTGTATCCTGCCTTTTTCCTCAAAGGGCTCAAGGCAGCTTACATCATTTTCCTCCTCCATTTATATCTCCATTGTACTTCATATAATATAACAATTAACAATATGTTGTTCATTGTGAAGTTGCGTCCGACCCAGCGCGACCTCATGGACTGATTTTGCTACCAAGGAGTCCCTCAGGTAGCAGCCTTCATCCCACTGTCTATCTTGCTGTTAACCCCCATTGGCTCTTTATATTGTTGGGATCGCTAAGCAGGCACCAGCTCAACAAGATGTCATGTTACATCCTGAGGGTGCCTCCAATGCTATGCTGTTCCTGGTACAACTGACCCAGTACCTGGCCCAGGTTACTGTCACTCAGAGTGGTGTCCATGTCTCCATCAACATTTTTTGCTGATGCCACAGCTGTCTCTAGCTGACACTGTGCATGCTTATGCTGAGTAGGTCCATCTGATGGTCAGTTCATCAGGGCCTGTTATCTACTAGCATTCAGTGCTGTGTTGCCTAGAATGAATATCAGTCTGTCCACAAGAGGAAGGGGAGCTTTTCATCTATTCGCTAATGTAATTTACTTTTATTAGCACAGTCCAGATTCTTTTTTTTGGTTTATAGGGGATATAAAGGGAAATGTACATATGGGTTTTGGATTATATAATGGAGGTCTCCTCCAATAATCCCAGGAAAAACTTCCACCGTACATGTGGCCTGGGAGAGGAGAAATCTTGATGCCATGGGTGCAAAATCTCTGTGATGGTTTCTCTGGCTTTGTGGGCATCTAGGTCTGCATCTTCCTTGGGTCTGCATCTTCCTTTGATCCTTTGGCTGAGGACAAAGAGTGCCTAGAAGTGATTTTAAGGCTGAGATCCACTATCTGGCTGATCAGCAAGTCAACAATGCATGTGACGAGGCAGACTGTGCATCAAAAGCAGTGGTGGGAGGAGTGGCTTTATGCTGTCTGTGCTCTGCTGACCTAACTCAGGACGTTCATCCCAGAATCTAAGACTTGTCTCTTGACATTGTGGGACTTCTTAATTCCAAGATGGAGGATATCTTGATCAATGACCAGAAAATGAAATCCAGTCTGGAAAATCAGCCTTGGTACCCAGCCTTTTTCAGTCTTCCTCCAAGCATCTTCCTGGACCTTTTCTTTTACTAGGCATCCCTTGAGCTTACTGGGAGCTACATCCAGCCTTCCTCATAGGCTTCAGGGCCACTTGAATAATCTTGCCCTTCAGTACAAATGCCACCTTTTGTAAACAATCTCACTTCTCCATTTTTGAGCTTTCAAAAGTTTGCATTCGTGCAAATATGTAAATTTTCCTCACCCGTATGTTTGCACCTTAGCCTATGGGGTAAAATGCAAAGCTATTTTTGTTTATTTTTTCATACTTTCCATGGTTTTGTATGACCAGACTTTCATACAGTTCTGGAATGTAAAATTAAATTAAATTAAATTTAAAGAGCCTTCAAGTCCAAAGAATTTTTACAACTCAGAAAAAGCCAATTCACTAAGGAAGCTATGGGTCAAATCCATAGAAGTCCAGTGTAACTTTCCTCACAGGGCTGTTGTTGTGATGACAAAATTGAGAGGAGGAGGAGAATTGTGTAAGCTTCCTTGAGTTCCTTGATAGGGGAAAAACCCAGCTAAAAATAAATAAAATGAAAATATTTCAGCCTATTACAAATTCCTCCAACATCTGCTATCATATGGCCATTTGTATAGTCACACAACCTATCCTCCTCCCCAGTTTTTGAAATCCCATAGGATTAATTCCTTCCCATGCTGCAGACTAGTGGGATCCATGCCTTTAGCATGCAGGATGGCAGGGGGTGCAGGGTCCACACCAAAGTTCTGTCCAGGTCTGACATGTTCTGCATGTTGCTCTGCTTGTGCACATAACCTGTACATATAAGCACAGGGATGACCTCTCACAGGAGTGCAAGTGCAGGTAAGCTGTCTCTTGCTTCTACTTGCATTCAGTGCTATGTTGCAGTAGCCTAGAATGAATATCAGTCTGTTCACAAGAGGCTGGGGTGCTTTTAATGTATTTGCTAGTGTAATTTACTTGTATTGGTATAATCCAAATTCTTTCTTTGCTCTACAGGGGATATAAAAAGAGATGTTGTATTCCTTATTGATGGCTCAAAGTCTGCAGCTGGTGAATTTAATTCTATTCTTGAATTTATTGAAAGACTTGTAAACAATCTGAATGTGGGTTCTGATAACACTCGTGTAGCTGTGATTCAATTCAGTGAAGATCCCAAGGTTGAATTTCTTCTGAACGCACACTCTACCAAGGATGAGGTACAAGCTGCACTGAGAAGGCTGAGACCCAAAGGAGGGAACAAAGTGAATGCAGGTTCCGCTATAGAATATGTGACAAGAAATATATTTACCAGGCCTTCAGGAAGCCGCGTAGAAGAAGGTGCCCCTCAGTTTTTAATCCTCTTTCTTTCCCGTGATCCTGATGATATTGTAGAGGATTCTGCAGTTGACATCAAGCAAGTTGGTGTGGCATCACTTCCTATTGGAAAGAATGTGAATCGTGAAGAAATGATCAAAATAGCTCTTAGCCCCGAATATGTATTTCAGGTGTCAACTTTTCGCCACCTGCCTAATCTGGAGCAGAAACTGATAACCCCTATCACAACGCTAACCGCACAGCAGATAAATACACTCATTGGTGATGTATCGGTAATTCCAGGTAAGAGTGTGCCGTTGTTTATATGAGCCACTTCCTCATCTCTGCCTTGCCCCCAGCCATCTGGCTCTAGCCTCTCCCAGGGAAATGTCTTACCTGGCCCCTTATCGCCACAAATGGTGCACAGTTCCAGCAGCCTCATGACTGCTAAAAAGTCCACAGAATGACGCCTAACGCAGGGCATAGCCCCAGCTGTTCCCACCTGTGGCACTGCTGAACAGGGGCAATACCTCCACAAGATTCTGATGCTACACGAGGGACAGGCCATAGCTAACCTCTTTGCTAATGGGAGATGGTTCATTTCCAGGCAAAAGTTCAAATAAAATTAATTATTTCCTCACAATCAACATATGTTTTCCCCCCTAATTTTCCTCAAACTCTGTTATTTTAATGGGCTTTGCAATGCTGCTTATGTTGAACATGGCTTGCTTTAAAAAAAATATTTCCAAGGTCAAGGATATTTTAGAAAGTTATGGTTATTTTAGCATTCATTAAGTTAGTTCAGAAATGGAAAGACTGAATCAGAACAGTAATTTTTTAGGTTCAGAACCTTGTGCAATATGACAACCCAAAATAAGGAGCACATTCCTAGGCCCATTTAGTATCCTGCCATGGTTCCAGTTACGGAAGATAAAGAATGATTGTTTTTTCCAATGGAGCCACGTATTTCATAGGTATAGTTTGTACCAGCACCAGATGAGGTGGAACATTCTAAGTGTGACTCAGAGCCAAGCTACATATTTTATTTATTTATTTATTTATTTATTTAAATATTTATATGCCGCCCCTTGCAACAGCCTCGGGGCGGCTCACAATACTAAAAAACATATACAATATACGATATTAAAAAAAACATATACAATATTAAAAACTGGCCCATCTCCAGGTTAAATATAAAACATACAACGTAATAAATAACCAATAAATTAATCTTAAATTAAAAATAATATTAACATTTAAAATACCGTTTAAATAAAATGGTCTTCGCCTGGCGCCGAAAAGCAAATAACGACGGCGCCAGGCGAGCCTCTCTGGGGAGCGCATTCCACAGATGGGGCGCCACCGCAGAGAAAGCCCTCCTCCGGGTACTCACCCTCCTGATATCTCGCACGGAGGGTTCCCGGAGGAGAGCCTCTGCTGCCGATCGTAAGGGGCGGGAGGGCATATATGGTCGCAGGCGCTCCTTTAGGTAACCAGGGCCCAAGCCGTTTAGGGCCTTATAGGTAAGAACCAACACCTTGAATTGGGCCCGGACTTCAATGGGGAGCCAGTGGAGCTGACGGAGAACTGGGGTGATGTGAGAACCACGCCTCCTGCTGCTGCATATCTTCTCTCATCCCTTTCCCAGCTGCTGCAATTTGCATATTTTTGAAAAAGTACCTCTGTAGGTTCAATGCAAAGTTGCATTTCACTGTTACAAATTTTGACCCTCAGACACTGTGCCTGTCCACCCTTCATACACCCAATATCCCTGCGCATAGAAATCAACCATGTACAACTCTGCAATTTGTAAAGCTGCATCTGTACCAGGTCAGATCACTGGTAGTCCTACCTCGGTGTGGCCTATTGCTCCAGCAAGCAGTGACTCTGCAGGTTCTGCGGCTACTCCAAATTCTTTTGAGTGGAAATGTCATGGACTGAGCCTGGCTTTTCTTTGCATGCGAAGTGTATACCCTGGTGGGAGAAGGAAATCAGTGACATTCCTTTGTCCCATTTTTCTCCCTCTGCAGATATTGATAGTGAAGCAAAAGACATTGTCTTCCTTATTGACAGCTCTGCCAATGTTGTGCCAAATGACCTCCCTCACATTCGTGATTTCATCATCAGAACTGTCCAGCAGTTAGACATTGGACCAAACAAAGTGAGAATTGGTGTTGTCCAGTTCAGCAATGATGTATTTTCTGAGTTCTTCTTAAAAACCTACTCAACCAAAGACGCTGTGATACAAGCCCTGCGCCGTTTGCGGTACAGAGGAGGTTCTCCTCTGAATGTTGGGAAGGCTCTGGACTTTGTTGTGAGGCACCACTTTGTGAAATCTGCAGGAAGCAGGCGAGAAGATGGAGTCCCACAGCACTTAGTTCTCTTGCTTGGAGGGAGATCCCAGGATGATGTCAGCAGACCTTCCACTGTGATGCAGTCCTCCGGGATCAAGAGTCTGGGTGTAGGAGCAAGGAATGCAGACAACGCGGAACTGCAAAGGATTACCAATGATCCCAGAACTGTGTTTGTTGTGAAAGAGTTTACCCAGCTCCCAGCAATAGAGAGACGATTATTTGCATCATTTGAGGCACCTCAAGAACCAACAGTAACACCTCCTGGGATCCCTACTGGTCAGTCTTTCATTTTAAAGTAACCCCTTTGGGATGCAGTAATTTCTACAGGAAGTTAGAATTTATATTGATGCAATTTAAAGAAGAGACATGCACGAGATATAAAACTGCATGCGTTACTTTTCACTGCAGCCGTCCCCATAGCCAAAGGGACAAGTCCCTTTTCATACTGAATACAGAAGTGGACTTGCTTCTTCAGAAGTTGGACTTGCTGCAGGAAAAAGAAAAACTCAGGCTACATATGTGGCTCTTTCAAAAGTGCACACTTTTTTAGATCAAGTATGGATCAAGATAGCTTTCAGGTTACAATCCTATGCACACGTAATAGGATGGGTCTGCTTGCCAGAAATCCACTAATCTGAAGATATTGGTTATATACTATTTAATCTTTCATAATATTTAAATTTCATGGGAAGAAATACGCAAACTCTCGAGTGAGGCTAAACAGTTGCTCTGACATATTTAATTATAATGTATTTAATAATTTCTAAAAGAGCCACCTTTCATAATATAAAACTAACTATACAAAAATAAATGGCAATAATAGGTTGATTCATCTATTAAATATATTGTGCAAGTTAAAAACTATTTAAATGTTATGGGTGGGCACACAAAAAGAGAGTTTGTTTTCTCCCACCATCCCAAACGTCCTCCCATCCTTCATCTTCCTGACTACCCCCAATACATCGTTGAGGCCATTGTTAGACCTGCTTTTCCAAGCATAGAGGAACACTTGCTTCCCCAAACCGAACATGGACTCCAGCCCCTGAAAAGGATTCAATTGGTTTTGCTTCCTTTATTATCCAGAAGGCATTCCACAGTGCTGCTTTTGCTTCCCTATACCCATAGCTTTCAGACACTGTCTTCCATTTGAAATTCTTCCTTGTTTCCTCATTGCTGGTTCCATTTTTTTCTTACAACAGCAACAAAAATTATTCATCCCTGCATGCCTTCTTTGAATGGAGAAAGTTGGTCCTCTCCTTCCTTCCCTGCCACACTGCTGGATTTTGGTAGCAGCAACAACAATTTGTTATGGGCAAGTGACAAGCTTGTCCTTAATAAACAATTTACAAATAACACAATAGTTTAAAATATTGCAAGTATTAAAGGACAAAATAACAATAAACAAATGATATCAACTTGTTTAAAATGACCAGTTATGATTTCTAATTAAAAAATTAAAACATTGCATACAATATCTTTGTGGATCTTGCAGGCAGCTGCAAAAAACTTAGCACAACAAACTGTTAGCTAGGCATCGGTGTCTGTAAGGAGCTTCTGGGCGACCTCAGCATCAGATCTGCCTGGCCACCTTCTAAACAGATGAGAAATAAACTTGGCCTGTATTTCTTGATAAAACTGGCAGTAAAAAATAACACGTCCAACTGTTTCAACCTCCCCGGCACCACAAGGGCAAACCCTCTCTGCCATTGGCGTCTTACAGTATTTCCCCTCCAAGACCGCAGAGGGGAGTACGTGCCATCTTGCTAAGGAGAAGGCCCTTCCAAGACTGGGAGGCTCCAAGATCAATACATACGGCGCTGTGCTAGCAATATATCTGGCGTTTTCTGGTGGCAGAAGAGGGTGTTTCATCTTTGATGATAAGGAGTATGATGACAGAGTTGTACTCAGCCTGGCATTAAGAATGATGGTGGAGAAAGCTTGCACCAGTGTCACTCTGAGCAACTCCAAAATCTGAGCGCCCAAGACCGAGTGCTTCTTGACAACGCTAAGACAGTTCGACTTGCTGCAAGTGTGCCACTGAAACATTGCCTGAAGAGAAAATTTTGGTAGCATATTCAGCAGTACCAATTATGGGAAGGGGCAGCCTCCGCTGGGTTCCAGGGGAGGGAATTGGCCACCCCTTGTTATATAGATTCTGTGGTTCTGTTTGTCTTTTTCCAATGGTTTAACATCTGCTCCACTTTAAATCTTTTAGATGGTAAAAAGCAAGCAGACATCGTCTTTTTGCTGGATGGTTCCATCAACTTTGGAAGAGACAATTTCCAAAAAGTCGTTGACTTTGTGTATGACATAGTTGATGCTATTTATGAAGAAGGGGATTCCATTAAAGTTGGGTTGGTGCAATACAGCTCAGATGTGAGTGATGAATTCTTTCTGAAGGATTTCTCCAACAAGGAACAGATCTTAGAGGCAGTGAATAAAACGGTGTACAAAGGAGGCAGAGTTGCTAATACTGGATCAGCCATCAAGCACATCCAAGCAAAACACTTTGTGAAGGAGGCTGGCAGCAGGGCAGACCAGAGAATCCCACAGATTGCTTTTATTATAACAGGGGGCAAGCCTGAGGATAATGGGCAGACGGCAGTCTTGTCGCTGGCTCAGAAGGGTGTCAAGGTATTCGCAGTTGGCGTGAAAAACATTGACCTCGGTGAGGTTTCCAAGCTCTCCAGTGACAGCACCACAGCCTTTAGAGCTGCAACAGCCCAGGAACTCTCAGAGCTGAATGAAGCTGTGCTGGTTACGTTGAATGATGTCATGAAAGAGCAGTTGTGCCGAGGTGTGGGAGAAGTCTCAAGAGGTAGTATCTGCTGCTTTCCCATAATTTAGACTAAAAATACTTACCATTTCTACTTTCGCAAGTTCAGAGCGCCTTCCAGCTCACAATATTCTGGAAGAGAGCAAAGAGGACTGCTGGAAGATAAGGAATGCAGCAAAACATGGTCCCTCATGCTTCCTCGAGTCGTGAGCTCCAGCACTCAGCTGCTTTCAGTATGGAAGTGAATTAGAGCCTCTAAAACAAGGCTGTGTGTTTGTAAACCTTTTGTGGGCTACTTAGGAATGCAGAAGTGTATAACTTCAAATGTTAAACTAGGAAGCTCTTAAAAGTAAAAACCAAAAATGGCCTGAGAAGGACTTCTGACATTCCAGGCTATGCAGAATTTTCAGATTGTCAGTTGAGGGAAAAAGAAGAAATTTGAATGGGGGTTGGAGGAGGAGGAGAACTTGGCTTACTCAGTCCCTGGACAGCTTAGGCTTAAGCAACAGCCTGCATGACATATGTGGTGTGTAGGTGCTCACGGCTTTTTATTTCACTTTTGCATACGTGTAGGGGACCCCAGTCCATATCAGGACCACCAACTTTGTGTTGGTACAATTAAGCCTTTCCACCCAACCACCATTTTTCTTTAAATTTCCACACATGCACATGACATGTGCTTATGAAGGAAAATATCTGAACTGATGCCAGTGAAGAATATTTTCCCCCTTTAATCCCATGTACAGTTTTGGGCAAAAGAGAGGGTCCAAAGGGGTCAAAAGCTTTTCTACGTAACAACTTCCATGGAAAGATCTACATTCTATAATTTGCTAGTTTGAAGCAGGTCCTATCCGTGAACAACCAGAGTATGTACCAAGTCTAAGACAATTGTTGATACTTAATTTTATATACACTATTTTTGGGTTGGTAATTTCTTACACATTTGTGTAGCAACCATTCACTTTCTCCCTACTCTGTGTATAATGCACTTGTACTTTCATCCACTCCAGATTGCAATTTGGATATTATACTGGGATTTGATGTCTCAGATGTTGGAGCAGGACAAAACATATTCAATGTGCAGAGAGCGCTTGAATCACAGGTTGAAGACATTCTGAACAGGATCACTCAACTGCAGAGAATTAGCTGCACTCGCAACCAGCCTCCAGTTGTGCGCGTGGCCATCATGGCACAATCCCCCTCTGGGGCTGTGGAAGCGTTTGACTTTTCTGAGTACCAGCCAGAGCTGTTTGAGAAGTTCCAAGCCATGCGTAATGGTGGTCCATATGTCCTAACTGCAGAGACGCTCAGATCCTATCAGAATAAGTTCAGAACAGCTCCTGGAGGAAATGTGAAGGTAAGTTTGCACTCTATTCTCATTTTTGGAAAGGACAAACTCCAGTTTCTGGGTGGCTATCAAATGGACACATAAAAGAAAAATCAGTTTAAAACTAGCAAATAACCCGGAAGGTGGACTTACTCTAAAAGTGTAGCATCAAACACTGTTTAATGGGCTTTGACAAAGGGTCTCCTGAGTATTTCATTAAGTTCTTGCTTGCTTGAAAAATATCCTTTAATTACTACAGAAAAAGAAAATCCATACTGGATGGTCTTGATCCTTATCCAAATGTCATTCTAAAGAAACAAACTTATTGACTCCCATTTTAGAGAAGGAATTAATTTTACTTTGCTGTATTTACTAATAAGTTGGCAAATATATCCCAGATAAAATCTTGTTTGCCAGCTAAATCCTTGATCTTGAAGATTTTTAAAGCAACCCAAAGGAGGTATTGCGCTAGAACTGACGAAGGCTTCCTGAACCTGGCACCCTCCAGATGAGTTGAATTTCAGCTTCCAGCGGCCTCAGCCAGCATGGCCGATAGCCAGGAATGCAGGAAGTTGTGGTATAAAACTTCGAAGGACACTAAGTTGGTGAAAGCTGTTCTAGAGTGCTGGACTTAGAAAAAGCCATTTGAGCTCCACTCTAGGCAGCTGGCACTGCTTAACTTCTTTTTGCTCACCTGGGATTAATCATGCAATTTTCATGGAAATAGCTAACCAGCCCTGCCCAACAGTTTGCAGATGTGGCTTTCGTGAACTTTCATGGTGTGCATCTATACCCTGTGCCCAATCCCCCCAAGTAATTATATTTCCTTTGGGTTCCCTCCTCTACCAAATGTATCTTACTTAGCATGTGCTTCCAGAACCTACAAGTCTCTCCAGCACCCCTTTCCCCTATAAACCACTACTCTCCTCTAAACAAACAGAGGTACCATGCAGGTCTTGTTCACCTTCTCCACACCACGGGAGACCATCATTTCCCCTGATGTCCAGTTGGACAAGTCACTGTATAAATGCCATATCTAGTCTAGCTGACTGCAGAGCCTGCCAGCCTGTGTGCTGGTCCCTGTTTCTACATCCTCCTACTCTCTTCCCCTGAAAAGAAAACTAGAGTACAGGTGGCAGAAGATGCCCCTCCAACAGAGGGTAAAAGCAGAATGGGCCCTTTGGGCCCTCTGTATTGTGATCCAGGCCAATTCCTTAGTCCTGTGGCAACAATTGACTTGTATTACATTACAATGATGTTTGTGTGTTATTGTGTTTCACAACGGGTGTCCAATAACTTAAAGATTTCCTTTCCCAGGTGGTGATACACTTAACTGATGGCATTGATGGTGCTAAAGGACAGCTAGCAGCTGCATCTGCTGATCTGAAGAGAGAAGGTGTTTTATTACAATACTGTATTTTCATGCTGATAAATAGATTACTTCTAATTTGCATTATAAGTTACATATATGCTTGTACTTTCAGATCAATTAGTCATGAGAGATCACAGTGCATGTTCTCTACTTACAAATGCAGTGCCATAATTTGATATTTTTACACTTGTGTTATTAGCACACAAAACTGGAATTTTATGAATTTATTTATAAGATTTCTATATTTTCTTATTTAAAGAACTTAAAGCAGCTTGCATCATTCTCCTGCTGCTCTCAATATTATCCCCACAATAACAACACTGTAAATACATGCATTTACCGTATTTTTTGCTCTATAAGACTCACTTTTTTCCTTCTCAAAAGTAAGGAGAAATGTCTGTGCGTCTTACAGAGCGAATATGTGTGTGCAGTAAGTCTGTCAGATGTGCAGCCCCTGGGGAAGTGATGGGGAATGTGCCTGTGATTATGTGCCCATTTGATTCAGAATATTTTTTCTCTTGTTTTCCTCCTCTAAAAACTAGCTGCGTCTTATGGTCAGGCGCGTCTTATAGAGCGAAAAATACGGTACATATTAAGGTCATCCTAGACTAGATTGCTCACCACATGAAGATTAAGTGAAGTAACAGAAAAAAGAATATTTTCATACTTTTTAAATACCATGATGGTGCAAGAAGGGCTATCTAATGAAGTGCTTCTTGCCAGATGATTTTAAAAGGGCGCGGGGGTGGGGAGCACTCCGGATTTCCTGCTTTGTGCTTTGTGGAATCCAGTGTAGCTAGCAAAATCTCCTGTTATATAGTGGATGGCAAGGCAATACCTGGTTTGCCGTATCATCTTTCTCATCTAAAGAGAGGGCCTTCTAATTTTGCACTGCGTGTTTTTCCAATCAAAACATTTATACAAAATGTTGTATCTGTGGGGAAAATACCCACAGAAGGGCATAGATGCATGAATGTAACAGAGAATGCAGTATATTGAGAAGAAATGCTTGCAAAAATTGTGCCTATTAGGCAAATTCATGTACGAAATACGTAGATTTGGATGAATGCACATGAAGTGTAACCCTTTATTGTGCACACTTTAAAAAAACTAAAAAACTGATATGGAAACAGGAGAGAATGAAGTTCAGATCTGAAAAAATAACAACTGAGGAAAAATCAAAATTGACAGAGGGCAAGGTGGATCCTTACAGGACCGTACAGAGAAAGACTTTGAAAAGAATGAACCGTTGTTCAGGACTAATGGCCTTTTCTTCCAATTCTCTAGGCGTCAGTGCTCTCATCCTTGTAGGATTGGAACGAGTGGCAAATTTTGAGGAAGTGATGCAGCTGGAATTTGGGCGTGGCTTTAGTTATAATCGCCCTCTCCGAGTTAATCTGCTGGATCTAGATTTTGAACTGGCAGAACAACTGGTAAATGACTAATGTCTGTAATACGTCTGATCCGCTTCAGCTGTACTCTCCCGGGCGTGCGTGAGCAGTGGCTTGCACAGTTTTAGTTGCCTTCTTGCATGACCGTCTTCTGCCAGCTATTTTTGGTTATCATGTCTGGTCACCACTGAGGCAGCATAAATAGCCCCCGCTGGCCCATGAATCCCTGCCTTTCGTGGCATTGCAAGGACTATACTTGCTGCTGTTCTTGAAGGAAAGGAGTCAGGATGAGAACTCTAGCATGCCAAATCGTTATTCTAGTAACCAGAATTCTTGGTAACCAAATCTGGCCTGGAAGGTACTCGTATTACAGCTGAGACCTGCAGTTGTTGTCCCTGAAGCTGACTTGTATCAGTGCTAAAGAAAATGATAAAACTTAGATTGATCAAAGTGATTTTTATTGTACGAGCCTTACAGTAATTCTGCATGGTTGGCCAATCTTCATGTTGCAGGTGGTATGACAGGGCTGGGGGTTGGGAGACATTAAATGAGAAGCAGAGGCAGAGGCAGAAAGGGGTGGCTTAATGAATGCTATCTAATGAGTTTGTGGCAGAGGTAAATGTCAAACATCCTGATGTAATGGCTGCAATGTAGCTCAGCATTGCAGCCATTGCAGCTGTAGCTTTTGCTGAGGTACTGGCACAACTGCAACATATTTATATATGAAGTATCCAAAGTGCCCTTTTTTCATTTCCTTTTTTTTACTCATTTGTAGCACTGACTTTCCCACATACTATGAATTAAGGGTTGGTTTGCTGTTATATTACTTCTGGACGTGAAGACATAGGTCAATATGGAAATATTGTTTGCTCATATCTTAACGCCCGTATCTTAATTTAGCTTTGTAAATATCTTTTAAGGTTATTTCAAATTTAGACAATAGAACCTTTTCAAATAGCATTCTCCTCTGAACTGGTCAAATGAATTTTAAAGCATGCAAGCATTCAGTGCCTGCCTTCATTTTCTTTGTTATATTTTTATTTTGAGAAACAGGGTTGGTGTTTAAACAGCCCCAACTTACTTTTTAAAAAGTCACAGAACTTGGCTTGGAGGAACACTGTACTACTTATGCAAAATAGCTTGTGATTTTTAAAGAGGTTTATCTGCTTTCTAGTTTACCAACATAAATTTGCAAATGATACTAAAATGGGGGTGGTGGCTACAACTGAGGAGCAGATACTCCAGATCCAGAAGGATCTAGACAGACTATGGAAGTGGGCAGGGGACAACAGGATGGCATTCAATGTGGATAAGTGCAAGGTCTTGCAGTTGGGGCATAGGAATGGGTGTCATACGTACAGGTTAGGGGACAAGTGGCAGGAGAGCAGCACTTGTGAAAATGATCTCGGGGTGCTGGTCGACTGCAGGCTAAACATGAGTCAGCAGTGTGACACGGCGGTCAAGAGGGCAAACGCCACCCTTGGTTGCATAGCCAGAGGTGTGGCTTCTAGATCGAGAGAGATATTACTGTCACTCTCTATGACTCTGGTGCATCAGCAACTGAAGTATAATGTTCAGTTCTAGGCCCCTCATTACAAAAAGGTTATAGCAAGGTTGCAATTATTGCAGCAAAGGGCCTCTAGGATGGTAGCTGGTTTGCAGGGTAAGCCATACTAGGAGAGACTGGGGCAGCTGGGTCTTTTCAGCCTTGAGAGGAGGAGACTCAGAGGGGACCTGTTAGTGCTATACAGGTACATGATGGGGTGCCACAGAGAAGTGGGTCATGGCCTTTTTTCCCTGGCAGCGAAGGGCAGGACGCATTCCAATGGAGCAAAGCTCAGGGAACCAACATTTAGGGTAGATGTCAGGAAGCACTTCCTGACCGTTAGGACTCCGAGGGTATGGAATGAGCTTCCACAGGAGGTGGTTGAAGCTCCATTGGTGAGGGTGTTCAAAGATAGGCTAGACATGCACATAGTAGGCATGTCATGAGTGGAGCTGGCTGGAGCTGGGGGTCAGACTGGATAGCCCAGGAGGTCCCTTATGACTCATTCTTTTTCTGTGTTCCTATGTTTCTACTTTTTATTTCTTTTTTTACAGGATAACATTGCAGAAAAGGCATGCTGTGGTGTGCCATGCAAATGTTCTGGACAACGGGGAGACAGAGGATTGCCAGGTTTAATTGGACCAAAGGTGAGATGCTTTATTTGTGGAAACTGAGCATCTAGGATTCTAGCAACAATGCCTAAAGGGAGCCTGTCCCTGGGATTCTGCCTGGGTAACTTCAGAACTGTATTCCTCAAATATCAGGCTCTAAACCATGTATCAAGTCATTTTTGAAACAGAAGTGCATTACTAAAACTGTTTGTGATATGACACTGGTGTGGTTATCATGGATTTCCTGTTCAAAGCAGAATGGTCCTAAATAGTTCTTGTGTTTGGCATACCTATGGTCTTTTTGTTTTTTTTAAATACCATGACAGGCCAGGAAGATTAAAAAGCAAAGATAAAATAGCAGTAGAAAAATTAACAGTTAAAACAAGTACAATTTATACAATATTGTCACTTAAACAGGTGACTGCATTTTTCCTATACTGCATTGCAGTCATAAAAAACTTACCAACATTTCCAGTGATGCATCCCTTAAACACATAGGTACTGGAGTGGAAGAATTATTCCCATAAAGATAATTTATTAATGGTTTAATCAATTCCTCTCAGCATTACTTATAAAAGTTGCAATATAAGAGAGAGTGTTCCACTATTTCTACTGCTCTAGCACGACATGAACATGCCTGTTCATTGATTCTTACTAAATCGTCCTTTTAATAGTGCTGATGGGAACACATTAAAATGGACAAGAATAAATACTCCTCTATAGTTTGGGATAGTTAATGTGTACAGATATGGGGCTGGAGTAAATCCATTATTATAGCAATTATTGCAGTTAAGACGAAATAGTGAGGAAGAAGTTGTAGTAGCAGCAGTTCTCAAATGTTGAGGATCCAGGTCTAATAATCAACAACAAGAAAGCAGGACTTCTCCAGCTGCCCAGAACCTCTGCAGAGGAACCCAGCCTGTGTGACTCCTAGTCCATTTCTCTCATCCATCAGTTAACACACACATCGGGAAGCAGTAGAGACAGAAAGCTACCAGGAGCTGCTAGAAAATGTACAGACGGCCACCATTTAAAGGCTGCAATCCATGCCTTGCACTCAACTGGTCAGATCCCTGCTTCCAGACAAATGGCTGCATTCCACACGCAGGCAGGAGGCCCGACTAATTCCTCAGAAAAACAGTCTGGACTTTTTCCATTTGGGAATGAAACCCCAAAATCCCAACAGGGATTGGGCCAAGGTCTTTGCTGTATAAATTGGTATTGCAGAGGGGATATGATGTAAAAAAAGAGTAAAAAGTAAAAGTATGAGTAAAAAAAGTATGAGTAAAAAAAGTAAAAGTATGAGTAAAAAAAGAATCTTAAAATGTGCTACTGGCTAAAGCTTGCTGATGCGGTGACTTGTCTACATTGTTCTGACCAGAGTCCAGTGCTCTGCATTTGACTACCTAACTATTTTATGTGGAAAATTGGCTTAATGATACTGTCATTTAAAGTCCATTTAAATTGTTTTCTCATTTTAGAGAACACCAGGACTTTAGACATATTGTAATTGTAGGGTGTTTGTATTGTAGGCTGTTCAAGGATAGGCTAGACATGCACATGGTAAGCATGTCGTGAGCAGAACTGGCTGGAGCTGGGGGTCAGACTAGATGGCCTAGGAGGCCCCTTCTGACTTGCTCTGTTTCTGTGTTTCTAATTAATGAGCAACTACTGTAACATTATGCTCATTTCACATGCTAGCAAAGTTATGCTCAAAATCCTACAAGCTAGGCTCCAGCAGTATGTGGACCGAGAACTACCAGAAGTACAGGCAGGATTTCGAAGAGGGAGAGGAACTAGAGATCAAATTGCCAACATACACTGAATCATGGAGAGAGCTAGGGAGTTCCAGAAAAACATCTACTTCTGCTTCATTGACTATGCTAAAGCCTTTGATTGTGTGGATCACAACAAATTGTGGCAAGTTCTTAAAGAGATGGGAGTACCAGACCATCATATTTGTCTCTTGAGAAACCTGTATGCAGGTGAAGAAGCAACAGTGAGAACTGGACATGGAACGACTGATTGGTTCAAAACTGGGAAAGGAGTTCAGCAAGGCTGTATATTGTCCCCCTGCCTATTTAATTTATATGAAGAGCACATTGTGTGAAAGGCCAGGCTAGATGAATCACAAGTTGGAATTAAGATTGCTGGGAGAAATAACAACCTCAGATATGCAGACGATACCCCTCTAATGGCAGAAAGTGAAGAGGAACTAAAGAGCCTCTTGATGCGGGTAAAAGAGGAGAGCACAAAAGTTGGCTTGAAACTCAACTTTAAGAAAACTAAGATCATGGCATCTGGTCCTCTCACTTCCTGGCAAATAGATGGGGAAGAAATGGAGGTAGTGACAGATTTTATTTTTCTGGGCTCCAAGATCACTGCAGATGGTGACTGCAGCCAAGAAATTAAAAGACGCTTGCTCCTTGGGAGGAAAGCCATGGCAAATCTAGACAGCATACTAAAAATTCTGCTGACAAAAGTTCATATAGTGAAGGCTATGGTTTTCCTATTTGCAATGTATGGCTGTGAAAGTTGGACCATAAGGAAGGCTGAGTGCTGAAGAATTGAGGCTTTTGAATTGTGGTGTTGGAGAAGAGTCCTGAGAGTCCCTTGGACTGCAAAGAGATCAAACCAGTCAATCTTAAAGGAGATCAACCCTGACTGCTCTTTAGAAGGCCAGATACTGAAGATGAAAATCAAATACTTTGGCCACCTCACGAAAAAGAACAGCTCACTGGAGAAGACCTTGATGCTGGGAACAACTGAGGGCAAAAGGAGAAGGAGACGGCAGAGGATGAAGTGTATAGATGGAGTCACTGGGGCAGTGGGTGTGAGCTTGGGTGGACTCCAAGGGATGGTGGAGGACAGGAGAGCCTGGAGGAATGTTGTCCATGATGGGTTGGGCACAACTTTGCGACTAACAAAAACAATTAATGATCAGGCTATTAATAGAGCAATAAGTTCCAAATGCAGCTAGTAAATGAGCACACCTAGGGTGTCTATTAAGATCCCAGGTTTTGTTTTGTAATGAACTAGGTGGTATATGTACCTAATTCAATCTGGAAAGAACCAGGCTCCCATACATTAGTTCAATCTTGTCTCTTTAAATTTACCAAGTGTCAAATTGGTGTGAGATAGAATTTCAGTAATTATAACAACAAAAGGCAAATCTTCCATCTTTCACTCAGAATTTGGTGTTCTTATCCATTATCTGGGCAGAGACTGGCCGTAGTTCAATGAATAAAATGCTGGCATGCAGAACCTTCTGCTGCATGTGTCAAATCGTGTGCATTACCTTGAGCCTATAAGGAATAATTTAGCCTGCTCTTATTATAGACACTGATATAGAACTCCACGTACAAGAAATTAGCTCAGCATCTGCAAGTCATTAAAATTAGAGAAGGAAAGCATTATTATTTCTTCATAAACAATCATAAAGATAACAATGCATCTAGACTTAAGATTTGTTGAGATAATTTGTTAAGTTAAGCTAGTTTATTGTTTGTAAAAGTAGTAAAGTAGTAGTTTATTAGACATCTATTTTTTTTGTAAACAGTCAAAAAGGTTTTGAATGGAGATTAAAGAAGAGAACACAGGATATTAAAAGGGAATCTCATGTATATGGATTTAAGTGGAAATATCAACCATGTGCATTGTGTTTTTAAAGGGAGTTCCAGGGGAAAATGGATACAGAGGCTATCCAGGAGATGAAGGTGGACCAGTGAGTAAATCTACTTTTTTCAAGTACTCATACTTCCTTTTCATGTGTCCAGAGGAAAAAAAGGAAGAGGGGAATTAAAGTGTCTAATTTTGCATGTGCCTGCTGTCCCTCCCATTTTGTTGTGGTGCTACTGAAAGGAAGCCGCCTTACAGCAAAAACCTCTCACCAACAGCCTCACATGCATGCCCAGGTCCCTGGTCCAATACATCAAACATCACACCATATGAACCCCACCCCCCCAACACAAGCATATGCAGTAGTGTAGCTAATCCAAAATATCCATACTAACCTGTGTATTTGACCCTTTATACTTTGTGCTTCCTACACATTGTCTTCCTCCCTCCCTCCCTCCCTCCATTCATTTATTTGTTCACCCATTTTCCTTCATGCCATCACTCTGAAGTCCATCTATGACCAAGCAGGCATGAATGCTAACTGTTGCATTATTCCTTCCTTTCAACAGGGTGATCGTGGACCACCAGGGGTCAATGGAACTCAGGGATTCCAAGGCTGTCCAGGAGAGAGAGGAACTAAGGTATTAAAACAAGCCAACAAACAAGATATATAGAGTAAGGGGAGGTACCCACTTGTCAATAGGCATCAGTCCAGTTTACACTACTTGTAGATATTTACTGCAAAATATCAAATCATTCTGGAGTGGAGAACAAACATATCCATATGTCAGTTCTGTACAAAGGGGATGCCTTACAGCACATTGCATATTTCTAAGCGATTTGCTCATCAGAGTCTGTGAGAATTCTGACAGATTCCATGCAGCTAACTGCTAAACTGCAAAGGATAATGAAGGATGTCCATTTTTTCAGGGGGACAATCTGGTAGATTGGTCTTATCACCAGCCCTGCCCAAAGCTTCTTGCCACCTCACACAGGAACCACAGCTGCCAAATTACACCTGTTCTCTCTATTGCCCTTGCACCATGCCCCTTCTGCCACTACCTCACGCCCTCCTTCCCCTTACCTTTGCACCCACTCTTTGGGCTCTTTCCAATGTGGGGCTCTTGCTGCAGCTCAGCAAGGACTTGTGAGGCACCAGGGGAAGGGCAGGGGGCTGTTCCAGAGACTGTTCCTTTCTGGCAGGGGGAGGCAAAGTGGTACAAGTTGCTACTGTGTGCCTCACTCTGCTTCATGACAGTGGGGGGGGGGGGAATCTCTTTTCTAGCACATATGAACACTTATTTGGCAATAGCTTCAATATTAAGTTTAGTAGTAGATCATGTTTCATAAAATGAATGCAACCTAGAATGCAGCACATGCAAAAGATGCTTAAGTTTATTATAAATATTGCAAATTCAGCAAAGGGCTTACTAACAGAATAAAGCAATGTGATGGTAAAAGGATACAATTTTGAACGCCATTTGGCTGAAGCATCCAGGGCTGTTCTTACTCCATTTCATAAAGGAAAGCCTGCAATTTAGGAATGGGAGGGAAATTAAGTCCAAATTTTAATACAGTGACCTGATCTACCATGCTTTAAGTAATAAGGAATTTCTTTTTAATTTTTCACATTTTGCCAAATGTTGCAATGCAGTTGCACTGATCAAAACTTGTGCACAAAATTCATACATTATGTATGCATTATGAATTTCTGAAATATTTCTTCCATTGAATGTGTTTTCCCACTGTATGTTTTTTGTATACATTTTGGGAGAATGCATACATATGCATAGATAAGAAGAACCACATATACAATGTATACAAGCATCACATGCATACAGTGGAGTAAAACCATGAAGTATGAAATGGAAGGAAGGAGGATTATATGAGCACTGCCTTGGGCTCCTTGGCAAAAAACGAGAGATAAGACTGTGCTGCAACAGTAATAGAAAAATGACAATCGAGGAAATAGGTACAAAAATTCATATAGATTTTAATGTGGACTTTTATTAAATAAAATTCATCTGTATTAAATAAAATTTGCCATGCTATAAAAATGGGATGAAACTAACTTATCCTTCATTAAGCTGAATAAAAAATATACAGGATATATATTTGCAGAAATGAAAGCAGATTCATCCATACCTAGCAATAATAGAGATTTATCTTAAAAACAGTATCCTGACCTCTCCCTGCTTGCCCCCCCACCTGCACTTAAACTCAGTGAAATGTGTATAGGAAATAAGATTTCAGTCCTAGAGTCCCATTGAACTTCTGGATAGAAATGTATAGGGCTTATTAACTCCTTTCTATCCATACGACCTTCTCCCTGTCACATCACTATCCATGTCTACATAGATCACAGTGGGACATTGTGCGTCACATGGAAGACCTGTAAAATGCTTCAAAAGGAGGATTCCCTGTTTACTGTGTCGGTGCTTCAACATTCTTGCTCTTTTTCCTAATTACTTTGGGGGCATTCCAATTCTTGTCAAAGTCAGTAGGGAAACAGAGAATTCAAAAGGTCTTGCTATCTAGTCATTTCCATTTTCAGGAAATGAGATTTTGGTCGCATGAATAATCTTTCTTCTCTCCTCTCTCCTTAGGGGAGTCGTGGATTCCCAGGGGAAAAGGTATGTGCATATTTTGAGATATCAGAAGAAAAAAATGCATGTGCATGTGCCTATCCTATATATATTTTCATTGCTACCTTTGTGAATATTGACTATTTCGTGCTATAATATTTACCTCTTTTCATTTTTGCAGGGCGAATTGGGAGAGATTGGTCTTGATGGAATAGATGGAGAAGAGGTAATTAGAGCTGATCTTTCTAAGAAAATACCACTTTTCTCAATAGAAGTCATTGATCTGTTTGCTGAAAGTCATTGATTGATTTAATACTTCAATTGCTTTTGCTAGGGAAACAGAGGACATCCAGGTTCTCCTGGAGAGAGGGGAAGCCCTGGCAGACGAGTAAGTTTAATGTTACACATTCTTTCACAAAACTTAAAATGCAGTAGGAAAATACATGGTCAAGCGCTGGTGCCAGCGTGCAAGCAGAGAAAGCGTTACACCCATGATCCCAGAGTTGGAATGGGGTTTGCATGGGCATGAGTGGTCCCACATCAGAAGAGGCAGCTGCATAAATGTTGCTGTTTATTATTATATCCACGGGGTTTGCAGTGGGGACCCTTGTTTGGCATTATGGAGGCCTCAGCATTGAAGATTGCAACTCACTGCCCTGAGTAGGCCGTGCATTGTGAGACAGAGATGCCTGATCCAGTACTTCTTTCGTGGCTTGATAGAGATATTTTAAAAGGCCTATTCTAGCACTCTGTTCCTGTTGTTTATGGGAGATCCATGAACACAACAGCAGCTTTCTGCTCATGTTCTCAGTTAACTAGTGCTCACTGACATGCTGCCTCTGATCCTGGAGTGAATATTGATGTCCTCCTTGAGCAAGCAGCAGTTTTGAAGGTGGGTGCATAACATGCAAGGTTGAGATTGGCACATTAACTACAGAATGTCATGGTTGTGTTCAATGACTTCCAACTCTACAATTTTATAGAAATATCTTCCACATATTATTATGGGAATTATACAAGCAGAGCTGGCTGGAGCTGGTGGTCAGACTGGATGGCCTGGGAGGCCCCTTCTGACTCTCTTTGTTTCTATGTTTCTTTGTAGGGTGGTAAAGGAGCCAAAGGGGAAAGAGGAGAAAGAGGTGACCATGGACTGCGAGGAGATCCAGTAAGCAAACTGAAAAATAGGACGACCCCATGTTCACATTTCAGATTGTTGCAGTTTTCACACACTAACAATAGGAGTCATTTCTCTATAAATCCAGAGGCTATTTCTTCTTCCCGACAGGACTCCTTTGAGACAACGTCTTCTTTAAGCAGCTTGCAAAATTAAAAAAATTCCACATACCACAGCAAAGGAACACACATTTCACATCCAAAGTTGAATGGCCTCAGATTAAAATAATACATATTTGCAAGCTACCTTGATTCCCCTGTGGTTATCAGGGAATGTACCATCTGAAACGAAGCGGTATCTCCTATACAACAAAACATTGGATGCCCCATGCTTCCATGTAATATGTGAATACAGTTAGCTTTTCTGTGATGACTGAAACCTGAACTCACAGAGTCAATAGAAATCAGTTGCAATCAAATATTTCTAGCTGGAGCACCTAAAGGTCTCTGCTGTGGGGTGAGCTGGGCTTTTCTAATAAGAATGCAGAAAAATCTAAATTCAGAGCAGATTAATTGTGTGGCATATGCTTTGAAAATGCCAAAAACAAATCAAGTCTCTTAAGGCACTGAGCAAAAAGCATTGGATATACAGCTGAATTGGTGAAGGAAATATTCTTATTTTGGTGAAGACGGGGAAAAAAATGTAAAAGTATTTTAACAACCACAACTGTATGAACAACTAACACAGAGTAGGCTTGAAAGCATACCTTCTTATCCACATCATACATATGAGAGACTGACTTTCCTTGCCAGAGCCAATACAAACCTCCTTCCTGTGGATTAAACCCCTTCACACCGTAGGGCTTCCCTTTGCTTTCCCATTTGTGGCTCCCCATGTCCCCCCAGCACAGATTCAGGGGGCACATGCAGGTGCTGCAGTAGGGAGGGAGACTCTATCCTGCCAGAGGCTTCTGTGCAGCTGGTGAGTGGCCTCTCGCGCGGCCTTGTCTAGAATAACTGTGAATGTGGACACGGACCTGATATGGTGGTCATGAATCACAATGATTTGCTGACTTATTTGCTTCCATGAATAAATGATGTAAATGCAGTTTGCTTGGAGTGTTTCAGGCTAAGCATTTTGAAAATACTTCCTGTGATAATTTTTTGTCGCTACTGCATTTCTCATTTATCAATAAAATAGTTTCAAAAGGGTTTCATTGCATGAAATCCTCTGTTCTCATTCTCCCTTTTCAGGAGAAACAGTTTCTATGGTTCTCAAAATATATGGACAGCCTCCTTTCTGAAGGATGCCCAGCTAGCTGTTAAGGGACAACTCATTGCCTTTCCCGCTCTGTGTCTGCCTCCAACCCGCCCAGACCTTAGTCTAGAGTGTGGCGCTTCCAGTGGCGAAGGACCTGGCCACCTGCAAACCTTCTGCATGGCTAGACAGTGATGGGTGGGTAGTTGGTGCGATGCCCACCAGTCCTGACTGAGGTTGCCCCGTGTCCTGCACAGGGGCTTATGCACTCTCTTCAGGGAGAGTTTACAAAAGCTCTCCTCCCATTCTGGAAGGGCACAAAGCACAGAACTAGAGCCTGGGTGTCACATGGACCTCTGTGCAGGCAAGATGTGGCACAGGTGCAGGTCAAGTGCAGCGAGGGGCGGGGACAGCGCCTCAGTCCCAGCAGCCCATCCCCTTGTGTCCAAGGGCAGCCATGCAGAATGCCTGCACAGCGCCACTTCATGCACCTGAGGCGGAGCGCCTATTTTTATGAGCTGTCACCTTTGCTGGGGTTCTTACCTCTCGAGGTATACATGCAGATACCTCGTTTCTCCTTTCTTATTTTTCTTCCAAATCTGAGGGATAACATTAGAGAAGCACAGTACAATTCCGTTTGAGGGTTTCTAGACTAGAAACGCCCTTGCAAAATACTTGGTCTAATTCATTCAGACACACCTGCGGTACAATTATGGCATTCTCATCCTCCTGTCAGCAAGCTCCTTGTGCTGCTGTCATAACACCCTTTCAGGGTAGCCCACATCGAGAGATGGGGACACAGTGCTTTCGGCCAGTAGTCTCTCTCCAGTCCAAGCCCGTCACTCTCTGTCCTCAGTCTGCCTCACTGCATGAGGGCAGCCACAGACACTTGCTTCCAGAGGCAAAGCACAGGAGGACTCCCCTCTCCATTCCATGTGCAGAAGGGGACCAGTGGGTGACTCTCCCTCCAGCTTTGGTGATAGAATAGAGTCCTGCCGCAGCTAAGCTAGTTCGGAGCGTCCAGGACAGGCGGTGTAGCATGCATAGCTCTGTCCTCCAGCAGAGGAGAACAGCCAGGGACCCCGGAAGACGCGAGCAGCAGCTGCGTGGGTTGCTCCGACTGTTTCCCCCCGAAGCCGCCTCCCCTGGGCTGATGGCTGGGCCGGACCTGACAAGGACTGGAGGCAGCATGCCTCCCTCACTGCCTCACATGCTTTTTTCTGCTTTGACTGCTTCCAGGGGACGCCAGGAGCTGATAACAACCAGAGAGGACCCGGAGGCCAAAAGGGTGAACTCGGACCCATGGTAAAGCATATTGCCTTGGATTCATGCTGCAGTAGAAACCGACAATTCAATCACAATGCTTAGTATCCAGTTTTGGCCTCATTTGCCCCTGTTGCCAGAAGTGAGCTGTGTGCTTTGTCTCTTGCAGGGAGAACGCGGAAGAGATGGACCTACAGGCCCCGCAGGAGGTCCTGGAAGGACTGTGAGTATTGCTGCTTTCCTCCTGCTTCTACTTGCAGCTGACAGATGTTCCCAGGGCAATGGTATGGCATGAACTTCACAATGCCAATCAAGGAAGTGTCACAAGTTGGGGCCCCTAAAGGCATTTTGATGTATTTATTTTTATATGATCCCCATGACTGACTTCAGTGCATGTGGGGATGCATGTTTGCCTGAGAAAGTATTGATTATTATGGTTATTACTACTATGGCTGTTGCTCTTATTATTATCTGTATTATTTCATTATGAAGCCAAGCTGTGACTTGGTCAAGGTCTGCCTAGTACAACATCACCTGGTGAGGTCCCTGGCCAAGCTGCCTCTCCTCCCACATGCACAGTGCTCTGCTTCTGCCGCAAAAGCAGCACTGGTGGATCCCTTGGGTTTTACCCACTGATCCTCCTCTACAGATAAGAGGTGCTCTGATCCAGGAGAGGGCTCTGCTGTGGGTATGGCAAAGGAGGCCAGTGAATGCTGTCGCTGGATCAAAGAGCCTCCTTCTGTCAGCTGCAGGGATGCAAACCCCTGTATATGGTTGTCTGAGTTGGTTGCTACACACACACAGGCCAAGGCATAATGCAGATTTCATATAATGTGGAAGAGAGAGATTGTACCATGGACACATTCCTGGATTTAAGCGGGGACACACATGGCAACTATGAGCGAGCGCCACTGCACCAGCCGAGGAAGGCAATATGCAGAGGAGGGCAGGATGCGCTCCAACGGGGCCAAGCTGAGGGAACCAAGGTTCCATTTGGATGCCAGGAAGCACTTCCTGACAGTTAGGACCCCGAGGGTGTGGAATGGGCTTCCACGGGAGGTCGTTGAGGCCCCATCGGTGAGGGTGTTCAAGGACAGGCTGGACGTGCGCATGGTGGGCAAGTTGTGAGCGGAGCCAGCTGGAGCCAGGGGTCAGACTAGATGGCCTGGGAGACCCCTTCTGACTTGCTCTCTATGTTTCTATGTGCTTTTAATGGCAATGCCCATGTAGCTGAGGCCAGAGGAGGGCAGGCAAAGCGGTGGCACGGTGGGAGCTGGTTCTCTTGGCACCATGGTGGAGGCGGCACAGCCCTGCCTATTGGTGGGGAGGCAATCAAAGAAAGGCTCGATTGCCAGGCAGGGGAGGCACATTTCCTGGTCTTATGGCTTTCAAAGGGAAGCTGAGAGCTGGGGGAGGGAACGTGGGAGCTTGCTGGGAAGGACCATGAGTGGCCATCAACAGGGGAGCCACACGGAGGGCCAGGAGGTGGCCAAGCGAGGCAAGTTCCTGCAGTGCCTGCTGAGTGCTTGGAAGCTGAGCTGGAGGGATGGCAGCAGAACCCAGGCGCTACTTTATGTCTCCCTCCCCACTGGCTGAGAGAGAGCCTGGCCCTGTGCTTCCGACTCAGTTTTGCTTTGATCTTCCACCTGCTTTCCCATGAAGGATGCGCAGAATAGTCCCAGGGAACCAAGGGGGAGCCTGCAGAGCACAGGTGGAATGAGGGGTTGTTGCTCGACATGACTTTTTGTGACTGTGCTTTGTTGATTCACAGGGAGGACTTGGCAGAAGAGGACCTCCAGGAGTCAAAGTAAGTGAACTCTTGTACTTGCACAGTGCGCACATGCCCACACTGACACAGAAAAGACAAAAGGAGTCTGGGTACAAATTTGGAACTGTTGAAACCCCAGATTGGAAAAATAGGAATTAGAATGTTTTAAATTCTAATATCTGTCAGAATTCACAGAAACTTGAGAAGTACTTTGCAAATTACAAATTTCCCAAGCATTACCTCTTAGACAAAGGTTCCTGTCTAAGAGGTAATGCTTGGGAAATCTATAATTCAGTACTCAAGCCCTGCACAATATGCACACCTGCTAGAAGTAGCTGACCAGTTCATAAAGCTTTCCTTGGTTCTGCTCAGGTATGGTACTCATTGGTACCACACTATTGTGCTGACAGATGCAATCGATGCTCTGGATCTGAAAAGCATTTCT
This sequence comes from Varanus salvator macromaculatus, assembly GCA_023646645.1. Taxonomy (NCBI): domain Eukaryota; kingdom Metazoa; phylum Chordata; class Lepidosauria; order Squamata; family Varanidae; genus Varanus; species Varanus salvator. Next base: position 10,483,476 of record JAIXND010000779.1, on the reverse strand, counting down.
CGTGAATTTGATTAGGCTTCTTGTGACAGGGCTGTGCGTGTATCTCTGGGTGCACTTTTTGCCAAACAAAAGAGTTAAATGCAAAAGTTGGAGTAACTTTTCAAGTAGAAAACTGAAGTGTAAGCAACATTGATTAATCTCGTATATAATCACAGAGCAAAGTGCTCAACATATATGAAGTGCTTGGGAACAAACACAAAGTGAGCAACCTATGTGAAGAATGAATTGAGAGCAAAAGAAGGGCAAAGGGAGTTGCAACTGTAGGCTGGGCATGAGGAGTGAAGGTGTGGCAAAACAGACGAGGCCTCACAGCAGAAAATCCTTACTCCTTCTAATTTCCAGATGTAGCTGTATGCCATATTCTTTGCCAGATCTTGTGACAAAAGAATGCAGACGTTAATTATGATGTTATGAAGTAATTGAGGTTGTCTGCCCTAAATCTAGTGTTGACAAATTTCATTACATTGACCACTCAATTTACTATATTGTATTTTAGGGAAACAGAGGTACACCAGGACTACCAGGAGCTGCAGGAAAACAGGGTACAAGAGGGCCAGAGGTGAGAAAATCTTGCAGCTCATCTTGACAGTCAGGTTATGTGTGTGCTAGTCTACTGTATGGAAAACAACAAAAATGAGTCTTGTGGCACATCAAAAACTAATAGAGTTTAGTTATTCTCAGTTGTCAAGTTTTATAATTGTGAACAATGTGAAGTGCAAGTGGGAAAATGGATAAATAAGATAAAAAGTTGCCCATTCACAAGGGCAGCATGTCTGTGTCTGTCTGTCTGTCTGTCTGTGTGTGAGAGGGAGGAAGGGAGGGAGGATCAATAACTGAGGATACAGAGTTTATTATATTCCCACAGACAGTTAATTCTCAGGGATCTTAACTAACTGTTACTTGCGCTGTGCGCAACCCTACCTCTATTTGCAGGAATTTTGTCTCTCACTGTGAAAAGGGGTTTTTTTTTTTCCTCCTTCCACATTCAGAGATGGGGAAAGTTTTGAATGATTTTCTCCTTAGGCTGGGGGACAGTGTTTGTACATTCCTTTTGAAGTTTAGGAAGTGGCTGAAGGACCTTTATTTTATTTTACATTTACCCTTAAGGGTACTTGCAGCAGTGTAGAGGTTTCTGCACTCCAGGAATGCTCACAAGAGTTCTTGAGTTTTACTCATAAGAAAGAATAAATGTACAATAACTTCAAAAGTTGACCCTAGGTCTTAAGCTATTGCTATTTTGTGTGGTGGTACTGAGTTTTTTCTACCTTTGCCTATTTACACAGGGTCCACCTGGCCAAACTGGAATACCTGGTCTTCAGGGAGAGCAAGGCATTCCTGGCCCAAGGGTAAAAATATTGAATTATTCTTATTTTCCAAAAGGGAATCAAGCCCAACAAGTTTTCTGCATATGACTCACAGTCAGTTGTGGAAGTCTCTGCAGCATATAAAGTGTGAGCCGAAATCTTATTTTTATGCACTTTTAGATGGGAGAAACATCTAAAATGCATCTAAAATTGAAAGATACCCATAGTGCTTGCTTTCTGTCAGTCCCAAAGGTGTCAATCCAAGTTCGGACTTGCATTTAGGTGCTGTAACATTGTGATAGCATGCAGAGAAGTTGCAAGAATTCCCTCTGTGTCACTTCTCATGAAGCACCAGGTTCTCACACCCCAACCCCCATGCCCCAAATGCAGCAGGAGCTCATTTCACGTTAGCAGATGTCTGGCTTGTTGTTATGTGCAAACCAGGAACTGTAACTTAAAATATTTATTTATTTATTTAAACAACTTATATGCCGCCCCATCGCATGAGCCTCGGGGCGACTTACAATCATTAAAATTCAATATAAAATACCGTATAAAATACAAAAAAATTCATCGAATAGAATAGAATAGAATAGAATAGAGGATCCAGTCTGGTCAATTTAAACCAATAAATAAACCATTAACAGTTAAAATAGTGTTTAAATAAAAAGGTCTTGGCCTGGCGCCAAAAAACAAATAAGGACGGCACCAGGCAGACCTCTCTAGGGAGTGCATTCCATAAACTCTAGCTTTCTAAACAAATCACAAAAACCTTCTAGTATTTGAAGCAGGGTTGGCTAGCGTTTATTTTAACTACTATTCCTGGTTCATATGCATGGGCAAGCCAGGAATCTGCTCAAATGACGTTCAAGGCTGATGTATTTCGCTCCTGGATGTACAGGAACAGGGAGGCAGGAGCACTTGAGACAATGGTTCTGTGCTTGCACAAGTTTGTTTACACACACAATGCTAAATAATGGTTGCCGTTGTGTAAGAATTCACCCAGTATGTTGGAACAAAGATCTGCAAGATCACCATCAACCTGCCTATGAACAAAGATTATCAGGGAAGTTTTTTTTCTCTTAAAGTTCTTGTTCTTCTATATATTATTTGTCAATAAAAGTTAGTCTTCTCCATTGTGGTCTCCATGACTGGCACCAGCAGTATTACTGCTTTAGAATCAGCTCAAATACCTGGTTGCCCAGGTATTTTAATTAGCCGATACACTGTATTTGCTCTGTTGTACTTGCACCCTTCTTTGCCTGATTATGTTTTATTGTTTTTGTTGTACCTTATAGAGTTCTAATCTTATGCCTGCTCATTTGAAAAGAATTTTTTTAAGTGTTTTAATTAATAAATGCATTTCAGGCAAATATTTTCAATGGAAATACATTAAATTACCATACTTGTAAGACATTTGTTTGCAACACTACACAAATATGTTCCTAGAAAATTATTCTGTTGTTACATATATATGTTCAGTAAAGTTTTATTTTAATTTTTTTGGCTTATTGCTAAGCTTCAGACCTTGTCTCCATAGGGTGCTGGAGGTCCACCTGGCTCTGCTGGGGAGCGTGGCAGACTTGGTCCTTTCGGTAAAAAAGTAAGTGATAAAGGCACTTACTAAAAAGTAAATGTTGAAATTACACCGAAAAGCAATATTGCTTTTGCATTCAAAGTGAGTTATGATAATCATCCATGGCTCCTGATAGTATCAGCTTTTTTCATTTTAACAAATAGCTTTGAAACTCTAAATGTGATAGATAAAATCTAGCAGTGCTGACAAACTCTTTAAGAGCCTGGCTTGGGATACAAATAACCCTTAGGAGAGAGCATTCTGATCCCCGTAGATGAGGGTGCTGAAGGTGAGAGAGAGGCTACTTATGGCCTCCACAACAGGGACACCCTGATTCATAGCCATGTTTGTAGCCATCATTCCACATCGTAAGTTAAAATCACTGTTTTTAATTACAGGGTGAGCCTGGTGAACCTGGTCCAAAGGGGCCCAATGGTCCACCTGGGCCTCGAGGAGAGATGGTAAGAATGCTGCTGGACTAAATGGAAATTGGGGCTAGGCCGGCCGTCCTCAAACTTTGAAAGGTCAAAGTTGAAAGGTGGTGGCAGTGGGTGCGGGCCGGTGAGGCGGGGGTGGCAGCGGGCACACATGGCAAGGCAGTGGCTTGCTCGCTCGGAGATCTCTGAGCAAGTTCAAAATGACCTCTGAGTGAGCAAGCCGCCGCCTCGCCGTGCACGGGTGTGGGGAGTCCAAAATCTCTGTGGTGGGCCAGGTAAATGGGCATGGTGGGCTGGATCCGGCCCACAGGCTGTAGCTTGAGGACCCATGGGCTAGGCTAATCAGCATCATCCTGTGGAAAGGAACAGAAAATCCCCTTAGCCCCACCCCCTTTTTTTGGAGAGAGAGAGATGTTGAAAAAACTGGTCACCCCACCAAGGCCAGCCCAGAGATGGCTTGTTAGTTGTTCCATAAGCCCTCTAATTAAACTCCTTTGCTTTGTTATTTCAAAGTATACCCTCAGAAAAGTTTGATCTCAGTATACTAGCTTGACAGTTTAAATTAAGCGAACCCTTTTCTAAACTCCAGTATGCCCTGCACATTCATCTACTGTGTCTTTACATCTTGCAGGGAGAGGATGGTCGAGATGGAGTCGGCAAGGCTGGTGCTAAAGGCAGAAGGGTATGCATAGTCTCAGTCTATTTGCAATTATATGCACACCTGAAGTTTCCCCAGTCTTCAGAGCAGAATTGCAGTGCAAACAGTGCAGCTGGCTTGGGTAAAATGAAGATACATTGATGTAGGATAACATTTGTGGTGTGTGCATGCATGTAACTTGAATGCTAACTAGCATTCTGATCACCCCATCTCAGAATGTCTGTGTGCAACAGATAGTGCAGCAGAAACACAAGGAAAATACTGTAATTGAGTTGATGATCTGTCAGAATGAACAGAGTTTCTCAGGAAAATCTGATCCCCCTTTGGGCAATGTGGTCCCAGAGGAAGCAGCCAGTGAATTTGGAAGGGAACAACTATAAATTGATATTGGAAGGGGTCGTTCTTCTCAGCCTCTTGACCAGCTTACAGGATCTGAGTCTGAGCATTTTTGTTTTGCATTCATAGGATTCCTTTGGTGATTGTTACTATATAACCTGTGGGCCTATAACCCTAAAGTGATTCCCATGTGCAGTGGAATTACACTTAAAACCTGTTGAGATCAGAGCAAAACCAGTCTATTTTATATTCTAGCATTAGCATCTTGCTTCCAATAGTAGCCAACCTGGTCTTATAGTAGCCAGGCAAAAACCTTGTTATTTGCCCAATATTTTAATATTTAATTATTTTAACTTGGTTTTAACATTGTTATGTTCTGCGATGCTTTGTTATGCTTATTATGTTGTATTTTGTTGTAATTATTTATAGTTTGATTATTTATGGTTTGCAAGCCATCCTGGGATGTTTTGTAAAGGATGGAATATAAATATTTTTAATTAAAAAAAGAGAAAAGGCCATGAGTGAGTGGTTCCCAAGCTCAAGTGAGAGGATCATTGCCTATTCTGGATGGGGCTGCACTCCCTCTGAAAGGTTCGCTTCATAGTCTAGTTTGTAGTGGCTGCAACTGCATTTGCAATTGCATCCAATTCCAGCAAGGGATAGAATATTATAGGCAAATTTGTTTATTTAATAACAACAACCTACGTGCACAAAAAGGCTGCATGTATTTGCCTGAACATTAATAGGCTTCATCTGCTTAAATATAGCAAGAGAACAATGAACTTAGATAAAGTAGCGCAGAGGTGCCAACACACTCTGTCCAATTCTGACAAAATAAATCTTGGGTGATTTTCCCCTTCTAGGCAAGAGGAACCATGGAAACTGTAGGGTTTTCTGAAGCAAGGTTGTTATTCATACTTGAATTGAAGTGGGTGGTCTCCAGCTCAGTCCAGGCCCAATTAGCAGCTTTTCTGAGGTGGCAGAGCAAGGTTCAGACCAAACCTTGTCTTCAGTGCACACTCCACATAGCTGTTACCAGGGCTTTTTTTGTCATAGAACGCACCAGAACGGCGTTCTGGCACCTGTTTTTCAATGGATTTTACGAAGTGATTTTGGCGTAGCAGATCAGCAGCAAACATCATTAACATAGTACCCGCAGGTCCTATTGTGTCTGCGAACTGCTATCTGATAGTGAGAGATAGTGGCTCCGAATGCTGCTCCGCTGCTCTGCTGCTCGGCTTGGGATTGGTGTGTGTGCTTACTGCCAGCGGCAGCATGAGTTCCGGCACCTTTTTTTTTTTTTTTTTTACAAAAAAAGCACTGGCTGTTACACAATCTTCCCATTTTATCTACAACGGAGTATGGAAGCATGCTGCACCCAGGCTGTTAGGGCTTTCCAGGTCATGACCAACTCATTACACCGAGTCCAGAAGCAACTACAGAGAGTGTCAGACATTGGACCACTGATGTGAAATGTCCCTCAGTCTTTTTCAGAGATCCTCATCCCTTCTGTCCTAAGAGAAGGCAGGCTTTAGTGCTTTGTACCAGCTGCAAAATCAGAATGACATCATATTATTACCTGCAGTGTGGTTTACAGTGCATCAAGTTAATCAATACTAATTCCATTGATAGTGAATAGAGAGTGGATCAGAAAATAACCTTCTCCTTGTTGTGATTCTCAAAACTGTTTCTTATTTTCACAGGGAGAAACTGGTTTCCCAGGATATCCCGGGCAAAGGGTATTTAGAACACTCTTACTCATGAACTTTGTGCTAAAATGCAGTTGCTCATGGATGGCACTTGCCAGAGAGTCAATGCCTTGTTTCTTTTCCTAACAGGGCGCACCTGGAGACTCTGGTACTGTTGGTGATCCTGGCCCCAAAGGAAGCAGAGGTCACAGGGTAATGTGGCTTTCTGTTTGATTCCAGAAGATTAAAATGAAGCCAACTGACCCATTTTCATTCTTCACAGCAATCTTTCCCCTCTAAATCCTATTCTGACAAAGTTTCCTCCATAGCTCTATTGATCCATAAGAAAGATAAAGGCAATTATTTCCCCAGCAATGACCAAGGTTCCAAAGTAGAGGTGGTGTAATTATTACCGTATTTTTTGCTCTATAAGACTCACTTTTTCCCCCTCAAAAGTAAGGGAAAATGTCTGTGCGTCTTATAGAGCGAATATGTGTGTGCAGTAAGTCTGTCAGATGTGCAGCCCATGGGGAAGTGATGGGGAATGTGCCTGTGATTATGTGCCCATTTGATTCAGAATATTTTTTTTCTTGTTTTCCTCCTCTAAAAACTGGGTGCGTCTTATGGTCAGGCGCGTCTTATAGAGCAAAAAATACGGTACTCACTAATAATGGTACTTTTTCTAACACCATTACTGGATTGATGTTAGTACAGTAAACCTGATAGTGAAATTATCACTAAGTAGAGACCTACAATAGGGGAGCTTGCCTACATTTGAAAAACTCATTGAATGGGATCAGAATATAAATATTGGCTAATTTGAGAAAGGCCATATAATGTGTAATCATTCTAGGAATAGCTGGGATAAATATTTCCAGGAGAAGAAGCATCTCCCACTTTTAGTTTACCAGGGGACTGGTCTGAGCATCTGTGTACCCTGTGGTTCAACTGTACCTAGAATCAAACCTCAATATCTGTAGGGTCCGATACAATGACATCTTCCTGTATCTCCTGCTCAGAGTAGGACTGTTCTATAGCTTATTGTAGAGCACTGCATAAGAAAAGTGAAACTTGCAAGCCAAGGGGCTAGCACATCCTTTACAGAGACCCTACTGTTAAAGAAAAATAATTTCTTATTCAGATCCCAAGAAACAATTTGTTGCCTTTGTTACATGTAAAACTTATTGTAATGGAACATGGAAATGTTTTTGTAAACTGCCCAGAGAGTTTCGGCTATGGGGTGGTATAGAAATGAAATTAACAATAGTGCTACTTAAGAAGAGAGGCCTGAACAGGTCCAGCAGTTCAGACCTGAAACTGGAGGGTATAGGTATTCAAATACACTGACTATGAATCTGAATTCACCAAGTCTCAGTTTCAAACCTGGATGTCTCCCCTTCCCAAACAGAATACAAGTTTATGTATGGACATGCACCGTACTGGACAGATACAAAAGCAGAAGTAATATATGGCATAAGAGAGCACCTTAACATGACCAATGTTGTAATGCTAATAATCAATGAAGCCAAATCTTCCTTGTAATATTGCACTCCTTCCACACCACGTAAGACATGCCAATTACAGAACTGTGCAAACCCATGCACAAGGATTTCTGCACACTTCCGACTAGCCCTTTTGTGCCCTCTGTTCATTTAGCTCATTGTGTTTAACATGAGTGATAGACATAGGAATCTGCATTGTCTGTATGAAGAAAAATGTAGTATTTGCAACATGTATTTGTTGTTCTTGACCAGAGAATCCTCAAAGCAATGTACAATAATTACTTAAAATAGTATAGTAAATAAAAAAGCTAATGCATGTTCAGGACAAGTGAGACCCAAACTGCAGATCATGTGTAACATCCAGCTGTTCTTGTTTATTTCCTCTAGTGTAAGCATGTGCAGCTCTGATTTGGATCAGGATCCCTGCACTCCAGGAAAGGAGAATGAAAGCATTCCCTGACCACTGTTTATTTCCGCAAATCTCCCTCCCATGTGTATGTGATTAAAGTTTTAAAGACTCCCCATTCTTTGTTTCAGGAAGTAAACAGTGCAGGGGGAGAGTTAATCCTGCTCTTCCAAAATGAAGTTGTCCCAAATGTGCACTGGGGCTGTGCTTGCTTACACCAAAGTAAATAAAAGCATATGTCTCAGCTACACACTGCACTATTAGGGCACTCTGGAGTTTGACTTTAAGAACAAATTACAAGTAATAGAAGAGTCACTAAACAATGACATGCTGACAAATGTTTGGGTAAATGGTAATACAAGAAATGCTTGACAAATTTGTTGAGGTGGGGAGATTCCACAGGCCTTCCTCTGCTAAAGTACAATCCAAGAAAATATTCATTATTTGTAAATTGGTTGTGTTTATATGCTGCCCTATAGCCCAATGGGTTCTCTGGGCAGCTCCGGATGGACACAATCGTGACTGTAGGGCTTGCACAAAAGGCAGAGAGGCTCGTACCAGCTGTACGCAGGACCATTGCACTGACCCAACGAAGTCAAAGCAGGCACACTCAGAAGAGCAGGTATGTATTATATCAGTCAAGCATGTTTACAACTTGTCGCCTTTTACCCTTCAGGGAAGGGCAGGGGAACCTGGTGCACGAGGTCCAAGAGGAGAGAGAGGATACCCAGGACCAAGTGTAAGTTGTTCATGCTATGCGCATGATTAATTCAGTAGCCTGAGAATCCAAGATGTTTCTGAACATCTTTTCACATTTGGTCTACAAACGTAGTCCGAGTGGTATACTTTTATAGGACGATCCATAAACTGCACAATGCTGCGTGTACGAGAATGTCAAAGGAGGAGCTTTAAGGGTAATACCCAATACAGTAGCCCTAGTATGCCCATTATGCACTTTCCAGACTTGCTCTTATAACTTGAAACGTGTTGCTTTACACAGTATCTAGTACTGCTGCTCTGCTCTTGCTTGTTCTGTTGCGCTCACAGAACTCACTGTGAGTAACAGACTTGCTTCTGCCAGTAATCCTGGAAACGAGTGGAAATGTTCGTTTCTGAATTAGGGCAGGTCAGTGTAACTCCCCTCTGCAAACTCCTTGTGGAAGTGAGCATTGCTACGATTTCCTCCTGTGCTCCTAGTGAGGCCAGCAGGCTCTGATCCTGGTCGTGTGCTGCCCCATTGGTGGGCAATTGGAAGAAGCAGCATTGAACAGAGAGTCCATTTGTTCTTCCCAGCTGAAGTGCAAAGCACTTCTGTGACCCAGTATGGAATATAAATGCAGTTTAGTAAAATATACATTAGTTGATGATCATACTGAACTGAAATGAAACTGAAGGGTTTAGGTATTCAAATACACAGGCTATAAATCTGAAGTATCAAAGTCTTAATTTCAAAAGTGGATGTCAAAATTTGAATTCAGCTTTTGAAAGGTGCAGCAGAAATGTTCATTTTGTTTCAGGTATTTCAAGTTTTTCTTGAGTCTTGTAACCTCCCCTGCCATATTAGTGCCATTTTCTTAAGCCTGATCTTTTTACAAACAACGTCCATATCCTCCTTAGCTGTAGTACTAATTAGTGGTTCTCAGTATTTTCATATAAGAGATAAACCAGTGAAACTTTTGCTGTAATCACATGAACATGGTTATTTGGAAGACAACTGCACCGCCTTTAGTAAGACACACATCTGGAATAACTGCATAGAACGCTGTGTAGGAAGCATTGTTGTTGTTGCTGTTGAGTTGATAAAAAAAGGTCTACTTGTGAGTAGTCACCCACCAAATCTCAGTATGCAGGGCCATTTGGAGCAGACCTTTACATATATGTGTTGTAGTCACAGTTACATTTTAAAATTATTTCTTACAGGGACTTAAGGGTAACAAAGGAGAAGCAAGAGATGTAAGTCAGCTACTAATTCATGGTATTGGGTATTTAGCATTTCTTCATGCTAGAAATCTGTATCATTGTCTTTTTTTTTCCTTAAAGGAATGTGCACTTATACGCAACATCAAAGACAAATGCCGTAAGTCTGCATATTTGGTCTCTAATGTTTTTATAGTTTGTTTTAGTGAAAGATTATGAAGCAATTGATGTCTTTTCTTTCTTTTCTTGTTATTCACAGCTTGCTGTTATGGTAAGTTCATCTTAAATTACTTAGTTTTTGGTAGATCAAGAACTGATCTAAGCAGTAACCTCAAAGGACATGCACTGGCTTGAGCTAGTTGTAGAATCCTGCCCCTTGCTCTTACAAAGGACATGTGTTTGATCATATAATTTGCTTTTCAATATATCCATAACTTGCAGGTCCAAGAGAATGCCCAATATATCCAACAGAACTGGCATTTGCTATAGATACCGCTACTGGTGGAAGTGCGGATGTTTTCAACAGAACGAAGCAAGCTGTGTTGACCATTCTTAATGATCTCACAATTGCTGAGAGCAACTGTCCACGGGGTGCCCGTGTTGCATTAGTTACATACAACAGCGAAGTCACCACTGAGATCCGTTTCGCTGACTTCCGAAGGAAGAAAAACCTTGTGAAAAAGATTCAGGACCTCCAAATTCAGCAGACATCAAAACAGCGAAATCTAGAAGCCGCGATGTCCTTTGTGGCCAGGAATACATTCAAACGTGCACGTAGTGGGTTCCTCATGAGGAAGGTGGCTGTTTTCTTCACCCACGGGCCACCAACAAAAGCATCTCCACAACTGAATGAGGCTGTGATGAAGCTCTACGACGCTGGAGTCGTGCCCGTGTTCCTTACCAACAGAGAGGACAGGGCCCTCGTAAATGCGCTGCAGGTTTGCGTCCTTACCCTTCTTTCCTTCTATACAGGCTCAAGTCTGGGGCTCTCTTGCTGTGCCACAGCCATCCTCCAAAAATAGTCTTCCAGGCCCATTGCAAAATCCTTAATCTTGATACATTCTCATTGCCTTGACTCCTCTCTGCCCTCCTTTGCACCGTGACTCCCTCCCTCTTCCATGCAGAGTCAAGCACATGCCTTGCATGAGGGAGCCATGCGCATACCTGGCAGTGGAAGTTCTGTACTGCCGAGCATGGCCTCAGAGGCTTGTAGCCCACAGGGATGACGAGGAGGCCTTTGCCCATGTTGCTTCCTCAGGCAAGGAGTTTCCGAAGACAGAAAGGAACAGAAGAGCTTGAGCAAAGCTGCACTAGCCAGCTTGCTTTGATCCAGACAGAATTCTGGCTGTTCGGTGCCTTGGCGTGCTTTGGGGAGAGGGGCTCCAGGGAAGGTTCTGACATTGGCTTTAATCTAATGAACCCTGCATGGCGGTCTGTGCATCTGCTGGGACTTTGGTCCTGTAGTCCTTTTGCTCCCTACCCAAGATAGGCCACGCCTAAAGACTGCAAAAGGATGCTGGGGTGCAGCAGGCAAAAACCAGCACCCCTCTTCCAGTGGGCAGCTGACAGTGTTTTCACACAGGTAAGCAGTTCTGTGGATCAAAGTGAAAGAGTCTGTGGCCCCCACAGTGCGTCATCAGTTCCATTGCTGTACTGCTCTAACAGGAAGGTTTTTCCTGGTGTTCTGCTGGAATTTGACTTCCTGCAACTTGGGTCCTTCATTCTGTGTCCTGCACTTTGAGATGATTGAAAAGGGATTTTGGTACAACCATGTTTGACACCCATTCAAGCATTTGATCATATCATAAGTAAAGTTCTTAAGTAAGTCAAGATGGCGACACCAATGAGGAGAGGGGTCCTGAGGGGTGTAGAGTCAGCACCTGGGAATAGCCAGACCCAGACTAGGAAAACAAGGGCACTGAAAACAGCACTGGTAAGCAGACAGTTTTACAGAAATGGGAAGCAGCAGTGGGAGCCAAAGGCAGTGGCAGTGGCTTCTTGTCTTTCTCTCTGGAGTCCCATAGCAGCCATGGATGGTGCCAAGTAACCACCAAGAACTGAGATGGGTGGTGGGGGGAGGGGGGAGCCCAGACACAGCCACTCCCCGCCATTAAAAGTGTGCCTGGATAGGCAGCGGGGACTTGTTGGAGGAGCCATGCCGAGCCCCAGAGTGCAGAAAATGACTGCAGACTGTTGAAAGCCAGAAAGCAGGAGCCAAGCAAAAGAAAGCCCCCCTGGTGGTCAACGGGGAGCAAGAAGTGGAAATTCCTGTGGCTGGAAAGGTTGGGGGTGGGGGGAGGCTCAGAAGAAGCAGTGACAGTGACAAGAGCAGCGAGTGACTGCACCAGGCCCCAGAACAAGGGAAGCAGCTCCTCTCCTTGAAGACCAGAGAGTGTAAGCCTAGCAGAAAAGCCCTGCTGATGGCCAGTGACACTGGCTGTTACAGCAGACCCAGCAGGCTACCATTTAGAAGGTAGCAGAAAGGATGAAGCAAGAAGGCCCCCTAGTAGCGACGACCTGCAGCCACTGTGCAATTTTTTTCCCTGCCTGAGGTCAACATGGCAACAAGTGCAAGTTAGCAGCCCGGCTAGAAGAAAAGCACTTGAGCAACAAGTGCCCACCATCTAGGTAATAAAAGAAGATGAGTTTTTAGACAGAGCAGTGCAACTGCACCACCTAACAGTAGTACAAAAGCTAGAATGGCAACAGCAAGCTGAGGCAAAAGTAGAGAATCCTGAGGGAAGGGAAAACAAGAAGGAAACTCCCTGGAAGAGGGTGACAGTTAGGAGCAGAAGAACTAGAAGGCACTGCAGCAGTGGAAGCAGGGGGACTCGCAACAGCTTTCAGTCACTCACAGATGAGACTGGAGTGCAGCCTGCATTGGAAGCCCTGCAAGTCATTCGGTGCAACTCTGAACAAGAGGCTACAGTCAACCAAGTAGTAGCAATGATACCAAGGCTTGCAAGAACAAGAAAAGAAGAGTGCTAGTTGTGGGAGACTTCCTGTTGTGTGGGATGGAAACACATGTCAGGAAGACCTGTGGAATCATCAGGAATGCGGTCTCCCTGGAGCACAGATTAGTGGAATAACTGAAAGTTGCCAAGGCTTGAACAGTCCACTGACACGTATCCCTTCCTTCTTATACGTGTGGGAGCATATGATACTGCCAAGAGGAGCTTTGAAGAAATCATGTCAGACTTTGAAGTTCTAGGGACAAAAATCAAGAACATTGGAGTTCAGATAGTTTCCCTTTCTATCCTTCCAGTTCATAGAAGAGGAATAGTCAGGGAAAGAAAAATACTGGAAGTTAATACCTGGCTACAAAACAGGTGCCAATGTGAGCGATTCAGATTCTGGGACCATGGGCTACACTTTCTGGAAGATGGCCTGCTGGCAAGAGATTGTTGCTGCTGCTGCTGTTGTTTAGCGAAGTTGCGTCCAACCCATCACGACCCCATGGACAATATTGCTCCAGGCTCTCCTGTCCTCCACCATCCCCCGGAGTCCACTTAAGTTCACGCCGACTGCTTCAGTGACTCCATCTAGCCACCTCATCCTCTGCCGTCCCCTTCTTCTTTTGCTGTCAATCGTTCCCAGCATTAGGCTCTTCTCCAGGGAGATCCTCCTTCTCATTAGGTGGGCAAACTATTTGAGTTTCATCTTCAGTATCAGGCCTTCTAAAGAACACTCAGGGTTAATCTTCTCTAAGACTGACCGGTTTGATCACCTTGCAGTCCAAGGGACCCGCAGGAGTCTCCTCCAGCACCAAATTTCAAAGGCCTCAATTCTTCAACACTCATCCTTCCTTTATAGTACAACTTTCACAGCCATACATTGCAACTGGGAAAACCATAGCCTTGACTATACGCACTTTTGTCAGCAGGGTGATGTCTCTTGCTTTTTAGTATGCTGTCTAGATTTGCCATAGCTTTCCTCCCCAGGAGCAAGCGTCTTTTAATTTCTTGGCTGCAGTCACCATCTGCAGTGATCTTGGAGCCCAGGAAAATAAAATCTGTCCATTTCTTTCCCATCTATTTGCCAGGAAGTGAGAGGACTGGATGCCATGATCTTAGTTTTCTTGATGTTGAGTTTCAAGCCAACTTTTGTGCTCTCCTCTTTCACCCACATCAAGAGGCTCTTTAGTTCCTCTTCACTTTCTGCCATGAGAGTGGTATCATCTGCATATCTGAGGTTGCTGATATTTCTCCCAGCAATCTTAATTCCAACTGGTGATTCATCCAGCCCTGCCTTTCTCATGATGTGCTCTGCATATAAGTTAAATAGGCAGGGTGACAGTATACAGCCTTGCCGAACTCCTTTCTCAATTTTGAACCAATCAGTGGTTCCGTGTCCAGTTCTCACTGTTGCTTCTTGACCTGCATATAGGTTTCTCAAGAGACAAATAAGATGGTCTGGTACTCCCATCTCTTTAAGAACTTGCCACAATTTGTTGTGATCCACACAATCAAAGGCTTTAGCGTAGTCAATGAAGCAGAAGTAGATCTTTTTCTGGAACTCCCTGGCTTTCTCCATGATCCAGCGTATGTTGGCAATTTGATCTCTAGTTCCTCTCCCTCTTCGAAATCCTGCCTGTACTTCTGGTAGTTCTCGGTCCACATACTGCTGGAGCCTAGCTTGTAGGATTTTGAGCATCACTTTGCTAGCATGTGAAATGAGTGCAATGGTGCGGTAGTTTGAACATTCTTTGGCATTGCCCTTCTTGGGGATTGGAATGTAAACTGACCTTTTCCAATCCTGTGGCCACTGTTGAGTTTTCCAAATTTGCTGGCATATTGAGTGTAGCACTTTAACTGCATTGTCTTTTAGGATTTTGAATAGCTCAGCTGGAATAGCTCAGCTGTCTCCCCCACTAGCTTTGTTGTTGCTCAGACTTCCTAAGGCCCATTTGACTTCACATTCCAGGATGTTTGAATCAAGGTCAGCGACCACCCCGTCAGGGTTATCAGGGACGTTAAGCTCTTTCTTGTATAGTTCCTCTGTGTAATCTTGCCACCTCTTCTTAATCTCTTCTGCCTCTGTTAGGTCCCTGCCATTTTGGTCCTTTATCGTGCCCATCTTTGCATGAAACGTTCCCTTCAAACCTCCAATTTTCATGGGGAGGTCTATGGTCCTCCCTATTCTGTTGTTTTCTCTTTTTCTTTGCACTGTTCATTTAAGAAGGCCTTCTTATCTCTTCTAGCTATTCTCTGGAATTCTGCATTCAATTGGGTGTATCTTTCTCCCTTGCCTTCTGCTTCCCTTCTTTCCTCAGCTATTTGTAAAGCTTCAGACAGCCATTTTGCTTTCTTGCACTTCTTTTTCTTTGAGATGGTTTTAGTTGCTACCTCTTGTACAATGTTGTGAACCTCTGCCCACAGTTCTTCAGGCACTCTGTCTATCAGATCTAATTCCTTAAATCAATTTGTCACCTCTACTGTATATTTATCAGGAATATGATTTAGGAAATACCTGAGTGGCCTAGTGATTTCCTCTACTTTCTTCAATTATGCCTAAATTTTGCCACAAGAAGCTCATGATCTGAGCCACAGTCAGCTCCTGGTCTTGTTTTTACTGAGTGTATACAGCTTCTCCATCTTTGGCTGCACAGCACATCGTCAATCTGATTTCTGTGTTGACGATCTGGTGATGTCCATGTGTAGAGTCATCTCTTGAGTTGTTTGCTATGACCAGCATGTTGTCTTGACAAAATTCTGCCAGCCTTTGCCCTGCTTCATTTTGTAACACACTTGCCTGTTATTCCAGTTATCTTTTGGCTTTCTACTTTAGCATTCCAATCCCCCATGATGATAAGGACATCATTTTTTGGTGCTAATTGTAGAAGGTGTTGTAGGCCTTCATAGGACTGGTCAACTTCAGCCTCTTCAGCACCAGTGGTTGGGGCACAGACTTGGATTACTGTGATGTTGAATGGTTTGCCTTGGATTTGAACTGAGATCATTCTGTCATTTTGGAGATTGTATCCCAATACTGCTTTTCCTACTCTTTTACTGACTATGAAGGCTACTCCATTTCTTCTGAGGGATTCTTGCCCGCAGTAGTATACCTGATGGTCATCTGAATTAAATTCACCCATTCCTGTCCATTTTAGTTCACTGATTCCTAAGATGTCGATGTTCAGTCTTGTCATCTCTTGTTTGACCACGTCCAGCATGCCTTGATTCATGGATCTTACATTCCAGGTTCCTATGGAGTATAGATTTTTGCAGCATCAGACTCTCCTTTCACCACCAGATACATCTGCAACTGAGTGTCATTTTGACTTTGACCCAGTTGCTTCATTCTTTCTGGCGCTACTAGTGCTCTTCCCCAGTAGCATATTGGACACCTTCCAACTTGAGGGGCTCATCTTCCAGCGTCATATCTTTTTGCCTTTTGGTACTGTCCATGGGGTTTCATGGCAAAGATACTGGAGTGGGTTGCCATTTCCTTCTCCAGTGGATCACGTTTTGTCAGCGCTCTCTGCTATGACCTGTCCATCTTGGGTGCCCCTGCACGGCATAGCTCATAGCTTCATTGAGCTACGCAAGCCCCTTCGCCACAGCAAGGCAGTGATCCATGGAGGGCCTGGCAAAGGATAGGTTGTACATTACCACGGCTGGAAAGGTGTTTGGCCAGAGCACATTCACACTTTATGTTAAAGATACATGATCTCTGCCAAGAAATACAGGAAGCTGAGCTTAGCAACTCTGCCATGGAGTCCCACAGGGCTCCATTTTGTCCCCCTTGCTATTCAACATCTACATGAAACCGCTGGGAGAGGTCATCAGGAGGTTTGCGCTGCGGAGTCATCAGTATGCTGATGACACACAGCTCCACCTCTCCTTTTCAACTAATCCAGGTGAGGCAGGGGCTGTCCTGAACTGGTGCCTGGCCGAGGCAATGGGCTGGATGAGGGCCAATAAACTGAAGCTCAGTCTAGGTAAGATGGTGGTCCTGTTGGTGGGTGATTCGATTTTCTGGGTAAGTGATTTGGGCCCTGCCCTGGACGGGGTTGCGCTCCCTCTAAAGGACAGATTCTGCAGCTTGGGAGTGCTCCTTGACCTGGAGCTGTCCCTGGAAGCCCAGGTGATGGTGGTGGCGAGGAGCACTTTCCTTCAGCTTCGGCTGATCCATCAGCTGTGTCCTTACCTGGAGAACTGCCTAGCAACAGTGACAAATGCACTGGTTACTTCCCACTTTGATTATTGTAACACGCTCATGGGACTGCCCTTGAAGACGGTCCGGATACTTCAGATGGTGCAAAATTTTGCTGCCAGGATGCTGTCGGGGACTGGTCGTTATTTTCACATAACTCCAGTCCTCTGTCAGCTCCATTGGCTTCCCATTGAAGTCTGGGCTCAATTCAAGGTGCTGTACCTATATTCAAGGTACCTATAAAGCCCTAAACGGCTTGGGACCAGGATACCTAAAGGAACACCTTTTTCCCTATATGCCCTCCTGCCCCCTAAGATCGACAGCAGAGATCCTCCTCCAGGAACCCTCTTTGAAGGAGGTCAGGAGACAGAGTACACAGAGGGGAGCTTTCTCTGCAGTGGCGCCCCAACTGCGGAATGTGCTCCCTAGAGAGTTCTGCCTGGCATTGTCATTATGTGCTTTTCGGCACCAGGTCATGACCTTTTTATTTGACCAATATTTTAACATTAACCAATTTTAATTGTTTTTTATTTATTTAATTTATTTTAAATATGTTCATTTTATGGTCAGTTCATGAAATAGCCAATTTATTTTATTTGGGATTTAGAATAATGCTGTAAGCCATCCAGCAGTGACAGTGAAGGACAGCCTGTAAATTCCCTAAATAAATAAATAAATAGTAGCTCAATTGAGAGCATCTAGATTAATATAAATGGAACTAGAAATAAAAGGAACACAGTGGTTAGTAACCACCCAGTCAAGTAGAAGACAATGATCAAACTCTTGAAAAGCAAATTGCCAGTGTTTCAAGGAGGCATGATGTCATCATTATGGAGGACTTCAATGTCCCCAGTATCAGTAGGGAGACAAATTCTGTCAAACACAGTTCCTCCAAGAGATTCATAACATGTGTTGCTGATAACTTCCTGCAACAGAAAGTGGAGGAAGAAACAAGAAGAACAGCTATCCTTGACTTGATAGAAACCAACAGGGAAGACCTAGTGGACAAAGTCACACCTATGGGAACTCTGGGGGAAAGCCACCATGCTGTACTTGAATTTTTGATTCTTAAGGAAGCAAAAGCCAAATGTAGCTAAACACATACCCTGGATTTCAAGAAAGCCAATTTTAATCAATGCAGAACAATGTTAAGTAAAAGGAGTCCAAGATGGTTGGGATTGTTTTGAAAAAAAGGAAATTCCAAAGGCATGATCACAAACAATTCCAACATGGAAAAAGGGAAGAAGACAACAGGAGAAGCCCATGTGGCTTCACAAAAAGCTTAGAGAAGATCTGAAAACAAAACAGGACATGTATAGGAAGTGGAAGGAAGGCCAGGCTAGAAAGTAAGAATACAGGCAGGTAGCACAGAATTGCAGGGATGGCATCAAGAATGCTAAAGCTTGAAATGAACTGAAGCGAACAAGTGATGCTTAAAGTGACAACAAACTCTTCCTCAGATATGTCCAAAGTAAAAGACAGTGGAAAGAAAAGGGTGTGCAACTACTCAATGTGGATGGGGAAATGATAACAGATATGCTCAGTTCCTACTTTGGTTCAAACTTCTCCCAAAAGAATAGCTATGACCTTCCTGATGAAGGGGAAGTACAAATTGAAGGAGCAAGATGGCAGTTCAAGACTGACAGGCAAATGGTCAAGGATGATCTAATTGGATTGAATGAGTTCAAATCTCCAGGGCCTCATGAACTCCATCCTAGAGTCATAAAGGAACTAGTAGAAGAACTCTCAGAATCACTGCCTCTTATCTTCGAGAAATCATGCAGGACAGAGGAAGTGCCAGATGACTGGAGGAGGGCTAATCTTGGCACCATCTTCAAGAAAGGAAAGATGATGAACCTGGGAACTACAGACCAGTCAGTCTGGGAAAATTCTTTTTAGTCTGAGCAGATTATAAAGAAGTCAGTCTGCAAACTGCAGACTTGAAATCAATGCAGTCATTACTAGAACACTCTTGGAAACCAAATCTTTTGTGACAAATATGCAGTGTTTGAAGAATGATTCTAAAACCTACTTAGCTAGCTAGCTCTGTATCAAAGAACGTATGTACAGAACTGCAAAATATTGTGAGCGGCACAACTATCTAGCCCAGATATGGGCTATTGTAGCGGCATATAAATTTATTGCAAAAATAAAGGCAAACATGAAAATCAGACTAATCTGATTTCTTTTTTTACTGCATAACCTCCCTGGAGTGTGGAAATGCTGTGGACATAAGCTATCTTGACTTGAACAAAGCTTTCAACAAAATGACCCATAATCTCCTGATTAACAAACTAGTTGGAAGTGGGGTAGATGGAACAACTTTCAGGTGAGTCCACAGTTGGCTACAGAATTGGACTCAAAGAGTGTTCATCAATGGCACCTTCCCAGACTGGGGAGAGGTAACAAGTGTGGCACCACAGGTTTAGTCCTGGGTGCCAGTGCTCTTCACCATTTTATTAATCACTTGGATGAGGAAGTGCAGGGAATGACGCTTGAATTAACAGATGATGCCATACTGGGTGGGATAGCTAATACCCTGGAAGACAGAAATAAAATTCAAAGTGATCTTGATCAATTGGAATACTGGGCTGAAAAGAGCTGCATGAAATTTATAGAAGCATAGAGTTGGAAGGGGCCAAGAAGGTCATTGGGCCCAACCCCCTGCTGTTGCAGGACACCACGTTAGACCATCCCACTCAGATGGCTGTCCAGTTTCTTTTTGAATGTCTCCAGTGTGGGAGAGCCCACCACCTCTCTAGGCAGTTGGTTCCACTGGCATATTGCTCTGACAGTGAGGAAGCTTGTCATCTCCAAATTTAATAAGTGTGTCCTGCACTTCTTTATCCAAGTTATTGATAAAAGTGTTGTAGAGCAGTGGGCCCAAGACTGAGCCCCGCAGTACCCCACTTATTACCTCTCCTTTGTCTGAAAAGGTGCCACTGATGAACACTCTTTGAGTCTGATTCTATAGTCAACTGTGGATCCATTTGACAGTGCTTTCATCTAGCCTACTTTTAGCTAGTTGTCTAATTGGAATATTATGGGACACTTAGTCAAAAGCTTTGTTGATGTCTATATATAGTATGTCCACAGTGTTTCCACAGTCAATCATGGAGGCTACACCAGCAAAAAATGGTATCAGCCAAGTCTGGCAGGATTTGTTCTTGACTACCAGTAATGACTGCATTGTTTTCAAGGTGTTTGCAGACTGACTGCTTTATCATCAAACCCAGAGTTTCCCAGCAACTGATGTCAGACTGACTAGTCTGTACTTCCCAGGATTCTCTTTGCTTCCCTTTCTGAAATTAACCCCTCTCCAGTCACCTGGCACTTTGTTCATCCTCCATGATTTTTCAGAGATAATAGTGCTTCTGTGAGTTCTCCTGCTAGGTTCTTCATTACCCCAGGATGTAATTCATTGGACCCTGGGATTTGAATGCATGCTAAGTTCTTTGACCATTGGAATCAAGCTGCGATCTTGCCCCTTCAGCTTGTACTTCATCTTTGTCATAGACTTTCTTTTGGGAGACTGAGCCAAGGTAGGAATTGAGCAATTCTGCCTCTTTGTCATCTGTTATCATTTTGCCTTCTTCACTAAATAGCACTATTTCTGTTTCACTAAGAAGCACTATTTCTTTCTTCTGTCTTTTCCTCAGCACACATCTGAAAAAGGCATTTTTGTTTCTTTTAGCATCCATTGCTGACCTCACTTCATTCTCAGCTTTAGCTTTCCTGATACCATCCCTGCTAACTGCCTGCACTGTTCCTTTGTAGCCTGGGCTTCCTTCCACTTCCTCTATGCATTCGGAGTATTTTCCAAGGTTTTTGTGAAACCTACTTGCCTCTTCTGTTTTCTTCTATCTTTTTTCTTGTTTGAATTGTTTGTAATTGCATGTTTACCATGCCCTTTAAAAATCAATCTCACCCATTTTGGATTCCCTTTCCCATTAGAGTCACTCAACATGGGATTTATTCATTTATTTCTTCATTCATTCATTTATTTATTTATAATGCTTTGATCCTGTCTATGCCAACAGGTCTGAAGACAGCCCACAACAAAGCAGAACAATTAAAATAGCATGTAAAAACTTTATCATAACATTCCTATTTTAAATATGCCATCAAACCTTAAAATACCAGGTAAAGGAAATGAATAAAGCATCGGTGCCAGAATTACCTCTCCGGGGAGCAGGTTCCAAAGCCGGGGCACTACCATAGAAAAGGCCTTTCTCTGGGTAGCCTCTTCTAACCTCCTTCAAAGAAGGACATCAGTGGAAGATCATAAGGATGCGCTTTCAGATGTCCAGGCCCCAAAACATTTAGGGCTTTGTACATCAAAGTTAACACCTTATATTGGTCCTGGACTTCAATTAGTAGCCAGCTCAGATGGTACAGGACCAGTGTTATATGGTCCCTATTAATAGCCTGGCTGCTCTATTTTGCATCAAATGAAGTATCCGGACTGTCTTCAAGGGTAGCCCCACATAGAGCACCTTACAATAGTCTAACTGAGAGGTTACCAGAGTGTGGGTCCACTGTTGCTAAACTCTGCTCATCCAGGTAGTTGATGGATCAGCCAAAGCTGGTAGAAGGTGTTCCTTGCCACAGCACTCACCTGGTACTCCAGAGATAACTCTGGGTAGAGGAGCACTCCCAAACAATGCACCGCATCCCTTAGGGAGAGTGCTGCCTCATCCAGAATAGGGCAGATATCACTTACTGGGACCCACCTACCAACAGAACCTCCATCTTATCTGGATTAAGTCTGAATTTGTTGTCCCTCATCCAGCCCATCACACTGGCTAGATACTGATGCAAAATCACCTTACCTGGATTAGATGTAAAGGACAGGTAGAGCTGAGCGTCATCAGCATAGTGGTGACACCTCAACCCTAACCTCTGGATGGACTCTCCCAGCTTTTTCATGTAGATGTTGAAGAGCGCGGAGGATAGAATGGAACCCTGTGGAACGCCGTGGGATAATTGCCATGGCACAGAACCAGAATCCCCCAGCACCACCTTCTGGAATCGACTGGCCAAGTAGGAGTGGAACCACTGCAAAGCAGTGCCTTCAGCCCCCAACTTGGCCAACCTCTCTGGAAGGATACCATGGTGAAAGGTACTGAAAGATGTTGAGAGGTTCAGAAGAGATAAGAGGGATGCACTCCCCCTGTCCCTCTCCCGACACAGGTCATTGTACATCAACCAAGGCAGTTTCATTCCCAAAAGCAGGCCTGAAACTGGACTGAAATGGATCCAGAGAGTCAGTTTCCTCTGAGAGTACCTGGAGTTTTCTGGCCGCCACCTGCTCAAGCACCTTGCCCAAGAACAAGATATTAGCTACCAGTCTAAGTCCAGGTTTGCCTTTTTTTAGGAGAGGCCTACTAACTGCCTCCTTCAAGAGAGCAGGAACCGGCCCCTCCCTCAGGTTTTTACAACTTCCTAGACCCAGGTATGCATCCTGTCCTTGGCTTTGGTGATCAGCCATAAAGGGCAGGGTCAAGGAAACAGTTGGTGGGTCAGACTTGTCCAAGCACCTTGTCCACTTCTTCAGATGACAATAATTGAGACCTATCCAACAAAGGTGGACTAGACAGTGCCCTGGACACCTCCACTACAGAAACAATACTAACTGCAGAGTCCAGTTCATGCTGAATCAGAGATTTTATCCCTAAAGTGCTGTGCACATTCATCACAGCAGGCCAGCACGGGTTCAAGAGGATCTGTGTTGGGCCTAGAATGTAACAGGCCCTGCACCACCTGGAAGAGCTCTGCTGGACGACACTGTGAGGATGCGATGGAAGCCGAGAAGAGATTCTTCTTCGGTGCCCTCACCACTACACCATAGGCTTGATAATGAGCTCTAAGGAGTGTTCGGTCAGATTCAGCATGAGTTTTTCTCCACCTACACTCCAGCCATCTCCCAGCCTGCTTCATCGGCTTCAGCTCATCTTACTTATTGGTTGGAATCCAGTCAAGGATAGCTGATCCTTTAGTTCCTTCCTTCATTTTCTCTAGATGGATGTTATCAGAAACACGAGTCAGGAATTTCTTGGAGAGGCCATATTTGGCAATATTTGTCTCCTAACAAATATGGAGAAAATTGAAGTTCCTTATTACTGTTACCGCATGCCTCCTTGGAAACATTGGCAATTTGCTTTTTAAAAGTTCCATCCACAGAAGAACATTTATTTATTTATTTAAAATATTTCTATGCCACCCCATCTCAACAAAGCCTTGGGGCGGCTCACAACAAAGGAACAATACAAAAAATTACATTAAAATTTCATTAAACATGAGTCATGCTGGATCAGACCAATGGTTTATCAAGTCCAGCACTCAAGCCACATAGTGACAAACTAGCTGCCCACAAGATCCCAGTGCAAGAGTTCTGCCTGCCCAAACTCAGCAACTGGCTTGTGCAGCTGTTGTCGTCTCCTTGACTGGGTGGTCGCTAGTATCTATCATGCTTCTTTTACTTTTTGTTCCATTTATTTTAATTCAGATGCTCCTGATGAGGCTACTAAGCTCATCCTCCTGTATTTCGGAGCAGAGACTTTGTCACTGTTTCTGTTCCTTCCATTCTTCACGAAGAACTTAGATGCTTCAACTATTGAATTTAAGTCATGGGAGTCAACCCACCAAGTTTCAGTTACAACCATCAAGTCATATTTGCCCTCCAGTATTAACAGATCAAATTAATACTATTTGTTTCCCATACTCTGGGCATTCGTATAGAGACATTGAAAACCACTTAATCTATACAGACTTTATAGTCCTGTTTTCTTCCTATATTTTTGGAAGACTATCATTGGGCACTATTAGATCTGCTCCCTGCATAAGGGTTCTCCATTGTAATCCCTAAGACTAGTTTTCCCTCCCATGTGGGAATCAGTTTAAAGCCCTCGTGTTGAATTTCTTCAGGTTGTGGCCAAACACATTCTTCCCAGACTTTGTGGGGTGCAAGCTATCCCTTGCCAGCAGTCCATCTTCTAGGGGGTGCAGCCCATGGTCCCAAAGTACAAATATCTTGCATCAGTACTGCATTCATACCCAGGTATTCTGCCAGAGTATTTTTCTTTCCCTTTCTATTAATCATCAAAGTACTGGACAGATGAATGAGAAAATTATCTTGGCCCCCAAATTCTCAAGTTTCCTTTCCAGAGCTTCAAAGTCTGATGTGATTTCTCCAGAACCCCATTTGGCAGTATTATTTCTTCCCACATGGAAGAGAAGGAAGTGATACATGTCAGTAACCCTTCAGTCACATTTCTAATTCATCCTCCAGGGAGACAACATACCTGGCATTTCAAGTGAAGGTGAAAAAAACTGACACTTCTCCTGACATATTCCAATAGACTTTGTAGATTTACTTCATTCAGATGAGGAGTATTGTCCTACACTGCAGTATAATGGTAGGTGAGACATGACCCCGCTCTGGCAAAGACAGACAAAACACAATTGCTCTGGCATCAAAGGGATTGACCATCTGTTTTTGAGCTCTTATCCATCTCCCGTTTCAACAATTCCAAAAGCAATTTAGTCTGAAGCCACTGGCCTTTCCTATTCATGCTGCCTCCTTTGAGTACTAATATATTTGTTTTTGTCTCAAACCAGATCAACAACACTGTAGGTGGACAGGCTATTGTATTTGCTGGTGGTGCAAATCAACAGGCCCAAGCTCTTAAGAGAGCATTAACATGCCATATTTGTTTAGGTAAGGTACTGAAATGATTCCTATGTAATGTACGTACTTGTGAACCATGCCTGCAGATTTTAATGTTTCTTCTCACTGAAAGAATGGTGTTGGTGTGTGCTTTTACCCATTATGCATAACTCCTTATTTTACAAAGTTGTTTTGGAGGTTCCTGGGCCATATAAAAGGACAGCCAGTGGTTTTCTGCTCAGAACAATTCCATTCAAATGACATTCTTTTCTTCTCACTTTTCTTTCCTGCAATGCTGAGTTCCCGAAGGAGTTCCTGCTGTGGCTGACAAATGCGTGTGAAAATTCAGGTCATACAATTGGCCCGAATCAGTCAGTATAACAGTACAACCAGTTACAACATATCATCGTTTAACTCAGACTATAGTGTTCAGGGAATTTTAAGACCATGTGGCCACATGAAATCACAGTCGAACCTTGACTTTTGTGGGTTTAACTTTTGTGGATTTAATTATTCACAAGTTTGCTGTCAATAATTGAATGGGGGGTTTGTTGGTTTGTTTGTTTTTGAGTTTTGCAGCCTACTGTGGAAAATTGACATCACCATGGAGAAAGGAGAGAGAGGGAGGGCCTCCAAAACATGCCTTCTTACCCGGCCCATCCATGGAAGAAAATCCCTCTGGCATTTCCTTGAGTGAAAGGGAGGGCAGGGAATAGGGGATATAAAAAATGTAATAAAGGAAGAAGGGGAGCCCTGCTGGATCAGACGGAGGCCTGTGGGAGAAGTGGAGAGGCAATCCAGGGCACGTGTGGCCAACTGTATTAAGAGTTAAGGTTGGGGAGGGCTAGAGATACTTGTGGTTTTTCTTATTTTGCAGGTGCCCTACAGTACTAATCCCTGCAAAAGTTGGGGGCCAACTGTAGTTTTATGTTTCTTAACTGTTAGGGTGCCATGAAGTGCTGTCATTCTTGCTGCAATTTGTCAATACAGATTCCTCAATTTATTTTTCGCTTGGTCATTACTACACGTATTCATGTGTTGGATATGTATTCTTCTAGATGTGTGTGATCCTGATCCCAGCTGTGGCCCCCGAAGGGCTGGCTTTGGTAGAGACAGACGGGCAGCCCCTACAGATGTTGACATCGATGTAGCATTCCTCCTGGACAGCTCTGATAGCACTACTCCACTGCAGTTCAGAGAGATGAAGAACTACATTTCATACCTAGTAAGCCAGATGGCTCTGAGCTCCGATCCCAAGGCATCCCGGCACCATGCCAGGGTAGCTGTCATCCAACATGCTCCTTATGAATTTGAATCAAACTCAAGTGCATCTCCCGTCAAAGTTGAATTGTCATTGACAGACTATGCATCTAAAGAACAGCTGATGGATTTCATTGATAATCGAATGTTGCAGCTGTATGGGACACGAGCTGTGGCAAGTGCAATAGAATATACAAGAAGACACATTTTTGAGAGTGCACCTAATCCCAGAGATCTCAAAGTCTTTGTCTTGATGATGACGGGAGAAGTTAAAAATGGAGAACTGGAACACCTTCAGAAAGTTATTGCAGAAGCTAAATGCAAAGGATACTTTTTTGTCATAGTAGGCATTGGTAAGAAACTTAACATCAAGAATATCTACAGTTTGGCAAGTGAGCCTAATGATGTCTTCTTCAAATACATTGACAAGCCATCCGAGCTTAACGAAGAGCCTTTGTTACGCTTTGGAAACCTCTTGCCAGCCTTTATCAGCAGTAAGTATTTTATGTGGCACGGCAATGGAAAGTTTGGTGCGGGCTGATGTTAAACAAGAAATGCTACACTGAGCAAGGAGTGCATGTGATGGGAGGGAGATAAATCTGGATTGACTAGCAACATATACTTATTTTGCATCTGGATCACAAGCAGGAACACATCTTGGGTTCTCTAATCAAATCATGTTATATACAATTCCTTTGAGACAATGTTACATTGTTACCAGAGCACTGAAAAGTGCTTAGTTTCATTAAGGGAACACTGAAGATGTAGGGCTTCTTTGTATTAATGATTTTGCATTGAACAAACATATAATGAGAGGATAAGTGGAGGCACTCTTAACAGGCACTTTAGCAGCTGGTGGCAAATATACTGAACCTTCATCAAGCCCCCCAAGAGCACTGCAGAATCCCCAAATGCATCAGCTTTTGCTCAGAACTCAAAGCAGCTTACATCATCCTGCTGCTCTCAATCTTATATCCACAACAACAACATGAAGTATGTTAGGCTGAGACTAGTCCAAAGTCACCCAGTTGGCTCCATAGTCAGCAGGGACTAGAACCCAGATTGCCTGAGTCCCAGTACTGTGCTCATAATAAAATATGGTATTAAAATGCTTAAATAATCATACTTAATATAAACAATTTTATTATGCTTGTAATTGGTGTGCTATCTTTGAAGAAGAAGGAATGGTTTAGTTTTATTATATATTATTTATGTGCTGCTGTTGTCATCATTGTAGTAATAGTAGTAGTAGTTGTTGTTGTTATTATTAATATTATTACTATTATTTTAGGTGAAAATGCCTTTTACCTGTCTCCAGAGATGAAGAAACAATGTGACTGGCTCCAGGCTGATCAGCCAGTCCAAAAATTTGGTCAGAAACAAATGTAAGTCTAATGGGCTTCTCCAGTCTCAGATGAAATAAATAGACTGTCTTGGTGAGATTACTAAACAAACAACAAATATACATTTGGCACAATTTAGTTCTTTTCCCAGTGCATCTATAAGACTGTGAGGTGGTATGACCTGTAACAGCGACATGCAGCATGTTTCCTCGTCCAAGAGGTGAATTCCTTGTCTACAGTTTGGGGAGCTCTGATGGCTCAGCTGAGAGAGAGGCTAATCTTGATATCTTAGATATGCTTACGGATGAATCAGAAGGACCATCATATAGTTATGTATCCATTACTATTCTTTGTTTCTTCCATTAGAAATGTTCCAAATAATGTTACTGCCTTGCCTTCTACAACAAGAAAGCCAGAAGGTATGTACAATGTTTTCCCTTTATCAAGATTGGTCTTGATTGTCAACTGCAGTAAAATGTACTTAGGATGTAAAGTAAAGCAAAATGTTCAGATCCAAGTCCACATCATTGCTTTGATAAAGGGTGGCTGTCACATCACACATAAGTGGACAAAAAGAAGCCCTGGGGTTTACCTTTAAAATATAATAAGGAAAAGTAGCTGCTGGAGAGGCTATAGGAAGAAGGGCTTCATAACTTTTCTCCAGTGGGAAAATACCTGGTAAATGAATACTGTAAGCAGAACAACTAATATAGTGGTCAAAGTAAACATCCCATCCTTCTTCAGCCTTTTTGGTCATGGCTGCAGCCATGAGTGGAAAGTGAAAGAAAACACTGGTGCTTTGTTACATTCATCCATGAAATGCATAGTTTGTCCTTAGGTTAATGTGGTTTGTATGCATGTTCATCCTCTATATGCGAACTGCAACTTAGACTTTCCATGTATATGCCGTGCCCCTAGAAAATTGATCTGGATGATGAGTTAGATAGGAAAAATAATATGATCAAAATGTGATGCATCAGTTTGACACTGAAGAAGGATTTCTCTTCCTTGTGATATGGTCTGAGCTAATCTTTAATTGCCCTGAGCATAAGTGCACTGAGTGATTAACATCCCACTTGCAACTAAAGTCAATTGCATTTATTAACTGCAAGCTAGATTGCTTTTCTGCCCATTTCATCTATATTGTTCATTGTGTTAATTCCAGTTCCATGGGGAATGAGAGCTTGGCTCCTGGAGTCCTAGCAACAGGGCTGCAAGACCTTGGCGCTGGGGTTCTGAAAAATCCTACAGATCCACGGACAATGTTGGGTGGCCATAGGAGTGGGTCCCTACAGATTAAAAGCATTTCAAATTTTTAAACTGAATATCATCACAAAATTAGAAAAAAGAGGCAGTGAGATGCAGCAATACAAACCAACAATAAAGAGTCAGGCAGTAAAAATAATTCAATTTAGGCTAAGGGCCCAACAAATGAAACAGTGTTTCTACATGGGCAAAAAATTGCAACACAAATTTGTTTGCACCTGCTCCACAGAAAAACCCACCCATATTAATGTACTCAAAATATGTTGTTGTTGTTAGTCACAAAGTTGAGTCTGACCCATCACGACCCCATGGACAACATTCCTCCAGGCCTTCCTGTCCTCCACCATCCCCCGGAGTCCACCTAAGCTCACATCAACTGCTTCAGTGACTCCATCCAGCCACCTCATCCTCTGCTGTCTCCTTCTTCTTTTGCCATCAATCGTTCCCAGCATTAGGGTCTTCTCCAGTGAGTCTTTCCTTCTTATTAGGTGGCCAAAGTATTTGAGTTTCATCTTCAGTATCTGGCCTTCTAAAGAACACTCAGGGTTGATCTCCTCTAGGAATGACCGGTTTGATCGCCTTGCAGTCCATGGGACTCGGAGCAGTCTTCTCCAGCACCAAACTTCAAAGGCCTCAATTCTTTGGTGCTCAGCCTTCCTTTATCGTCCATATTATCTTATCAGGCTGCAATATGATATTTGGTATAACTCTTAATTGATTTGCTTCATAATATAATTTATTATTTGGAATACTTAATCCTCCCTCTTTTTGTGGTTTGTACCATCTGTTCTTACCAATTCTGACAAAATTTATTAATTATTTTTGCCATATTTCCCCTAATATCCTAATCGTGAACATCCCAAATAAAAAAAATAATCTTAGGTAAAATTCTCATTTTTCAAACTGGTATCCTACCAAACCAAGATAATCCTAGTTTCCTAAATTGCTGCTATTTCTTCTTTATTTCAGATTTAATATATCAAAATTATTCTTGTTCAAACATGGAGTATTTTTTAAAAAAAATATTAATACCTAAGTATTTAATAATATTACATATATTGATTTGAAATTTATTCTTAATTCCTCCTTTTCTTCTCTGGTGCAATCAAACACCATCATCTTGTATTTATTCCAATTAGCTTCTAAACCTGTTATCTCACCATATTCCACCAAATGATTTTTAATCTTATCCATAACTTTAAAGGGGTCTTCACTTATTATTAATAATGTATCATCAGCAAATCTCAAATTTAATTTTATTTTAAATTCCAAAACCTTTTATAGTATCATCATTTCTTATACTATTTGCTAAGAATTCTATAACTGAAGCAAACAATGTTGATGAAAGGGGGCATCCCTTTCTAGTGCCTCAGCCTAGGAATATTTCTTCTGTTATGCCATCATTAACTGCCACAGTTCTGAGGTTTTCTGAATACAATCGATTTATTACACATTTAAATCATGAACCAAATCCTAATGTCTCTATTATTGCTGGCCATTCCACACAATCAAAAGCTTTAAAAAATATCTAATGATTTTACACCCTCTTCTAACCTTTCACCTAATATAAATTATATTATGTGTAATACTCTTCCAGTCACATCCAACATCCTTCTCCCTACCTGATCCATCTTAATGTATGTATCAATAAAATTATTTAATCTTTTTGCAAATATCACTGTAAAAATGTTTGCATCTTGATTTATCAAAGATGCAGGTCAATACACTCCAGGATCTATCAAATCCTTGCTAGATTTTGGTATCAAAACTATTGAAAAATATTTCCAAGATCCTGGGATCTTCCCACCCTCCAAAATGCTATTAAAAAGATAGTTTAATCTTAGTACCAGAAACTTTCTAAATGCCTTCTAAAATTCTGGTCCTAATTCATCCATACCTGGAGTTTTCTCTGCTTTAAAATTATTAATAACCTCTTCTATCCCATGATGACCTGTTTCATTAGCTCTCTTTCTTCTGCAATTTCTTCCCAACATTCTTTTCTATATATGATCTAATTTTATCTATTGGCAACTTCCCAGTTTCATATAACTTTGAATAAAATCTATAAAATAACTTTTCTTTTGTTAAATTGCAATTTTTACCCTTTTCATCTTTAACTATTCCCATTAAGTTTTTAGTTGTTTTTGTTGCATTGCTCTAGCCATCATTTTTTAATTCTTTTTGCTAAATTCAAAAAAATCCCTTTTTAAATATATTAAATTATCTGTCTTCTTTCTATTACCCTAATCTTCAACCCTTTCCCTTTAACTTGTATTTCCACCATAATTTTAATATCGCTCTCATTTATATACTTCTCCAAATCCTTAATTCCACCCTCTAAATTTTCCATGTATTTAACCCTGTCTTTTAAAACTAAGAGCTTCCCTAATACTTATTCTCCTTGCAACAGCCTTCATTGTGTACCATACTAAGTTTCGTTCACTTTCCTCTTTATCATTAATCTCCCATATTTCTTTCAGTCTTTTCTCTATTTTATCTATTATATGGTTATTTTGTAAGATATTTAAATCCATCCCCAATCTATTAGCCTCTTCATAATCACTTTTAATTTTAAAGTCCATATTTATTAATGTATGACCTGTAATTTTAATCCAGTCTGAGATCTGATCTGCATCTGAGACATATACTCAAGAAAAAAGATCCTTTTATAAAAATATATAATCAATCCTAAACTGAGATCTATGAATCATCAAATAAAAAGTAACTATTCTTTCATCTCCCTTCAATGTAAATCCTTTCGTAATAACTTCTAACTCTTCCAAAAAATAATGTTTTCTTAGTAAAGATGAATCATGCCCAGTCAATGGGATAAAAATGGGATACACATTGAAACAGTGGTTCATACTGTAGTACAATATTCTAAAGTGGTAGATTCATTGGAAGCTGGCAGTAAAATTCAAAAAGCTAATTTTAAAGAATAGCATTGCAATAAAATTAGATCAATGTGGATCTGAGATTCCCAGCCTTCTGCACTCTGTCACTGCACTGCAGCTACTTAAGAACCAAGAGACAGAACTATGAGTCAGGAAGTCTCTGATCTGAACATCACCTATGCTTTGAATCCTTTGGATCATGGGTGCACAGGAGGTACATATCCAGACAACTTGAACTACAGTTCCCAGTAGGTCCTGCCAGCATGGCCAATAGTGCAGAAAGCTGGAAGTTTTGAAGTGCATTGAGTGTGTTTGGAAATCTGCTTTCTACCCAGCCCTGCTTTGAGTAGCCTCAAGCAAGTTACTCTTCTCTCAGAATACTCCCTGCTTCCATTTTTAAAACATGAGAAAAATAAGCACATGGTACTTGCCTGGACACCATATGTGTCTGGGTCCCATGTCACTTTGTAGGAAGAGCCTTGTGGGCTAGGTAGCTGTTTTCAGAGTCACTCCTTGTTACTCCAGTATAGTGAGGAGTAACTTGGTTTCTGAAATTTGATGGTAGTGGAGTATTGTAGAATTTGGTCATGCTACTCTGATAACATAGGAATCACCATTGCAGAAGGTAAATTTCTTGTTCAATCCTTATGAAACTTTTCTTTTTGAGGGCTTTAGTTTTCCTCAGGGGAGTGAAATATGCTGTATTTTTAGCACTTCCAAGAATGAATTGTCTCCTAGAGGGCTAGATTGAAAATATTTCCCAGTGAAAAACAATTCTTATTTGAAAAATATATTAGCCATTCTATAAGCCAAACCAGGCATGTTTGTTGCTCTTCTTTTCATATTGTCCTCATGTCAAAAGATGCCCCACTTAATTTTGTTTACAAAGTTTATTCCATAGTTTGTATATGGGGCTTTAGTGTGCCTCTTTTTAAAAAAAAAAGTTCTAGATTTCTAGTGGTTAATTCAATATGAAAGTCTCTCTCTCTCTCTCTCTCTCTCTCTCTCTCTCTCTCTCTCTCT
>JAIXND010000779.1:10171971-10451032 GCA_023646645.1 Varanus salvator macromaculatus | reverse complement strand
TGTGTGTGTGTGTGTGTGTGTGTGTGTAAAAGTTACAGTTTAAGGAATGTAGTATTCATTATATGTGTAATAATGCTTAGGATTTGATTTTTTTAATGAAAAAAATATTGCCTCTATTTTTGATCCTGTTCACTCTGCAGACAATGACTTTGGCTTTCTTTCTGCAAAGAGCATGCCCCTGCCCAAATTACCTTCAGTAGCTAAAGCAAATCTGATGGTGAATGCTGAGCCATTGCAAGGACCTGAAATGGGTGAGTCTGTAGTCCCTGAAAGTAGAAAATGTGTGTTATCTGTGTGCATCATTTTATATTAGGGTCTCGGGAAGCATTTTTATAGGAAAGGACCCCTGGGTGGCATGCGGTCTGAAATAAAGGACAACTTATTTTCTTGGGAGCAGAAAATTATATACATAAATTAAATTATATGCATAATGTTCTATATAATATTGATGGCCTTAAATAACAGGCTAAATAGTACATGGGGCGGGGGGCACAATCTTAAAAGGCAGGACATCCGGCATTCCTAATCACTGACAGGTGTTCAGCTGGCTGTTGTCATTGTAAGCAGAGCTCAGTTGTCCTCAGGCAAGCAAGCAAGAAATGTAGACTAGATTGTTCTGGTAAAGAGGACAAGAAAGGAGTGGTACCTGGTCATTCCAGATATTAAGGAAGAGTTGACCGGATGCTCAATTGACTAGTGCTCTCAGTGTAATATAGAAAGTATTGACTTGTGTATCTCTTCTGTGGCGAGATGAGTGAGCCCCACCCTTAGAGAGCCTTCCATCCTTAAAAGAGGCCAAAAATTGTCTTCAAATAAATAAATGAGTCCCAGATGCATGTGCAGCTGCTACATTGCACATTACAAACAATAGGAAGCAAGTCTAGCTGGTGAATCCACTGCCTACATCCACACAGCAGTCACTCAGGAACCAATACCTACAGGTTCAATATCCACAGTTCCCATTATACCAGCAGTTGACAGATGCCTTTCCAAGAGGACTTGGCCCCGAGCCCTTCTTCAATGTTCCCAGCCGTGATGTTTTAGAAGGGCAACATACAATGAATTGGAGAATTAGAGTCCCTAGATCCCCGGCCACACAGCATCTTTGGGTATTAGATCCTCCATGGATTTTGAACATATTGCACATATTTCAGTCTCTTCATTATTCTTGTATTTTAATGGAGGTTTAATAGAGGTTTCTTTCAAAGTCCTGAGCATCTACATGAATTAGTTGATTTCTGAGGAGGTGGAGAAAACCTATCCAAAGGACAGGTTGGGTCAGTCCTGAAGAAAATTATATAGTTTCACATTGGTAAGAGAACAGATGTCAATCAAACTATTTTATTGTGCAATTCCCTTTCTTAATGAGGGAAATATGTAAATAAGCTCACCTCTGATTCCTTTGGAATTTAAAGTAAGGTAGCAGACTTTATTTCCTCAACAGCCATACAAACCATGGCAGCTAGAAAGGGTTCATTAGTCCCAATTGCCTTGCTTTCCACCAGGAAGAGTAGACCCACCCTTGCAGCAAATGGGCGCATTTCAGATGGCAATGCTTAAGCCTTCACATGGCACAATGGCCACCAGAGAGCAACAACAAAATGTTCAGAGATATTAGAGAAAAAATTTCCCCATGGCTCATTTAAATATTCTTTATTGCATAAGTTTATGTTGCACTGTTGGACCTTGCTCTTGTCTGTTCACCTTACATCTTGCCTCAAGGCATTAATGGCATGCGTCAATAAACCATTAATGACCAACTACTTGGACCAGCTCAGTAATTTACAACATGTGGATTATTACCATTTGTTATATAGGTGAGATGGTTGTGTTAATGTCAGTAGTTTTCTCTTTTTGTTTTAATCATCACAAATGAATGGAAATATTGAGAAGTTATGACTTGAAACATGTTGTACATGATAAGCTGCCACATCTCACTTGTCTGCCCATGAAATTTATTTCACAAAACTGAGAAATGATTGGTGGGAAATCCATTTCTTTTTCAAAACTGGTATTGGTAGTTATATTGACAGCCCAGTTGTATGAAACTTCCATTATGTACTGGAGATTTTCATGACGGGCCACATGTGCCACACTCTTGTTTCAGTTTCAAAGCCCTGTACGTCATACCTGGAACTGTCCAGGTTCCTTTTTTTCCCTTGCCTGTTGCATATTATGCAATACTTGCCTGAGCCAACCCACCACAAGTACCTAATTTTCTGGGTCAGTTTTCATGGCTTCAAAATTTCTGAAGGCTGCAAGCTGCTATGAAGGAATAGGATGTAGAAGCGTGCCTGAAAAAAATTCACTCACTTTTCTCCCATTCATGTATACAACTGAAGTTTTTTGTCTGACAACTGTCTTCAGATAAGCTGCCCAGCAGCCTTGTTTTGAATATGCTGTTCCCTGTATCTAGTTCCTCATTGCTGCCGCCCCTGTGCGCCATCATCTCTGACTTACGCCATCCCTGTGAATGAAAGCCCTCCAAAATGTCTTGTCCTTGACAGCCCTGCTCAGCTATTATAAACACAAGATTGTGACTTCCTGTATGGAATTGACCCATTTCACAGTTATCTGCTGTTTCTTCTTTTGTCTTCAGCTTCCCTGAGCATTGTTGTCTAGTTCCTTAAACATAAGCTTTAAGGGTGAACTCAAGAAGAGAGTATCAAAAATATTAAGATTTCTAGAGGAGGCAAGAGAGCTGGGCTGCAAAAAAAATTTTTTTTTCTTTTGAAAATGGTTGATTTTACATGTACAACATTCAACAGTTTTAACAGATGGGATTAAGGTTGTATGTCTCTTTGGGCTTTGTCTTTTTAAGTACAGCACTTCAAAGTATGATCACAGACTCCTTTTGTCGTCCCACTCCTAATCTCTATCCTTTTGCCGTATTGTGTCTTTCTCATTCTTTATTTATGTGTATAATTGCCCTGTGTATTACACAGCACTGAAGTGATT
The DNA here is from genome assembly GCA_023646645.1 of Varanus salvator macromaculatus. Lineage (NCBI taxonomy): Eukaryota > Metazoa > Chordata > Lepidosauria > Squamata > Varanidae > Varanus > Varanus salvator. The sequence continues at coordinate 10,448,074 of JAIXND010000779.1, read as the reverse complement.
CTTGGAAGGGATTTGTCCTTGTCTGGATGTTTTACCTTTTTGTTAGCCATTGCTTTGTAAGAGAGTCACAGGATGCATAATATATGTACCTAGAAGTTACAGTAGCTCTTCATCAGGCACAAGGTGACTGGTACGCATGACATGATAACCCATTGTGGGTTACTAGCAACAGCAGGTTGCTGTGCCATGCAAACCTGGATCACTTCCTGCAAGGTGTCTTGTTTGTGGCAACCCATGGTGACTGAGCCCATTGCAGATCAAGGGAAGCAGCATCTGAGCTTCTCAGCAAGAGCAGCAAAAACTTCTTGTAGCTCTTGCTGAGTTTGCCTGTGTCGCTATTGAGTATACCAAGGCTGCTGCCAGTGACAGCCACTCCAGCAAGTGCCCAAACAGCACTTTAGAATGACTGTCATTGGCTCAGTCTCCCCCTTCTCAACTGTGTGCTTTGCACATGCTGTGTTCTGCCACATTTTATTTTCAGATATTGTTATTGCTTTTCATGGTCATAGAAACAGAGAGAGTCAGAAGGGACCTACTGGGCCATCTAGACTGACCCCCCCCCCCAGCTCCACTCATGGCATGCCTACCATGTGCATGTCCAGCTCATCCTTAAACACTCTCACCGTTGGTGCTTCAAACACCTCCTATGGAAGCCCATTCCATGCCCTTGGGGTCCTAACCATCCGGAAGCACTTCCTGGCATCTACCCTAAACCCTGGTTCCCTGAGCTTTGCTCCATTGGAACGTGTTCTGCCCTCCACTGCAGGGAAAAAAGGTCATGACCCACCACTGCGTGGCACCTCCTTAAATACCTGTATGTTGCTAACAGGTCCCCAAGTATCACATTACAGCAACTGTCACTGGTTCACTATTTGGTGTGTGTGTGTTGCTCTTTGGTGAGTACACAATTGGACACTTTCAAGTGGCTGAAATCAAAAGCTTTCCCTCATCAATTTCCTGGAAAGCATATCCTGTCAAGAGTGCAGGAGAAACCATTCAAGACTATTAATGAAAGAATGGGCTACACAGAACTTAGTTAAGTTTTTATTTGCACTCTCTAGACAGCTATCAGAAAGTGAGCTGTCAAAGCAAAGCTGTTAGTGTTCCTTGGCCAGTAGATTACCCTCTTTGTAGGAAAATCCTCCAGGTTGGTTTTGTTTTGTTTTGTTTTTATTAGACCTGACCCTTGTCAGTGTCTTCATACTTTTTCACTTTTCCTGAGAATTGCTGTCAAATGCCTTTCAAAATCTCTGTCAAAAACTCCAATTGTGAAAGGACAATTTTTCTTTTTGAAGGACAAAGATATTCACACAAAACTGAGGTTCACTCATTCTCATCATTATCATTAATAGGTGCTATACCTTTTTTGACAGCAACTCAAATGTGCCACTTGTGCACTTCCTGTATTTGGCGGGACTGTCAGTGAGTTTGCAAAACATAGTATCTAACTCCCCAAAAAGTGGTAGGAGAGAAGCCATGGCAAATACAATAGAATTTGCAGTCAGCAAGGGCAGAAGAAACAAGATGGGTTCTACTCTGCTTTCCCCCTACCCGCAAGAGGACCAAGGAAAAAAGCAGGATGGCAATTCATGCTAAACCAAATTGTCTGATTAGGCACACTTTGTACTATTTCACAAACAACCAATTGTGCATAGCTTATTCACAGGGGGGTTGTTGTGATGTTTGAACTTCCCCAATATATGTTTGAAGTCTGAAAGGCAATAAAGAAGAATATGAACAATTATTCAACAATAATAAAATAAAAAACAGAGAAACAGTTTTCATATGTGAAACACTGCTTTCACATGTGAGGCTTAATTTTATCAAGTTCTGTATTTCTAATGAAAATATAACTACTGCTTTGGTTGGAATATAAATTTGATTTAACAGTGAAGTTCTTTCTATCCTACATTGACAACATTCATCCACAGATATCAATACTGTGAGAAAGGCCAACAGTGTTGGTTTTATTGGCAGATATGAAACTGCTTCGAGGATTACATGGCATGAGCCTGGTTGGATGTCTTCTACAGCATGGGTGGGCAGTATGCAGGCTGAACTGAGAGCACACCCATTGCAGTAGCTGGGGAATTACTTCACTGTATAGTTTGGCTGGTTTTCAATCAACGGAGAAATTGCACACTGCTGGCAAGAGGTCAAAAGCAGTAATGCGATAAAATGTGGATAAAGTTGGGCATGGGCCCAAGATCCAGGCGTGAATCTTTAAAACAGCCTGGATGCTATGTGCTGGGTGAGAGCAAAGCACAGAAATGGTATTGCCTGAGCTGAGGGAAGAAAGCAATGTAGGTGTACAAAGGTATCTACAGTGGAGTTAAAATGAGCTGCCTAGGGTAGCTGCGCCCACACTAGCAATTATGTAGGTTCACATAAAGTTATGTGCACAAACTTACAACATAGCCATTTGTAATAAAGAAAAGAGAGGTTCCTCTGCCAAGGAATATGAATTAAACATGGCCAACAGTTGTGTGGGGGAAGGGAAGCACTAGTCAAAATAAAGGCAATGATCACAGTGACTTAACACATTAAAAAAGATGGCCAGGTTCATTGAACTGGCTGTTAGTTCCTAACAATACTCTTTACTTCACCGATTTTTCTAAGTGCTTATGGGTTTCACACCATTGGCTAACTCTAACCTGAACCTAACCCCAGCTGTTGCCCTTGTTCAAGCAATCTCAGCCTGACTATAAGGAAAGCCTATAAGCAGTAACCTCTCTTAGCTCTTCACCGCCCACCCAAGAAAACCCGGGCTATATCAAGTTGATAATCTGGGGGAATCAATGAGGCTGGGGGTCATGTCAGACTGCTACTAGGATGCTCTGATTCGGCATGGGCTAATTTGGCAAGTTTCCAGTCTCCAAGCCAGGTGGGCTTGTGAACGGAATAGTTCCCTCTAGATCACATTCACCTGATGTCATGCTGCTGCTGCAACGCCCTCTTTCCATAATGTCCCAAAGGCACCATCTAACAGGCAAAATGCATGGACACTCTAAGTAGTTGCTTCAGGATCAACTTTCTTGTAAGCTGTAGCCATGCACCTCGTCAGGTGGCCCAGCGTAGCTCAAGATCTGTGTCAATCTTGCCCCTGAATGGAGAAGCTCAGCAGGGCAAAGTCTGATTGGCGAGGCTGGATGGGAAGAGGAGCTGCTCGGTTGTGTATGGAAACACCTCCTTAACCGATGGTGAAAACAGAACTTGTGTTCTAGTCATTGGGAGTGTTGGGAGTGGCAAACACATTTTTAAATGTTTTTTGTCATTTCCCTTGAATTTCACTTCGGTTCTAAGATTTCGAAATTGCACCATTCTTTCATTTTCCCCACTGTGCATTTTTATGCCTCTGACTGCTGCACTGCACTGGATTTGGCTACTGACTGGCAGAGGCATATATAAGCCAAGCACCTTCACAGAAAATCTATGCAAAACTATATGCAAAAAGATTAAAATATTAATATGCATGTATTGGCTGCCTGGCATGTTTGTGATTTATTAGAAATGATAGCTAGATTATAATTTCCTAAATTGCTCTTGTTAAGGTAGATATCAGAAAAGTGATTTAGTACAAGTCTGCTCTGTTTCATTTGCGCTTCTGAAAGCTGCTGCTGCTTGTTATTTGGTGGCGGGAGGGGGGTTGTTTTGTGCCTTTTAGCTGCATTTAACCTTTTCAGAATCATTTAACATTTGCACATTTTGAAATTCAAATTTGACAGATCCTTGCTTGCTGGACCTTGACATGGGCACACAGTGCAAGGAGTATCAGGTTAAGTGGTTCTTTGACTACAAAAACAAGATCTGCACCCAGGTTTGGTATGGTGGGTGTGGTGGTAACGCCAATAGATTTGAGACAGAAGCTGACTGCATTAGCAAATGCTTGAAGCCATGTAAGTACCCATACAGGGTTAACCCATTTTGCACTTTCAAATATTGTCAAAGAAAGTTTCAAAGCAGATAGAAAAAAGTAATTTAAAAACAAACTCCACACACTTTTTCTCTACAGCAGATGAGACAGTCATGCAGCTGCCTGTCCTTGCGAAAAGTCACTTGTCAGGTAAAAGCAGAAACGGAGAGGATTGTGCATTTGATCATTTGTTGTTCCATGGGATGTGCCCCCTGGATGCTTTGCCATGGCCACTGGCCAAATATAACTATACAATGTGCTTTCTTGCAGCTCTTTTGCCTTGCTGTGAATTGTCTTATATTTCCCTGTCTGTCTCCATTGGCATGCAGTCTGTCCTACCCAGAAAAGCAATGCTGCTGTAAATATATTATAGAATGTACAAAATGGTGTTACACTCTGGACTCTTCCCCATATTCAGAAGGCAGACTCAACAACCAGGATAGAGGCCCACCATGTTTGGTAGGCAGGGCCAGTTCATGGCTATGACTGCAGTGGGACCTCGTCTCTCAGGCAGGAAATAAGGGCTGTAAGAGTCCTCATGCTGCTGGTTTCTTTTTGCAACTACTATAGTTTTGTATTATTCTATCTTTTCTTCAGTCCCTAAAGAATCCCTTTCCCATCCTGTACTAAACGTGGAATAGGGGCCAGACAACTGGAGAAGGGCTAATGTTGTCCCTCTCTTCAAAACAGGGAAAAAGATGGACCTTTTTTCCATCTGACATCAGTTAGACTGACATCAATCCCTGGAAAAATTCCAGAGCAAATTATTAAAAAAAAAAAAAAACCATCTACAAACATCTAGAAGAAAATGCAGTGATTAATAGAAGCCAGCATGAATTGATCAAAAATAAATCCTGTCAGACTAATTTAATCTCATTTTTTAACTGGGGAACCTCCCAAATGAACAGAGGGAACACTGTGGACACAATCTACCTAAACTTTAGCAAAGCTTTCAACATAGTGCCACATGACATTCTGAAAATTAGCAAAAACTGGACTAGATAGAGGAAAAAAACTATTAGGTAGATCCAAAACTGGCTGCTAGATCGGACACAAAGCATGCTCATCAATGGCACCTTCTCAAATTGGATGGAGGTAACTAGTGTGGTCCCACAGGGTTTGGTCTGGCCCCAGGGCTCTTCAACATCTGTATTAATGATTTAGATGAGGAAGTACAAGGACAGATAATCAGATTTGCAGATGATACAAAACTGGACAGAATAGCAAACACTTCAGAAGACTGAATGTAGATGCTGGGTGATTTTGATACACTTAGGCTTAAAGCAACAGAATGAGATTCAATAAGGACAAGTGCCAAGTCCTCCACCTAGGAAAAAGAAACCAAAGGCATTGATACAAGATGGGGAATACGTGGCTCAACAGAACTGAAAAAGAAAAAGATCTCTGAGTAATTGCGGACAATAGGCTGAACATGAGCCAACAATGATGCAGCCACCAAAAGAGCAAATGCTATTTTGGGATGCATTAACAGAAATATTACTTCTAAATCACAAGAAGCAGTAGTTCCCCTATATTCCTCACTAGTCTGACTCACTACATCAAAGGCAGTCACAAAGAGGAAGGTCAAGATCTCTTCTTGCTGATGCCAGAATGTAGTACATGGAAAAATCAATTCAAGTTTGATTTTGTCAAGTTTGCGACAACCAAAACTCAGGATGGACATCAGGAAAAGCTTCCTCACTGTCAGAGCAATATAGCAGTGGAGCCAGCTGCCTAGAGAGGTGGTGGACTCTCCCACACTAGAGACATTCAGAAAGAAACTGGACAGCCATCTGAGTGGGATGGTGTAAATTGATGTCCTGCAACAGCAGGGGCTTGGACCTGGTGGCCATCATGGCCCCTTCTGACTCTACTATTCTATGATTCTATGATTCTTGTGGACAGGTAAGCCTCCCCTCACCTGCAAAGAAGGAGTGCTTCTTGCGGCTGCTCCCTGTCTTCCAGAAAATGAAGAACAGAAAATAAACCATGATTATGCAAATAAAGGCTTTGCTCCAGGCATACTCCCCTGGAACATCTCATGCAAAGGAAAGAAAACTAAGATTACAAGTCATGGTATGCCATCAAAGCTACCCTCAAGGACATTTAAGGCTTAGTGTATCACAGACACTGCGCATCCCCAGTTTTTCTTTCTCCTCCCACTCTATGAGCCAGAGTAGAAGCAACTCAAGAAAGAATCACAGACACATACTAAGAGCTTCCATTTGCAGTGGACTGAGACTGGAAGTTGTCCTCAAGACAAGCCACTTCTTAAAGGTATCAAAGAACTTTCAGAAGGAAGTGGACCAGAATCCTTTATCTAAGTTGCCCGTTCAATCAGAGGTTTCACGGAGCTGCTCCACAAGCAGGAGGAAGTCTCAGCCAACATAGCCAAAAGCGTTCTTTCATCATATGTTTCTATTTTGCAGGCACAAGCTCCATGTTTGCCATGGACCTTCTTTTACCTGTGAAGATCATGAAGTCATAGCTAGGGAAGCTGGCCCTTAAGTGCTATGTCATTTCAGACTGCTTTTCTAAGCCACAGTGGCAGGTGCTCCCATAGTTGCTGTGCCATCATGCCTCTGGTATAAAGGCACAGACAGCAGTGCAGTTCCCTTTTTTTAAGGCTTCTTCTGTATCACACCTTTTTCAATTGAACAATCTACTTCTGGATGGAGGCGTTAGTAGACTCTGACCCCAACATACCTGAAGCAATTAAGGATGAATTAGAAATCTTTCTCACCACATATTTGCTAGCCACTTCCTCTGTCGATGTGGTGCAAACTTAATATGTTAGCACATCAGAGCCTCTGACTTAACAACTTTGGTGTAGAGACTCATCCTTTGAATTAAAGACTTTTGGAAACTTCCGACATGCAATTCTCATAGAAATGAAGGATTTAACAAAGAAGAAACAATACGGTTTCCAATCTGTTTGCATTTCAATGCCTACAACTAATCTGTAAACCATATATAACAGTTTCAAAAACTGGAGGTGGGGAGTACTCTCCAGTCAGAAGCAAAGAGAGTCACATCTTCTTCAGTTACCAATTAGTTCTCAGCCTGAAATAGAGGAAGAAAGCAGCAAACATGGAATGAGTATGACCCCACCCCCAAATCAGATTGGGGAATATCTTCAGCAAAGAAAGTAGCTGGTGCTTGATAGTAACAGATTCCTGTTTCTTTGTACTATTCCCAATTTCCCAGACAAAGATGTCTGGCAGACAGGCTCATTATGTCCTAACTGGTTAATGGATCTGGAAAAGCCCAGAGGTTTTTGACAATCTGATACCTTTTGAACATCAGAGCAATAGCATGTATCCCAACTTTATGGCAACTAAGTAGTCCATTCCATCTATTTTAGGATGCTGAAGAAGAATATGAGGTATAAGTATACCCTGGAATATAGGAATGTTTGTGTCTGCTGGCATGCAATGCAGGATAATATCTTTCAGAGTGACAACCTTTGGTTGCTCCATCTGTGGATCCAAAGCATACCTAGGAAGCAAAGAGGAAATGTTTGAAGAACATAGAAACACTGAAACAGAGTGAGTCAGAAGGGGTCTCCCATCTAGTCTGACCCCCAGCTCCAGCTGGCTCTGCTCATGAAATACCTACCATGCATATGTCCAGCCAATTCCCTCACCGATGGGACTTCAACCACCTCCCATGGAAGCCCATTCCATACCCGAGGGATCCTAACTGTCAGGAAGTACTTCCTGGCATCCAGATTAAACCTTGGTTCCCTGAGCTTTGCTCCACTGGAACACGTCCTGCCCTACACCACAGGGGAATAAAGGTGTCACACCTCTGTGTGACACCCCCTCACGTACCTGTATGTCACTAACAGGTCCCCTCTGAGTCTCCTCAAGGCTGAAAAGACCACGTTCCCTCAGTCTCTCCTCATATGGCTTACCCTGCAAACCAGCCACCATCCTTGTGGCCCTTCGCTATACCGATTCCAACCTTGCTATATCCCTCTTGTAATGAGGGGCCCAGAATTAAACACAATACTGCAGTTGTGGGCACACCAGAGTCATATAGAGTAGCAGTAATACCTCTCTCAATCTAGAAGCCACACTTCTATCCTAAGGTGGCATTCACCCTCTTGACCACCCCGTCACACTGCTGACTCATGTTTAGCCTGCAATCGACCAGCACCTCGAGATCCTTTTCACAAGTGTTACTCTCCAGCCTCTTGTCCTATAAGCTGTACTTATGACACCCATTCCTATGCCCCAAGTGTGAGACCTTGCACTTATCCACATTGAACACTATCCTGTTGTCTCCTGCCCACTTCCATTATCTGTCCAGATCCTTCTGGATCTGGAGTACCTGCTCCTCAGTTGTGGCCACCACCCCCATTTTAGTATCATCTGCAAATTTTATCAGCATTGATCAACCCAAAATAACTTCCATCACACAGACAGAGCGTTACCTACTATACAAGATCAGTTGAATCTTGGATCTGTGGAGCAACTAGGGATGTTAGATCCTAGAAATGCTAGTCTCCTACCAAGAACTACTGCTCTGAGGTTTCATTCAAGACCACTTTAGAAATTCCTATAGGAATTTCAACAAAAGATTGTCGACCACTCTCAGATCTTCCCTGGCTTGGTGGACACCCAAGGTTAAACCATCATAGGACATGTGATTCTAGGAATCCCACTGGATAATCAATGTAGACATGAGCATCTTAACCAACTGTTTAACGTTGACAATTTAGAAAATAATTTGGCTTTCAGATCAGAATCCAATGTTTCCCCTGCAGCCAGACAGGCTTCTGTTAACAGTCTGTTGGAGGCTGAACCAAAGATGTTGAGGGTCTGCATAATCCTAAAGGAGAGCTTACCAAAAATATTTATCTTAACAGAAGGATTCCACACAAAAATATTGTAACTAATTGGAAGGTCTGTATGACAGGGTGACCACATGAAAACTGCTGGTGAGATGCAGAAGAGAGCTTCTCCTGCACACCTTAACCATAGGAAGAGTAACATTATCCCAAGCCAATCTAAGACAGGTTGTAGTTCTCTGACACACACATGTTTCTGTCAAGTCCATCCAAAATAATTGTACTGGGATTTTTATTCTTCTTCAATGCATCCAGAATACAGGCTCTCCCCATTTGCATTGTCTCCCTAAAAATAATATTTTGACCAGAGCCACATTCTTAGATGGATTTTGGCCTTTCTAGCATTGTTAGACATGTGTGGGTAGGATTTCCAAAGGAAGACTTTGTCTGCTTCTCCCACAGCATCCAAACCTAATTTTGCTTTTTGCTGTTGCTTTCATAGCTTGTTTTGGGTTTTTATTTCCATGTTGGCTTTTCAAGTTCTGATTGGGATGGGAATCAGAACTTGGTCTGGATTGCCTACCAGTGGGAAATTCTACCCTTGGTGTTGAGCCTGCCCTCATGGCACACCACAGAACAAGAGTTTATGATAAGCACATTTCTGTTTCTCTGATGAGCATGTAGAGATAGCAACTTTCATTACTCGTACTGTGCTGTCTTCAGTGTCACTAATATAATCACCTACGTGTTTTACCTTCTTTTTCCTTTTTATTTAGTGAGGCAGTACTTTTATTTTCAATAAGCATTACTTTTATTATCTACTTTTGTTCAAGTAATCACCTTTGCCTGGGAAAAATGCTTTAGCCCAGAAAACTGCCAGGCACACGACTAGAAAGGCTTCATATTAGGAACATCAGAGTTTTGAAAATCTGAAGAAGTCGCCTGTAACATGCTAAGTCAGAGGATCTTTGTTGGTTTTGATTCCTTTACACAAAGCTGAGATACATATCAAGATCTAAGGAATCCAGAAGAGACTCCTGTCCACTCTGGAATTTACCTTCTCCCTCCTCCTATCAAAACAATTGTATGCATTTTATCAGGAAGAAAGTACCCTGGAATGCCATGGGACTGAATCCCAGGTAAACTTGTATAGGTTTACAGCCCTACACATTGCTGGGTTTCTTTTATTTTTAGAAAGAAGAAGCATCTAACATCTTGTCATTCTTACCCAGTACTTGTTGGCCTTTTCTCAGCACCTATGGTGGATAATGTTCTGTTCCTTTAGGCCGGCTTTCTTTTACACATTTGAAAACTGCCAAATGCATAGTGATCATCTGGGACTAGGACCCTGTAGAGAAAGGAATGACTGGGGAGAGAGGATATGGCATTGGACCTCCAGAACACCTACCTGCTTTATCCCTGCAGTGAGGACCTGAGAGAAGGACTCTTCATCCGTATTCTGCAATAATAATAAAACTGCGGCCAGTAGTGAGGCATTCTGACTCCCATTTCTTGCTGCAGCCAAGCCAGCAAGTTCCAGCCATGCCCTATCAACCTCCAACCTCAGTTTTCCACTGCAGACCAGAGATGCCCTGATTGTCTCTTGTCTGCCTCTATTATAAAGAACAAAGGCCACAGTCAGGGCTGCCTTGAATTACTCCCATCACAGAATATAAATCCTGGCATTTTCTTGAAGTTTTGTGGTGGACCGTAAACCTCAGAATATGTGCTAGGACCTTAATTGTCCATTTGTCCAGTAAGATTTTTCAGAACTTCTAATTGTCAGGAGAATGTCTAAGGTAAAGGCCAAACAGCTGATTATTAGGCAGCAGCAAGAGGGAGCAACAGAGCAAAGCTCTTCCAAATCTACTGTGAGAGAACAGAAAAGATCAAGGTGTGGAGGTGAAACATATTGAATCAACTTTCCTTCATTCATGGCCTCTAAAAGCACATTTCATGGCATCACTTCAATCAAAAGTTAAGGAGCATCATTTAATAATATGGCAGGTGATGCAGCATGAGTTTAAACAAAGTTCATTAATTTGCATAACTCACCAGTAAGCTTCAAAGTCGTTTATTCATCCGGCTGAAGTGCTGAATGCACTTTCTTCCCAACAAGGATACATTCAAATGTAGTAATTTATTGGATGGGAAAAATAGTGAACAGCACAGTTTTTGGGCCAGCTATCTTGGGTTCTATGTGTTTGATACACAATACATAATTGCATTGTATTAGAGGATTAGGAGTATTTCACAGTTCAGTTCATTTACATAATCACCTCACATCTCCTTAACTTATTTTAGGACAAACCCAAAGGGTTAAATTGTGCCAGAAGAGCATCCCCCCCACCCGAGTTTTTCATTGACTGTGCCCCTTGTCTCACCAGTGCTCCATCTTTGGCTAAAGGGTGTTCCAAGAACAGCGAGCTGGTTGTTTAGTTTGTGTAAAGGGGAGAAGCTGCAGTTCTGTTCTTACTGTGACACACAACAAACCTGATAAGTGATTCAACAGAGCGAAAAAGTGAAGCAGCAGGAACAAAACCTCTGGGTTTTGTTCATTGGCACAGGAGGTTGGATAACAACCCTGCTTCCACAGAGCTCATCCACATGCATGTACAATCCACTCCCCACATGCCACCACATTCTAGCCTGTCCAAGACGCAGAGCCCAGGAGGGTCCTATGTAGAAAAGAGCAGTTGATTCTCAATGTAAAAGGTTCCAAGGGGAAGGGAATGAATTTACCATGGGGCATTTGTGAGTCCACCCCTTTTGTTTCTCTACTAAGTGGACGGTAGATAGAGACATATGTTTATTCCTATAAGAAAATAAATGGCCTATGTCTAACAAGCCTTCATACAGCAGGGGAAATGTGGCATTTGATGAGCAAAGCAAAAGAAAATGCTTCTTCACTGTGTATTTGTGCTACTCTGCTATGCCACCTAGAGGTTATGTAGCAGAAAAACAGGAAAGGAAACATTTTGTATGGATATCAAGTCTAGGATCTAAATTCTGTGATGAAACTGAAAATAGATACAGTGAATTGGCAGCCAGTTAACAGTCGCATGTGGAAATGTTTGTCTGTGCAGAGGCAGTTGTAGCACAATGGGACCCAGAATATTGAATTTAAAACTCAAAGTAAACCAAATATTTAATAATGGACTCTACATTATGAACAATTATTTGCTCCACTGATTGCTGAGAATGCTAATGCTGACTAGCTTCTCACTAAGGTTTTTTATTTAGGCAAGGCAACAGGACCATTTTAATTCCGGTAAAGAAAAATTAGGCTTAACACACACATCTGCATTTTAAGGCCGCAGTCCAAAGCAATGAAGTGTTGGATTAAGTTCTGTTACCATCTAGACTCCAGGTTGCGTATACTCACTCTTAGGCTATACAGCCGTAGTGAAATAACCGGTCTCAACATTTACAGGACAGAAAGTGCCCAAGAAGAAAGTACCCAGGAGGAAATTATCCAGAAGGAAATTGGAAAGCAGAGCAAAAAACATAGCAATAGCAGGTATGAGAGAAAGACCAGGAACCAGAAGTGCACTGAATCAAGGAAGGTATATGTACACAACAGAAATAGCTTTAAAGAAAGGATGGGAGCAAAGATGGAATCGTGAGTGGATTAGCCCAGGGGCCACGTGCCCGCTCTGTGTGCAGAAGGCCCCCGCGGCAAGGCCCAGCAACTCAGGAAACGCAGGTAGCAGGCCCGGAGCCTCAGGGTGCCTCAGAATGGATGGCACTCGCCGAGGTGAGCCGCTGGTCTGAGGCAGTTGAAGGCACTGCCAAACCTTTAACTCTTAGGGCCGCATTTACTTACAGTAGCATCAAATGAATATATGCAAGGAGAACCACACAAGGTAAAGTTGTGCTCTGAAGCACTGAGGCAATGGGGTAAGGGGAATCCTTTATTTTTTGGTGCATCTTTGCAGGGAAAAGTGTTCAAGCATCTGTGTAAGTCCATTGTGGAAGGAGGGCAATGGAATCCTATGTAAAACACTCTCAGGTCTACTGGCACTTTTCCTGCTTAAAGTAAGCTGAAATACCCAATTTAAGTCATGACTTCAGCAGAATAAGCACTTTAAAATCATTAAATATTCCAGAATTTTGAAGATGACAAAATAGTGCTATTTGCTCAAGAGACAAAGCTCATCAGGACATGGAGAAGGAGACAGGGAACATGCAAAACAAATCAACAGGTGGATTTAAATGCATTGGTTTTATCTGGAACTTTTGCACTGAGTTGGATGGGAGTAGAGCATGCAGGAGCATTGCTTCATTCTTTACTGCAATCCAGTTCAATTACAGTTAGACTTACTTCAGAGTATGTTCATGTATAGGAATGTGTTGTCCATCTATTTTGCCTGGACATGCAAGGCATCCTGGATAAGAGCGTTTCTTTATCAGAATTAGACCTCTTGCATTTTGTATGTTTATTAGGATTAGGGAAAATAATCCATCTGATTTTGTGTCCAACATGCATAAGGTAATTCTGTTGCTGTGAAAAATTCCACTGACGCCATCATCTGTCTAATTCCATCTGCTACCTTCTTCTTCTTCTTCTTCTTTGGTGTGTGGGTGGGCGGGGGGGGGGGGCATTGGCAGCTGAATGAATAAGATATCCAGTACTTCATAAATGGCAATGTCCACAGTAACTAAAAGTAAGGATACCCGAGACATTGCAGAGTTTATGGAAACCAATAGATAACTTGCATCTCTAATTAGGACCTCTTAATAATGGTCAATCAGTTACAGGCACAAATACACAGCAATGGTCTGGAACACATGGGTCATGATGGTGCCAGAACTTGGCTACCTTCTGAAGATATGAAATCGAAGATCTGGACGGAATTGCTCAGCTAATAAGTCTTGATGAGTATGCAATTCTAGAATGCTGCCAATCATTGCATTGTATGAGGATATCACCCTGATATTTTCCTCTGGAAAGAAAATTATAGGGGGGCGGGATCATAACTTATATATGATTTTTTTCTTCTTGAGAATATGTTTATAGATCAGAAGGGAGCTATTTCAGCTTTCATTTTTTAAAATTCAAGTTAATTTGAGGCTCTCGGGTTTTCTAGTTTAGACATTCATTTTTCAGATGTAATTGGGTTTAGGTGGTATTTGTTTCATTATATAATTTCATCACCATTATGCAGTTCTGAATTTTTAAAGACAAGTTCTCACTTTGCCTTTTCTATTGAGTTATACATACTACAGTAAAAAATGCAGGCATACTTTGTAAGATATGCATGTGCCCCTTTTAAACATTCTGAAGCAAAAGCATGGTCTATCCACAGCAGCTGTCTTGCAGATTTTTTAAAATCTACATATCAACATTCTGAATGTACTGACCTGTATATGCAATAGAAAATTCATGTGGACTCTGTACTTGGCATGTCTGTCATGACAACGAGCTGCTCACTGATAGGTGCTTGCCACATTGATTGACATGAGACTGCCCCTCCCCCCAGGAACTGCAAATGCCTCATGTACAAAATGAAAGCCAAAGCACAGAGCTGTTGAAGTTCAATTTAAAAATAAGTGAAAGAATTAAAAGTGCATTTTTCCACTTTCACATTGGTTGCTTACATTTAGCAAGTCTGGGAAGCATACAATGATATTAAGTATGTAGTAACTGCACTTTGTTGCTTTTCTGGTGTGGCTGCTTTAAACTATACAGGTTCATATATTGTATATATATGAATATTATAAAATATTATTACTATTATTTTAATAATAATTATAATATTATTGATATATTATTGATAATTAATATATTAATATTAACTATATAAACAATATATATATTAGTTTCTATAGTTTATAAACTATAAACTAACTTGCTACCTAATGGGGCATTTCCAATTTATGTTAAAATACTACTTCAAGTCAGAATATCTGACTTTATGAAGTGAGTATAAAATAAATACACACAGCTCTTGATTCTTTGTATTACATTTTACCCATAGAGAAAATACCATGAGGCAAGATGCTGTTTATGAACTGATTTATTGATTGAAGTACTATTTTCGTTGCCTCCTTCTTTCCTTGGACATTGTAAGTCAGAGATGCCTCTGATGTGTTCATAAATCCTATTTAAACAGGATAGTGGACCTTACCTCTGTGGCCTCGTCCATTCCCGTGGACTCATTTAACCCAGGTTGTCAGATCCAATGCTTGCTGCTTTAGTATCCAGTGCAACTTCTCACTGGCCTACAGATGCTACTGGAGTCCTTACGGTGCAGGCAAAGCATCTCAATTATTCTTTATTGCAAATACATCAATAAAAAGGTGGGGAGAGCCATGAAAGAAAAGACTATAACATGCCTATATACAATAATCACTCTTAATAAGAAAATTTTTAAAAAGGGGGTGAGGAGGATCTGTAACTTCTTTTTCAAAAGGGTACATCAATGTAAGTGGTCCATGTACCTCAATCCATATAATACTGTTATCTAAACTCAAAACTAACAAAATCAGTAAGACTGGGATTTAGAAATTATTTATATCTAAATCTGCTAGACCATATTTCACAGGGGAGTTGTTTGTTTGTAATAATCTCTAAATCAAAGTTACAGATGTGAGAGGAATTTGTTCTATTTCCAGGTTAATTTACTTCATACAAATTTACCTAATTCACACTTTCAAAACAATTTGAGAACCAAATCACAGCTAACCATCAGTATTTGGGCTTCTCTAAATATGCCAATCAAAATGTTCTCAGAGGGAACATAGAGCTTAGAGGGAAATGTGGAAACATATGGTAATGTACAAAAATGCATTCTACTTTGGAAAAGTGTGTAAAATGTGTATATTGGACAAAATTGTGTATGAAGTGTATATATTAGAAGTGTGTTCAAAATGCATACAAACTTTTATACAGATTCATAAAACTATATTCACAAACAGATTTGGAAATAGGACAAAACAAACAAGACTGGGGAAATAAACTGAGGGAAACTGAAACGGAAAGATTTTCCATTCCTAGTCAAAAATATGTCACAGCAAAGAAAATGCTTCTTCATTCTTTTCACTGAATGGTGGTAAATTATTGGCATGCAGGCCATCTTCACATTGAAGCACTTCAAACAAGTGATTCTCAAACCAGACCTGAAATTAGTACAGTTCTTCTGTGAAGATCATTCCATCTGTCAGATGCCTGTGCAAATTACCTCTCAGTTTGGAGTACAATCAAAGGCTACACCATGGACAACAGCGTGTTTATCCTTTATCCTTGCTGCTTCAGCACATATAACAACTATGTTGGGACAGGTCAATTGAAGTACCAGCACCATTTTAAACTAATACGTTATTACCCTTGTGCTGGTATTCTATCAAGATTATGATGGCACTGCATGCAACTGGCACAAATACTTCCAGTGCCCTTTATTTACTCTAACTCCATTAGGAATTGTGACCCGGAAGGCTGGAAATTATAGTGGGAGAAATTTTCATTTTACAAAATGGCTAACTAAAGCTAATTTTGAATAATTCTCCAATAAAGAAAACAGCTTTAGTTCTCTAAATGCTTTAAAACATGGGTGGAAGCATGCTATAATGTAATTAGATGTCTATTTGAGCATGATAACACATTTAACTGTCCATACTGATTTCAAGAGATTCACTCCAATGCCTCAGAGATGTATAGTACAAAATGGTCCTTTGATACAGGCAGGAGCTATCCTGCTTTGAAGGGCTTTTCTATTTGCTCAGTAGAGGAACTTATCTCTCTACACCTTCCTTGATATGTGTGCATTCGCTCCCCCACTAAAATGAAATGAATATACAATACCTGAGGGACCAAAAAACAGTTGCAAAACAAAAAGGCATTTGTTTTTCTGCTGTCTCAATTTTCAACTGTCTAAGGAGCTATCAGAAGAGTGGGTTTCACATAGATTTTTGTATGCTGCTCGAGTAGGAGCAGAACAAGAACCAGTTGCAGTGAATCTCTGGTTGCCACTGAAACACTTCTTTGGCTGCGTGAAAGGGAAAAAAAAACAAATACTAAGAAACTACTCAGACCATTTTGTTCAGTGCAGCCCATCAGATCCATACGGGGCATCAATGTCCGTGAGACAGAAAGCTTCTCTGAATGAACCCAGAACACAAGCATCTACATGAACAGTCACGGTGGAATATCCAAAAGCAGGGCAACACTTGATGCAGGGCAAATGCTTCTAGAGACAAGCATGTCAGGATCTCAAATGTATTTGATTATTTTGCACATAGCAACCTCCCCTCAGCAACACTTCAACCATCACTTCAGAAGTACTCCTTGCATCTCTTGTCTCTCTGAAGCCCATCACATTTCAGCCTGTTTTCACCTGCATTTCATTATTCTGGAAGGAATGGAGAGACTCCCCAGCAGACATATGTATCTGTGAAATGCTCCACTGCCATACAGTGCTCAAACATTATCTGCAAGACTGGCAAATGAAAAATGCAGCTGAATGGCAGCAAGGCAGAAATCATTGCAGGGTGGACATAACTTAGGAAAGGTGGTACTTTAGATCAATAATTGCCTCTCTGGGGTTGAGATACCTATTAATTCACAAATAATTACTGCAAAGTTCCAACATACTTTATAATCCATCCACTGGAACATCTATGTGTATGGATTTACTAATCTGCAAGTGACTGAAGAACAGAAGTTCTATGTAGTTCAGAATTATTCCTCCCTCCCTCTCTTATAATGAGAGGGACTCCTCATAATTGTTGCTGTATTTAAAGTTAGGTCAGTGGTGCAGGATCTTCCTAAATTAGGCATCTTCCAGGCATCCCTCCAGTTCTGTATTATCTCTTCCTGTAGCAGAGAGGCCTTCCTGAAGACAGTGGGGTGATTTCTGTGTTGTCACGTACAAATGATTTCTGTTGTCCTTTAATCCTGCATGCTATCCACAGTGACCAATAAAACTTCATGTACTTGTGTCTATCCTTTAAACATGCTCATCAGAGGGAAAGCTGTTTCTTGTTCTGCTGAAAGCATGCAAAGTGGTGCGGATTCACAGGAAGCCTGGTGCATTTATTGTTTGTCTGTTGATTTACAGTGAAAGATATCTGTATGTTGGAGAAAAAAGTAGGACCCTGCAGGAATTTTACCCTGAAATGGTCCTTTGAACCAGCACGCAGAAGCTGTATTAGATTCTGGTATGGGGGTTGTGATGGAAATGAAAACAGATTTAACACACACAAAGAATGTGAAAATCTCTGCATGACGGGTAAGATTTGTCCTTGCATTTTCCTGCATGCCTTTATTTGAAATGACATTGAAAAATGGAACTGTAGATGCCAGAACAGTCTATGGACACTTGGACCACATTCTCACCACTGTGGTACTGCCATGTTGACTCATGGAGGCAGGGATTATGAAAGCCACCTTGACAAATGTAAAATGCAGTCTAGAATACTTCTAGTTAGGGTGTTTGCATGGTGTGTTAAAACATTTGAATCTTTTGCAAGGAATCAAAAATAACACGGATAGCATTTTTGTGAATTTGCTTGCTGAAATAAATTGGCTCCACTGTCCATGATTTAGTCTAAGACACTTTAATTTTATATAATTGTAATGGCATAGCTGTAGAAATAACTAGAAAGAAAAAGGAACACAGATGGCTATTATTGTTCAAATATATTAAAGGTGAGAGAATGGAATCATTTGCTGATTACTACAATACTGTACAGTCTATGAAGCCAGCCTTGACAGGCTAGAGAAATGGACTAGTTTCAGTCTTGTGTGGCATATTTGTTTATTAGGATCCTCAATGTTCCATCAACCTGAAAATACTAGTTTATGACTTTCTGGCTAGCCCTGGATGATATAATAAATCACAGAATTTCATAATAGGGCACTTTAAAAAAAATAAGACATTTGGGGTTAGGAATCTAACATCAGTAGGTACTCTCTTGAAAACCAGAAGTTTTATATGCTTTCCCTTTAGATTCCTAAGACAGTATTTTGATCCCAACTTTGTCATTTTTCTTTTTGATAGCCTAACAATTTTTTTTTTTTTTTTTTTTGCTTTTTCAGCCCTTGAAAAACCTAGCGTTGCAACAACAATAGGAACCTAAATCACAGCAAAACATCAACATTTACCTCTAAGAAAATCAGGGGTCAGCCATTGCCACCATACCCCTCATAAAAGCTAAGGGTATAGACTACCTTGCACTGTGCTATTTCTGCTTTATGTTCTAAGCAAACCTTGAAGAAAGTGTTTTGCTGCACGACTTTTATCAATATGGTGCTAAACTGTTTGTGGACTGAATGCTAAATATGTCTGGGATATACTCTATATTGTCAACATTATGTAATATGTACCCACCACAAATCTTATTTGTTTGAGCAAATTACAGTTTCTTTTGAGTTCTGGCATCATCCCTATTTTAGGCAGTGTAAAGACTAGAAAATAATGAAACACAAATCACTGCCAACTGTTATGTACTTGCTTTTATCATTTCCATAACTGAGCATAACTTTAGATGGAAAGCCTTGTATTAAAAAGAGTAGTCGATCCTGGAACACAAACAGTCCAAATTTTCATTCCGGTTTTATTCTTCCTGGATTAGACTTTATACTAATTCTCTTTTATGCATATGTGATCAATCAAACCAGAAAAATGCAATATTTCTTAATACAGATGCACTGCTAGGACCAACAACTGAATTAAAGAATTTTTAAAATATGGTGTAGAAGGTTATTGGCAATCCTCTAATGTTGTGTGTTTTATATTTTTTTGTTTGGGGGATTTGGGGGGCAGGAATTTGTTTTAATTGTGGTATTTGTTTTTAGGAACTCTATACAAAAGAACTGTTAAATAAAGTTAAATCGTGATTTAGAAAGTCTTGGGATTTTATAATAAACTGTGAGGGGGGGCAGGGGTTGCAAATAAAAAGCACAATTCTACAGAGTTTCAAGGAAGCTTGGCCTCCTACGTTTCTCACCAAGCAGAAGATAGTCCAAGAGCCATTTATCAGAGTGGGGGCTCATAAACCAACCATTGCTGCTACCTGCCTGGAAATGCACAAGCAAACTTCGTGAAGAACATGGTGGACATAGCTGATGGATTGCATTTCACAAGTTGTCCCACCCTGAAGCAGATCCATGCCTGTTTGGTCCCACAGGCTTCCTGGGTAAAGGCTGCATTCAAATGACTGCAAGTGGCTAAACAAGGAAAAGGCATAAGTGGATTTGCCCGGTCTCAAATGCAGCTACTAGAGAGAGATGTTCCTTCTTCCAATTCAACATCTTGCTTATTTGTTTATATTCTGTGAAGATCGAGTGTCCCATATGTGTGCCAGAGCAGCCATTTTGAAATCCCCATTCCTGGGGAATAAAGAGAGAACCTTTCAATTGTATCACCATTGCAGCCCATGCCTCCCTCCCCGCCCCCTGCCCAACTCCCAGTGTGCCAGTGATTCAGAAATGGTCCAGATGAACCTCTGGTTTCATTTCCAAAGCTGGTCCTTCAGGCAACAATACTTTTTAATGACCAGCTCCAGAATGATCGGTATATATAGGTTTCAGTCAAAAGCCAAATGCGCTAGCACATCAAAACTTATTCTGTGGCTGACGATACAGGAAATATGCTCTGCTTGGCAGGATTAGTATCTAATGATGTGAGAAAATGCTACCACGGCTAACTAGCCCCATATGTAATGAAAAGTATACATGAAAGTGGACTTCTATCCAGAACTGCTCAGATACTGCATGAGATGACTGCTCATCAGGTACCTGTGCTTCTATTTCCTAAATCAAGCACTTGTTAGAGTGTCATGGAATGGTTTAGATTCATCACTTTTAATTCTGGCATTTCATTAGTGAAAAATAAGGGCTGGTGACAATCCAATAAAGGCCCCATTCAGTGGGACCTTTGAAAATGAACCAAGGCTAAAGCAATCCTGGTAAGGGGTCGTGACCCTTGTCTGGCATTCCCACCCGTATTCCTGAATAGTTATACTTCACTTCATTAGCCAGTATATAATTCCATAAACAAATACCCAGGCACATTCTCTGAACACAAAGCTGCTCTTCTTAACCCCAAACCTGTACAGACTCTTCTTTAGCCGCCCAGTATGGTCAGCAATGCCCGTCACACCTTCTGGAGGCACTTTCATTCCTTGTGCTCCAGAGCTGAATCCCGGCACTGAAAATGCCGGCATCCTAGCTGCCACTTGCCTGTGCTGAGCCTGAGCTACCCTGGCTCAAAGCAAGGGCTGCTAAGGCCAAAGATAGTGATTCCATGGGGTTTAGTTCATCCCAATAAACTCATATAATTAACCACTACAAGAGACATATTTGAGGCACCAGACAAAATATAAAATTAAGTGACAATGATTATACTTTTATTTTTTATTTATACTTTTTATTTTTTTATTCATTTTTATAACACTCAGTAACCTGAAGGCAATCTTAACCGTTAACAAAATTAACAGTAACAACAGGCAGAACCCTATTCAAACAGTCTCTGTGCATCCGTGGTCACATCGAGATGGAGATGTGAAGAAAATCACACGGCCACATCAGTGCACCACAGTCAGGGAGTTTGCCTTTTGAAGGGCTCCCAATCATGTGGGAAGGATGCTGGGCTCTGCTTAGCTGCTCTCTTCCACTGAATGCACCAAGGTCAGAGGGCAGGGCTTGTGGGCAAGATCCAACTCCCCACACCACTCTACGTTCATCCAACCAAGTGAATAAATAGAAATGTGCTTACTTCTTGACATGTCAAAAAGTAAGTGCATTTATTCACAGTAAGATGTGGATTATGAAACAAAAGGCAAGTGTAGACTACTAGAATAGGGGTTTCCCCCCCCTCACTTCCCCTCCTCCTTTTCTTTCTCTTTTTCCCTCCCCTTTTCCCAGTAGCTGGTCTTTGTTTCAGCCTTAGGGCTATTTTATTGATTTACTTGGCTTACTGGGAACAGATATGGGGGCCCCTATTACAGTGGTCACTGGTAGGGAGAGATTGAAGGATTGATAGGCCAGCAAAGAAGAATAGGGAATAAATGCCTTATCACTATCCCCTGTTCTGATCTCTCTCCCAGTCCCAATTTCCTGGGAACTGTGCTGGTTTGCCCCTGGGCCTTGTGGTGCTGTTGCTAAACAAAAGGTTGGTATGTAATAACTGCTCTCTGATCCATGATTTAATTGTGGATGAAGGTGCCAACCTGACTTGCATTACCGAGGCCTGGTAGAAGAGGAAGGGGGGTTGCCCTCTCCCAATTATGCCTCCCCCCCGGGTACTCAGTATCACACCAACATCACCTGGTTTGCTGGGGAGGGAGGGTGGCCATTGTCCATTGTTCTCTCCCCCTCACAAGGCTCCTTGCCCATTCGAGTGCAGACCTTGAGTGTGTGTTTGTGCCTTGCACTGAGAGATCGAGACGGATTAGGGATGCTGCTGGAGTGCTGCCCACCCCACTGCCCAGTAGACTCCCTGCTTGAGCAGAAGGAGGTTGTCTCAGACTTGGTGTTGAGGACCCCCGAGATGATGGTCCTGGAGGGCCTCAATCTCCACACTGAGGCTACCATGTCCAGGTGGCTCCGCCCCGTATCCATGGGGCTGTCGCAACATGTCACTGGCCCAACGCATATAAAAAGCCACACCTGGTTTTCCCAACTGGGCAGGAAACTTTTCCCAATCTGGTAGTAGGAGGGGTTGTCATCAACCCCTTTGTCAGGGTCAGATCACTTCCTCCTGTGGCTTGGAGTTTCAGCCCCTTTCCCCCTCTGTAAAGGTGGGGGACACATTAAGTCTAATGGATCCAGAAGGTTTCCAGAGGGCTCTGGGGGATTTTCCAGCTGGCATGGTTGGCACTCCTGTCAAAGCCCAGGTCACCCTGTGGAATGTGGAGGTGATCCAGCCAGTTGACACAGTCACTCCCAGGCACCCGCCTCTCTCTCACTGAGCCTGCCTGGCTCCTTGGGATATGTCAGGGCTGTGAGGGATGAAGCAAGAGGATAGACAGCTAGAGCTCAGGCAGAGGAAAACTCAGAATGGATCTGACCGAACACAGCTTAGTGCCCACCATACTCTGGATTGGGAGTTGGTGGCACCACTTTGTGGTGGCTCTGCTCCTACCTGGCTGACCACCTCCAGTTGGTGGAGCTGGGGGACTGCACCGTGGCACCTGTGTCATGGAGTCCTGCCGTTCTATATTCTCTCCCCCATCCTTTTTAACATCTACATGAAACTGCTGGGAGAGGTCATCCAGAGGTTTGGGGTGAAGTGTCACCAGTACACTCATGACACCCGGCTCTGCCTCTCGTTTTCTTCCAATCCAAGTGAGGCAGCAGTGCCTTGGCTTGGTAATGGCCCAGATGAGTGCCAATAAGCTGAAGCACAGTTTAGACAAGACAGAGGTAATGTTGGTGGGCAGTCCGTCCATTAAACCTATCCTGGGTGGGGTTGTGCTTCCGTTAAAAGATAAGGTTCATAACTTGGATGCCAAGTTGCCACCTGTTTTGCTGGTGGCCTTGGTGGCCAGGAGCCCTTTCTATCAGCTTAGGCTGATTTGTCGGCTATGTTCCTACTTGGACAAGCAGAGCCTTGACACAGTGATCCATGCACTGGTAACCTCTCACCTGGATTACTGTAATGCGCTCTACATAGGGCAGCCTTTGAAGATGGTCCAGCAACTTCAGTTAATCCAAAACAGAGAGGCACCGTTAACAGCAAGGACCAGTTGTAGAGAGCACATCACACCAGTCTTCCATCAACTGCACTGCCTGCTTGTTCTTGCCAGGGCTCAATTCAAAATGTATACGTTAACATACAAAGCCCTAAATGGCTTGGGTCAGGGATCTCTAACACCTGCCTCCATATATACCTACCATATCACTTAGATCTTCAATGAAGGCCCTCCTTCGTGAACTTTCTCCAAATGAAGTGAGGGGGAAATTGGCAAAAAGGGGGTCTTTTCGGTTATCACACCTCCTCTTCACAACTCTCTTCCTAAAGAGGTACAACTGGCACCCTCATTCTGTTTTTGCTGCTAAGTAAAGACTTTTTAATTTAATACTTTTTAATAGTGCTTTTTTGTAAGAAAAAAAGTGCCAGAACTCTTGAAAATATCCACCTTTCGCACATAGGCAATCACTGAACGCACACCCACACACGTCAGTTGTGTAACGAAACATAATGGTGGCCGCTTGCAGTAAGCACTCAGCGCGCGACCACACGACCAATCACAAGCCGAGCAGCACCACAAGCTGAGCAGCGCCATCACAACCAGCGTGGACGAAGTACGCATGCATCGGATTCGACACACAAGCAGCACGCATGCACCATTTTAATGATTTTGCCGCCGACCTGCTACGCTCAACCGGGCGATTCAAATCCACATGGACCAAACATCAAATTTTCAAGTTACTTTTAAAACTTGGAAAATCTGTCGAAAAAAGGGGCCCGTGCATTCTATGACAAAAAAGCACTGCTTTTTAATACAAAATACTTGCTTTTAGCATCATGCTTTCATTTGCTTTTCACTGCTCGTTTTATTGTTGTTTTTATTGTTTACATTATCGTCCTGTTTTGCACCTTATATTAGCTGGATTTTATGTGGTTTTAGAGTTTATTGTTTTATTTTACTACAGTTATGTTATGTTTTTGTCTTTTGTAAACTTCCCAGAGAGGCTCCAGTCTATGCAGCGGCAAAAAAATGCAATAAAGAAATGATCTTTCTGCACCTTACAATATACAAACAGAAACAATTTAAATACAAACTATAACTATGATAACAAAGCACAGCTACAGTCTCATTCAGATTATAAAACTATCAAAGGGTGCTGTTAGCTTTTTACCAGTTGATTTGTCCAAACCAGGATTGCAGGATTGGATCAGAAAAGCAGTCTTACTAGGCCTTACTAAATTGGCATCCATGCACACACACAGCCAGGATGCAACTTTCTGCTGAAAGTCACCAATTGTCATTTTTTGTTTCACCTTTATATAAAAGGTGAATTTAAGGTAGTTTTATCCAGCCCATGTAACTTTGGAACAATGTCTAGTATCTTTCTCATGTATCAACCTAGATTTATGTTGGATTCTAGCATGAGAAGAACTCCTGCTTAAGAAGAGCTTTAGCACTGTCAAATGTACTTGCCCCAAAAAGCGCGGAAATGCCAGGGCTGCCAACTTGCTCTTCAACCGTGTAGACTGTTGGCAGGTTCTGCAGCCTCACGTGTTCTGCTCAGCTGCCATGTAAAATGCTTCTGGACATGGCAAGAGTGCTACCAGTGTCCAGCCTTATTCACAGAATTTTACCGCAGGGCCTGGCTTCCTTTTGGTTTCTCTAATTTCTCCTGACAATTCCCATTCCACCGTAACACCATCTGCATACAAATTCAGATATGCCCCAGTCTAAGGGACCTGCTGAATTCTGGTCAGAACCCATCTTGGAGGAGACAAGGCACTCACACACAAGAGGGGTTTTTTGAACCTGCAAGAATAAAACTATATACAGTAACTCCTCTTGGGAGCATTAGACATTTTATTAACTTTGCAATGGCTTCAGTTGGTTCACATATTACAAGCAAACCTATTCGTACAGAACAGATGAAATTAAAGGCAAATAAATAGCTCCATGGAGCTTCTAGCCCAGATTATGGCTGTGAGAGAATTGCAGAGGGCAGGCTAAGCAATGTGGGGCGGGGGGGAGGCTCAGGGACATCTGACTGCAAGAGCAGGAATGGGGATGGAAAGGCATGCAGGGGTTTGTCTGCCAAGGCTAAACCCCAAGATGTAGGCGTGCCAAGGCTGGCCCCCTTGGGCACACAGTCCCCACGACATCAGGGGAGAACGAACATTGGGTTCCCAAGATGGCAACACCCAACATGTGCAGTCATTCACTCTCTCACATCACCAATAGTTTGTGTGCTATCGCTTCCTTTCCATTTCCTCTTGCAGCTTCTTCCTGTGCAGAAAGGAGCTCTAGAGCAGATGGGGAGGGTGTTCACGTAACAAACAATGGCCAGTGGTTACCAGGATGGTTTGGACAAACGTTCTAGTCCTTATGATTGTGTTTCCATCCAGTTCTACCCGCCCCCGCCCCGCCCATGCATGCATCCCAGGAGCCAACACACCCTCTCTAGGTAGGTAACTTGTCTGTCTCTGATCTGCTGAATGGCCCCCTCTCCCGCCTCCTGCAAGAACCTTAACCTTTTCCCTTCCATCTCATAGCCCATCATTAGCTCTTTTGACATCTGTTCCCACTGGGGAAAAATGGCTCCCATGTCTGCTGCCTGTGCTTCTCCACTTGTCACTTCCCCTGCTTTTGGCCAGCTGTCTCCATCTCCATGGGAAAAGCATTTCCCCCAGTCCACACACACACCCCCTACCTATTCGTGGTGCCTCCAGTCAGAACTGAAGCTTGATTTTCGCTTAACCAGCCTCACTGCCCAGCGCAAGCAGCCTTCATGCTGCCTTCCCCCACCTGCCTTTGCTCTCACTTGGGCTACCATACAGGTGATGACCACTGGCCTTCCACACAGCCTGCCCTGCAGTGGCCGCCACTCCCGGTCCAGGTAGCAGCTTCAGATCCTCGCCCCACCCGCACTCTCCTCCGGGCACTGCCCAGCACCAAAGCCGCTCTTGTTCTCCCCGTCCCTCCCACTTTTAAGCCCATCTTGGCTGGCAGGCCAGCCCAGGTCCTTTACACCTCGTCCCCTTCCACGCCCAGTGCCACTTACCCCTGCACATGACCTCTCCCTGTGTCTTGAGTCCCCCCACATCAAGCCGCTGCCCCACTCATCCTGCGTGAACTAGCCCTCTCAGCACCACCCCTCCCCCAGACCTTCCCTGTTGATGCCCCCGTCTTCTGCCCACTGCCCCTCTCCCACACCATGTACTGGGACAGTTCTCCTATTGCAAATTGTTCTTCTCTTAAAAACATACTCTACTTTGAAGGGGGAAAAATTCTAACTTCTGGTACTCTGATTGTAAGTGCTCAAGTACCACTCCTTATAAGAGCAGGAACCCTGTCAAAGCAAGGAATGATGTACAAGTAGCCAGGCAGACACTCCGAGCAGAGATCAGATGGCTGAACTGGCTGCTTGTCTTTTGCTCTTGCTATGGGATCCTACCAGGCTCTTAAGCCACCAAAGATAAAACATTTTTTCTTCGTTTGGATGTCACAACCATCATGGCAGAGACAGATGCCAGAGCAAGCTATTTTTTCTTTTTTTACATATATATTTTATTAAAATTTTTAAACTAACACTAAAAAAAAACAAAACATCAAACATCACAAACATTGGATTCACTGGGTCAGCCTCCTACTACATATTTTTTAACATTCTAATATCAAATTCAAATTAATTTATCATAGTTTGAAAAATATCTCTAAATTTACTCCAAGTCCCGTTTCTCCAGACAATTATAGAAAGTTCGATAGAAATCAGTATCCTCTTTCTCCTTCAACGATAAAGTCAATCTATCAATTTCTGCACAGTCCAAGATCTTTCTTACAATCAATCCATCGGTGGGCAGCTCCTCACTTTTCCAATATTGAGTAAACACAATCCTCGCCACTGTAAGTAGATGCAACATCAAATAGATTTCCTGTCTGTTAACATCTTCCGGTATAATGCCTAACAAGAAAACTTTGGGTTTAAAAGCAAAGGGTTTTTGTAATATTTCCTCCATCCATCTATGTATTTTAATCCAGTACTTTTTTGCATTATCGCAAGTCCACCACATATGATAAAAAGTACCCACTTTATG
The DNA here is from genome assembly GCA_023646645.1 of Varanus salvator macromaculatus. Classification (NCBI taxonomy): domain Eukaryota; kingdom Metazoa; phylum Chordata; class Lepidosauria; order Squamata; family Varanidae; genus Varanus; species Varanus salvator. The sequence goes on along the minus strand of JAIXND010000779.1, from coordinate 10,420,638 downwards.
TTTACATTTCCAACATCTATTTGACATATTTGGAATCATCTTACCTAGTTGACTTGGTGACAAATACCACCTATAGAACATTTTATATAAGTTTTCTTTAGATATTTTTTCTTATTGTGGTTGTGGTTGACAAAAACTTCAGTGGACCCAAAGCTCTTCTGGGGCTTAGAGAAAAACTGCAATGCGAGAAGAGGCTCTGGGTCCAAGGAAGGCGATAAAACAGAAGAGAGGAAAAGACTTGGCAGAGTCAGGACTGGTTTTGGATACCTATACAAAAGTTCCTGATTGCTGTACGCCTTGAACAGGTGTGGTTGCTAATTTTGGACCTGGGAAGATGCTCTCCTGACAAAGTAACTTGCCCGATGCCTTGCTATTCAGCCAGCCCCATAAGTTGTTCATGCCTTGAGTTATTCCATGCTAGGCTGAATTTCTTAAAGTGAACACCCCATTATTTTCTCAAATAATGGGATGAACCACAATAGTAAATGCTTGGCAATAATAGAAAATAGCTTTGCAATAGTAAACAGTGTGGTAAGCAGAAAAATACAAGAGCTGCACAATATGCAGTGATAGAAGCTGAGCCCTTTGTCTACCTGCACCCACAATCTTGCTCAGCCTTTCAGCCTCATATTTCATTTCGTCTGAGGGCACAATCTGGCAGGGATGCCTGTAAGCCTCAGGAGATGGTGGGCATCCTGTAATGGGCAGCAGGAGCATGGAGGTGATCCTCACGGCACTGCTGTTCCTGCCCTGCAAGTCAGAAAGCTGGGGTGCTTTGGATGGGAAGGAAGGGGGCAGGAGAAAGGCCAGGATATTTTGCATCAAGGTGGGCCCAATCTCCTCCCTCCCCCCCCAGAGGGCCCCTTTGCCCAGTCTCAGAGGTCACTTTTATGACCTTGGAGGAATTCCTGGCATGGTTCTTTCTGCACCTGTTGCAGGTGGTGGGTGGGTGAGTGGGAGGGGAATGCTTTTTCAACTTTAGACAGATGTGGGAACCTGATCAACCAACCCACCACCCCCAGACACTGCCTAGGGTCCTTAGGATTGCTCTGCCCATGGTGATTGCAAATGGGAAGTTTAGGATCTCATAATCTGAAATTTCTTGTGCTGTAATAGTTTCATCTAAACAATTAATTTTTCTGATATAACCTAAATGATTGAGAAGAGATGTTTAAGAAATGCTTTGGGCAGGCACAAAAATGTAGAATTGGATTGTCTGCCATTCAGTGTATACTGTTTAAATATCTGTAACTCCAACATTATTGATGAGAATTTTCTGGCATGTGGTCATGTTCATCTACAGAGCAAATTGATTCCCCACACCGAATATCATATGGATAGGACACATTTGCTTGATACTATGATATTCAATTTTTAAGGGCTTATTACATTAGAATACTAGAAAAGCCAATCATAGTGACATGGTGAAATCAGAACTTTGATTTCACATGCAAGAATTAATAGCTAATACTTAAAGACTGAGATGAGGTGACTTGGCAAAGAAGAACATTGGAAGGAGCAGCAAATACGTTTTCTGGAAGATCGGAGAACCTTCACACAGTACTGGAACTTTTCTAAAAGTAACTGGTGCAAGCTTCTTTGGCTTGCCTCCATATGTAGGCATCTGGTACATGACTGGCCTGCTGCCACTTGTGGCTATAGTTCAGATTGTGATGAATTCAAAGTGTTAACATGGGGAAGGCAACAAGGCAGCCAAGCTTTCCCTAGCAAAACTAGCTTCCTGGTCACCAAGGGGTGAGACCTCACCCATGGAGGCGCAGGTGGCTGGCTATGCCCTTAGATCATCTGGTCCCAGACCAAGAGTAGTTCCCCATGCTAGCCTTGCCTGCAGTCAGCTCTTTCTCCCCACAGAGGAAATAGCCACAATCTCAAGATGTGGCAGACAAGTTTCACTCATGTAGGGTGTACGTCATGCACATATGATTCACTTGAAAGTGTCAGACAAAGTCGGTTTCACCAAGCTTGCATCAGAATTAGCTTCTTGCCCTTTCAGAGGATGTGGGGTTCTTCATGGTGAGCAGAATGCACAGCTGCCTGGATGGCCAATATAGTGGCTTCTTCAGTAGAAGATGTTTGCAATTTATTTTCATAAGGGTTCTTGGACAAGAGCACTGGGTTTTTGCTTATGCTTTCCACTCATCCAAAATGTTTGGATGCTGCAAAGGCCACATTAGCAACAGTCCTTCCAAGCACATAGAATAGAAAATAAGAAGTTGGGGTCAAATTAGAAGTGTGTCCAGATTGAAGCTTGTTAAAAATTGGAGCTTTGCCCTCACTTGGGCCTGCACAGAAGAGAACTATGTTTTTCCCTTGTGACTTTGTGACTAAATAAACTACTGAAATAGTGTATTATAGAAATGATTTGGGTCTTATTTAAACTGTGCCAAGGAAACACACTGACCCTCAATGGTCCGAGAGTGGAAGAGTGGAGGGACTTCCAAGGCAGGGGGCTGCTGCAGCCACAATCTTTTTCCACCCAGTATCTCTGGGTCCAGAGAAATATGTGTGGAGGAGAGATTGTGACTGCTGCAGCTGCCCAACCTAGTGTGTCTCCTTTCAGGACAAGCAACTTAAAATGCTGGGATTTAAAAAAAACAACCCTAAATTAGGTTTGCATCAGCTCCTGGCATGCTGGGGCAAAGGCAGAGGTGTAGTGGGACTGACACCAGGATTGTTTGTTCATTTGTCTTTTAATCCCGAAATGATAAGGCCCTACTTCCCCATGTAGAGCCTGTTATGGGCCTTGCAAACCTGCCTGGCATCCTTACACAAGTAAAATACTCACACACTTGACTAAATGAACAGTAAATTCAAGGTTCAACGGTTTGCCTGTGTTGCCAGCAAGAGCAAGGCAGAAAGCAAGAGAATCTGCACAGCTGTGTGCAGTCATGTGTATGCACATCTTATCCACTGGCTGGGGTTCCAAGCGACAGCTGCAGCACTTGTCTCTTGAAGAAGAGCACGAAGCCAAGCATAACAATGTCCTGGGGATCTTGATCTATGGTTCAGGATTTCTCACCTGCTTCAGCCTCCCCATACTGTCTGCCTGCTCCCATTCTACCTGTTGCCCCATCACGCTCCCGGCTTGCTCCCACCCCTTGCTCTGAAGGAAGCCCACCAGGATGCACTGACACAGGTGGGCGCTCACTAGAGGGTTTTGTGCCTAAGGCCACATCACACCCACAGCTGAACCTCCATTGGTTGTGTACATTTGCTTGTGGAGGCCAGTTCCATCCAGAGGATACGCCAGTTGCTTTTCTGGAAATTTCAGCTATCAAGTTAAAGAAAAAGCAGTGATAGTTATCCAGGATTTTTACCTGTGCAGATAAAACTGAAAGCATGAAGGGATGATCCTACCCCATCGCTCAACTGCTCTTGCTTTCCAGTGCTCCGGCTAAGGAATATAAATGCACCCAGATGGAAATCAAGTGCAATTCAGTTATCCTTTAATTTTATAACATTCTTTATTTTAGAAATGAATAAATGTTGCATTTCATATGTTTTGGTACTGGCATATTGGTTCAGCCTAATCTTGTCCAATGTAGCCTTAACTTGCAACCTCAATATTTTAGCTGATACGCTTGTCTTACTTTGCTGGGTTGAGTTCTTGCTATTTTTATTGCATTCCTTTCTCTTCCTGCTGTTTTATTGAGATTGGGCCACCACTTAGAAATGCTGACAAGTGTTTGCAGTGCCCTTTATGCACTGTGAAGGAGAAAAGTTTTGGCAGGGTTAGCATGCTCCACTTAGGATGCCAACCTCAACAAACCTTTATTTGCAATTGCCTCCAGGGCAACTGGCAGGAGAGAACAAAGTGTTGACTTGTTTTTTAATTGTGCTTCCCTACCAAATTAGAGAAGGGAACCCTTCTCATAGGTACAATCTGGTAACATCAATTTTTCTGCCTGCCAGAATATTTAGGCCATTGTCCTGCTTTCAGAGCAGCACATGGTGTTCTGAGGACCCGAGCAATGGACTTTGCTAGGAAAAGGAAAATCTGCACTTTCCAGCTCTCCAGTACTGCAGTTCAAAGCAGTTCATCGATACCTTTTGGAGGGCTGCAGGTATTTATAGCTTGGGGGATGTATAAGCATGGCAGGGACAGGTGACAAAGACTCATCCCCTCTCCTTAACCTCTTTTCTGTAGCTAGAGTTATCACCTGATTCCAGAAGAATGGGCAACTGGGCGGTGCTGGAAATGGATCGGGATATGGCCAGAGTGGAACTTGATTGCCTCCACTCTAGTGAAAGCATGCTCCTAGCTTTCCCCAACCTCATACCTACCAGATATATTGGACTTCGGCTCCCATCAACCTCTGCCAGTGTGGCCAATTCTTAGGAATGTGGGTGCTGTAGGCCAAAATGTCTGGAGGCACCAGACATTTGGTATTGAAGTATACCAATAACACCATTTGGTATTAAAGAAGGGCAGCGTGGACTTCCTTGTGCAGGCACTAGTAGGTACAGTCAGAGCTCTAGGGTTTGCCTTGATGCCGTGGTGGCAAAAGGGATTTACGACCTGGCAATCAATTGCCATGGTGATGTTTTATTCTCATGGAACCACTACTCCAGGGATGGCGAACTGCAGGAGGTCTGCAGGCCATTTCCCCACCATTGGTTTTAAGTTTTGATTCGGGCTGGGGGTTTTTCTTCTCCTTCTTCTTCATTTTAGAAAGTCCTGTTTGAAATCTTTAGAATTTCTGTATTTAATTCTCTAATCAGCTGTAATAATAATTGACTAAAAACAATAAAAAGCTTACTGGCTGACTACGAACCACACACACACACTGATTAAAGGTTTGAAAATTAACAAAAATGCCCTAGCAATATCCTTCTGCTCAGTTGCCAATCCTGGAAGGGCAGGGAATTGCCAAGCATCTAGAAGCTTGCCTGAATCCCTGTGCTTCAGTGGAATCCTGCTGGGGTGAGGCCCCATCTTCAGCCAGTGGTCAGGTCTGAGCTCTTTATGCTGACAGCAAGGGAGGCCTGATCAGATACAGCTACCCCATCCAAGAAGAGCACCAGGGGCTTCAGTTTCTTCCTCTCTGTGTCTTTCTCTCCTCCATCATATTCCCATTCAAGAGAGTATTTTCATGTTGTTATGCAGCTGGACAGTGATGTTTGGATAACTTCACACTTGCTCAAACTGGCAAACACTCCACTGGGATAACTGGCTGCTAACTCCCTTTTCATTCCGAGGCATTGCAACACATCAGGACTGGGAGCCCAGCTTTCTCGGGCCTTTTAAGGAAGCAGGTGGCGTCTCAGGAAAATGTTCAGCAGCTGCATTCCAATGCATACATGGAAACAATTGCCATTCAGCTGGAAGAGGATCTGCCAGCGTGGCTGAAGACTGAAGCCCAAAAATAACTTGCTGTAATTCATCAGAGCCCCTCTGGAAGCAGCAGCAGCAGCAGCAGCAGCAGAAGCAGAGCAGCCTTTCCCTGCAGTTGTAAAGGGCAAACAGTCACCCTGATCTCAGGGAGAGCATAATACTCTCCAGCCACCATGTACATGTCCAACCACTCTGCAGACCTTTGTATGCACTTCCCTCCACTCTAAATGGAAATGTCTGGTAAGGAGAAAAGATCTCCTGCCAGAACTCAGAACTGAAGTACTGTTGATGGAACATGTTTACTATTGATTAGCACGGGGTCAAGGCAAAGCAGTGCGTGCATTACAAAAGGAGGAGTGCTCCTTTCATCAGAATTCAGGCCCTGCCAGGATAGCAGGCAGCTGCAGCTCTGTACATCAGGAGCTTCTGTTTTATGAAAGACGGACTTACTGCCATGTCAAGAAACTCTTGTGCCTGCCCCAGAAAGAATAGCCCCTCCTTCACTGAACTCTCATCTCCTCTTTATCCTTCCTTTAACACACAAAGGACCACAACAGTAGCATGCCACAAGCTGCAAACACTATTCCCCAAACGGATTCCCTATCATGTTCCCTATAGGTTTCAGGGTTTCTTTTGGGGGGGTCTGGAAAGGCCACAGCATAATATGAGTGCGTTTGCAGGATAATCAGCTGATTGGAGGAACCACTGCCAGCTCAAGGTTTTGGAGCAGGAGGTCTTGACAAATGCCTCTCCTTTACCCATAAGAAGACAGACGTGCAAATCGAGAATTCTCTCAAAGTGACAAGATTCACATCAGAACAACCAACCGATGATAACAGTCAATAGTCAGTCATCATGTTGTGTGAAACCAGCAATGGGTTAGCACTGTGAGTTGGGGTTTTTTGCACAACTCATAATGAGAACTCATAGACTATTCTTGTGTTTCTTTTACCCATGATGGATTGTCATTGTTTGAACCCAGACAACTGATCCCATAATTGGTCAAGGGCTGCAGCCAGTGACTTGGTCTGCAAGAGCAGCAAGAAATCCCCCATCATTCATCCTGAGCTAGCCCTGGACATAGCAGGGCAGTAAGGGCAGCTGGCACTGGCTTCGGCCCTCCTTCCCATGAAGCAAAGTCATTCTTGCTGCCCATTGCTTTTGTTATTTGCTGCTTTTAGCATCCCTTGCTGGCCTCAGTTCAGTCTCAGCTTTAACCTCCCTGATGTTATTCCTGCACTCTGTGCCATCAATCTCTAATCTTCTTTTGTTACTTGGTCTTCCTCTACTTTCTACACATGACCTCTCTTTGTACAGTGGTGCCTCGGCTCATGAACACCTTGGTTCACAACCAAATCGGGTAACAAACAAAAATTTCATGAAAATTTTGACTTGGTCTGCATTGAGTGGCAACCAAGTTTGCGGCCATCTCCCCACCCCCTCCCGCAAGATGGCTGCGATCACAATTGCATTTGTGCAGGGAAGACATGAGTGATCACGGGCGTGCTCCTGCAGGAAAGACGGGCGCAATCTCAGCCATCTCCCCCGCCCCTCAACCAGCACAATTGCAGCCATCTCCCCACCCCACCCCTGAGTGGGGAGATGGCCACGATCACAGTTGCGTTCGTGCAGGGAAGACATAGAGGAGCAGAACTTGCTGAACTCCAGAGTGAGCAGCTGAAGGCACTTGCTGAGGAGGATTCCACTGAGGAAGAGGAAGACAGGGAGGAGGTTGGCAGTGGTATGATACAATCTGTTATGAAAAAATGGAATGAGTGCCAGGATTTCTTTGAGAAGCACCACCCCAACATAACTGTAACAAACAGAGTGTTGAATCTGATGAATGATAACGTGGTCTCTCATTTCCGGAGGGTTATGTAGCACAGGAAAAAACAAGTGACTATAGACAGGTTTTTCACCAAAATTGACCCTGCAGCTAAGAGACAAAGAAAGGAAACCCTGAAAGAGACCTCCCCAATGTCCTTATGGAGGGGGACTCTCCCGCAAAACAATAACCCCCACCCACCCAACTAGGTTAGTGTTCTCCACTGTCCTGGACTTTGCTACTTTGTTGTTCTTTGCTACTTTGTTCTTTGTCACTTTGTTTCAAATTTTTTCTGATTTAAAAAAAAAGTTACAGAACAGATTACCCTTATTTACATTGAACCTTATGGAGAAATTTGACTTGGGTCACAACCAATTTGGGTCACAACCAGAGTCATGGAATGGATTAAGTTTGTGAGCCAAGGTACCACTGTATTTAGCTCAACTTGAAGTATGTTAGGATAACTTACCATGGGGTTTACTTATCATTGTCCATTACAGTCAGATTTCCAATGATATCTTCTATTTTTTCTTTGTAGAATTTTTCTTGCAAAATCCATCTATTTTTTTTCTGAGCAAATTTATTGGTCAATCTTGAAAAATCTGAACTTCTTTTTAGTGGAGATTCTCTTTGTCGACTCAATGTAGAATCTCATGCTTTCTTGTTTATAAATCTGACTGATAAGTCAGCTATCTAAAGTCTAGATAGATTATGTCCATAGCATTCCCACAGTCCATTTGGGAGGTTATCCAGTCAAAAAAATGAAATTAGATTAATCTGGCAGGATTTGTTCTTGAGAAATCTATGCTGGCTTCTAGTAATCACTGCATTGTCTTCAAGGTGTTTGAAGATGATAGGTGGTGGTTCTGTGAGTTCTTCTGCTAGCTCTTTTATGACTCTTAAAGAGAGATGAAGAAGAGGTGGCAAGATAACACAGAAAAACTATACAAGAAAGATCTTAATGTCCTTGATAACTACGATGGGGTGGTTGCTGACTTCGAGCCAGACATCCTGGCATGTGAAGTCAAATGGGCCTTAGGAAGTCTGAGCAACAACAAAGCTAGTGGAGGAGACAGTATTTCAGCTGAGCTATTCAAAATCTTAAAAGATGGTGCAGTAAAAGTGCTACACTCAATATTCCAGCAAACTTGGAAAACTCAACAGTGGCCACAGGATTGGAAAAGGTCAGTTTACATTCCAATTCCAAAGAAGGGCAATACCAAAGAATGTTCAAACTACCACACCATTGCACTCATTTCACATCCTAGCAAAGTGATGCTCAAAATCCTACAAGCTAGGCTCCAGCAGTATGTGGACTGAGAACTACCAGAAGTACAGGCAGTGTTTCGAAGCAGCAGAGGAACTAGAGATCAAATTGCGAACATACGCTGGATCATGGAGAAAGCTAGGGAGTTCCAGAAAAACATCTACTTCTGCTTCATTGATTACGCTAAAGCCTTTGATTGTGTGGATCATGACAAATTGTGGCAAGTTCTTAAAGAGATGGGAGTACCAGACCATCTTATTTGTCTCTTGAGAAACCTGCATGCGGGTCAAGATGCAACAGTGAGAACTACAACTAGAACTAGATCTCAGTGACCATGCACTATGGAAGCTATGAATTTTTGGATTATCTGGGGCATCTGCTGCATTTATGTGGTTCATGAATGAAATTTTCCAAGACTTCCTTGAATACTTCTTAATTGTATATTTAGATGACTTGCTAATCCTCAAAGGACCCTGCATTGCATGAACAACATGTCAGGGCTTTCCTCCAATGTTTGAAGAAAACAACCTGTAATGGTTTAAAGGGTTGTGTGTGTGTTCCTTTAAAGGTTGGTAAGTTTCAGAAGGGCAAGGGGGATAAAAGGGGGATGAGTGAGGAAGGTGATTGGCTGGTGACTGAGGGTGTGTGGGCAGAGCTTGGAGGTGTATGAGGAGAGAGAAATAGATCCTAGCAGTCTGTCAGCAGCTAACAGTCAGAGTTGGGGTCAGTCAGCGGTCTGCAGACTCCAAGGAGGCAGCCTTCTCATTAGAATCCCTTAGAGGGCTGCAGAAGGAATTTAGGATTCCCAAGGAAATGAAGGAAGTAGAATGCTTGGAGGACATATTAGTGACTAGAGAGAGTCAAACCCCGAAATTGTCAAGTATGATAAGGGTGTGAGAGATAGTAGTGGACAGAAACCAGAGTGCAGAAGAGGAAGGTTGAGCTGAGATAAATAGAATACAGACTGGTTAAGGTACATTCAGGAGAGAAAGGAGGATCTCTGCATTAGAAGCATTTCTAAAGGGAAAGAGTGCGATACCTCAGTCAGAAGTTGCTATTATACATTGTTTTATCCATTAAGGAAATAAGTTACTGAACATTTTGAAACCAATACGCTTGTTGTACAAATAAGGTTTATTTTGCTTATTGTTAACTCAGAGTCATAGGCTGTTTGAGTACGAGTGTCACATCGTCAGGACCACATAGTCCAATGAAGGAGCCTTATATCTTGGGCACTGTGCAGTGCAAGAAGTAAGATTGGAATTAAATTCCTGGTGGCAGCATTACATACCGAAAGAAAAGGAAATATCAAAGTAAGTTAAAGACACACCATACCCAACAAAATATAGGAATGTACTTGTGACACAACCTGCCAGCCAAATTAGAGAAATTTGAGTTCCATCTCACCATGTTGTTAAAAATGAACCTGGTTAAAGTACAAGTTGTTCTGTCCTGAGAGGTCCCCTCACACAAAGTGTGAGTTGGAATGGTTTCTGGACTTTGCTAAGGTCTGTTGCAACTTCATTCCTAATCACTTTCAGCTTGCGACCCCCTTGACTGATTTGCTTAAAGGCAAAGGGAGGTGGTTCGCCTGGTCTACCACAGCTGATGTTGCTGTCCAAGCTTATCACTTTTGCATCCAAAAACCTACTCCTGCATCCTCACACTGACCTCCCCTTGGAATTCAAACAGATGCCTCAGACAGAGCCCTGGGAGCTGTCCTGTACAAAGGGAGGGGGAAGGAGGGACCTCCAGCTGTGTGCTTTTTACTCCTAAACATTAACCCCATCAGAGCAGAACTAAGCTATCTAGGAAAAAGAACTTTTGGCCATTAAATCCACCCTGAAAACCTAGTGTCGCTTGCTGGAGGAGGCTGCCCACTCCCTTCTCATCCAAACTGACCACAAAAACCTGTAACACTTTCAAACAGCCAGACTACTGACAAGCATGATGGGCTTTGTTCATCACCCACTTTCATTTCTTTGGCTCAGATGCCCTCTCTTGCAAACCAGGGTACCTCAACAACTCAGTAGCTTGTCCCTCTCCTCTTTTGATCCTTTGCCCCGAATCCTCGGCTGTTATAGCTCCTGGTCATTCCTGAGTAGAAAAACTCTGCCAAGCTCATCAGAGTGATCTTTTATGCTAAGCAAACAGACAGAACAGGACTCAAGGACACTACCCCCAGCTCCTTTCTTCAGGTACAGCTTGCTCTACCATCACCAATGTCTCTACGTTCCCCTCTCTAAACAGCAGTGTGTTCTGTACCAATGCCACAATGCTCCTTCTGCAGGGCATTTCGGAACTTACATGGGGTTACACAAAACTTCTGGTGGCCACAGGTTCATCATGCTGTAAAAACGTATGTCCAGTCCTATCCTATCTGCCAACATGCCAAATTGCCACCCAGCACACCTGCCAGATTATTGTTCCCTGTGCCCACCCACCCCCTGTCCATGGCACACTGTCCATCTGGACTTTATTACAGACTTGCCTGTTTCTGCTGAATACAATGCTATTCTAGTGCTAACTGATCTCTTCACTAAGATCGCGCATCTCATATCCTGCTCCAGGCTCCTCTCTGTGAGGGCGACTGCGTCCCTATTTGTCCATCGTATTTATAGACTACATGGATGGCCCTAGGCTATAATCTCAGAGCAGGACTCCCAGTTTACTGTCCACTTTTTGACAGGAACTCCTCTCCCTACTCTGAGCAGACCTCCACTTATCCTGCACCCACCACCCCCAGTCCAACAGGCAAACTGCATGAACACCACTTCAGAAGGGCAGGTTGCTTACCTGTAACTGTTGTTCTTTGAGTAGTCACCTGTGCATTCCCACATATGGGTGCTGCACCTGCGTGGTGCCCATTTTCAGGAAGATTCTCCCAGCTGAAGTCACTCAGATTTGTGGAAGGACTCTGTGCAGGATTGGTAAAAGGCAAGCACCCTCCGTACATCTAGAGTGTGCAGCGATCATTCAATTGGAGATGAAGGTGACGAGAAAAAGGCCGGCAGAATGATGCCTTGGTTTAGACGGAATGCAGTGGATGCCTTTGGTAGGAATGAAGGATCCAGGAGCATGATGACCTTTTCTTTGTGGCAGTTCAAGTATGGAAGGTCTATTATAAGAGTACACAGTTCACTAGCTTTTCTTGCTGATGTGACAGACACCAAGAACAATGTTTTCCATGAAAGGAGTCTTAGGTCCATGGTTGTGAGTGATTCAGAAGCTGGTTTGGTTAATGCTTGGAGAACTACTGATAGACTCCACATGGGGACGAAGGACCCAATTGGAGGGTTTACGTTCTGGAAGGCCTTCATAAAGGACCATGCTAGTGGATGGGCGAAAACAGAGGAGCCATCAATGTAGCCTCTGTAGTGTGAGATCGCTAATAACTATAGTTTTATCGAAGTTGGTTTTAGTCCATCTTTATGTAGGGAATAGAGAAATTGTAAAATGATATGTATCAGGATGGTAGATGCCTTGAGTCCATGTTCTTTTCCAAAGTTCTTGAATTTTCTCCATTTAGTCACATAGATCACCCTGTATTTGGCCTTAATGCTGCTTGTACTATCAGCTGTATTTGTGGATCCAAATTGAATGTTTTAGGTGTCCATGGATCTGACAGGCCATCAATTTCACTGTCTGCAAGTCTGGGTGTAATATTCTCCCATGTTCCTTGGAAATGAGGTCCTTGGTCTGTGGTAGGTGAAGGTACGTCTGTTGTGAGGGATGTAGGAGAGTTGTAAACCAGGTCAGATGGGGCCACCAAGGGGTTATCGGAATGCAGGACATTTTGTCCTCCCTTATTTTCACTAATGTCCATAGAATTAGAGGTTAGATGGTGAGAATGCATAGAGGAATTAGATAGTGGGAACGCACAGAAAAGGGCTTTCTTCCACGAAACCATGAATGCATCCCTGAATGACCCCTTTCCTACTCCTGCTCTCAGACAGTTTTGTTCTGTTCCACAAGAAATAGGTCAACAGTCGGTGTGCCCTATCATTCGAGTAGTTCCTGATGGATGTGCCTGTGCAGTTCCCATTCATATGTTTGAAGGAGGTGTCTGCTGAGTGAATCCACTACCATGTTGTTGGTCCCTTCTACATGTACAGCTTGTAAATGGATGTAATGATCGATGCACCAGTTCCATATGCACAGTGTTAGATGGGCTAGAAGGGAAAATTTTGTTCCCCCTTGTTTGCTGATGTGAAACACGGTTGTCCTGTTGTCTGTGGCCACTTGCATATGTTTTCCAGTTAGGAGTCTTCAAAACAACAAGAGGGCTTTGAGTGCTGCGAGAAGTTCCAGGCAGTTGATGTGGCATTTCCGTTCTAACCCTTGCCATGTTCCTTGAGCTTGGTGTCCTGTACAATGTGCTCCCCATCCATTAGGGATGCATCCAAGACTGACTGTGAGATGGATCAATTCCATAAAGGAAGTCACAGTCTCGAGTTTACATGAGCTGAGCAGGGTTGTCCAAGCCAGGACACTGTGAAGGTCACTCATTCATAGGTTGTCCATAGGCTGAAGCAACTTGACAGCATATAAAAAGAACAAGAAAGGAAGGTGTCTCAAATACTCCCCTTTCCTTTCTTGGAAGAGGTCTGTTTTTAGCTCTTTTGATAGCTAATGCTGACACCAGAAATTTAAATTCCAATCTTACACATTAACCTGCCATAGTACTGGCTCCTTTCTTGGGCTATGTGGTCCTGAGGAGGAGACACCAGTATTCAAACAGCCCATGACTCTGAGTTAACAATAAACAAAATAAAGCTTTATTTGTACAATAAGCCTACTGGTTTCAAGATGTTCAGTAACTTTCTTCCTTAGTAAATAAAGCCACATATAATAAGAACCTCTGATAGAGGCATATCATTTTTTCCCTTCACCTTCCACACATGGCAGATCCTCCTTTCTCTCCTTCACTCAGGTTTCTGTCCGCTTCTATCTCTCACACCCTTATAACTGCACAACTGTAATGTGCTCTACATGGGGCTGCCCTTGAAGATGGTCCAGATACTTCAATTGGTTCAGAATAGAGCAGCCAGGTTGCTTGCAGGGATCAGCAGATGTACACACATAACGCTGGTCCTGTGCCATCTGCACTGGCTTCCAACTGAAGTCCGAGCCCAATTTCAGGTGCTAGTGATTACATACAAAGCCCTAAATGGCTTAGGACTTGGCTATTTGAAGGAGCGCCTCCTTCCATATATACCTGCCCATCCCCTAAGATCTGGAGTGGAGGTCCTTCTTCGGGAGCCCTCTTTGAAGGCAATCAGAAGAGTGGCTACCCAGAAAAGGGCCTTCTCTGCAGTGGCACCCCGGCTGTGGAAGTGGTGCCTCAGAGAGGTGCACCTGGTGCCAACACTTTTTTAATTCAGAGCCAGGCCAAAAGCTTTCTATTTTCCCAGCATTTTAAAAGTTAGTGTTGTTTTTAATGTTTATTGAACATATTATTGTGATGCTGTGTCTTATTTATTTATGTTATTGCTGCCTTGAGACACTGTAAAGGGCAGGATACAGAAATGATTGATAGCTAAATAAATAAATAAATAAAATAATATTTGGCAATATTAGGTTCTGACTCTTCCTAGTCTCTAATATGCCCTCTAATATTCCACTTCTTTCTTTAGAATCGTAAATGCTTTTCACAGCACTCAGTAGGATTCGAAGGAAAAGGCTGCCTCTTCAGACTGCAGACTCCTGACAACCACAATGCTGTTAACTGCTGACAGACCACAACTGACTGCAGAACGAGAAAAAAAAATGTGATGAAGGTAAGTAAAGAGCAAAGACGGAGATTCTGATCAGCAGATGTGACTTGTCTGTGCAGTCAAAAAGGAACTGAGGGAGAGCCCCACTCCCTTTCTTCCAGAGACCCAGAAGTGGCAGGGACGGGCTCCCATCCACTCTATAACACTGAGTTGTAGAAGTGTTTTCTCCAATCCAGGCCTTGCGCTGCGCGACAAAGCTCAGAAGTGTGACGCACACAGACTACACAGAAGAACTTTTCTTTCTCTCTCTCTCCACACACCTCCAAGCTCCGCCCATACTCCCAGTCACCAGCTGATCACCCAATTCATTCATCCCCCTCTTTTTCTCTCTTGCCCTTCTGAAACTTACTGACTTTTAAAGGAACACAAACATAGCACTTTAAGTCTTTACAGAGGATATAGGGTATTGTTGACTGCTCACGTTGCCCAGTCTAGGCTATTCCTAGACTCATGGGCATGCAAATAAAACTAGGTTTCCCAAATGTATCCCTAACCAGTTGCTTGACTCCAGTCCTAACTCCAAATTAAAGTCAGCATGTAGAAAGGCTGCATTGTTCGTGTTGACCATTCACTTTGCTAGGCCAGTCTAGCATTCCTCCAGGCCCGTGAACATCAAAGAGACGCAGGTTTCCCTAATCCCAGCCTTAATTTGAACCCAACCTTTATTTCTCTTATATATGTCCTATGCAGTAAGAAAATATTGACAAAGGCAGCAGTCAGGAAGTTCTTCTTGACCACTCACAGCATCTTTCCTATCAAGGTTATTTCCAGACTTCTACATGTGCTCAGAGACTGAAGTCTTCCTAAATCAAACTCTACCTGAAACTTACCTCCAATCATTACACCCAGGTATAATATTTTTACAGTTAGAAAACATGCACAAAGAAAGAAATCAGGATGTTCTTCTTGACTGCTCATTCATTCTTCCTAATAAAAGCTAGTTCTGTGTACCTAGCAATGCATGGCTTATTCCTAATCTTATCCTGAAGCTTAACCCCAGTGCTAACATAAATAAGGATTATACATGTTTGAAAAGCTTCCGTGGTCATGTGGCTGGCATGACTAAACACCAAGGCACAAGGAACTCTGTTGTCTTTCCCACTGAAATGGTACCTATTTATCTACTCACATTTGCATGCTTTCAAACTGCCAGGTAGGCAGAAGCTGGGACAAAGTGGTGGATGCTCACCCCAGCTGCACAGATTCGAACTGCCAACCTTCCAGTCATCAGCCCAGTGGGTCAGCAGTTTAGCCCGCTGTGCCACCCACATCCCTGATTGATCTAGCAACTACTTTATCATGGTTTCCATCCTTCCACCTTCCATCTCCCACTATGTTATCATACATTTCATCAGCCAATGTGCCTGAAATTCAATCCCAAGGTGCATTGCCTGCTTCTTCCTTATTGGTCCACACATAGAGACTGGATGGCTGGAGCAGCTCTTGCAGTTGCTGCTCTTGCCAGAGGTTTCAGTGTTAGTAACACACCGCAATTATAGAAACCATGAACCTGTGTTCAGACAACTCAGTAAGCCATGGTGCTATGGGGAAACACAACAAACCACTGTTTCTTATCCAGGTTTCTAAATAGCATACTTACCCTGATGAAATACAACATGATAGACTAACAGTGGTTAAAAAAACAACAACAACACCATGGCTTGTTATGTTTTCTGAACACAGCCAGTCTGTTCTATGATTTCCATGCAACACCATGATTTATCTTCTACCTGGAACCCAAAATCATGGTTTCCATGAACTCGGTATGCAGCTACCACAGAGTTACCTGGAAAGAGCGACAGCCGCAGGACCTGCACCACACATCCAGTATGTGATTGAATGTCAAGTGTTGTGGCTGATGGGATTTTTCCAATGGTGGGACGACTGAGTCACCGTGCTAGCATAATAACCACCTGTTCCTCTGTCAGTTACATCCAGGCAAAAAACCATGGACCTTGGAAGCCATGCAGAGGTTGCTTGTCGTAATGTATGAATCCAGTGACAATGGAAACCACATAGATTATTTTTCTGTCCTGGACACTGACCAGGGCCTTGAAAGAATTACTGTCTGAACTAGCAAGGCATCTCCCAGGTCAATCAGAAAACCATTTGGAGCCACCTCGCTCCAGGGCTGCTCCTTCACTCCTGTAGAGATTAGGAGCTCCCGTGAGTCTAAGCTAAACTCCCCCCAACCCCAATAGCCGGATCCTCCTCCTCCTGGACAGAACTGAAAACCAAGTCTACAGTATGCCTGCTCTATAAGTGGACACTTAATAACTTGGGGTAACTTCAACATGGCTAAGGAAAGTATGAAGTCTTAATTCACTCTTAATAAGGCAGTTCCTGTGTGGATGTTGGACTTGCCCATTCTTAGAGCCTCCAGTGTTACACCGATGACCCCCTTAGCCAGCTCATTAGGAAGACTGTTAGGCAGCAAGGTCTTTTTGGATGCATGACTAATGATGGGGAAAAAAGAATGCCTTTTATCAATTTAGTTAATGCATTAGTTTTAAACCTATCTAGGGAAAGTTGATCTAAGCTCAGTGATGCATTCTTCAGTTACCTCCATGCTTGACTGCTGTAATAGGCTTTCTGTGGGGCTGCTTTTGGAGACAATTCAGAAACATCTGGTGGCATGGGATAAACGCCACAAACACTCTTGTTGAAGTAAGAGGGGCAGAGCATTCTACCAGTTCTCTATCAGCTACAGTGGCTGCCAGAGTACAGAGCTCTACTCAAAGTGTTTGTTTTGCTGTCTAAAGCCTTTGTGGAAGCCCCTACTCCACTCTGGAATTTCCTTCTGAGAGATTTATCTGTGGCTGCTTTGAAAAGAGATTTAAAATATGCTCACTCTTTGGTAAATGGGTCTGAGACTGTATAGCTGTATGAAACAACTTTGATTGATAGATGGATTATCATCTTTGGCTTTTTGGTAAAACCTTGGTAATAGTAGCATTTGCTACTATTAGATATTTGAAATTAGCATTTGCTAATTTATAGTAGCATTTGCTACTATTAGATATTTGAAATTAAACTACACTACAGAGCTTCTGAATGCTTGCTTTCACAAAGCTTTAACCATAATTTGAATTTACATCATTTGAATCTGTAAGTCATTTTGGGAAAACCATGTGGAAAGATGAATAAGAATGATAATAAGTAAATACATCATTTGCAGGCCTGCCCCAACATGGAGTGATTATGCTGCACATTTATTCTTAATATCCTAATGTTGGTGCTCCTCCTTACCCTGCTTTGCTTCTACATGCATTTACAAACTGGCAAGACGAAGTCCCAAGAACGGCCTCTGTCTCTGGTTCCCTATTATCCACTCTACAATTTAAATGACTAAAACATCAAAACACAATTGGCAAGAAATGAAACCAGTCTTCTTGAAATTAGTTGTATGGGGTAAACTGTCCCCATAACTAACTGTGACTGTGCTCCAGATGCACTATGATTCATGGGAGGAGGACAGAGTTACTCTGCTTCAGTTGGACCGCGTGGGCAGATACAAAACAGATGTTTAACCTTTATCTCAGTATCTGCAGAGACAAAAGGAGCAGGGCAGGCAGGCAAAGATCAAGCAAGAGAAAACAGCAGCTGAGGATCATGGAAATGCAGACATCTTCCAAAGTCAGTTGAGAAGAGGGGAGGGGAGGGAGGGGAGGGGAGGAAACCAGTCAGGTGTTTTATTATGAACTAACTGCCATACAGTCTGTTACATTAAAAAAATACTGCAGGAAATCGCCATCACCACAGAGAGACAGGACGTGGAAGGGCAGAGAGGGAGCCCTCTGAAACATGCCTTCCTGGCCTGGAGAGGGAAATCTCTCTGGCATTTCCTTGCTGCAAAGAGGAGTTGCTGGTGAGTTTGGGTGTGGGAGTGGGTGGGTAGAGATATTTGTGGTTTTTCCACTCTCATGGGAGTCCCGCACCCCTGACCCCCGTGAATGTGGAGGGCTGACTCTACATGATCTGACTTGCATACAAATTTGACTTAAAAATGAATTTCCATTTTCTCAGGAACAGAAAAGTTCACAATCCAGAGACTATACAGAAGAATATAGACAGGGGAGTAGACTTTGATTCAGAAAAGTTAGTAGCTTCAAGAACCCATGTCTGGCTTAAGAGAGAGCATGACCCCTTGTGACAACACTACTCTGTAGTCCCCAAATCAGAGGTGGAGTGCTAGAGATCATCATACAAATTCCTTGAAACCTACTTAATGCATCTAACACCACAAGGCTTTCCAATTATTAGTTGGCTCTGAACCATTTGGTCTATTGATCTGACCAAATTGTCCCACAGTCTCATGCCCACCAGGTGTCCACCAGGCACCCAATGGACAGTCTTTGCTGCTGCCCAGAGCATGGAGCATTGGAAGAAAAAGCAGCTGGCAGTGGAAAGCCCCTCCTGGATTAGTATCGGGTGGGGGGCTAATTATCTTCACACAATTAGTATCTGGTGCTGGTGTATGGGCCCACATAACACCAATTCTATATGAACTACATTGGTTACAATTTAAACCCAGGCCCATTAAGATCGGGCGGAGAGGCCCTTCTCAAGGAGGTGAGAAGGTTAGTAAAGAGAAGAAGGGTCTTTTCAGTAACTGCCCTCCACCTGTGGAATAGGCCCTCCAGAGAAGTTTGCTTGGTGCCAACTGTGCTCTCATTTTGGTGCCAACTCCCCCACACCACCCTCAGCATCACAGGGTCTGAGCTTCTAGAAATCTGTCAGATTTGGCGACCTTGGGTGTACATTAAGAATGTGATCAAATACAGCCCAGAAGATAACCTAGTCTGCATGCCCAAAATGAGGCCTACTTGAAGTAGCCAAGGTAGTTGTTAGCTATCTGGGTAACACTGCATGCTCAGAGTCATGCTCACATTGGATTAATGGGCATCAGGCACTGACGTGCCTGTGCGCTTCACTAACCACACGTGCTTCCCCCCACATCTAGTAGAGACAACTGCACTTCCTTCTCTGGCCTTCTTTAAAGAAAGAGGTGTGTGGCTGGCTCCCTTCCAGTCCTGCTAACCTAGTGGACTCTAAGATGCACCTGCATGCAAGACTCTGGTGTTTTCTGTGTACAATAAAACCCTTTTGTTGTTATGGCTAGTATGTATTTTAATCCTGAAGAGCCTTCTGGGTCCTCAAAGGCCACATGGTGAATGATCTTGCAGTTGAGTAGGTTAGAATAAGTGTATGCATATAATCCTCCTGCCAGTCAGTGGTCACCTTTCTTGCTTTATGTGCGCTTTTCATCCTTTTCTGTATATATTGCACTCAAACCACTCCATAAGAAAGTACAGCAACAAAACACTAAATCAATCAATAATGCTTTGCTTTCCAAAAGAGAATCAAAAACAGCTTCTTAATGACAACTCATAATTATGCTTTCCTCCCAAGTGGGGAGCAAGGGTTTGTGCAACGCAAAAAAGAACACATTAAAGGAAATAGTGGGACGGGCCTGAAAGAACAACCAGAGGGATGCAATTTTGCACTTGTGGGGGTGTACATGCAGTTCAGCGGCTTCGATACATTGTGGAAACGTCTCAGCTTAGGGAAAATCAGGCCCCGTGCAACTGCAGAGGCAGTTCCGCCTTGTTTCTTCCCAACCCTATACCTCAGTCAATGCTTTGCTCCCAAGTGGGGAGCAAGAGGTTTGTGTACTGCAAAAAAGAACAATTAAAGGAAATAGTGAGACAGGCCTAAAATCAGCCCAATGGGACCTGCAAGATGGCCTGGAATCTCTGGCAAGATGCAGACATGCCACATTCCCAGGGAAAGAGTTCCGAGAAATCGGTTTTCAGCTTAGGGGTGCAATCCTTGGAGACTGAGCCTGGAGACTCGCATTTGCGCATCAATGAGATAGGCAAGCAATCAGGCAAACAAACCTTTTAAGTTCTTTTTACACGCAATGTCTTTAATTGGTGGGAGGGAGGGAGGGAGGGAGGGAGGGATAGCTCGACAGACAGACACATGGGTGGGTGTAGTGGATAAATATTTGGAAGTGAAAAGGGTTGATGGAGGGAAGGGGCGATGAAGGGTGTAGCTGAAGCGGAGGTTCTCTTCAGGCCCTCCTTCTGCACCTCACCTGAGGGCAAGAGAAGAAAGGCAGGATGAGAAGGCGGGCCTACACTTCCAGTGGTAGAGTCAGGGCCAGGCAAGAGCTACATGATGGCCAGAGTGTGGCTCAGCCGCCGCCCTGTGCTCACACGCCACAAAGGCCATTGCGGGGCAACTCCCCGCTCTCAGTAAGGAACCATCCCGTGCTGTTGCTGGGTCCTTGGTGAGTTAAGCTGCCAGAAGGCCTGCCATCATTCGTGCAGCCTGCAGGTCCAGGAGGGGCAAGAGGAGGAGAAGGGGGAGCCGCGACCTCAGCAGGAGATGGCTTAATGTGAGCGTGTGTGGAAAGGGGGCTTTGGCACGAGCCGCAGGCCGTGAGGTGGGGACATCTTGCAGCCACACAGTCACAGAGATTCCAGGCCCCCTTGGCAACAGCCAGAAAAACAGGGAACTCCTGCCCGCTTCATATGCTGGCCCTTTCTTGTTGCTCCAGCTGCTTTCACTCCTCGTGTCACACACAATCTCCGTTCTCAGGATCAGCCCGTCCTGAGTCAGGGCCCCCGTCTGCATGCTCCTTCTGGCTTGGAAAGGAGCGGGTGCCACGGGCTGGATCCCCCTCTCCCCGGGGGCGGCTGCTGGCCCCTTTCAGCCCCGGCAGCTTGGCTGCTTTGAGGAAAGTGATACATGTGTTGGTGACTTCCCGACTTGACTTCTGCAACGCTCTCTACGTGGGGCTGCCCTTGAAGATGGTCTGGATACTTCAATTGGTTCAAAATAGAGCTGCCAGGGTACTGACAGGGACTGGGCATTATGCTCATATGACCCCAGTTCTCCGTCAGCTACACTGGCTCCCCATTGAAGTCCGGGCCCAATTCAAGGTGTTGGTTATGACCGATAAAGCCCTAAACAGCTTGGGCCCTGTTTACCTGAAGGAGCGCTTACGTCTGTACTTGCCCGCCCGCCCCATGAGATCGGCGGGAGAGGCCCTTCTCCGAGAACCCTCCGTGAAGGATATTAGGAGGGTGAGTACTTGGAGAAGGGCTTTCTCTGCGGTGGCGCCCAACCTATGGAACACGCTCCCCAGAGAGGTCCGCCTGGTGCCATCGTTATTTGTTTTTCGGTGCCAGGCGAAGACCTTTTTATTCAAACGCTATTTTAATTGTTAGCATTTTTTATTAGTTTTAATTTTTGGCCAGGGCGACTCAGATTATTATTTTTATATTTATTAATATTGAATTATTTACTGTTAATTTGAATTATTATTTTTTATGTATGTATGTTTAATGTATGTGAGCCGCCCTGAGGTTTTGGCGATGGGGCAGCATAGAAATGTGCTAAATAAATAAATAAATGAACCACCTGCAGGCACCCCAAGGCTCCTGTGGGAGCCTCCCGCAAGGACCGTGCCAGGGGAGCAGCGGTGGGGAGGGCTCCTTCCTCTCATGGACGCCTGCTCCCCCCATCAGTCCTCCTGCTCAGAGGTGTCCGTCTCATGGGAGGACGATGGGTCCTCGTCCTCACTGAACTCCAGCGCACTAGATGATGAGATCGACAGGTCCCCCGGCTGGGTGACCTTGACGCTACGGGGGAGGGAAGCAGACTCCATGTCCCAACAGGAACATGGCCTTCTTTCCTCAGAGAGCGAGCGGGACATCAGAGGAAGCACTTGGACAGGTGAGTGGGACTTCCCAGGTGCTGGTGTCAGTCTTGAAAGCCATGAACAGCTCGAGGCCAGGACTCAGGGAAGGACCCAGGGCCACGAGCCACTTTGGTTGGCCTCCTGCAGAACCTCGCACCAAGAGAAGCGATGTTGGCAGGCACAGAATTCCCTCTCCCTCTCCCTGCTTGGATCTCCAACCTCGTGGGCACAGCAGCCCCCAGTGTGCCATTGGAGGGACAAGCCAGACCTGCCCCCACATTTCATGCCGAGGATGCCAGCCACTCTGCTCCCTCCTTCCTGCTCCTCCATGGCTCCCGCCAGTGCTTCCGAGGCCTCCCCACACCCACTGCCGCCTTTCTGCTTGCTCCTGAAGGCTGGGCTGAGGCTGGTAACCCGTGGGGATCCCCCGGGCTGCTGACCCTCCCCTTGGGTGCAGGCACGGAGTGCCCCCTTGGTGCGAGGCCATGGCACTCCTGCGCCCCACTGAGGGGATTCCATGAGGAAGAGCCACTCCCAAGCCTTTCCTGAGAGACCTGGGCAGCGACTCACCTGGCAACGGGCATCTCCGAGGGGGCTCTGTACTGGTCTCCGGCGAGGGTGGGGACGCTTCCTCCTGGGCCTCCACCTCTGGGCCTTCGGAATCAGCTCCAGAGGTCGGCGGTCTTGGCTCGTTGCCCACATGGACTGAGCCCTTGCCCACACAGAGGAAGGAGCACCTGGGCTGCCAACCCTGTGCTGCTTGGATGGCCGGCCTGCCAGGCAGGGGCTGGACTCTGTTCCTCCGCAGAAAACATGTCCAAGGCCAAGCCCTGTGGTCGATCCTGGGTCCCTCTGCAGCAGCTCCACGTGGCCCACTACTTCCCTCCTGTGCCGGGCAGACTGCCTCCCCGGGTACGGAGAAACTTCTTCAGCTTGGAAAAGCTGGGGGAAAGGAAGAAGAGGAGAAATGTGGCTTGCGTGACTAGGCTGAGTTTAGGCCATTTCCACAGGGAGGCTAACTCTGGATTTGCCCTCCTCCTGCCATTTCTTAAAGCTTGGGGGAACTGTGTGGGTCCTGGGGCAACGGACAGTGGTCATGGCTCCACCACAGGACTCCATGATTGTAAGAGAGACGGGCAAGATGCAAAGACCCTTCTGGATCAGAGGCACCTAAACCCAGGGAGTGGAGTGACCAACACAAGCAATTCCTGGACAGGGGACAAGGAAGGTTGGCGGTTCCCAGGTCTGCCGGCAGGCTGCCCAGCAGGACTGGGCTCGGCACCTCCCTGGCTTCGTCCCATTGCCGGATCACCTCCATCCTCTAATGGGGGGATGCCGAGAATTTCTTAGGGCATTTTATCTGCTCTTGCACCTGAACCTCTGTCTCGATTGACTGCAATCGCTATGTGTCTACTGCTCTTGCTTTGCAGGGTGTAGTATCTCTCCTTTGCTGATTTATTCGTATGTTGCCCACTAATCCAGGTGGGTTCTCTAGGTGGCTTACATAAAATACTAAAGCCAACAACAACAACAACAACACCATGTTTCAGGGCTGTTTATATGAAGCTCCTGCTTTTCTTGTCTCTGCGTTCCCAGCTTTAATCGTTAGCCACCCAAAGAGCTCCAGGCTGTCGGGCAGCAGAAACCGGCACTGGATGACAAGCGAACCAATGCATAATCGGATCGACCGGAGACTTGGCAGTGGTGGGACCTGTGTGAGAGGCCCTCGCGGGGCACCCTGTGAAGAGGCCGCCGGGTGATGGGGGCCTCCCTCGGCTCTCCGCGCGGCTCTGGCAGGGAGAACTGCCGTGGCCGGGTGGCAGGAGCCGGGCCAGGCTGAGGGGAGGCTGCCCACGCTGCCCAGAGGCCGATCCACATCCTGCATGCGCCTCATCCACCGGGCAGACACGCCGGATCGCTGCCTCACCAGAGCGAGCAGGAAGCAGCCAGCGCGTCCCCCTCTGGGAAGGCCTCCCTCTGCCCCGGGCTCCCCTGTGGGGCTGGGGCCGTGGCTGTGGGGAGCCTGTCCCAATGGCCGCAGGGGCGCCGTGGCAACAGGCGCACAGCAACCGCCCAGCTCCACCCCCTCTGGGCAGGGCCCCGCCGAGACAGGCTGCTGTTCCAGGGAGAGGCCTGCGTGCCCCGTACAGCGGTGTGGGAGCCGCCCCTGGACCGGAGCCGGCAAGCACGCTGGGGTGGCCTTGCACGCCCGGCGAGTATCAGGAGCCCCGAACACTGGCCTGGCCCCTGCGCAGCTCGCCTTGCACGCCCACGCGGTGGGTGTCTGGAACGTGCCTCCCGGAGCGTTTGCCTCACGCCTCATCACCGGATGTACCGGTGTATAACATGACCACAGAAAAGCGAAAGAGTGAAGCAAACTGGAGGGTCGTCTTCTGTGCCGGACGGACGACACACGGCAGGAATATCAGCCTCATCTTTTACACCGGCATATAGGGCATTTCTCCACAAGTGCAGAAATTCACGCCGTTGTTCCCCACAGAGCATCGTGTCCTGTGGTCGTATCACGCCCAGCACGTTCCCATGCCGTGTTGCATGACAGACACAGGCCCTGTCCCTTGGGGCAGGTCACACGGATGTAGGGCATCCCGAGCCACACGCTCCACCTGCCACACGTGCCACAACATTCAATGCGGGGTCACAGGGTCACAAGTACCCTGTGGGTGGGGGAGAAAGAGGCTGCCCCCACCAAAATACAAGTGTGGTGCCTTTAAGCCAGCAGTCTGCTGAAAGCGGATGTTTCCTCATTCAGGGATTCGGGGATGTGCCATCCCCAGTAGACTCGGGAATGGGAGCAGCAGCATCGGAAGCCAGCTCCCTCTGCTTGCCACTCTGGGGCTGTGCCAGATTGGTCCCGATGAAGGAGCTCATGCTTCTGAAAGGCATGGAGCCCACAACGATATGGCCAGGATGTGGAGGAATGGGTTTTAGGGGAGGCCCCCCACCGGATTCCCTGTGCTGGGCTCCCGGGACTCTCTCCCCCTTCGTCACGCACCTGATTTCAGGTCCCTGTCCAGCATGCCCAGGGATCCAGCCCACATGCTGCATGAGCAGCACCCCCCACACACCCCATGCACACACACCCCATGCAGCAGCCTCTGTTTGCATTGCATGCACGAGGCGAGAGAAGGTTGCTGGCTGCTCCACCTGCATTCATTGTTGAGCCTTCACAAATTCCTCATGGCTTGGCTCCCTTATTGAAGAAAACTTTCCTATTTAGCACTTGGGCAGGCAAGTGGGACATTCCAAGGGCTGGTGCCAATTGTGAAGGCCATGAAGAGCTCGAGGCCAGGACTTCTGAAGGACCTCCTCCTCCCTCTCCCCCATATGGACCTGCCGCTGGACTAAGAGCCTCTTTGGTTGGCCTTCTGCAGAACCTCACATCTCAATATGAAAAGAGCAAAACAACTTGTTACTCACAGGAAGAGAAAGAGGCATGCTCTGGCCTAGGAGGATGCACCAACAGCAGTCTGAGAGCCACTTTTAAAGAGCAGCACCGGACGACAAACCAGTCCTCGTTCCCTGGCATTGACAGAAAGCGTATGAAACAGCTCCAGGTCTCAAGGCACAAGTGAATCCCTGTCCTGTGGGACACCTGGCTGAGTGAGCCACAACATGTGCCGTCTCTTTGCTCTTCATTAGTGTGTAATGTGTGAACCCTGTTGAGTTGTGTGAAGAAAGTGAAAAGGGAGGAGAAACATTGTATGTGGGGAGATCTCACACTTGCAGCTGCCATGTCACAGGCCTTGCGGACAAGTTAGCCAGTAGCAAGGGCCCAGCAAGCCCTGGCAGTGGTGGCAGCATTGGCCCATTCAGAGTACAGGCACCCCAGCACCTGCAATGTGAGCATGAGGTTTGTGATGCTTACCTCCAACAGACTCTGCTAGTGAGGGGAGCTGACGCCCTGCTGGCAAAATGCCCATCCTCCCTCCAGTCTTTTTCCCCCCTCAACATAGCACATCTCCAGTATCACAGGCAGGCTGTGAGAAAAGCAGCTGGGTCAGTAAGGATTGGGAAGGGAGCAAGACAAGGCTGGGCTTAGCTCCCCTCACCCATCTTCAGCCTTTCCTTCTTTTCTCATTTTGGTAAAAGGCAACCTCCCCACATAAGCACCACCCTCCATTTATATGTGAATAATACAGACAGGTGAATAGTAACTGGAGTTCTGTCCTGCCTAGTCTGGCCCTGGGAACCAGTGTTTTTGTCACTTCACATAGCCTACTCCAAGCCTACCTTCAGATCCAAGCACATTAATTGTTTCTATCTGGGAACCAAAGAGCCAAGCAGAAACAGTAAAAATGCAGGAGGATAAAGTGTAAGGTCATGAGTTTGGTGGCTAAATGTGGAGGCATCTTCAAGCACTGCCAAACTAAAACTGAGTGTATATGTTCCATCAAAATATAGTATCTAAAATAAACAACCTCAAGAGCTCTTTGTAGACTCCCAAGTCTTTGGCAAGCCCAAATGTTGCTCTCCACTTCCTACAGCTCAAGCTATTTGCTTGCCATGCTGGCTTGTAACTCTGTGTACATGTCCGTGATGGCCATCACAGATGTGCATTCATTTCTCTTTACAGCTCCTTTGCCTGATGCTGAAATGCCATATGCACATCCCAACATACTCTTGCAGGCGCCATCCGGCTGGATCAAGTGCTGCCATCCAAAACAGGGCAGAGTGCAGAAATGGTTCCCTTAGTGTAATGGGGATGCACGCAAGTATTGCTGCTGCTCATCTATACCATGCAATAGCCAAAGCTCTCTGGGTGGTTCACAACAGCAGGTAAGACACAATAAAATGTAGTAACATGCAGAAGCCTGCGACGGCACCGACCATGCTCCCAGAGTAAGCATTCCATTTTGCAAAGATGGTGCATTGCACATGTATCCCTTTTGACAGCCAAGTGTGTATCAAGACACAGGGAAAGTGGCCAAGCATTCAGTAGTCTTTCCTTCCAGTGAGCACTCATATGCATGCAGAGAGCGTGGAAGTAACATCGCCACAGCCATAATTCTATAAAGCGAAAACTAAACCAAACACACAAATGATAGAAATGCACAGGAGTTCGGAACTGTGCAAAGGCCTGAAGGGACGACTTGGCATGCAGGCCTGAAGGGAAGGATGCTAGGCCTGGAGGGATGACTTGGCATGCAGTCTTCAGCACACTTTCTTGTGATAAAGCCCCACTGCACCGAAAGGGCATGCTTCAGAGCAAAATGCTCCCAGCTGCACTGAAAGAGTCCTGAGATCTCATGTGGATAGTACTTAGGGAACCAATTGGTGATAGGGTTGGAGGAAGGGGTAGTCTGGGTCCAGAAAATGGAGTTGGAAGCTTGTAAGATTGAGAGCAAGATGGCAGGAGGAAAGGGCAGAGGTAATGGAGGTGAGTTTAGAAGGAACTCCTAAAGTGAGAAATCTGAGAAATAAAATGAGGTAGAGACAGTGTGGTGAGAATAAGAGGAAAACAATAGTCACCCTGGAATATTAGAAGACTTGCCAAATAAATTAATAGTTAGAAGATGTACAAAACTAGCTAAATGATTCCATCTGGATGTCTTTTTTAATGTGCTTTGCTTTATAAGAGCTACATCAAGAACATATTATATGGCATATCATTCCATCTTTCCCGCTTTGCTATTGCATCATATTGTACTACTTAATACAAATTCTTTGATAAATGAAGAAGACTGCCTGAACATTTCCCACCCTTTATATGCAAGGATACTGTTGCCTACAATTGTTAATTAATCTCTGTAGGTGTAATTATTTCATCTTTCTGTTCCCTTATCATTTCTGTACCGTATCACAGGATACTTCTACATGAAATGGTTCTTCATAGCCATGGATCAGCTGTTAATGATATTCCTCACCATTTATAAATGTATAAATCTGTATAAAACACTTCTGAATTTTCTTACCTTGCAAACCCTTTGCTGAAAAATCGAAAATGAAACAAGAAATCATGCCAGAAGATGAGAGCCCTCTCAGGTTGGAAGGCACTGGGGAAGAGCAAAGGCCAGGTGCGATTGCTAATGGCACAAACAGATCAAAGCTGAAAGGGAATCTCATGGCTGAGATGCACAGAGGCAAAAGGAAGTCTGATGCTACACAACACATACAGTTGGAACACAATGTGAGAAGTATGAATCAAAGCAAACTGGAAACAGTAAAGTCAAAAATGGATGGCTAAACATCATAGTAAACTAAGTAGACTGCAATAGGACATTTTCATTTAAACAAACACACATCGTTTTACTCTGGAAATGACGAACTCAGAAGAAACTGAGCCATGATACAGCGTAGGTAGTAAGGGGGCATAATGCAAACTCTGACCAAATATTATTAATCTGAATTCTCAGAAAACTTATCAACATAACCCTCACTTAAGACTACACTCCAACAACATGCTGAAGAAGAAACTGAAAATTTCTATGCAGGCATAGCAACGCAAGACATATTGAAAGGACGAAGAAACCAATGGCCTACTCAGTGTAGGATTCCAAATGGCTGTTCAGCTTCCTCTTGAATGCATACGGGATTGCTCACAACCTCCCCAGACCATTGGCTTCATTGCTGCATTGCTCTAACCACCAGGAGGTTCTTCCTGATGTTTAGCCAGAACCTAGCTTCCTACAACTTGACCCTGCTATTGAGTGTCCTGCACTCAGGGACAATCAAGAACAGATCCTGTCCTTCCTCTTTGTGACAGCCTTTCAAGTCTTTCAGAGTGCTAGCCTCGATCTTCTGTTCTTGTGGCTAAGCATGCCCAGTTCTTTCAGTCTCTCCTCTTAGGGCTTTGTTTCCATTCCCATGATCAGCCTTGTTGCCCTACTCTGAACCCATTCCTGCTTGTCTGCATCTCTCTCAAAGCATGGTGCCCAGAACTGGATACGGTACTCCAGATTAGGACTTAGCAGTGCTGAGTAAAGAGGAGCTAGTACTTCATGTGATTTGGAAGTGATACTTCTATTAATGCAGCCTAAAAGAGCATTTGCCCCTTTTGCAGCCACATCATGATGTTGACTCATATTCAGCTTGCAGTCTACAACAATCACAAGATCCTTCACACCTGCAGGATTATTGAGCCGAGCATCCCCCATCTTGTAAGTATGCATTTCATAATCATAACTGAATGGAACAGACAAGTAGAAAACGAAGCAGAATCCAATGTTGTGAGGGAATCATTCTGTTTATCTCAAATGCATACCTCAGGCAACTGATCAGATGACTGCACCCATGAGCATCACCAGATGGCCAATATATAAATTAAATAATGGCATAATTGAAAGTAAGAGATGGAAAAGCTCTCTTCTTGCTTCCAAAACAAGACCAGACTGCATGAATTAATATAAACTAGAGTAAAGCTGAAAAAGATCACTGATAGAAGCGTAGTGCCAAAATAAATTCATATAACATAGATTCAACTGACTGTGAATCAGAAGAGTGGTGGTCTGAAAGCAGAGATATTGTTAGAGAAGAACACAAAAAGATAATTCTTGTAGCAAAAATAAAAGAGGGGGTGGAGCCTAGATGGATGGCAGAAAAACCTACTTGCTAGGGAAAGACCAGGAGCAAAATCAAAAGGTGATGGAAATAGGGCCAGAATCTTGAATGGAACTTTCCAGTGACTATCATATAGAGACAAATGACCAGTGTAAAGAAACAGAAGAGAACAACAAAGGAGTTAAAACAAGAAACCTATTCTAGAAGATCCAAGAAATCAAAGGGAAACTCAAACCTAGATTAGGAAAACTGAAAGACCAGCAGGGGACCATACTATCTGACCAGGGCAAAATAAAGAGAAGGTGGTAACAGTATACAGAAGAACTGTACAGAAGAGATAAAAGGCTGACAAATACCTTCAAAGGGGAATCCTACAGTACTTCTAAAACCTGGAATATTAGAAAGTGAAGTAAAAGGCGCTTGGAAAGAATAATGCAACCGGAGTAGAGAGGAGTACCAATAGAACTTCTCCAAGCAGCAGCAACTGGACTGGTCCAAATCCTAACATGCCAATGAATATGGAAAACAAGCAAGGCTGCACAGACTGGAAATGGTCAATATATATTCCAAACCCCAAGAAAAGAGATGCTGAGGAGTGCAGCAACTATAGGACAATTGCTCTAATTTCCCATGCAAGTTGCAACAATAAATTTTACCTTATTTGGTGTGAGAAATGCCAGACATTCAGGCTGGATTCTGAAAATAAAGAGGCACTTGAGATCATATTACAAATATATGTGAGCTACTGGAGTGCATCAAAGAATTTTAGAAAAGCAGTCTATGCTGATAGAGAGCCAACATGGTGTCATGGTGAAGAGTGCAGCACTGGGACTCAGGTGACCTGGGCTCTAGTCCCTGCTCAGCCATGGAGTCAACAGGTGACTTTGGACCAATCACAGACTCTCAGCCCAACCTACCTCGCATGGTTGTTGTTCTGAAGATAAGATTGGGAGCAGGAGGAGAATGATGTAAGCCGCTCTGAGCTCATTGTAAGAAAAAAGAGGGATATAAACCAAAGGAAGGAAGGAAATGCTGCATAGATTACAGTGAAGCCTTTGACTGTGTGGATCATGAGAAGCTATGGATGGTCCTGAAAGGAGGTGCCTCAACATCTCATCGTCCTGATGTGTAACCTGTATGCAGAGCAGATCATAAAGAAAGCTGGATTAGCATCAGAGGAAGAAAGAATGAAAATTGGTGGAAGATACTGAAATAATTTAAGATATGCAGATGAGACTATCTTACTGTCAGAAAGCAGCAATGAGTTGAAATGACTACTGATGAAAATGAAAGAAGAAAGTACAAAAGCAGTACTAAAACTAAACATTAGGAAAATAAAAATCACGACTACAGAAGAATAAACAGCTTTACGGTCAGCAGTGAAGAAAATGAAATTGTAAAAGATTTTGCATACCTTAGCTCAATCATCAATTCAAAGGGAGACACCAGCCAAGAAATTGGAAGAAGACTGAGACTTGTAAGGGAAATAATGAAAGTATCATAAGGACATTTCACTGAGGATGAAGGTCAAGCTCATTCATACTGTTGTATTCCTATTCTTGATGCAAATAGAGAGCCAGGAGGATGGGAAAGCTGGAGAAGAAAACTGTTGCATTCGAAACATTGTGCTGGAGGAGAGCTTCATGAATACTCTGCACTACCAGAAAGACAAAAAAGTTCGGGAGTCCTTTCAAACTAGGGATTTCCTTGAAAATGTCAACACAAAACAAAAATGTCAAAACAAAAGCTGTTGTACTTTGGGCACAGCATAAGAAGGGAAGACTCATTAGAGAAGATAATTATGCTCGGGGAAGCCAAAGTCTATGACCAACTATGAGATGACTTGATTTCGTAAAGGAAAACATAGTCTTGCATTTAACAAGAGCTGAGCAGGGCTGTCAAGGCCAGAACTCTGTGGAGGGCACTCATTCGTAGGGTCACCATCAGTCAGAGACAGCTTGACAGCATGCAACTACAATAAGAAAGGAAGTGCTCAGTGTGTTCTTGCTGACCACACACATTGTTTGCCTGATCTAGCCTATTTGCAGGCCCATGGATATGGAATTGAAATTAGGTTTCCCAAATGTGTCCTTAGCTTGATGCTTGATCCAATCCTAAAACCAAGGTAAATTGGTTATACATTCCAGCATTATTTAAAAATGCTGCATTCTGGGTATTCTTTCTGACCATTCACTTTCACTGGCCAGACTAGCCTACTATATGAGTTTAAGAATTGAGCAAGTTTGTCATTTTGAGGGCAATCATTTGAGGGCAGTGTCTCCATAAATCGGAAATAAATTGATAGTACATAACCGCAAAAATTATATGCTGCTTTTTTCCTGCAAGGACCCCAGGGCAAATTACATAATTCTCAGTCTCTTTTGTTTCAGTCTTTTCAACAATGCTGTGAGGTAGTTTAAGCTAAGAGTCAGTGATTCGCTCAAAGTCACCCTGTGAGCTTCTTCACTTAGGGGGGAACTAGAACCCAGATCACCCGAGTTCCTGCCCATGGTTCTCACCACACTGGCTACACAGCTAGAACATCCAGAAAGCTACACTCACAGTATATTGTTGTCATCCTGTAAGGCAGACCACTATTATCATTCCCATTTTGCAGTGGGGATGCCTGGATCAGACTGTTTGCAAAAGGTTACATAGTGAATTCATAGCAGAGATGAAATTCAAACCAAGGGTAATCTACTGTGAAGCTTGATCTCTTGTCGACTATGCCACACCAACAATATAACTGCTATAAATACAATCCATGTATCAAACGGTAATGATTCTTTTTCATTATTATACTTAGATTGGTTACTTTGCCTTATAGAAAAGCATAGTCCTTATAGAAAAGCAAAGTGACTGATCATTTTGAGCTAAACCTGAAGTGCAGTGGATGGAAATACTACAGATGTGTTTGGTCCAAACATCTGTAGGAAAATCATCAGCTGCAAATATGGGGCCCACATTTACCACCAGCAAAACTACATGGGGCTATCGAGACATACTACTCTATGACCTTTGGTGGAGGTGAACATAGTCACACAGGACAAACTGCAGGGCATGAGGCAGAGTTGCCATGAAGGCATGGCTGTGCCTCTCCCTCGAAAAGAGAACAAACATCCTTCAAATGTATTATCTCAAGTGAGGTGCCCTCTTCCACGTCTCCCTACACTGGAAAACATTCCCCTACATTCCAGAATCTAAGCATGTGAAGTTAACTGGTATAAAATGATATAATTGCATGAATATTAATATGCTAACTGAAGAGCTCCTAGAAAGAAGAAATAGCCCAGTGGTGAAATGCTATGCATGAAGTTGGCAAATATAGGTAACCTTCAGTGTAGCTGTGTTTGGCAGGGATACGTTTCAGCATTCTCACTCTCGCTCCCCCTCCCGCCCTCCCTTACTCAAATGGTGTATCAAGAAAGAAATGATTCACAAAGACGGTCCCAGCATCCGGTGTCCCAGTGATTTGTCCAGCTGGCCAAAGAAGTGGAATCTTAGCCAGAGCTCTCAGTGACATTATGGAATCTGCCAAAAAGCGCTGGAAAAGAGATTTCATCTTTTTCACTCCACATCTCCTAACTGGAAAGAAAAGGTCAAATGCTTCTGAAATATGAAAAATAAAATAAAGCAAGAGCTGCTAGTTAATTACCATATCTGAAAAACCATTCTTCTCAGCTTATGTTGACAAAAGAGTTCCATCACCAATAAATCTGATTCCAGCCTCAAGTTCTATTCGGTCCAAAATACAAAAACACATGAAATCAGATTGGCATTCATACAACCTATCCATGGGGCGGAGCATCACAAACAGTGATCATAGAGTTCCACAAGCCCTTTACTGAAATTTGAACCAGTTGCCTTCCACTCATGTTCTGTGGATTGCATCCCTTGTTAACTTTCAATTACCGTATTTTTTGCTCTATAAGACTCACTTTTTTCCCCCTCAAAAGTAAGGGGAAATGTCTGTGCGTCTTATAGAGCGAATATGTGTGCGCAGTAAGTCTGTCAGATGTGCAGCCCATGGGGAAGTGATAGAGAATGTGCCTGTGATTATGTGCCCATTTGATTCAGAATATTTTTCTTCTTGTTTTCCTCCTCTAAAAACTAGGTGCGTCTTATGGTCAGGTGCGTCTTATAGAGCGAAAAATACGGTAATTTTTTGTACTCAGTATGTATATAAACTCCTGGGTAGGTGACTTGGATCTTGTCCTGAATGGGGTTGCACTCCCTCTAAAGGACAGGGTCCGCAGCTTGGGAGTGCTCCTCGACCCGGAGCTGGCTTTGGAAGCTCAAGTGTCGGCGGTGGCAAAGAGCGCTTTCCATCAGCTTCGGCTGATCCATCAGCTGCGTCCCTACCTGGAGGATGACTGCCTAGCAACAGTGACGCATGCATTGGTTACTTCCCGGTTGGATTTCTGTAACGCGCTCTGCGTGGGGTTGCCCTTGAAGACAGTCTGGATACTTCAGATGGTGCAAAATAGAGCAGCCAGGTTGCTGACGAGGATGCTGAGGAGGACTGGGTATTATTCTCATATAACCCCAGTCTTCTACCAGCTTCACTGGCTTCCCATCGAAGTCCGGGCTCAATTCAAGGTGTTGGTAATTACTTATAAAGCCCTTAACGGCTTGGGACCCAGATACCTGAAGGAAATGGCCTGCAGCCATATTTGCCTTCCTGCCCCTTGAGATCGGCAGCAGGGGCTCTCCTCCGGGAGCCTTCCGTGAGAGATATCAGGAAGCAAAGTACCCGGAGGAGGGCTTTCTCTGTGGTGGCGCCCCATCTGTGGAATGCACTCCCCAGAGAGGTCTGCCTGGAGCCGTCATTATTTGTTTTTCGGCGCCAGGCCAAGACCTTTTTACTCAAACAGTATTTTAATAATCTTTAATATTTATAGTTTTAACTGTGCAGCCAGTGTGTTTCCAAGTTTTAATTGTAATTGTATTTGTTTTATTTATTTGTTGATGTGAGTCATCCCGAGGCTATGTAGCAATGGGGATGGCATATAAAAACTTTAAATAAATAAATAATAAACGTAGAACAAAAGTGTCACATTTGTCCCTTAGTTTCCTTTTCTCTGTTAAACGATACATAATGTCTGCTTGCTTGGCAGCTAGTATTTTGGGTGATGTTCCAATGAACATGCATATAATTCATCCCACAACTTGCGCCCCCAGCACAGAGCAAGCCCTGCAAAACATGCCTTGCATGCCCACCCCGCTCCACTTATGCCAGCACAAATCACCCCATCCGCCAACTGCCTGGGATCTTGTTCTTCAGGGCTTCTTTCTCTCTAGCCATCAACTTACTTCCAGTTTCTGTTTCCTTCAATCTATTTATTCTGCTTCTTAGGAAACAAAGGATGCCCAGCAAACACAATTCTTAAGCACAGCCAGGAAGACAGAGAAAATGGCACCCTGATTCTTTTGTGCTGTGATTCAGAGGAATCAGCTCAGGAATTTGCTTCCTGTACCAAGGCTGAATCCTGAAATACATAAAAGAAAGTGATCACACAGAAATGTTTCCCTGACTGCTGATCAGCTGCTCTGCTGCACTCAGCCAAGGATCCCAGCAACATGCAATAACATGCAGGCCTGAGTCTCAGCATCCCAGCTCCTTTGCTACCATAAGTGGAATCAGAGAATCTAACCCTTTCTTAGCAAAATAATCAATTCCTGCTTTTCCATTCTATCTACTTTCTAGTATCAAGTGACAAAAGTATTTTCCTTGCCACACATAGTTGCGCTTCTCCAGCTAACTAATTCTTCATTCATTACTCACCCATAGCATGATATTTGAGCCCACAGCAAGACACCTGTGTTGCTCAGGATCAGACAGCAATTTTAAGATGAAATGCGGAGGGACATTCCTGTTTCCTTCCATTCAGAGAGTATCAGCCAGATTTGCTCATTGCACTTTCCAGCTCCAAAGAAGAGCAGGATTTGGCTTCGATCGCCTGTGGCAGGTCACTGGTAACTGCTCTTTATCTCTGGGGGAAGCAAGGGACCGACTCTGCCATGATGGAGACTTGTAAAAAGAGTTAGGATTCATACTTTATGAATGTAGGATGCCATACCTTATGCAATACACGCTATTCCTTCATTCCATCTGAAACACTAAGGCACTTATAGAAGACAACATTGAATTAATGTGTTCTTAAGAGCAGGTCTTTGCCTTTCTGTGCACCCAAGGAGCACTTCTCATCCATGGAGGCATGGTGTTGTCATGACAGGAGACTCCAACATCCCAATATCAATTCTGCCGAACATAGCCTCTCCAAGGGATTCCTAACATGTGTTGCTGATAACTTTTTCCAACAGGAAATTGAGGAAAGAACAAGAAGAATGGCTGTCCTTGCCTTGATACTAACCAACAGGGAAGACCTAGTGGACAAAGTGGCAATTACAGGAACTCTGGGGGAAAGCGACCATGCCATACTTAAATTCTCGATTCTAAAGGAAGCAAAAGCCAAATGTAGCCAAACATGTACCCTGGATTTTAGGAAAGTCAACTCAGAATAATGGTAAATAAAGTCCCATGGCAAATGACTCCAGTATGGAGTCCAGTACGGGCAGGAATTTCTTGGAAATTCTAAAGGCACAAAGACAATTCCAAGAAGGAAAATGGGTAGAAGACAACCCAAGACACCCATGTGGCTTCATAAAAAGCTTAGAGATTATCTGAAAACAAAAAGGCCATGTACAGGTAGTGAAAGGAAGGCCAGGCTACAAAGAGTACACACAGGTAGCATGGAATTGTAGGGATGGCATCTAGAAAGCTAAAGTTAAGAATGAATTGAAGCTAGTGAGGGATGCTAAAAGCAACCTAAAAAGCCTTCTTCAGAAATGTCCAAAGAAAAAGGCAGCAGAAAGAAATGGGGATCCAACTACTCAATGTGGATGGCTAAATGAGAACAGATAACAAAGAAAAGCCAAGTGCTCAATTCTTACTTTGGCTCAGGCTTCTCCCAAAAGCAGAACTATGACCTTCCTCATGAAGGGAAATTACAAGCTGAAGGAGCAGAATCACAGCACAAGGTTGATAGGAAAATGATCCTCATTGGGTTGAAGGAGATCAAGAAACACCTCATTGGGTTGAGGGAGATCAAATCTCCAGGGCCCAATAAACTCCATCCTAAAAAATCTGGCAGAAGAACTCCCAGAACCACTGTCTATTATTTTTGGGAAATCATGGAGGACAAGGGAGGTCCTGGGGAAGAGCAAATGTCCCTGTTTTCAAGAAACAAAAAGAAGATGAACCTGGGAACTACAGACCAGTCAGTCTGACATCATTTCCTGGAAGCAGATTATCAAGCAGTCAGTCTGCAAACACCTTGAAAACAGTGCAGTGATTACTATGAGCCAATATGGATTTCTCGAGAACAAATTCTACGAGACTAATCTGATCTCATTTGTTTGAATGGGCAATCTCCCTTGTGGACTTTGGGAATACTTCAGACATAATCTATCTTGACATGAAACTAGCAAAAAGTGGGCTACATGGAACAACTATCTGGTGGATCAACAGTTAGAAACATAGAAACAGAAACAGAGTGAGTCAGAAGGGGCCTCCTGGGCCATCTAGTTGACCCCTAGCTCCAGCCGGCTCGGTTCATTTCATGCTTACTTTGTGCATGCCCGGCCTATCCCCCTCACTGATGGGGCTTCAACCACCTCCCATGGAAGCCCATTCCATGCCTTAGGGGTCCTAACTGCCAGGAAGTACTTCCTGGGATCCACCCAAAATCTTGGTTTCCTGAGCTTTGCTCCATTGGAATGTGTCCTGCCCTCTACTACAGGGGGAAAAAGCTCACAACCCACCTCTGTGTGGCACCCCTTCACATACCTGTATGTCGCTAAAAGGCCCCCTCTGAGTCTCCTCTTCTCCAGGCTGAAAAGACCCAGCTTCCTCAGTCCCTGCTCTTCTGGCTTACCCTGCAAATCAGCCACCATCCTTGTGGCCCTTCACTGCACTGATTCCAATCTTGCTACATCCCTCTTGTAACGAGGGGCCCAGAACTGAACACAATAATCCAGTTGTGGGACCACCAGAGTTATATATAGTGGCAGTAATATCTCTCTTGATCTGGAAGCCATGCTTCGTACTATGCATCCTAGGGTAGTGCTGGCCCTCTTGACTGCCACGTCATACTGCTAACATTTTTAGCTTGCAGTCAACCAGCAGCCCGAGATCTTTTTCACAAGTGCTGCTCTCCAGCCACTTGTCCCCTAACCTGTTCTTGTGACACCCATTCCTATGCCCCAAGTGCAAGACCTTGCACTTATCCACATAGAACGCCATATTGTTGTCTCCTGCCCACTTCCATAGTCTGTCCTGTTCCTTTTGGAACCAGAGTACCTGCTCCTCAGTTGTGGCCACTGTCCCCATTTTAGTATCTTCTGTGAATTTGATCAGCAGACTTTTCACTCGCTCTTCCAGGTCATTGATGAAAAGATTGAATAGGATCAGTCCCAGGACAGAACCCTGGAGGACCTCGCTCGTCACCAACCACCATCCCAATGATTCCCCACTGATTGTTACCCTCTGCTTTTGGTCCATCAACCATGCCCTAATCCATCAGACAGTGCATTGGTCTATGTCAAAACTCCTAAATTTCTCAACCAGGATATCATGGGGCACTTTGTCAAAGGCCTTGCTGAAATCCAGGTAAATCACATCCACTGTATCCCTTCCATCTAGCCAGCTCGAAACTTTGTCATAGAATTCCACAAGGTTCATCTGGAAGGACCTGTTTTTGCAGAAGCCATGTTGCTTGGCCGCCAACCTCCCTTCCCTATCTAGGGTTACTAGATCTCTTCCTATTATGAGCATTTCCATTGTCTTTCCTAGAATGGACGT
Source organism: Varanus salvator macromaculatus (assembly GCA_023646645.1). NCBI lineage: Eukaryota > Metazoa > Chordata > Lepidosauria > Squamata > Varanidae > Varanus > Varanus salvator. The sequence continues at coordinate 10,382,321 of JAIXND010000779.1, read as the reverse complement.
AAGGCTAACTGGTCTGTAATTCCCCATGCTCCTTCTACTACCATTGTTGAAGACCACTGATGCCACCCTCCAGTCCTCTGGAACCTCACCCATTCTCCATGAGGCCTCAAAAAGGGAGGCCAGTGGATGTGAGAGTACCCCCACCAACTCCCTATGTGCTTTCAGCCTGTCACCTTTGTAATGTCCAGTGCCCTGAGGAGCTCCTCAACTTCCTTGAAATCTCCCATAATTACTGTGTCCTTCTCCTGAAATGTCCTTCAAATCTGGTCTGTCAGGGCATTATCCAGGGTCTCAGCTTGACTTGGAGGATGATAACATACTCTGTCAGGTCCCTCCTCCTATTGAAACCCTTTAGTTCCACCTCAACCCCCTTTACCATCTACGCCACCTTCTATCTCATTGCATCCTATACTTCCCTGACATATAGCGCTATTCCTCCTCCCCTCTTTCCCTTCCTGTCCTTTCTGAGCTGGCAGAAAAGATAGCATTCTCAAAGTACTTGAAAAGCTGTCACATAGAGGAAAGCCAGGGTCTCTCTTTGATCACCCCAGAGTGCAGGACATGGCATAATGGGCTCAAGCCACATTCCAGCTAAATATCCAGAAAAATTTCCTGACTGTCAGAGCAATACAACAACAGAACCAATAACCTAGGGAGGTTGTGGGCTCTCCCACACTAGAGGCATTCAGGATGCAGCTGGACAGCCATCTGAGGGGGATGGTTTAACTTGGAGTCCTAACTGAGAAAGGGGTTGGATCCAATGGCCCCTTCCAACTCCCCTTCCATTCTGTGATTCTATGAATTATAAGTTTTGACAAATGCCTTGACTTCTTTTCTTTCTTTTCAAATTGCAAAACATCTGTGTACAATTTCAATTTGCTGTGGCTGTTTCTTATCTGCACTCGCTCTCCTGACAAGAATTGTCTTTGAAAAGCTGCTGTGCAGCTGCTCGGACTCCAGTCATCAATCATCAGGTGCTCTTTTTCTCACCCATCAATTATGCTGATTGAATAAGCACTTCAGATGTGTGTCTTCCCCATGACTCAAAATGCACTTTGATTATATGAATATTTTTCTAGTTATGTAGGACAAACAGCATGCAAACTTGGGTCATTTAAAAGAACAAAGGATATTCTGAGGACGGTTGCCAACAACACCTTTGGTCAATACTCTTTTGAAAATATGCTGTAGTTATTCACTAAATAGGACAATATTAAGTGTTGGTAAACATTCACATCTTGCCTTGGGGTGGGAGGTAATGTTTTCTCTGGCCTGAGTTGCTTCAGCGCCTAGACGGAGCAAGCGACATGGAGGAGAAGCTGGAATGTGTCCTAGCACTGTATTCTGGTCCAATTTTAAGACCCAGATTGAAACCATATTGCTTATATTTGACACAGACTGAAATCAGTGATTTTCTCGCAAACAAATACTGTCTACGAAGCTGTTCCCTTTCTTCCTTGTTTCACTCCTAGCCAAGTACGTGTCTGGAAATTCTTGAGATTTCTAGTCCAAAGACTGCAAAACCCCAAAACATTTTTCACAGATGGGCTTTAGCAATGACACTCATTGCAAAACTAACTGCCCTGCCAGATAGAAAGTCTACAAAGGGACAAACCACCCCCTAAAAGTTCAGAGATTTGAGTTTGGGAGAAAGCATTCAAGGATTTGAAGAATATCCAAGCTGGAAATCATGTTGGAAATCTTGTGACACCAAGTCTTTCTCATGAGACTGCTGGTATTTCCCAGCTGTAATGTCCTGGGGAAAGCTCCAGATTTCTGTCCTGGATTTTTGATTTTCCAAAAAAGACCACCCCCAAAGAGTCCAGCCTACAGCTTTTAGTCAGCTGCAGTTGTGATTTCTGCTGCATGCTGGGATAGGTTTTTATTCATGACTGCTGAGTTGCATTTCCGTGCGCAAGCCAAAAAGAGTAGAGTTTTTGAGCTAAAAGCCCTTATGCACACCTGACGATAGGATACCTTAACTCTAAGGCAAGGTGGTTACTTTTTGAAGAGCTGTGCCGGGGTATATCAGGGGCTATAGTTCTGTGCCCAGTGGCACGGGGGGAATTGAAGGACACTGTAAGTGCAACCCACACACTGTTTCTATGGTCTCCACAGATTTGACAGGTAGGGTATTTCCAATGGCTTTCTTTTAGCACTGGGGAAGCACTTTCAGGCATGTCATACATTAATGTGAACCACTGCTTCTGTGAGTCACACTTATCCTAGAAAACATACTTATTTTCCTAGGATAACTACAGAACAACTCATCATAGCAGGTGGGCTTGTGGGGCCATGATTAATAGTGCGGCTAGTCCTGTGCATATTCACTTAGAGTTAATTAGTTCAATGGGGCTCACAAGTATGTAGTACTGCAGCCAAAAGTATCTTGTGGGTCACTTGGCTAAAGACTGTCTTCCCTGACCAAATTCACCCCTGACTGATGTGTGGGAATGTTGGCAATGGTGTTTCATCACAGATTTTTTCACTGCTGAACTACCTCTGGAGAGAAGAATCCTTTCCGAATGTTTAGCCTAATTCCATTTTATTTTAACTGACAAAAATGAGCACCATCATGACTAGTTCTCTAAAACATTTTGCAACTGCCTTGCAGTATTCCTTCTGCCATAGGAGACAACAAAACTATAGATTTCCAGAAGTGGCAGTGTTAGAAACAGTCACATTCTTCCATAGCAAACATGAATCAGGTGAGGGACAGACTGTTCTTTTCCGGAAAATTCTGTTGATGCTGCACCCATATGTACCCTTCTCTTTTCTGCAGAATCTGAGGATAAAGTTGTTTGGATTTGCATGACCCAGTCTCTATAGGCAAAGGAAGTGAGATACAGGAAGTGTCCAGTTACCATCTTTCCTGGTTTTATGCAATGAGTTTCAGTTGCAGAAGCAGCAGTTGGCTCTTGCGTCCAGCCACATGTACTCTTGACTCCTGCTGTTTTTGGCTTATTATTGCAGTAGATCTGGCCTGATAATCTGCATCTAAGAAGTGCTTCATTGAGGTACAGCCTAGTCTCAAAAGAGGCCTACTATTAAAGGAGGACTTTGCTTTCAGTCTTTTGGAGAAGACAGGATTAGATACAGAGGATCTTAGTTATTCTGGGCAAGCGAAATAATATTTGGGGAAAGGTGTTTGATTACTGGTCAGCTTTAGACTCTGACTGAAACCAATCTTCACTTTGCCTTAGGGTCTTCTCTTCTGTTTTGTTTTGTTTTTTAATGGTTATTGCTGTTGTCTTCATCAGACATAGAGTTGTTTGTCCCATTGTAATCTTTGTTGAAGCCAACCAGGTCTTAGGTCCACTCAGGTTCAGCCAGACAAATTAGTGACCTGTTGTTGAAAAGAAGTATGGCCTTCGGGTCACTTCCAACTCTACTATTCTGTGATTCTATGAAAAACACTTCATTGCATGACAAGCCCAGTCTGTCCTGGTTGGCTTTTGCTCCTCTGCTAAAATTACTCTAAGCCATGGAAGTGGACATTCATCCAAGCCTGGTTGGATTCCTTTTCCAAAGAATGCCCACTCCAGTCACCTAGGACCTCCTCTAGATCTGAATGTACTAATAGATCTGTGAATGATTTCCAATAGATTGGCAAGGATTTGTAATTCCCAACTGTCGAACAGCAGCAGCATAAAAGTGAATTATCAGTCTGCTGAAATGAAGGAAGCATGTAGTAGCCGGTAGGAGATTTGTGTGTGGAAGGACTGTGATCTCCTTTCAGTCCTGGTAGTCAAAAAAAGTTCCTCAGTTCAGAATTCTTCCATTGTAAGTGTTTGTCTTTTGAACCAAATTCCAGCTGGTGGATCTCAATATTCTAGTAAGAGACAAAATAGATCCCACAAGCCTGAGTTTTGCCCACTCCTGTTACAGCACAGAGTATTTAATTCTTTCATAGAGACAAATACAATGGTGCCTCGGTTCATGAACTTAATTCGTTCCACGATTCTGGTCGTGAACTGAATTGGTTGCAAACTGAGTCAAATTTCTCCATAAGGTTCAATGTAAATAAGGTTACTCTGTTCTGAACTATATATATTTTTTAAACCACAAAAATATGAAACAAAGTACAGTGCAGTAGAGTATGAAGAGAGAGAACACTAACCTTGCTTGAGGCAACTTCTGGCATGGAGGCCAGGAAGGTGGGTGGGAAGGAGGTTATTGTTTGGAGGGAGAGTCTGCAACCGCGATCTCAATTAGAGGAAGCTGTGACGTGTCAGAGCGGGGAAGATGGCCGCGCTTGTGTCTGTATGAACACGATCATGGCCATCTTCCCCTCTTGAACACACTCTGACACATGGTCATGGTGCGGGGAAAATGGCTGCGATTGTGTTCATGCAGGGAAGATGGTCGTGATCGTGTTTGTCACCTGATGCAGAGTTCACAAAAGGAAGCAAAATTTTGCCAGACTTTCTGTTTGTGAACCGAATTGTTCGTGAACAAAAGCGTTTGTGAACTGAGGTTTTACTGTATGTGGAGCTTCCCAGTAGGATGGCTGCTTCTTCCAAAGCTACCAAGCCACCCCGCAGTTCCTCTCAGCTTGCCCAAAATAGAGCTCCTCACAACTCTGCCCATATAAATTCTTCTATCAGTCAAGGTAGCTAAATAAACCTCTGTAGCATGCACAGTTGGTGACTGAATGCTGGTGGCAAAGTTGCTTCCCTCATGCCCCATTTGCAAACTTGGCTATTTATTTTTGAACACAGAGAGCTAAACAATGAGAGAGGTTCTTTACCCCTGCACTGTAGAAATGTGCAAAAGTGCTACAGCCAGAGACAATGCTAGGGCAGCCAGTTCAAAGTGTATACTAGAAGCAAGGACAGCTGCATCCTCCTCCAGACTAAGCTATCAAAAGACAAATGGGCCTGTACAATTGAGCACTCTTTCCTAGGTGATCATCACTAAGCCACGTGTTAATGTCTGCTTTTGGCAAGAAAGAAACACCATTCATCCCTACAACTGCCAGGAAGCAGAGCTTTGGAGCCTGCGTTTTGTTTTGGCTTCTAAAGTAGCAGTGCTGATTGCTATGAACCAGCTGCAGTTTAAAATATAACCAGACGGGTCAACCAACAGTGTTTCTTGAAATAATAGAACCTTTTGCAGTGGTCTCCTATGTAGCATTTCTTGTTTGGGGTCAGTTTTCTTTCAGTTGATGATTTCTGTAGTAATGTCCAATTTCTAGCCTCCTGCCAATGAGGTTAAGTCATGCCCATTTCCACAGTCTCTGTTCAAAAACAAACAAAACCAAAACAAAATGAGCTGGGCCAAATCATCAGGGTTAGACATCATAATGGCAAATAATTCTTCATACTTGCATGCTGTTGCAAATGTAATCTTGCTGGAGACTTGCACATCCCCATCAGCTGCTTTTCAGCTCCCTCATTGTCTTTCTGGAACTTCCTCCCTCAGGCTGTAAAAAGCAAACATTGAAACTTGTCAGATTCTGTAACTTTTGATTCTTTCTTTCTTTCTTTCTTTCTTTTTTTTATCTGCCACAGAAGATCTTGATGTATCATGATGTTTTTCCAATGTTTCTGTATTGTCCTTCTGTCCTTCTTGTTGTTCTTGCATATCACCCATTCAAAGTCTCATTTCCCTCCCTGCAAGGTGTATGTGACACTAACTCCATAAAACACTCTGTGCATGTTCTGTTTCCTCATAGTCAGTCTTAAACTGGATACCACTCACTGGTGTTCTAATTTAGGAATTCCTGGTTGCTGTACATAAACTGTGAGATCCCACGTCAAGCTCCTTGAGGTTCTTGCTGCTTGAATGGGGGATCCACCATTCAAAGACTGCAGCTGTTTGAGTGCGGGGTGAGGGGGGGGGTTGTTTGATATACCTACATTTCAGGAAGGCTGTGATTATGCCAAACAACTGGGATATAATGCAAAGTACTGAACCATGTTAAGTAGTTCACATAGTAATGTGGTACGAAGACCAGTAAGAAGCGGATTCTGAAAGAAAAGGAAAGTTGAATACCTGTCGTAGTTTACTAGTTCTTCTTTTTTTCTTCTGCTCCCATCCTTCCCCCTTCTCAGATGGTGATCTGGTTCTAGGGGGGCTATCATCAACCCCTTTGTCATGGTCAGATCACTTTTTCCTGAGGTTCAGACTTTCAGCCCCCTTTCCCCTCTGGGGACACATTAAGTTGGCCTAATCCAGGAGTCTAATGAATCCAGCAGATTTATGGGGAGTTATGGGGGATTTTCGGGCTGGCATGACTGGGGTCCTGGTGAATCCCAGATCACCCTGGTGGTTGACACACTTGCTCCCAGGTGCCCTCTTCCCTCTCGCCGAGCCTGCCCAGCAACTTGGTACACACCAGACCTGCATCAGACCTGCAAGCAAAGAAACTAGAGCTCAGGTGGAAAACTTGAAATGAATCTGGCACAGCTTAGTGCCCATTATAGGACCTACTTTCATCTCCACACAATCCTTCTCCACATTCTCAGTAACCTTACCAATAACTACCAACATCCAAACCATTAATGAAGCACCAAGGTTCAGTTTTTAAAGTACACTTACATCCCATCTTTCTTCCAAGGCACTCAAGGTGACACACAGGTTGCTCAGCTCATTTTATCCCCACAGTTACTCTGTTGTGTAGGGTTGGGTTGAGCTACGTATCGTCTGAATTTTCTCCTTCAGTCAACTGCATTCACAAGTGGCATGGAAACAATCAAAGGGGCTGACAAGCACTTTTGGCAGTCATTAATTCAAACAGCTTTTGGTCTTCATTGACCCTGTGATATTGTGCCTATGTTTAACCACTAGTTCTTTTGCTAGGGTTCGTAGCGTGTTCTCTTTTTCATTAGCACTTTACACATAATGTTCCTCAGGGCATACACGTGTGAAAAGGTGGACAATAGCATGCCCACTAGCCCTTCTTCTTGCCTTGACTACATAGAAAAAAGTGTGTAACCTCTGTTCACAAAGTCTTGTTTTTACTGAGGCAACAGACTTCTCGATCATTCCATTCCTATGATGGAGAACCTCTTTCGGAAGAGAGGCTTACACATGCAGAAGCGCCTGCAGGAAATGGCTAGCACCTCCCTCCATTTATTTGCTTTTCTATACAGAATAAGGATGTGAGCTGTGTGAATGCTATCCTTGTGTCCTTGCATTCCACGCTGGCCAGACAGATTTCATTTCTGCATCATGAGGGCCAACCCAAACACTCTTCCACTCGAAGCAGAATCTGAGCTGCTGCCCTCCACTGCTCGCCATTACTGCTGCTGTCACTGACAGGCCCCACCCCCATTACCTTTGTTGCTGTGCTGGGGCCTTCACGGGGAGCTTCAGGGCTCTTCGGACTGCTTGGCAGGACTTTCTGGCACCCAGCCACCGATCTACACGACACAGTCAAGATCTCACAGAGCATGGCTGCAATCTCACGCGGGAATATGGCCATGATCACATGAGGTCTCGTGGGGGACATGGGCAAATCCTCTGTGGACATGGCTAACCTCTTGATTTGGAGCACCACAAGACAGGATTAATGACTGCTCCACACAGCCCCACCAAGCACGCTGAGGGAAATGCCCCAGAGGGAGAGTGGCTGATGGGCTTCTCTCGCGAGCACTGCTAGAGGTATCCAAGGCTGCTTCAGACTGGGACATTGTGGAAGGCCTTCTTCTGCCTCAGGATGTACCTGCCAGTGCTTCTCATCACTGAGAGCTTGCCTTTGAAAATCAAACCCAAATCTTGATAAAGTACAGTATTGATCAAATCAGTTACCTTAAGTGAACCAAAGAACTGATAATGCAAGCATGTTGTTGTTGTTGAATCGCAAAGTCATGCCTGACCCATCACAACCCCATGGACAACATTCCTCCAGGCTCTCCTGTCCACCACCACCCCTCAGAGTCCACCCAAGCCCACATCCACTGCCTCAGTAACTCCTTCCAGCCACCTCATCCTCTGCCGTCCCCTCCTCCTTATGCCTTCAATCATTCCCAACATCAGGGTCTTCTCCAGTGAGTTGTTTCTTCTTTAGGTGCCCCCCTTCATGGATCACTGCCTTGCCATGGTGAAGGGGCTTGTGTAGCACAGTGAAGCCATGAGCTATGCCATGCAGGGCCACCCAAGATGGACAGGTCTTAGCAGAGAGCTCTGACAAAAGATGATCCACTGGAGAAGGAAATGGCAACCCACTCCCAATACCAGTGCCATGAAAACCCCATGGACAATACCAAAGGTATATTGTAGATCGGGTCAAAGTCTCAATTATTTGCTTGCCTCAATATATGAATATTTGGCATTAGAGCCAACACTAGTTTCTTTTAGTAATTTGCATAAAGCCACTTTCAAATTTCAACATATAACTTTAGTTACAGAAAGGAGAAGTATCCCTTCCAGCTTATCATCCTACCTGAATGAAAAGTTAGAATAAAGACAACAAGGTATTTATTTACGTATAAAATCAAAATTCTATTGAATAGTTTTATGACCTCTCAGAGTCTGAACAGTTTAAAAATATCATTGTGATTGAATGTCTAGGCTTTATCCATGACGGCTTTGCACTCAGCATGACTCTTTATCTGAACTTCTCCATCAACATATGATATAGTTCAAATTCTCAAAAATGCAGTGTTAGGTATCTTTTCTAAACTATAAACTTGGATGCATTCAAAATTCAAGGCTTCCTATGTTACGTTGGCTCACAGTTTGAACACAAGGGAGGCTAAGAAAAACAGCCATTTCTGACATGAACTAACTGAAACAGTCAATTTGTGCCAGAGAAAACAATGGTTGTGTGATTCTACACTGAAACTCATCTTGTTCTCTGCGGGTGTTTCCAGACGGCATGTATCAAAATACATTATGAACTCTTCTGAACAGCTGTTCCATCTTTTCCTCTCTAACAGATCTTTTTGTGGAAGGAACAGGGATGGAAGAAGTGGTGGGGAAACACAGAAGGGTAACAAATAGAAGCTGACTATATCTGGACCTCCATGAAAGAGACTTCGTGAATGCATGATAAAAACCTTGTCTGAAATATTCCAGACAGAGCCATCCTTGGGTCCTTGGCTCTGGGGAAGCACATTCCACTATAACGTGAAATGCGCCTTTCCCAAATCTAGTGCCCTCTAGATGTATTGGACTGCAGCTACAATATTTCCCAGCCAACCTGGCTAGCAGCATGCATATAATTCCCTCTTCCCTCATGCCCTATATATGTAGAGCACTAGGAGACAGAAGGTGGTTATAGGATTAGGAAACAAAACCAATCATCTAGCTGGTCCACTTGTAGAGATATCTCTCTTTGGCTTGACCTGAAGAAAGTAAAGAAACTGGCTCACATTTCAGTATCCCATTTATGTTCCTTTCCTGATCTTTTGGACAAAAAGGTCAGTTTCAGTACCAGAGACAGCTGCTGTTCTTACCTTTTACAGGATAAACACTTCCCTGAGGTATGAGGAAAAGTCTGGCATAAGGAATAGTGTGTGAAGCTTCAACTCAGTTCCTCCTTTAAAACCACTTTATTGGTTATAGTTCAACTGAATGGGTGCATCATGAAAGAGCTAAAACTACAGAAGTTACTTTTCTTCCCTACTTGGTTCCTAAAGGCACAGATATCAGCAGAGGTGGTGTTAGTGGGTAGCCCAGCAGGGCTGGATCCCCACAACTTCCAGTTGGATTCCTGAATCTCTGCAAAGTTATTTGTCCCACCACTCTGCTGCTCACAGGTACAGCAGATACAGGGGCCATTGTGGTCTCTGTTACAACCGAACCCCTTGAATTAGCAAGCTTTTTGCCCATAAGTGCATCACTTCTGGTTGCTCTCCTTTCAACTTGTATCTTTCTGCCCGAAGGTCTTCTTTTCCTGAAATCAAATGCCCTTTGCTCCCCTACCCAGACCTCCCTTTTTACTAATTTATTTATTATTGATTACATTTATTTACTGCCCCATAGCCCAGAGGGCTTTCTGGGAGGTTTATAATAAAATGCAATAAGATAAACAGTACATTAATAAAACACATAATAAAATGATAAGTTCCCATAATAATTGACCTCGTCTCCACTAAAAGGCCTGGTGCCTGAACCCGCCTCAAACAAATAGAGTTTTCCATTGGAGACAGGGTCCTTAGAACACACACACACACACACAGGCACATAAACTTTAGAGCGTATGTAAATTAGCATATCCAGATGTGCACTTTGTTTGTTTGTTTGTTTGTTTGTTTATTGAGCGCCTAAGGCTAGATCTTTTCATTACAAAGCACTGAAGAAAAGGGCATGCAAGAACATACTGTCTTTGGTGTGTAAGAAAGGGAGGCCAAAAACACACCATCTTTAAAATTCTTACTGTAGATGTCTGGCATTACATATCTTTGTGTTGTCATATGGTGATGTAAGGTTTAACTTGGTGGCCTTGAGTAAATTTCCTCAATATTACCAGCAAATTTGAAGATGAATTGAATGGGTCTTATTCCTTAGTAAATGTCTTTAGCCTTGCCACCCAAAAGCCAAAGTGTATATATACTTTCTATATGTATATTTCAGCTGTGTCTGATGCCTCATTTTCCCCTCTGTTTAACTAAATTAAGATGCTGCTAGGGAAAACTCAGCATCCAAGTCAATCTATGACTTTTTATTGCAGCATATAACCACTTAAGATGGGATGTACTAAGAAATATGTTTCCTACAATGGAGTGACTTAACTTACACAATGCCATTGTTAAGAAAGACACACCAGGTCATGCACTCCAAATCTTCTGGGTTGTGCCCCAAATCTGCCTTAACATCCTTGGAGGGAAAGCTTAAAAAAAAAAAGTTTGTAGACAAAACTATTATGCAGCGTTTGGCACCCTGTGGTGCTTTTGTCTGGGGTAAGAAAATTGCCTCAAATGCAAATAATGCTAGTTTTACATTGATGTGGGATGAGGGTTAAAATCCAAGCCCTACTTTCCTTCTGAGTTTGTAGGTCACAACATGCAGGTGAGCTTAAACCCTTAGCAGATCAGTAAGGGTTCTAACATAAAGACAACAGCCTTTTAAACTGCCATTTTTCCTTCCACAGTCTAAACATGTCTTCGCCTCACCCTCTTTCCATTCTTGCATGCCCTCTATTAGAAAACTGCTTGCAATGAAAACTTGAGAAATGGAAGGTGGAGGCAGGAAGATTCCCCTGGGAAATATTGGCTCTCTATGAAATATTTGAACTGCATTTTTGGCAGAAAGGTAGGGTATTAAATAAATACCTTTTAAATATTACACGGCATCTTATTTTACTTCCTGAAACTGGAAATTCTGGCTTCTGCAGAGTTTGATGACTTCAGCACGTCCATTATTTTAATGGGCCTCCACAAACTTCCATCCCCTCTCCACCTTAATTTCTCCCATAGAGCTACAGGAAGCAGATTACACCAAAAGGAAAGCTAATACTATGTTATCTCATGTTCCCAGAAGTGCAGGGGAGGCTACCTGCCTACTGCTCCATGATTAACAGTTCTCAAAAAACAGAAGGAAAAGCCCTTGTCCACAGCATCTGATAAAGTTCACTGACATATGTCGGACTCCTTCCAAGGAAAAGGAATGGATAGCTTTTACTTTGTAACTGTCTCCACTAGGACATTCACCCAAACTGACAAGCCTGAGGGAAAATGTCTGTCACTGTGATATGGAGGAAGTGTGGTGTCCCGAAAAGAACGGCTTTGTGCGACACACCACAGCAGACAACTGAAACCAGTGCTGTGTGGAATGGGGTAAGACGTTGAGTACGTCAGCAATACCATGCTTAGAACTTGCTTCTGGGTAATGGAGAAGAATGCCGACAACCTGCCTGGAGTGCTTTGACTAATGGGTAGCATAAAACTAAACTAAAATTTAAAAAACCAGAGTGTAATCTTCCAGAAGGAAATTATCTGGGCTGGCTTCCTATGTATACCTTCCTGGGAGTAAGCCTCACTAGATAGAATGAGACTTACTTCTGAGTAGACTACACAGGACTGTATAAGTGAACAATATTTATCTTCTGTTTCTGCCCCCAAACTGCCTCCACCCCTAATTTCTATTTTTAGTGTAGCTTGCCATCATCTCACCTACTGGATAAGGGCAACTGCAAAGCATGACCCCAGGTATCTTCCTCCAACCATGCACACCTATCAGGTCATGGGTGTTGGGTGAGGAAGGGGGGGAATACAAATGCATCTTCTTGTCCATTTGTATAAGGTCAAATACAGTTCAGAACTTCTGTGAACTTCAGAACATCTCCTTCTCTCTTTCACAAAGAAATGCTTCATATGAAATAGAGAAGAGCAAAAAAGACTAGGAAGGCAAGGGGCAAGAAGTGGAAGAACGGTGACTTTGAAAGGCAGGGGAGAGTGAATTCTCCAAGCCAAGGGGCTCCTTTCAGAGGGGTCACAGTTCAAAGGGCCATAAATCTTGTGGAGTTGTTCCTGCTTGTATAATCAATATCTGGCCTTCCTTGTTAGCAATCAGTTTCCATGTAATCAAGATCATTTATCAAAGGGCAGTCATGAATGGTGGTCAATTAAGGAAACTGCAGTTAATAAATATAATAAATATTAGGAGCAATTGCACTGTTTGAAATATACGTGCTGGTCATATTCCCAAGGTACAAATGAACAAATGAAAAACAAATGCCTTGTAACTACAAAAATCAAGACGTCCCACCAGACAAAGCAAATGAAGCATGAAGTGAAAAATGGTGGGGAAGACAGAAACATAGAAACAGAGCGAGTAAGAAGAGGCCTCCTGGGCCATCGAGTCTGACACCTGGCTCCAGCTGGCTCTGCTCACGACATGCCTGCCATGTGCATGTCCAGCCGATACTTGAACACCCTCACCAATGGGGCTTCAATCACCTCCCATGGAAGACAATTCCATACCCTTGGGGTCCTAACGGTCAGGAAGTACTTCCTGGTATCTAAATTGAATCTTGCTTCCTTGAGCTTCACTCCATTGGAGCATGTCCTGCCCTCCTCTGCAAGGGAGAACAGGTCTCTACCCACCTCCATGTGACACCCCCTTACATACCTGTAGGTCGCCAACAGATCCCCCGAGTCTTATCTTCTACAGGCTGAAAAGACCCTGTTCACTCAGTCTCGTCTCATACAGCTTTCCCTGCAATCTGGCCACCATCCTTGTGGCCCTACGCTGCACTGACTCTAACCTGGCTATATCCATCCTGTAACAAGGGGCCCAAAACTGAGCACAATGCTCCAGTTGCGGGCACACCAGAGTCATATAGAGTGGTAGTAATACTTCTCTCGATCTAGAAGCCACACTTCTGGCTATGCAACAAAGGGTGGCATTTGCCCTCTCATGTTTAGACTGCAGTCAAACAGCACCCTGAGGTCCCTTTCACAACTGCTGCTCTCCGGCCACTTGTCCTCTAACCTGTACTTATGACACCCATTCCTATGCCCCAAGTGCAAGACCTTGCACTTATCCAGATTGAACGTCATCCTGTTGTCTCCTGCCCACTTCCATAGTCTGTCCAGATCCTTTTGGACCTGGTGTACCTGCTCCTCAGTTGTGGCCACTGCCCCGGTTTTAGTATCATCTGAGAATTTGATCAGCAGACTGTTCACCCCTTCTTCCATGTCGTTGATGAAAAGACTAAACAGGAATGGCCCCAGAACAGAACCTGACCCCAGCTTGTCACTGGCTGCCATCCTGATGATTCCCCACTAATGGTTACCCTCTGCTTTTGTTCATGCCATAATCCATTAGACAGTGCATTGGTCTATCTCAAAATTTCTCAATTTCTCAACCAGGTTATCATGCGGCACTCTGGCAAAGGCCTTGTTGAAATCCAGGTAAACCACATCTACTCCATCCCCTCCGTCTAGCCACATTGAAACCTTGTCATAGAATTCCACAAGGTTTGTCTGGAAGGACCTGTTTTTGCAGAAGTCATGTTGCATGGCCGCCAACCTCCCTTCCCTATGTAGCATCACTAGGTCTCTCATTATTATGAGCCTTTCCATTGTTTTTCCTACATTGAATGTAAGGCTAACTGGTCTGTAATTCCCCATATCCACTCTACTACCCTTTTTGAAAATTGGGACTGCTGAAACCACCCTCCAGTCCTCTGGAACTTCACCCGTTCTCCATGTGGGCTCAAAAATGGAGGCCAGCGGGCGTGAGAGAACCCCTGCCAACTCTCGAAGTTCTCTCGGGTCAGGGCCCAGCGCCTTTGTAACATCCAGTGCCCTGAGGAGCCCTTCAACTTCTAGGGGGGTGACTCTTATCTGTGCCCCTAATTCTGCGGCCTCATCTAATCTCCCATGTGGTTCTCCCCTAGTGATCTGGCATTTTTGCTCATTATAAAAGAAGTAGGAAAATGCCCAGCTCAAGGTGGGAATGCATATAGGGAACTATACATAAAGAGGGGATGCTGCTGAGTGGGCAAATGAATGTTGGCTGTTGCCCACATCCATCCTACTTAGCCTGGGATATACAAATGGCACTCAGAACAGGCATAACATTACACTGCCACAGATGCATGGATGTGTGCTGAGAGGGGGCTGCAAGAGTCCCCTTGCAGCTCTTCAGGGAAGGGGCAGTTGGGTGATGTGAGAGCAGGTGAAATTTTTCATGCTCACCAAACGCAGGGCCAAACCATGATTAGGATAGTCCAACACACGGTTTTAGTGCATAACAAGCCCAGTGGCGTAGCTGCATGTGTTGGATCACTCCTTTCATTGAAGTCACTTCTAGCCATAGAACCTGGGGTCCTGCTGCAGAGCCTCATCAACCTCTCCCCCAGAACACCCACTGCTGGCTGCCAGGGATCCCCAGCTAGCTGGCAAGAGCACATGCCTGCAGCCTTATCGCAAGGCTTACTACACTATAAACCCAGGCATTTCCTGACCTCCACCCCTCTCTCCAAGAATGATCTGCTGAAATCCCTAAAAATGTACCTTTCAGCTCTGCCCTGTCTTCCTGAAATCCTTCTCTTCAAATCGTAGCTTCGCCCAACCCTTTTACCTACTTTTCCTATGATGTAACTGAGTGCATTTGAATAATTTCGAAACCGAATCTCAGATTTCTTTTCTTTACTTAGCAAGGTTCACAGTGGCAGAGAACCCCTGCCCTAGACATGAGCTAAGAGTGCCCATTGCACATACTAGCTGTGTCACAGACAGAGCGAGATTTGGAAAGGGTCCCTGGAACATTACTTAGAACATGCTCCATTAGACAATGCCAATTTGCCTAGTAAAAGTGACTGGACAGGAGATCTTAGAAGAGGTATTTCAAAATGTATGGGATTGTTGTCTTGGAATCTGACTCCAGGAAAAAGTTAAGATTTAGGCAAGGAACAGCTTTGGATCCATCCATCAGCATGAGCTAAATTATCCCTGATAAGGTCATAATGAGCAGCTTGTTCCACAAAGCAGGAACTTGGTTCTAAGCAACCTTCTTCCCATTTATGCCCATGAGAGTGTCTTAGCTTTAATTCAGTGGCAAAGGATGAACTTAAATGAAGAGTGTAGCTTCAGCCAGTTGTGCACGCATTACAGATGTCCACAATCAGCACGGCTGAGCAGCTGCCCAGAAGCCCACAGAGCCCGCCTTCCCATGAGACTGCAACAGTCGCTGCCATTCCCCTTCTCAACCTCCTGGCTAGCCGTGCTCTGGGCAAGCTATTAATGTTTCCTTCCAGGGCTGTAAGGAAATGGGGCTTTCCTGTGTATTTCATGTCATGTATATATGTTAAAATTTATACCCCATGTTAAATAGTTCTCAGGGCATATTGCAGCAAGCTGTACTTTTAATGATACCAAGCAAAAGCACATGAACTCACACAACTCAGAAGCAAGTCCCTTGGCTGATGAAGGAGCACAGCATGTGTTCCCTTGCAGGGCCAGAGTCAGAGCTTCATCTTCAGTATCTGACCTTTTTAAGAGCAGTCAGGGTTGATTTCCTTTAAGATTGGCCGATTTGATACCTTTGCAGTCCAAGGGACTCGCAGGAGTCTTCTCCAGCACCACAATTCAAAGGTCTCAATTCTTTGGTGCTCAGCCTTCCTTATGGTCCAGCTTTCACAGGCATACGTTGCAACTGGGAAAACCATAGCCGTGACTATACACACTTTTGTTGGCAGGGTGATGTCTCTGCTTTTTAGTATGCTGTCTAGATTTGCCATAGCTTTCTTCCCCAGGAGCAAGCATCTTTTAATTTCTTGGCTGCAGTCACTGACTGCAGTGATCTTGGAGCCCAAGATAATAAAATGTGTCACTACCTCCATTTCTTCCCCATTGATTTGCCAGGAAGTGAGAGGACCGGATGCCATGATCTTAGTTTTCTTAATGTTGAGTTTCAAGCCAAATGTTGCGCTCTCCTCTTTCACCTGCATCAAGAGGCTCTTTAGTTCCTCTTCACTTTCTGCCATTAGAGTGGTATCGTCTGCATATCTGAGGTTGTGGATATTTCTCCCGGCAATCTTAATTCGGACTTGTGATTCATCTAGCTCGGCCTTTCACATGATGTACTCTGCAGATAAGTTAAATAGGCAGGGCGACAGTATACAGCCTTGCCGAACTCCTTTCTCAATTTTGAACCAATCAGTGGTTCCGTGTCCAGTTCTCACTGTTGCTTCTTGACCCGCATATAGGTTTCTCAAGAGACAAATAAGATGGTCTGGTACTCCCATCTCTTTAAGAACTTGCCACAATTTGTTGTGATCCACACAAAGTCTTTAGCGTAGTCAATGAAGCAGAAGCAGATGTTTTTCTGGAATTCCCTAGCTTTCTCCATGATCCAATGTATTTTGACAATTTGATCTCTGGTTCCTCTGCCTCTTTGAAACCCTGCCTGTACTTCTGGTAGTTCTTGATCCACATACATACTGCTGGAGCCTAGCTTGTAGGACTTTGGGCATAACTTTGCTAGTGTGTGAAATGAGTGCAATGGCACAGTAGTTAAAACATTTTTTGGCATTGCCCTTCTTTGGGATTGGAATGTAAACTGACCTTTTCCAATCCTGTGGCCACTGTTGAGTTTTCCAAATTTGCTGGCATATTGAGTGTAGCACTTTGACTGCATCGTCTTTTAGGATTTTGAATAGCTCAGCAGGAATACTGTCGCCACCACTAGCTTTGTTGTTGCTCAGACTTCCTAAGGCCCATTTGACTTCACATTCCAGGATGTCTGGCTCGAGGTCAGTGACCACCCCATCGTGGTTATCAGGGATGTTAAGCTCTTTCTTGTATAGTTCTTCTGTGTAATCTTGCCACTTCTTCTTAATCTCTTCTGCCTCTGTTAGGTCCCTGCCATTTTTGTCCTTCATTAAGCCCACATGGACATCACCAGACAGTCAACACAGAAATCAGATTGACTATGTGCTCTGCAGCCAAAGATGGAGAAGCTCTATACAGTCTGTAAAAACTAGACCAGGAGCTGACTGTGGCTCAGATCATGAGCTTTTGGTGGCAAAATTTAGGCTTAAGTTGAAGAAAGTAGGGAAAAGCACTAGGCCACTCAGGTATGACCTAAATCAAATCATGACCACTGTATATTCATCAGGAATATGATTTAGGTCATACCTGAGTGGCCTAGTGCTTTTCCCTACTTTCTTCAATTTAAGCCCCAACCCTAAGCCACAGTCAGCTCCTGGTCTAGTATTTACTGACTGGATAGAGCTTCTCCATCTTTGGCTGCAGAGCACATAATAAGTCTGATTTCTGAGCTGACCATCTGGTGAGGTCCATGTGTAGAATCGTCTCTTGGGTTGTTGGAAAAGAGTGTTTGCTATGACCAGCATATTCTCTTGACAAAATTCTGCCAGCCTTTGCCCTGCTTCATTTTGTACTCCAAGGCTAAACTTGTCTGTTATTCCGGTTATCTTTTGATTTCCTACTTTAGCATTCCAATCCCCCATGATGATAAGGACATCATTTCTGGTGCAAGAGAACCGGTCAACTTCAGCCTCTTCAGCACCAGTGGTTGGGACATAGACTTGGAGTACTGTGATATTGAATGGTTTGCCTTGGATTCAAACTGAGATCATTCTCGCATTTTGGAGATAGTATCCCAGTATCGCTTTTCCTACTCTTTTGCTGACTATGATGGGTATTTCTTCTGAGGGATTTTTGCCCTCAATAGTATACCTGCTGGTCATCTGAATTAAATTCACCCATTCCTGTCCATTTTAGTTCACTGATTCCCAAGATGTTCTCTTGTCATCTCATGTTTGACCATGTCCAGCTTACCTTGATTCATAGATCTTACATTCCAGGTTCCTATGGAGTATAGATCTTTACAGCATCAGACTTTCCTTTCACCACCAGGTACATAAGTGTCCTTTCAGCTTTGACCCAGTCACTTCATTCTTTCTGGCACTACTAGTACTAGCCCTCTGCTCTTCCCCAGTAGCACATTGGACACCTTCTGACCTGAGGGGCTGACCTTCCAGTGTCATATCTTTTATCCTTATGATTCTGTCCATGGGGTTTTCATGGCAAGGATACTGGAGTGCGTTGTCATTTCCTTCTCCAGTGAATCAGCTTTTGTCAGAGCTCTCTGCTATGACCAATCTGTCTTGGGTGCCCTTGCATGGCATAGCTCATAGCTTCATTGAACTACACAAGCCCATTCACCACAACAAGGCAGTGATCCATGAAGGCGAAGGTGTTTGCAGACTGACTGTTGTACAATCTGCTCCAGAATTTTTCCAGGGATTGATGTCAGACTTACTGGTCTATAATTCCCAGGTTCTTATTTTTCTTTCTTGCAAACAGGGACATTAGCCCTTCTCCAGTAATCTGGCACTTCCCCTGTTCTTCATGGCTTCTCAAAGAGAAGAGATAGTGGTTCTAGGAGTTCTTCCACCAGCTCCTTTATGAGTCTAGGATGGAGCTCATTGAGCCCAGGAGATTTGAACTTACAGAATCATAGAATGGTAGAGCTGGAAGAGGCCATGAAGGCCATCGGGTCCTAGCCCCTGCAGCTGCAGGACACCACGTTATACCATCCCACTCAGATGGCTGTCCAGTTTCTTTTTGAATGTCTCTAGTGTGGGAGAGCCCACCACCTCTCTAGGCAGCTGGTTCCACTGTTGTATTGCTCTGACCGTGAGGAAGCTTTTCCTGATGTCCAGCCTGAATCTGGGTTGTCGCAACTTAAATTGATTATTCTGTGTCCTTCACACTGATATCAGCGAAAAGAGATCCTGACCTTCCTCTTTGTGAGAGCCTTTGAGGTCCTTGCAGAGGGCTATCTTGTCCCCCCTCAGTCTTCTCTTCTCAAGGCTGAACATGCAAGTTCTCTCACTTTCTCCTCACAGAGCAGTGTTTCCAAACCCTGGATCTTTCCCCCCACCCTTCTCTGGACCCTTTCTAATTTTCCTGGATCTTTCTTAAAACTTGGTGCGCAGAACTGGACACAGTATTCCTGATGAGGTCTGACCAGTGAGGACATAGTCAGACCTCATTACTTATTCAACCCAATCAGATGCTCCTTGACCATTAGCGTATCCTGAACTGCCATCCCGCTCCTTCAGCTTGTACTTCCTCTTAATCAGGAAAGTCATAAATCTTCTGGAAGAAGACTGTGCCAAAGCAGAAATTGAGCAGTTCTGTCTTTTCTTCAATATCTGTTACCATTTTGCCAGCCACACTGAGTAACTGGACCCCCATTTGTTTTCTCTCATTTTTACTTTGGACATATGTGAAGGCTTTAGTCTTCCTGATGCCATCCCTGCAATTTCGTGCTACCTGACTGTATTCTTCCTTTGTAGCCTGGCTTGTACATGTCCTTTTTTCCAGATCCTTTCCAAGCTGTTTGTGAAGTCACACAGGTTTCTTCTATCTTCTACCATTTCCAATTTCTAGTTGGAATTGTTTGTAATTCTGTTTTTAGATTTTTTTAGAATTACCTTTAAAAAAAAAATCCCCACATGTCTTGAACGTCTTTTCTCATTATAGCCACATGCCATGGGATTTTACTTCTCATTGTTCTGATTTTATTAAAATTAGATTTCCTAAAATGTTTGGATACATGCACATGTTTGGAATGTACATGTTTGGATACATTTACCTTTGCTTCCCTTGGAATCAAGGATTCAAGTATGGCGTGGTCACTTTCCCCCATGTTTCTGTAGCTGCCACTTTGTCCACTAGGTCCACCTGTTGGTTGGTATCAAGCCAAGGATAATAACTTGGTAGTGTCAAGTCAAGGACAGCTGTTCCTGTTTCTTCCTCCACTTTCTGTTGGAGGAAGTTATCAGCAAAACATGTTAGGAACCTTTTTGAGGGGCCATGTTTGGCAGAATTTGTCTCCCAACAGACAGCAGGGAAATTAAAGTCCCCCATAATGATGACATTGTGCCTCCTTGAAACACTGACAGTTTGCTTTCCAAAAGTGTCATCCTCGTCTTCTCCTTGACTGGTGGGCCAGTAACAGACTCCCGCCACTGCATCCCTTTTGTTCCTTGCTCCATTTATATTAATCCAGGTGCTCTTGATGAGGCTACTAACCTCATCCTCTTGTACTTCTGAGCAGAGATGTGTGTCTTTTATATAGCATGAGACTCTGTCTCCTTTTCTGTTCTTTGTATTCTTGAACAGATTGTATTCTTCAATTGTTTAATTCCAGTCATGGGAGTCATCCCACAAAGTTTCAGTTATACCTATGAGATTGTATTCACCCTCCTGTATTAAAGTTCATGCAGTTTGTTTCCCATACTCTGGGCATTAGTATACAGGCATTGAAGACCCCGTGCTTTATACTGTATCTTTCTTCCTACATCTTTTGGAAGACTATTATTGGAATAGAGGGGTAGGGAAGTTTCAATGCTCCAGGCAAACACATGGCTATGAAGGTGGTGCTGACTTGAGTGATTTGGATTCTGGGACCACAGATCACACTGTTTGGATTACATACTGCTAGTGAGGGATGACTTGTACCTCACCAGAGCTGGAAAAATTGTGTTTGGCCACAGCAAGAAGAATTTCATGAGGGGGGTTTTAAACTGAATCCTACCAGAGAGGAAGACACAGTCTTGGAAGCAACAGTGGATGTTTATGCAACAAGGATAAAGGGATGGTCAATACAGGGATGGATAAAGGGATGGTCAAAGGGATGGATGCTTTTGCATTTCATCCATGGACCAGGGATGAAGTGCAAAAGCCTGACTGCCCAGGAGAAGCTCTGGAGCTCATAAATAGTCCTGGGGTGGTTTTGCCACAGGTGATGTCCAAAAGGCTGTTTAAGTTGCATAAGACTATCAATAGCCTCTAGTACTGATGGCCAAATGCTTCCTTCCTCAGGGCCAGTATGCCTATGTGCATACAGTTGTCATGGAACTTGGACTGCAGGATGCTGCTGCTTGTTTGTTTGTTTCTTTATTTATTAAAACACTTATATGCCGCCCCATCGCAACAAAGCCTCGGGGCAGCTTACAACATTTAAAAAAAAAAAATTGTGGGTCTCCTGTGTGCACTGGTTTGTTACTGGATAAACAGAATGCTGGACCAGATGGACCACCTCCCTGTTCAATGTGGGACTGAAAGTTAAACCATCCCTGACAAATGGCTGCCCAGCTGCCTCTTGAATGCCTCCATTGTGGGAGAGGCCACAACCTCCCTAAGTCTTTGGTTCCATCACTGTACTGCTCTGACAGGGCATTTTTTTCTTGCTATCCAGCCAGAATCTCGCTTCTTGCAACTTGAAGTCATTACCTGCACTCTGGAATGATCCTGGCCCTCCTCCGTGTGACAGCCTTTCAAGAATTTGAAAAATGCTATCATACTTCCCCTTGTGACCTACAACAATGTCACAATCCTTCTGTCTACTGTTGTCTACTCAGCAGTTTTGTTGAGTCTACTATCTCCCATTTTGTAACTGCATTTGGTTCCCTTTTCCTGGGAGTAGAACTTGGCATTTGTCCCTATTGAATTTCATTGTGTTGCCTTCAGCCCAGCACTCCAGCCTATCAAGATCAGTTTGAAATTTGTTTCTGTCTTGCATGGTATTAGCTATCTGAACAAATTTTGTTTCATCTGCAAACTTGGTCAGCATTCCCTGCACCTCTTCATCCAAGTCATTAACAAAAAGGTTGAAGAGTACTGGTCCCAGGCAGTACCCCACTTGTTGCCTTTCCCCAGTTTGAGATGCTACCATCAAGAAGCACTCTCTGAGTCCAATTCTGTAGCCACCTATTGATTTACCTGATAGTTGTTCCATCTAGCCCACTTTTAATTCATTTTCTGATCAGAATGTCATGGGGCACTTTGTCAAAAGCTTTCTTGAAATCAAGATATATTATGCCAGCAGCATACCCACAGTCCACAAGGGAGGTTCCCCAATCGAAAAATGAGAGCAGATTAGTCTGGCAAGACTTGATTCATGCTGGCTTCTAGTAATTAAGCCATTGTCTTCCAGGTGCTTATAGAATACCTTCTTTATAATCTGCTCGAGATTTTTTCCAGGAATTGATGTCAGACTGGCTGGTCTGTAATTTCCTGGGTCCTCCTTCTTGCCCTTTTTGAAGATTGGGACAATATTAGATCTCCTCCAGTCATGCGGCACTTCATTTATGACTTTTCATAAAGGTAGAAGACTCTAGGATGAAGTTCATGAAGCCCTAGAAATCTGAACTGGTTCAAAGAATATAGGTGTTCTTTTGCGATTTGGTCATTAATTTCATGCTTCAGTCCTAACCCTTTGGTTTGTACTTCATTTCTGCTGTGTCGGTGCAGAAATTCAGGACTTCATTTTTTTTCTTCACTTTGGCTTTGCCCTCCTGAATGAGAAGCTGAGCCACCATTTCTTTTCTCCCTCGTTCATTGTAAGCATGCCTGAAAAAAGCCATTCTGTTGCTTATAGCATCCCTTGCTAAGCATCTCATTCTCAGCTTTAGCCTTCCTTATGTCATTCCTGCACTTCTGTGCCACCTGTCTGTATTCTTCTTTTGTCACCTGGCCTTCCTTCTACTTCCTATCCATATCCTTTTTGTTTTTAGCTCAAGTTGAAGTTTTTGTGGTGCCACACTGATTTTTTCTGTTGTCTGTTATCTTTTGTTTATTTTGAAATTGTAATTGTGCCTTTAAAATTTCCTTTTTGAAAAATTCCTACCCATCTTGGACTCCTTCTTTTCCTTAGAGTCACTTGCCACAGGACCTTACCTATCTTTTTCCTCAGCTTATTAATATCAAGCTTCCCAAAAACCAGAGTACCTGTATGGCTACATTCAATTTTTGCTTCCTTTAAAATCTCGAACTCAAGTATGTTGTGGTCACTTTCCCCCAGAGTTCCTTTAACTTCCATTTTATCCACTAAGTCATCTCTATTAATCAGAATTAAGTCAAGGACAGACTATCCAGTAGAAGAGAGTTAGCTGCCATGCATGAAAAGAATTCCTTGGAGGGGTCACTTTTGGCAGAATTTGTCTCTCAAAAGATATGTGGGTAATTGAAGTTCCCCCATAACTACCATATCACACTTGAAATACTGGCAGTTTACTTGAGAAAAAAATTCATTCTTATCTTCTACTTGGTTGGGTGGTTGGTAGTAGACACTGACAATGTTTGTTGTATCATTTGACATGTTTATTTTGATCCAGATCCTCTCAGGAGGCCCAACAGACTCATTTTTTTCTATATTTCTGTGCAAGGGTAAGTATTTTAACATATAATGCAATTCCACCTGCTTTGCTATTTCTTCTGCATTTTTGAACAGGTTATACCCTTCAATAGCTCTAGTCCAGTCCTGGGAGTCATGCCCCCAAGTTAGAGTAATGCCTATCAAGTCATAGTTGCCTTCATGTAATAAGAGTTCAAGTTCATCATGTTTATTTCCCATACTATGGGCATTAGTGTACAGACACCGACACCCGTGTGCTTTATGGTCTGGTCATCTGACTTCTTTCCTGTGTTGTTGAGAAGATTATTTTGGTGTGCTACTAGAACTTTTCCCTCTGTTATGCAAAAGGCAACAGAGGACGCACTCACGGCTCCACGAAAAGCTAAGAGACAACTTGAAAGAAAAAAGGGAACATGTACAGGAAGTGGAAAGGAAGCCAGGCCACAAAAGAAGAGAATAAACAGACACCAAAGACTTGCAGAGAAGAATCAGGAAGACTAAAGCAGGTTATGAACTGAGGCTAGGGAGGCTTGATAAAAACCGCAATGAAATCCTCAGTTACATCCAAAACAAAAGACAAACGAAAGAGAGGAGAATTCAGCAACTCAATGTGGATGACAAAAAGATAACAGATGACAGGGAAAAGGCATGGTGTTCTCCCACAAGAGAAAATACAACCTTCCTATAGAGGAGGATGTACAAGACAAAAGAGCCGGATGACAGCCTAAGATCAACAGACAAATGATCAAGGAGCACCTTGATGGACTTAATGTTTTCATGTCTCCAGGACATGACAAGCTCCATCCCAAAGTCATAAAGAAACTGGCGGAAAAACTCTCTAAACCACTTTTGGTAATCTATGAGAAAGTCTGGAAAATGGGATGTGCTGGACAACTGGAAAAGAGCTGATGGTGTCCCCATCTAAAAGAAAGAGATAAAGATGAACCAGGGAACTGTAGACCAGTCAGTCTGACACCAGTCCCTAGGGAATATTGGAGCAAATTGTTTAAAAACCAGTCTGTAAGCATTTTGAAGAAAATGCAGTGATCAACAGAAGCCAACATGGATTTCTTAAGAATAAGTCATGCCAAACTAACCTAATCTCATATTTTGGCTGGATAACCTTCATATGGACAGTAGAATTGCCATGGCCATGATTCACCTAGACTTTAGTGAAGCAATGGACAAAGTGCCCCAGGACATCCTGATAAACAAACTAGCAAAAAGTGGGCTTGACAGAGCTACTGTTAGGTGGATTCACAACTGGCTACAAAATTGGTCACAGCGGGTGCTCGTCAGTGACACCGTCTCAAGCTGGAGTGAGGTGCTGAGTGGGGTGCCAAAGGGTTCAGTCCTGGGACCAGTGCTCTTAAGACCAGTGGTCTTAATAAACAAACAAACAAACAAACATTAATAAAGATGTTAATGATCTAGATGAGGAAGACCAGGGAACAATAATTAAATTTGCAGATGACACAAAATTGGGCAGAACAACTAACACCCTGGAAGACAAAAAGAAGATCCAGGGTGATCTAGATCTTCTAGAACGGTAGGCAGAAAGAAACAGAATAAAATTTAAGAGGGACAGATGCCATTTTTTCCACTGGGATGGGTGGCACTCACCAAATGCACCAATATAAGATTCATAGGCATGTCATGAGTGGACTAGATGGCACAGGAGGCCCCTTCTGACTCGCTATGTTTCTGTGTTTCTAAGATGGGGAGTAGTTGGTTCAACAGCACAGCAAAAGAAAAAGACCTTGGAGTTGTTGTGGTCAGCAAGCTAAACATGAGCCAGCAGTGCAATGCAGACACAAAAAGCGCAAACACTATTTGGGATATATAAATAGAAGCATCACTTCCAGGGCAAAAGAGGTGTTAGTTGTCCTTTACTCAGCACTTATCAGACCTCACCTGGAATACTGTGAGCTGTTCTGGACACCCAGGTTTTAAAAAGATGCAGAAAAACTAGAAAAGGTCCAAAGGAGGTCAAGGAAAATGATCCGGGGTCTGGAACCTAAACCCTATCATGAGAGGTTGAGAGAGCTGGGCATGTTTAGCCTCAAGAAGACTACAAGGGGATATGATAACCCCAACAAGTACCTCAGAAGCATTTGGTCAAGATCCAAGGCAGCTTCGGGGCTTCCTCTGCTGGCCAAGGGCATAGCAGCCCTGGTAGTTGTAGAATTACTGCCCCAATCTACTGCAGCTGCCAGGGCCGTCCTGAGCACCACCTGGAAGCCCTGTGGGAAGAGCTATGCAAGAACTGGCTCCCTCCAGAAGCTGCCTTGGCAATAAAGGTCCTCTGACTTGCTGGAGTGCTCCCTGTTTGCTGGACTCTTGGACTTTGTTCCTGGACCCTGCTCCTGCTCCTGAAGCCTACCCGGCTTCCTGATCCTTGCTTGCTGCTTCTCCTGCTCCAGGCCTCACTTGCCAGTTCCCCCTCAGCATCGTCTCCTTGGTTTCCTGACCCCTTGCTTGGTTGACCATGCTTGCCTATTGGAGTGACTCTACCTTGCTCTCCTACTCATGGCTCTGACCTTGGACTGCTTGACTATGATTTGGACTGAACCTTGAGCCCCAGCCTGGTTGCCTGGGTCCTGGTGCTTCTGCCAGTTAGTCAGCTGCCCATGTTCCAGATGTTGACACTGTCACAAAGAGGAAGAAAAAGACCTCTTCTCACTGATCCCTGAGTGTAGGACACAGAACAGTGAACTTAAACTTCAGCGCACCAGATTCAGGCTAGAGATTGCTCTAACAGTTTCTCACTGTCAGAGCAATATGACAGTGGAACCAGCTGCCTAGAGAGGTGGTGGGCTCTCTCACTAAAGATATTCACAAAGAAAGTGGACAGCCATCTGAGTGGGATGGTCTAATGTGGTGTCATGCAACAGCAGGGGGTTGGACCCAATGGCCTTCATGACCCCTACTATTCTGTGAATCTATGATTATCTCCATTTTGCCTTAGGGTTGAGGTTAAAGGTTCAGACTAGAGTTAGGGTTAGGAAAACCTAACCCTAACCATCAAGATCCATTTACCTGATTTATAGCCTGGAAACAAGTTTAATTGGGCAAGAAAGGTGATGGTCACCAAGAACTCCATGAATCTTTCCTTTCTACATGCTCCATAAATGTACAGGGTGTTAGGGTTGGTGTTAGGGTTCAGACTAGAATTCAGATTTGGAAATCCTGGTTGCCCTGGCACATGCAGGGGCTTTGAAATTGCTTACAGTGGAAGGACAGTGAAAGTGGCTAACATGCACACCCTGATGGTTACATTTGCATGTGATGTCTTGAGGTACAGGCATTTCAACATCAAGGATGGGATAAAGTTCCAGGTGAGGGTTCACATTAGGAAAAGCTGGTGTTCTGCAGGGGGTTGGACCTGATGGCCTTCCTGATGCCTTCCAACTCTACTATTCTGTGATTCTATGAATCATGTCCAGTGAGGTAGAAATAGGGTAGACTGAGCAGGAATTGTGACTGAGCAACAGGCACTCCCTCAGCTTTTCTCCATTTTTCGTGTGTGTATAGGAGCGTTAGGACTGGGGTTCTGGATTGAGTTAGGGTTGGAAAACCTGGGGGCCTGGGCATGTGCAGAGGCCTGCAAATAGCCTTGCTTACACAAAAAGTGTAAGTGGGTAGCCAGAAGAGGGATGTGGTCTGGGGGACGGAATCCATCAGATTCCCTGGGCTTGGCTCCCTGGACTCCAATCCCGAGTCTGAGCTCCTGGTGAACACGCCCAACGTTGGCATGACGCTTGCCAGGAATGGAGCCCCCCACCTGGGCAGGCAGTGTTCCTCTTCCGTGCCACATGCAGCAGCCTTTGCTTGTGCTGCTGCACACGATGCAGAAGAAGGTTGCTTGTGTGGCGCTCACCAGGAGTGGAGCCCCCGGAAATGCTGCTCAAGCAGCACCTGTCTGTTGCACCATGTGCAGCTGCCTTCGACTGTACTGGTGCATATTATGCAGAAGGAGGTTGTCAGTTGTGCAGCCTTCATTCTATGAGCATTTGCCGACTTCCTCTTGGTACAGCGGACTCTCCAAGAGCAGGCCAAGCACAAGAGGAAGTCCATAAATGCTAGATTCCATGGAATTTTGCTGCATTCCTAAACTGGAATATGCTTACGGCAGCCTTTGTGAATCTTTTTTTAAATGTACAGGGATTCTTTTTAATGAGAGTTACCATTTGGGTTCAGCCTCAGGTTAGGGCTATGAAAACTGAATCTTAACCTGGGTAAATGCACAGGGATTAAACCTGGGTGTTAGGGTTTGGGTTATGGCTTTAAGGTTGAGGATGGGGTCATGAAGACCTGGCTCCACACGCATGCCTTGGGGGCCTGGAAATAGGCTCGACTGCGTAAACAAAGGGAAGAGTCAAGACAAATACCTGGACTTCTGCCTTTCTACAAGCTGACCAAAAATTTAAGGAGCATATCCAGGGATTGAGGTTGCTGTTAAGTTTCAGGATAGGGTTCTACCTTTTGGGAAAAACCCTTCAAAGCCAGAACCAAACAAAAACGGGAGTGGGGTGCAGGAAATGAAAAGAAATAATGCATTGCTTTCCTTTTCCTGGCATGTAAGTAAATCTACTCCATACGTATATACTATGTACCCGTATATCCATACATCCATGTGTGTGCACACACCTGCATAGTGATGGTACCTGGGAGTTCTAGCTTGACTTAGGCAGGTGTGTGTCCCGGTGCAAGTCCAGGGGTCTGACGATAGCACTGACTAGGCAGAAGATGTGAGTGATCAGTAAGCGCACTCAGAGTACTGCATTTTCACACTTGGTCTCCATGCGAACAATTGCATGCAGGTGCCAGGGTTCAGGTTTTTCTTTCACTGACTTCCATGGTTATAATGTGTCCTGATGTGCATTTTTTTTAACCTGTGATGAGATTTGCGCAAATAAACTGATTTAAACATCATTGTATATTTGTATGAATATAATTATAATTATGATTTGCACAAATTCAAGACTGCTGATTCTACATAAACTGTGCTATAGGCACATGGTTTTTGCTGTTTATTTGTACAATTTCCATTAACAGTTAAAAAGGTGCACATTTTGCAAGCTCAACTCAACTCTAGCTCAAGCTCGACTGGCTCAACTCCCACCACAGCCAGCCAAGGCCAGTGCAAGGCTAATAAAGCAAAATGTGGGGCTGACTGGTAGAAATCCTTCAGATTTTCACCCTCCATCAGATTCCTCACACACCTCTATATCTTGCCTGTGTATTTGTTGGTGTGTGTATGTCTTGTAGTCTATTACTTTGTGGCATTTGTTTGCTTGGTGGCATTGATTATATATAAGCCACAGGCACGCCTATGGCTGACTGGGCAGCATATAAATCAAATAAATAAATAAATGTTTATTTTAAATGATCGGCTGTTTGAAAGTATTGACGTAATGGTTGCATATCTAAGTGGCACTTGTGTGTGTGTGTGCACGCGCACACACCTTTGCGCACATTCACCACATCTTCCAGAGGATGTGCTCTGCTCATGTAGAGGGAATTGCACATTTTCTCCACCTTCCTGCTTTATCTCCAGCTGGTTAAGTTGATTAAAACAATCATTTTGCATATTTTCTAAGTATTACAGGAGAAAAGATCTGGCCTGCAAGTCTAGAAGGATGGTGTGATAAAATCCTCACACGAGAGTGCGAACTGTATTTGAAAAACCCAAACCCATTTTCTCTATATTAAAAAAAATGCAGGTATACAGCCAACATAGAGGTGGTGGGGAGATCTAGCTCAGAAATCATCTTTCTTCTTCACCTGGTGTGCTTAGAGCTAGAGCTAGACTGTACCATTCCCAGGAATTAAGCCTTCAGGTTAGTCCCGTTTCAGTCTTCATACATCTCTTGCAGGCAAAGTCTACTGAACAAAGAATGTGCAGTTTTCCTTTGCTACAATGCTGATTTCCTAGGAGAAAATACTCACTGCATGAGCAAATAGCAAAATTAGATTATGATGAAATAAGCACAGTGTTTATTGGCGAATATGCATACTTCCCAGAGGATGTGTAAAAACACTGTGGAGACATGGATGGGAGATTGTACATGTTGTTCTTGTTGTTGTTTTCATTTGTATACTGTCTGTAACTGAAGCTTTCTGGGCACTTTACAAAAAACTATAAAAAACTATAAATAAAAGTAAATTGTTAAAACATTACCAAGAAGTGAAAATTAATTTTAAAAGCATAAAGGAACATTAAAAGACAATGAAAAAGCCTGGCCAAAAATAACCCTGGCTAATCAGGTCAGGCCCCTGAATGACCAGGGAGGTCTTTAAAGCACTCCGCAAAGAGGGCTGTCTTAACCTGGCATCAAAAAGATGACAAATTTGGTGCCAGGCAGGCCACAGTAGGGAGATTGTTCCAAAGATGGGGGGTCACTGCTGAACAGGCCCTTCCCCTGGTTGCCACCCTCCAAGCCCCTCAAAGCGTTGGCACCTGGATTGAGCTTAGTGTCATTTTGAACAGAGAATATGCTTATTGTCCACAGAAAGTACAAAACACATATTTTCCAAGGTCTGCTGGACTGTATCTATTGCCTGGAGAACGCGCAAACTGCGGCCAAGATATGCACACGTCCCAGGGCCTTTTGGGGATTCTGCACCACGGGCAGGGAATATGCACCTTTCCCTCTTCATGAACAGACTATATGCAACTTTTCCTTACGTTATGGTGACTATACGTAATGGCTGCGGGTTGTGCACAATAACTGTTTGACTCACATTCTCCTCCTCCTTCAGGAGAAATGGTTCAACCGAGCATGTCAGCTTGGGCCTTTTTTCCACTGGTGGAAGGATTCCAGAGTTCCTACTAGCAACCTGCAGTAGGAACTGCATACAATAGTGGTGTGTGTGAGGCCAGTATCAGAAGGCTATCATTCCACCTTAATACTAAGGGCTAGTGGAAGCTGTGGTAAGGCTGCTTTTTCTCTGGGTGGCCAAATGTAGTGGGGAGGAAGAAAATGGGAGAAAATTTAGAACAGAGCAAAACTTCAGGCAGGAGAAAAGTGATGGAGCAACTCTTTGTGGACCAGAAACCTTAGGAGTAGAAGTAGCTAGAAAAGACTGTGCGCTACAGATTGTGTCAAAGTTTCATTCTTCCTCACTACAAATTGAATGTGTCCTGCATTTTCTTGTGCTAGTCCTGCGAACGCTCACCACCCATTATTGGTAGAAGAAGCATTTTGGTTTGCAAGTTTGGTTTAAAATAGTGCAAAAAATGACAAATGGAAAACAGATCATAACATTGCATTGGGTGTTATGCTGTTATATACACTTCCTTTTAGTATAGGCAGCAAGAGGCTAATTTAAGAAAACTGGGCATCTCATCTTTCAACAGATGGGTTTTCTCCTGACTCACATGGATATATGCTGGAGAAGGAAGGTTATGCTTTTTGCCAAGATACACAACTATGAAATGGAAGAGGACACCCAGTACCAAATAAATAAAGCGCTCATTTGCAACAAAAGACATGACTTTAAAAAAATGGCTTGTGGGAATCAACAGGAAATGGTGTTCTTTGAACAGGCCCTGCATGAGCATGGACTCAGGGGTACTGAAATCCTTCCACTGGTTTCTGAGATTATTTGATTAACTTGGCAGTAGGAGCTGTGTTCTCTTGCAAAGTGCTGGATGCATACTGAGTCATATAACCAATCATTATGATTTGGTGTGGTTGGCTTTACTTCTGAGAGTGCTATCATTATTACAAACTTGGTATTTTATTTGTGCATTCAATTTTGTATTTTCTACATACAGTATGCCTTAACAAATGGTGTCCATTTTGTTGACAAGTCCTATTTTCAATATGCATTTAGATGAACTGTGATTTGTATGACATGCAAATCAAAATGTTATGGGAACACAGCAGCTTTGTGCGTTTCTTTCACTGGCAAACTATAAAGAGAAGTAGCATAAGAGAATATACAGATTACACTATTCATGTTCTATTCCTCTCTAGTCAAGCATCATGACTAGTGGCTGCATAACCACCCTGAATTATATTGAAATTAATGGAATTGAATGTTCTTCAGGAGAAATGTCCTATCGCTGGTATGGCTGGCTGCAAGTCCAGAATCTGACAAAATCATCTTTCTCTCTCATAATGGTTGTGGACAGCAGAGCTGGGATGAACCCTTTCGAAAACGCTCCTTCCCTCAGGATTGGTGGGCTTCCTCTCGCACCCAGCCCGGTCCTGTAGAGAGCCAAATGTTGGCTCTGAGGTGGAGGCTGCAGGTGTTCGCTGACCCCTGGTGGCGCAGGTGGCCACCTTCCCCGTGTGGCAGTAGCAGGCGAAGAGGAGAGTCAGTCGGCGATGGCACACATCCTTGCAGTACTGCCCTTCCACACCCCATGGGAGCAGGCAGGGGGGAAAGACACCGCGAGCCTTTGTGCCGCCTTCCCCTCCTGATTTCAGACCTTCCCCTCCCGCTACTGCTGCACCCAACCTTCCCTACCCACTTCTGCCAGCCGAGGCAACAGCCCAGAAGAGGAGCTCTCAGAGTGAGCAAACTTCTTGTTCCTTTGTAGCTGCCGGCAGTGGCAACAGCATGGGATGTGATTCCTGGCAACCGCCCCATGAACTCTGGGAACACTGGCCAGGAGCTTCGACTTTGGGCCTCTGCAAAGCAGACCAGAGTCTGGGGAGTAGAGTGAAATCCAACAGATTCCCACCCCCAAGCAGATTCCTCACACATCCCTAGTGGATGGTCCCCTAAATATGGGAATCATCCCAGTGGCAAACTAGATGTGAGGCTAACTGCATCAGTTCAGATTGCATGAATGTTTTTACAAAAATCCCAGCAGGTGATGCTGTGTCTCCAAGCGTTTGGCCACTTCTTCCAATGGCGTGGTCTTAATAAACATCGCTGTTCTTAATCTGCTATTGGGTAGGGGTATGTGAGCCCAAAAAATCAGAACTTGATTAAATTCTCTGAATTGTGGTTGTATCATATTATGAATATTGTTTTTGCTTTACTTTTTATATGAAAATCCATGTGTATTTCTGCGCATATTTCTTTCAGATGCACATACCGATTGTTCACGTTTTTACATATGCACATTTTTAAATGTGCACATGCTTCTCTTATGATTAAAGTATATTTGTGCATATGCTTAAAATGTACTCATTTTGGAAAGTACCCAGTTTTGAAATGTACCCATGCCATTGAAC
Organism: Varanus salvator macromaculatus; assembly: GCA_023646645.1. Lineage (NCBI taxonomy): Eukaryota > Metazoa > Chordata > Lepidosauria > Squamata > Varanidae > Varanus > Varanus salvator. The sequence continues at coordinate 10,349,550 of JAIXND010000779.1, read as the reverse complement.
AGATATTTTTGGTCCATAAACGGTATTGCAAGTTCAGGAATGTGTGAACTTTCATTACGGCTTGTGGCCAAGTTCATGCTCAGTCTAGACGGTACATACTGGATCTTGATACAAAAACTAAATTGCAATGTATTGTTCATACATCCTTACTATTACTGTCCTTGCAAAGAAGAAAGCCAGTATGGTGTAGTGATTAAGAATATGGGGCTAGGACTTGGGGGATCTGAGTTCTTGTCCACACTCAGCTGTGGAGCTCACTGAGTGAGCTTGGGTCAGTCACAGACTCTCAGCCCAACCTACCTCCCAGGGATGTTGTTGTGGGGATAAGACTGAGAGCAGGAGAAGAAGAATGATTGTAAGCTGCTTTGAGTTCCATGAAAAGAAAAAGGGTGGGATATAAATGTAATACATACATAAATAAAAATATAGGGCTGAAGTGTAGCAAAAATATATATAGAATGCTTCACTTAATTGCAAGACCAGCAAGCTGCAAGATAAGCCAAGAAGCTGGTGAGAACCACACTAACTCTGTTCAGGAGAAGATGTTTGTGGAATGAGGGGGCACAGGGAGGTGTCATTTAAGCCGCCCCATGTTTGACGCCAGGTCAAACAAGCAGAACCATTAAGTAACACCCAGCATTTGCACCAACTGGACCACAAGCAGCACAAACCATGCTGAGGGCAGAGTCAACTGCAGTGGAGAAGCGGGTGGATTCAGTGCAGAAGCAACTTCCAGCTTGGGAAAAATCAACAGCTGCAATGAGAGTAGAGGACTCACTCAACTCATAGATGCCTCTTGCTCACAATCTCTATATTACTCCCCCAGTACCTTGAAGTCAGTCCTGGCTAGCCAGCTTGCGCATAATGAAAGGCCATGGTCGGGAGCATCTCCCTGTGATCTGCTGTGTGGGGAAAACTAAGGAGGTTGGGGGAGTGAGATACCAGATCACGACAGGAGGTTCCCGCTGGCTCCCTTCGTGTAAACTGATGCCCGCTTCGATGGATTTAGCACAACATGGAGTCTGGCCTGTAGAGCGGGGTCCCCGCCAGGGATTTAGTGGCACCCTTGTGCATTTCTTCACTGGCGTGCTGTTATGGTATCCCAGAAGCATTTGCCTTTCTCCAGAGTCCCAAGTATTGCATAGGGCAGGGTGGCAGCCAAGGCAGAGGCGCTGCAGATCACAGACCTCAGCTGCAACAAACACATGCAGCCCAGTAGATACTGTTAAGATCCTCAAGTTTCCAGGTGCCATCAGGCCCCTGCTCATGCAACCTTTCCCAGAAAAAGATGCATTCAGCACAATAAACACGTTGCTAGGATGGTGGGAGCAGAAATATAAACTATGGAATGCGTGTGTCTCAGCTTCTCAGTAAGAGATTCATGGAACTTTTGACAAATGCAGTGGAAACATTAAGGCTAAAGCAAGCCAGACAGCCACATGACTGGCATCTGGTCACACAACTGTTGCACTGCCAAACACAAGACAGTCTGCCAGGAATCAATCTGCCAACTCTTATTGCCACCACTGCAAAATAAACATTGTGTACTGCCTTACCACAGAAACATACTGCAAGCAAAGGAAATAAGGAATAGGGGGAAATACTGACAGAAAAGGGCAGGTTGGCCTTCTAAAAGTGAAGAAAAGCCTCTTTAGATCCATATGGTAGGGCAGGATACACAACAGAAACCAAGAACAAGAGCAGGAGCAGGGAAGGTCAGGCAAGATGTAGGCCCAGCAGCAAACAGGAGGACCTGTGCTGCTGAAGTAACATGGCAGCAGGAGAGACAGTAGGAACAAGGGGCAGGCAATGCAGCAAACAGGAGGACCTACAATGCTAAGGCCATTTCTGGAGGGAAGAATTGCTCTTACACAGCTCTTCCTCCAGGACTCCCAGCTGACACTCCTCAGTAGGATAAGAGCTCCAGCAGGCCACCAGAACAGCCCAGATCCTAGCAGACTAATTGTCTTATTCACCATATTTTTTGAATGATCGTTCTTGGAGCAGTACTGATCTATTTAGTTCAAAATTCACTTCTAGAAAAATTGTACTTATTGAAAACCAAAATACTGTTACACATGCGGACCCCTTTCCAAGCACTGAAAACCTTTCAGTGCCTACTCAGGGTACAGTTCCCTTAGAAGGAGGTTACTGGAGTTTCTGTGATATAAGGTTTATTTATGCAAATTCACATCATATCTGAGCATAATATGAGGCTTCACAGAATAAACACTTCAATGGACTCTTGTTCCCCTTCAGTTGTGCAAGGCAACCCATAGGATAGTCATAGGATTTCCTGCAGTGGACAAAGACATCTCTCTGCTCCCTTTCTGATCTAGTTCCAGCAGACTGTCCTCCTGCTTCATTCACACCCTGCCCTTGTCTAGTGGGGGGCATGAACTAGCTCCCATTGTAATACGTCATCAGAATGTTGCCAGTTATCAGCAGTCCTTTAAGAGAAATGGCCGCAAGGGACTCCCAGGCAAACTGTACCCACAGAAATCTTAGAGTCAAGGAGGACCTAGCTGGATCTTTGTGATCTAAGGGGCCCTGAAAGATCTTTCAGAGCAACTGCCCAACCCACAACCCTAGCATACAAATGCCAAACCCAGAGGACACTGAAGTGGACAACCGGTTTCCTATTTTTCTTCTTATCATATAAGAAGCGACTGTCATGAGAGAAACAAATAAATTAGCAAAAGATTTAAAACCTGATGCAAAGGGATTCTATATTCTATCACACTAGTGAGTACTGTGAACAGACACTCCTAGTATTTGAACTCAGGAGCACCCAGTGAAGTTGTCCAACAGTCAATTGACTAAGATCAAAGGAAAACCTTCTTCACAGAACAGATGGCGTATCTTTGGAACTTCAGGTTTTCCTGAGGTGTGGTGATGTTGCCACAAGCTTAGGGTACTTCATAGAGGTCATTAGCTAAGTGGAACCTCCATGGATACTCACAGTATACCAGGAGCTGGGGATGAACTGAGGATCAACTGCACCGCATGCCCACCTGTTGCTCTGAGTTTCCTGCAGAGATGTGGTTGGCCTGATTGGAGAGGGAATTTTGGGTTACTGGATTGACATTGAATGGGCCTCCACTGTCAAATAGGATGTTGGCTGCTTACATGATAAATAGTAGTTTACTGTTTGTACCTATGCTTCCTACAGGCAATGGGTGAACATCCCTTCTCTAGTCTTCCAGAGCAGCTGTATAAATCACACTCCCAAACTGTGTTCTGCATTGATTTTCAAAGCAAGACCGTAAGGGCGGGAACAACAATATACCACTGTAGTCCTCTTAATAAGCAACTCTATGGTGAATAGAGAGCCAGTGTGGCATAGTGGTTAAGAGCGTGGGACTGGGACTCAGGCAACCTGGGTTCGAGTCCCTGCTCGGCCATGGAGCCCACTGGGTGACTTTGGGCCAGTCACAGACTCTCAACCCAACCTACCTCACAGGGTTGTTGTTGTGGGGATAAGATGGAGGAGGAAAGATCATGTAAGCTGCCTTGAGCCCTTTGAGGAAAAAGGCAGGATATAAATCGCAATATGAATGAATGAATGAATGAATGAATATAAATTCACAAACTTCTGTTTATTATTATATTGCATTATATTGTACTGCATTTATAGCCCACCTTTTTATGTCTTGTGAGGAACCCAAGGTGGCTCACGTAGTGTCAATTGATCCTAACAACAGCCCTCTGAGGTGTGTTAGGTTGCGTGTGAGTCAGTCACCCAGTGGGCTCCATTCGTCAAGTGGGGACTAGAATCTCCGCATCCCCAGGCCAACACTGTAACCACAACACTACACAGGCTCTCTGTTTAGGATGCGGCAATAAACTGTGTTGTTCGCCAGGTATCCAGCCATCAATGCAGTAGAGCTGGGGAAGCCCTCAGGTGCTGTGAATTACAAGCAGAACATGAACGGTACAAGATGTTCCTCATCATTTCCCTTGTGGGGATCATATTGTTCTCATCCAGCTAGCCAAACAGAAGAAGTGGGAGGCGATTCCATTCCTCAGATTTTCTGCAACAAAAATAGCCTCAGCTTCCTGCTGTGGCTGCTGGCACTACTCTACCCTCAGGGTCATATTAGTAGTACTACAGTAGCCTTTTGCAGAATGCCCTTCATTGCTGGAATTGTCCAAAGTGCTTTGGGCAACAATATAATACTCCTGGTGCAACGTACATAATGACAAATCGTCAGAGAATCACCAGTATAAAATCACTTCAAATTAACTGTAACTAACTCAGTGCTAACAAGGCTTACTTGCGAGTCTACAAGGGGACCTGGCACACAACGAATTTCAATTATTCTGTCAATGCCAGCTCCATCTGGTAATCCCTTTGTTAAACAAATACATTTGGAAAGTTCAGAGCTGCTTCTTGGATTTATAGTTTAAACAGGATCAGAAGACAATATACTGGGTAAAAAAAGGAACACACAAATTCCCCACACTGCTCATGTGAGGTTTCTGAGAATTGATGGTTTGGTTCAAAATACCTGAAGATTAAGGGCAACCCTTTCCTAGTAAAAACTTTTACCCACCCCATGCCTGGTCTTCCACAAACCCATGCTTTTTCATCCAGAATGGGAGAGGGTAGAATTAGAATGGCCTCAAACCTTACAACAAGTCCAACAGAGTGCAAAAGCCAACATCAAGAAAGATTTGTCAATCCTTGTCATGTATTTCAGGGGACATGTAAGAACACAAAAGCCCTGAAGAACTGCATCCTAGGAGAATAAAGGAGCTGCTAGGAATACTCTCAAAGCCACTGCCTGCTGACTTGGAGAAATCGTGGAGGACAGGGCAGTGCCAGGTGACTGGAGGAGGGTTAACATTGCCCCAGTTTTGAAAAATGGGGAAAATGCGGAACATGGGAGCTACAGACTAGTCAGTCTGGCATCAGTCCTTGGGAAAATTCTGGGGCAGATTCTAAAGCAGACCTTCTGTAAACACTTTGAAAACAATGCAGCAATTTCTAGATTTGTCAAGTACAAACCTTGCCACACTTATCTGATCTCATTTTTTTGATCAGGTAACTTCCCTGGTAAACTATAGGAATGCTGTGGACACAATATTTCTCAGCATCTGCTAACCTTTTCACAAAGTGCCCTTTGATAGCCTGATTCGGAAACCAGCTAAAAGTTGGCTAGTGAGTTAGATGGAACAACAGAATCAGACTCAAAGAGTGCTTCTCAATGGCACTTACTCAAACTGGGGAGAGGTTATAAGTGGAAAACAACAGGGTTCAGGCCTCCACCACCTCCCATGGAAGTTCATTCCATACCCTCGGGGTCCTACTGTCAGGAAGTACTTCCTTGCATCTAAATGGAACCTTGGTTCCCTGAGCTTTGCTTTGTTGGAGCAGGTCCTGCCCTCATCTGCAGGGGGGAACAGCAACTACCCACCTCTGTGTGACACCCCTTCACATATCTGTATGTCGCCAACAGATCCCCTCTGAGTCTACTCTTCTCCAGGTTGAAAAGACCCAGTTCCCTCAGTCTCATTTCATATGGCTTCCCCTGCAAACTGGCCAACAACCTTGTGGCCTTATGCTGCACTGACTCTAACCTGGCTATATCCTTCCTGTAATGAGGGGCCCAAAACTGAACACAATACTCCAGTTATAGGTGCACCAGAGTCATATAGAGTGGTAGTTATACCTGTCTCAATCTAGAAGCCAGGCCTCTGGCTATGTAACCAAGGGTGGCGTTCGCCCTCTTGACCACCCCGTCACACCGCTGACTCATGTTTAGCCTGCAGTCAACCAGCACTCCGAGATCCCTTTCACAAGTGATGCTCTTCTGTCTACTTCCATAGTCTGTCCAGATCCTTTTGGACCTGGTGTACCTGCTCCTCAGTTGTAGCCACTGCCCCAGTTTTAGTATCGTCTGTGAATTTGATCAGCAGACTGTTCACCCCTTCTTCCATGTCATTGATAAAAAGATTAAACCTGATCAGCCCCAGTACAGAAGCCTGGGAGACCCCACATGTCACTGGCCACCATTCCCCACCAATGGTTATCCTCTGCTTTCAGTCAGTCAACCATGCTCTAATCCATCTGACAGTGCACTGGTCTATCTCAACACTCCTCAGTTTCTCAACCAAGATATCATGCAGCACTTTGTCAAAGGCCTTGCTGAAAGCCAGGTAAACCACATCCACTGCATCCCTCCATCTAGCCACCTTGAAACCTTGTCATAGAATTCCAGAAGGTTTGTCTGGCAGGACCTGTTATTGCGGAAGCCATGTTGTGTGGCTGCCAGCCTCCCTTCCCTATCTAGCATCACTAGATCTCTTGCTTTTATGAGCCTTTCCATTGTTTTTCCTACAATGGACATAAGGTGAACTGGTCTGTAATTCCCCATGTCCCTTCTACTACCCTTTTTGAAAATGGGGCCACTCACGCCGCCCTCCAGTCCTCTGGAATGTCACAAGGCTTCAAAAATGGAAGCCAGTGGGTGTGAGAGGCCTCCTCCTCCCGTGAGCGACATGCCTCCCTGTCTCCCTGTCTGTTCCTCACGGGTCCCCTCCCTCAACCCTCTGTCTGGAGGGGGGCTGCTCCGGGGGGGGGGGGTTGGAGAGCTCTCTTGGCCCTCAGACACCTCAACTCCTCCTCTAGGAGGGTCACAAGCTTGCACTGAGGGCAAGTGTATCCCTGCCTCTCGTGAGGGAGAAGGACAAACATGTTGCAGCTGTCACAGCGAACAGCAACACCTGTGAATCCCACCAAGGCCATCTCCTGGCCTGACATTGGGAACCCCTCAGAGACCCTGCCTTGTTCCCCTGCCTTGTCTGTCCTGGGCTACTCCTCACTCGCCCTGTTCTCCCAGACAAAAGCTCACACACACACACACACACACACACATACAAAGACAAAATTAAAATTTAATTTAAAAATTTAATTTAAAAAAACTGCCCCCAGGGAAGGGTGTCTCCGGGCAGCCTGGACAGCAGCTAATGGACACAGACAAGGGACAACAATGCCCTTGTCGCTGTTGGTACCACCAACAGCTGAGCACAGCCTTATAAACCTCACAGGCCACTGGCCCCTCCCCCCTCTTCCTCCTGGGCCTCTCTGGCCTGCCTCCCTTCCTCTCCACTGCTCCTGCCCCCCACTCCTCTGCCCAGCTCCTACCTTGCCCTCGCCAGTCCCCTGGCCTCCCTCAGCCTCTGCTGGTCTGCTGCTCTTCACCTTGGAAAAGAAACCAACTGCAAAGTTACAGTTGCAGGAGTACTTGGCTCAACAATACTACAGGTGAAAAGAATCTTGTCATTGCTGAAAATCACAAGTGGAGTATGAGTCAACAATGTTTTGTGACTGCAAAAAAAAAGGGGGGGCAAATGCTATTTCGGGCTGCATTAATAGAACTGTCACCTCCAAATCATGCGCGTTATTAGTTCCCTTCTACTCAGCACTGCTTAAGTGACTAGCTGTAGGCACCATGGTTTAAGAAAGATGCAGACAAATTGGAAAAGTTTCAGAGGTGGTTGCAAAGATGATCAAGGTAGTAGAAACAAAGTCCTCTGAGGAGGGACTGGAATAACAGTTTTGTTTGCATTTGGATTCAGTTCTCTTTTGTCAATCAAGACAAAATCTAGGAATTGCCTGAATCCACAATCAGCAAGAAAGTTCACATTTTGACAAAATCATGAATGAGAAACAGGAACAAAGAAGTCATTGAAATTTATGTCCACAAATTGGGATTGATTTTACTGTTTACAATTTTTTTCTAATTGTTTGATTTATATTTGAATTTTATGCACTGAGTTAAAAGCTCTTTAGTTTGATCTGTTCACCTGCAGTACTGCATATGGTTCGATTTGTGATTCAAAAATTAGAAATTTGACTTCATCTTCAAACCTGATATTACTTTTGTAAAGGATGTGAACTTAATCAAACATTTTCTAGCAGTGTGGGCATGGAAAAGGCTGGGAACATCTGGGCTAAGATGGAGCAATGATCAGGTGGATCAACAGTAGGCTACAAAATCAGACTCCAAGAGTACTTCTTAATTTGCACCTTCTCAAACTGGGGAAAGGTAATGACCAGTGTTCATCAATATTTTTATTAAAGATTTCTGTGAGGAGGTTTAGGCAATACTTATCAGGTTTACAGATGACACACAATGTGGGGAGGGATTACCTAATCCTAGAAGACAGAAATAAAATTCAAAGTGATCTTTAGAGGTTGGACTGCCAGGCTGAAAGCAACAGAATGAAATTTAATTTAATTGGAGAAAATGCCAGCTTCTGCACCTGGGAAACAGAAAACAAATGTATAGTTACGAGATGGGGAATACTTGGTTCAGCAGTACTACAAATGTTGTAGCTGAAAAGCCGAATGTGAGTTAACGATGTGATGTGGTTGCAAAAAGGGCAGCTGCTCTTTTAGGCTGTATCACTTCAAAATCCCATGACGTACTAGCTTCCTTTGACACAGCATTCATTAGGCATCATTTGACGTACAGTGTCCAGTTCTGGGCACCCTATTTTAAGAATCAGACAAAATGGGGAACATTCAGAGGAAGGTAACGAAGTTCAGGGGATTGGAAACAAAGCTCTATAAGGGTAGGCTAGAAGAACAGGTTCTATTTAGCCTTCAGAAAAGAAGGCAGGTGGGAGGGGGGGAGATATGCTAGTGCTCTTCAATTACTTGAAATGCTGTCACTGAGAGTGGGGCCAGGACCTCTACACAATCATCCCAGAGTGCAGGGCAAGGAATACTGGGCTTGAGTTGCAAGAAGCCAGATGCCAGCTAGAGATCCGGAGAACTTTCCTGACAGCTGAAGGAGTACGGCAATGGAACCACGGACCTAGGGAGTTGCGACCCTCCCACCCTGGAGCTGGACAGCCACCTGAGAGGGATGCTTTAACTTGGAGGCCTACACTGAGCAGGGGGTTAGACCCAATGAGCTCATGGGTGCCTTTTTACTCTGTTATTCTATAATTCTATGCTTTGAATGTAAGATTCTTTACTCTCCCGCTTCTGTTCCAAAGTTTTGCATGGACAGCTTGCAGATGGTTTTGTAGACCATCCTTTGGGTCTGGAGAGGCTCTGCATCATAAAGCCTTGACAGAGCAAATCCATCTGCTCCTTCCCTCCCATCAGCATCCTCCTCCCACGTGCCCATCCTTGGGGGCTCTGGGGTCATGCTGCTACTCCCACCCTGGAGGTCAGACCTGATGGCTATGCTTTAGTCCCGGAGTCTGCCAGGGAAAAGCCTCTGCACACAGGCCTCTCCAGGGATACTGTGAGCTGCACTGCTTCTGCTCCCTCTCTTTTCTCCTATAATGGAAAAGTGTCATACATAAACAGTGCCGGGAAAGCATTAGCTCCAGGAAGCTCTTTTTCAGGGGACCCTATGGAGAAAATGCAGTGGGTTTTGGTGGCTAATTCTCAGACTCTTTGAACATAAATATTATTTTCTTGAGCTCCAAATAAGCCTCTAAATAAATCATGGGGTCTCTGATGAAGCTGTTGGATGCAATCAGTACAGTCCCCACATGTGTTTGTGGGGCAGTAGCATCACTCTTGGCTCCGGCTGGCTCCGGCCCCACCCTGTGTTCCAGCACTGGAAGGTCTGTCAGAGCCTGGGGCACCCAGGCCGCATGTGCACAGGCACCGCCCTTGTCACCGGGGACTCTGCCCGTTCTGAGCATTTGGGAAAGGGCAAAGGCATGTCAGCTATGGCAAAGATCTGCCATAGATGCGCAGGAGACCTGGGGCTGGCCGGCATTACCCCAGTCAGGCTGGTCGTGTCCCCAGCAATACCAGTGAAACCTGAGCTAAGTCACATACGCAGGGACTGCCGAGACGTCTAGTCGTCGCCTCCCAGGTGAGTGTGGAAACCACCTGCATTCGAATGAACCAATCCGCACCTGCAGCGGGAATTTCAAACCAGTGAACCTCCATCTCCACTAACTAGTCAGTACAGGTATAAAAGGGGACGGCACCAATGATCTGGGCTGGCTGCCCGTTTGCTTGTGACCGAATTGTTCTCAAGAAAAAAATCCATATTTTTCCCTTTCATCCTGTTTTGTTTGATTAAGCTAGACCCCCGTGTCCTTCAAACTGGCACCCACAAAGGGACTAAAAAAGTCCAGGGCCTCGGCTTAGCAGCTGAGGAAGATAGGGAAGCCTCCTGCATAGGACCTTCTCATCTGGGAGTCCTCTCCTGGGGAGGAAAGGGTGAGGGTTGGTCACAGCACAGTGAGAGGACGGAGATTCCTAGTCATACAGCAATTGACCAGTGAGTAGCTGCACCCCTTGTCCTTGGTGTGCTGTCAAAGAAACTTGAAACAGGAGTTCTGACCCTGTCCTTTGGAGCACAGCAACCAATGGCTTACAGCTCCTTTCTGATAGATCCAGTGGAGCAGGGCTGGCCAGCTTGTCAGCAAATTGTGGCTGCAGTGGCACTGTGGGTGAAGGAAAGCCTGACATTGTCCATGGGTCAGCCAACAGAGATCCTAGCGGTCCTTGAAAAATGAGAAGGGAATTGGATGACCCAGAACTGGCTGGCCCAATATCAGGTCCTTCTACTTGAAATCCCAGAAATCAATCTGGACTTGTGGAACCTTGAATCCTGCAACCCTGATGCCATATCTGCCTGATGATTCACCAGAGCATGGGTGAACTGAAGTGCTCAGTCAAACCTGCATGCAGAGACCAGACCTACATGAGACACCCCCTGGACAATCCAGTTGACATCCTGTTTGTGGGTGGGTCCAGCAGATTCATAGATGATTGCAGAGTGAACAGAGATACAGTGGTAACTGTGGAGAATGAGACTGTGGAAGCAGACCCCTTTCCTCCGAGCATGTCAACATCACAGGCTGAGCTAATCACCCTTATGAGAGCCCCCCGCAACTCACTGAAGACTGCCAAGCAATATTTATACATATTCAAAATATTCCCTTGGAGTAGTTCATGCTTTTGGGACTATCTGGGAAAAGCAGTGGCACCACGATCAAGAATGGATCACAGATCCTACCTAGAGCTCCTAGATGTAGTGCTGCTCCTACAAGAAGTGACACACCATAGCGGGCACCTGAAGGGATCCGAAATGAATCCAAAGGAAATCAGAGAGCAGAGCTGGCCTGTGAAACAGCAGCTACTCAATACCTTGTGGAAGAACCCTTAGTGCCAATTGTTGAATCAGGTAGCCTTAGACAACTAATTGACATGGCAGAAGAATGAGAAGCAAAGGAACTCCACCTGCATGGGATGGTGTAACGTGGTGTCCCGCAACAGCAGGGGGTTGGACCCTATGGCCTTCTTGGCCCCTTCCAACTCTACTATTCTGATTCCATGATTCTATAATAGGAAGGAAGTTTCCAGCCGGTCCATGGCTAAGAGAGTCCATGCTCTTATTTTCAAGGCAATTGAACTACCCAGCTAAGCAGAATGACCAAATGCCTTGCCCTTAGCACTTTCGAGACTTCAAGTCAGCCTCAGAAATGAACTGGTCACCTTTTGAAATAATTCATGGGGACCAAATCCAGAGTGGCAAAGGGGTTGTCCAGATAGTATCCTCTGATGTAATGACTGTGGGAGAAAATATGCTGAGGGATCATATGACTGTTTTGCAGTTTGCCCTACCTCCTTTTCACAGGTGCACGCACCTCCAGCAGCCTCTATGACTAGATGTGTCAGTGCATGACACTGAACTGGAGCCTGAGGATGAAGAGGCCTCCACTGTGGACCCTACTGAGATAAAGTGTCCCCAGAAGCAGATGAATTGGGCTTGTGAACTAATCCAGGACTTGAGATTCCTGTTTTGGAAGAATCAGGGATCAGAGAACTAACTGTAAACCCTAATGCTTGCACTGCTCAATTTGTTTAGTCTCATGATAATGTTGGCCCACAGGTAAATTCAATGGGAAGAGAAGATTGAGGAGGGATGAAAGAAATCAGGCCAACACTAGGGGTACTTCGTATCTAAAATGGCCAAGGGAGTTAGATCAGATGCAAGAGATGGGACTTCAGAACAGATTGACCCTAGACTTCCTGCTGCAAGGAATGGGTGCCATGTGTGGATTCTTTAATCACACATGAGCTTGCAACCACCAAATCAATGATGACGTTAGATTAGTGGACAGGGTTGGGTACCAGATTCTTAGTGTTCCCCACCTAAGACCCTTCAACTAAGCCAACCACAATTGGGCAGCCAGAACCACAATTAAACCCACCACCCTTCTTTATCAACTGCTCCAGGAATGTCCAAGGGATTGGTGTCAGACTAACTTATTTGTAGTTCCCAGGAGCCTCCCTGGTGCCCTTTTTGAATTCAAGGAAAACATCGGTTCCTCCAGTGATCTAGTACTTCACCCATCCTCCATGTTTTCTCCAAAAAACAAAAAAAAAAACCCTTTTTCTACTACTTTTGAAACTACTTTTCAAATATATTAGTCTGAACCATTCATACTTGTTAAGTTTTACTTTACATTCAGCAATTTTACTATATGAATGTAGGCCTTGCAACAGCACAGTGAAAAATTATTCAGGAATTTACTGTTAATAAAATATCCATCACAATTTCAAGCCCTGTTGCTCTGACTCTAACCCTATGAATCTTGTAATTATTCCTCATAGCTATCATTTCGAGTCCTAAAGAAAGCACAAATAGCATTGGGAGAGTGAACATGCTTGATGGTGTAGCCCTTGGTATTGAACACTCTTCCAAAAAGAGACTGGACTGGTAAACATGAAAGACATCCAGCCCTTGAAATAATCAACTACATTGAATTACAGGCAGTCCCTCAGTTATGAATGTCCAAGTTACAAACAACCCATTTTTACAAACAAGCAGCCATAAAGCCTATTAATTTTTTTTAATTACTGCAGAAAATCATCATTACCATAAAGAGAGAGGAAGCAAAAAGGGAAAGAGGGAGGCCTCCAAAGCAGGCCTTCCTGCCCTGCCCATCCAGAGAGGGAAATCTCTCCAGAGCTTCCTTGCTGCAAAGGGGAGGCCCTGGTGAGTTTTCAGGGGTGGGGGGAAGGGCTTAGAGATATTCACATTTTTTCCACTTTCATAGGTGCACTGCACCCCTAACTCCCACAAACATGGAGGGTTGACTATATGTGATCTGACTTACAAACAGGCTTGGTTTTAAAACAAATGTCCATTTTTTCAGGAACTGAACTCATTTGTAACCTGGAGTCTCCCTCTAAATAAATAACACCATTCATTACAATCAAAAGCTTTCTCCACATCTGGAAAAAACTATTTCACTTGGTTCTTTAAAGATCTTAATCAAGTCTTTATTAAAACAGATTTTCCTGTTTTTAATAAAGCATGCTTTGTCAATATGAATTAAAAATAAAATTGTTGAGTATATTTACAGAAGTCCAAATTTTGAAATCCTAGTTAATTATATTAATTTATAAGTTCTCAGTTGTGAATGATCCTTCCCATATTTCAGACTTATAATTATTAGAGTTCCTCAGTTTGAGTTGAGGAAGTTTTAATAGTGTACTAATTAAGTAAGTAGTTCAGACTATAAAACTCCAGGAATAGATAATTTAGACCAGGTGGTTTTTAATTTTTATTATTATCATTATTATATTACATTTATACCTACCTGGCTTTCAGATTTTTAATAATTTGCTAACAGTGCACCAGAAAAATGGAGAGGTGGGTTGGGACAGACCTTTGTTCTCTCCTCTTCTTCCCATGTGTTGCTTCCACTCCCAGACAGAGAGGTAATTAAAGGAACAGAGTGTATGCTTTGGTGGTAGAAGCTGACAGGTTGGATATTTGGGGGATGAGGATCTAGTGGGAAAGAAGGGACCTTTCTGAGAAGACAGCTAGCTGATGTTGCATTAACTCTCAAATGATAAAACTGAAAAATAAGATGATACATGCTCAAAATGAGGACTTTAAAAATACAAAACTGACCTATCCACAGAAAATGCCTTGATGTCTGAAGGGAAGATAATGAGTCCATAAGATATTCATACAAAAACGCTGAAGAGAAATCATGAAACATACCTTGGAATTGAATTGTGCAAATGACAAAGGATACTCTATATTGATCCAATTTGAGTATTACACTGAATATATTCTTCAAGTCTGTGCTCTTTCTTGAACATACTAAAAACAAAATTGCAAGGGTCCTGTAACAATTCTGAACCAGCTTAGTAGGATTTGGCAAAAGCTAACAAGAACTGTGAATGATATAGTAAGAAATTGTAAGTATGACAGTTGCTACTCAAAGTGCTGTAACTGCAAACATGCATAAAAGCATGATAACAAATCATACCAACATTTGCCAGGCAAGGCATTTTTAAAATAAATTGTTTATTGAAGGTTTTTATAAACAAATACAGAACACATGATATATTTTCTCTTTTCTACCCACAAACAATTTCTGAGACCAGAAGAACATACTTCTTATATCTCCGAGAAGTACATGTGCATATAGAGAACCCATACACACGTTCCACCAGATGTCCCTAAAAGAAAGGGGTGGGGGAAAGAGCAAGAGTAAAGAGAAGGTATGGAAAGGAAAGAACCTCACAATCTCTTAACATTCATTGGAAGAGCAAAGCAAAAGATATGCTTTCTGCACTCAACAGCAGTGCCATATTTCCCGCATCAGCCATTTCCCTATTATGATTCATCCTTAACATCAAGAAGCCATGACAAATCCCATTTTATCATTAAGGGTTGCCTCTGTTGGCATAAACTATCAGATCATGTGCTGATTGTATCAATATATCTCTTCCCCAATGTTCTTGACCAGTGCTACTATGTGGTTTCTAATGTACAAGATGATTCTCTTTGCTATGATGAATGCTTACAAAAGCCAAACTTAGTGGTCTACTGACATACTCTAACTGGTGCAAACCCATCCAGTAGGAAATGAGTTGTCATTTGGTTTGGGATGAGTTAATACCAGACAATGGGCCTCAGATCACACTGACAGCTTTTGAAAAGTTTGCATGGTACTGCAAGTTTACCCTCACAATAAATGACCCATTCTACCAGCTAAACACTGGTAGGCCACTAGGCATTAGAAGAAAGTCCTATACTGCTTTCCAGACATCATAACTCCCCAGTCTAGTGCTGTGCAGATATTTAGGACTTCAGCTCTCATCAGCCTCAGCTGGTTTGGTAAAGGACCGGAATCCTAAGAGTTTTAATAAAAAAACATCTGGAGGGCACCAGGCCTGGGGACACTCTGCACCTATGCTGAAAATTTACAGGTTGCTTAGTTGGAAACACTTCCAGGATGTGTGCTGCTTTCATACAAATTCCCCCTCCCCTCAAAAAAACCAAACAAAAAACCCACACAGCTGGAGAGGGAAGGAAAAGCAAATCGAACTTCCTCGCAAAATGGAGAACTCCCTTCCATATGAACTGCTGTACTTGCCCTTCTGAAACTTTGAAGTTTTCTTACAGACACCTCTAGGCTTTCAGAACACTCTGCATCCCCCTTAAAACATCAAGGCTACTCTTATGCAGCTTCACCAATAGGTATCATTCTAACACCCGGCAGACTCGATCCACATGGAAGTGGCAACACTCCCTGTAGATCTGGGTGAAATTCTGACCAAATGGGAAAAGGATATAAGCATTGTTGTATTTTCCATAATAATCAATAGGAATCGTGAAACAACCTATTTCTAAACCTTAGCTCAAGTGGCTCAGCCCCAATCAGGCTGAGCAGAATCAGACCATTTTCCAAAGCACCAAACTGGGGTCATACCCCGTTACATAAATGCACACATACACACCTCTGCTACATAAATTTTAACAAAGGAAGCCCAAAAGAAGCACAGTCTCTACCCTGGTATACCCAGTTATCATAATATACCACTGAAATCAGGGGTTTGCCTGCTCAAATACTGATGAATAGAAGCCTGAAAGCCAACAAAGGATATGCTTATACAGCCACACTACATGAGAAGATGGGGTGAAGCTGGATAGGAGGAAGAGAAAAACAGAAGTCCCACTATGATATTAATGGAAAATAATAAAACTGCTTGAAAGATAATCCAGAATGATGCTGCAAAGCCCTGGCAGCCAGAAGAAACTCTTTATTCTTGAGACTAATGCAACAAGAAGGAGGGCCTTTTCTGCAGCTGCTCCCCATATTTGGAATGTACTCCTCAAAGAGATTCACCTGGAGCCTTCCTTACTTTATTTTCAGTGCCAAGTGAAGACCTTCCTTTAAAAAAATATTTCAATAGCTAATTGCCATAAGACCTTTGTTTTGGATTTGATGTATTTTATTCTTGTTTTTAATGGGTTATTGGTTTTTATTATGTTTTTATTGAGTTTTTATCTTGTGGTTGTGAGCCATCCAGAGGTGCTGTGGCACAACTGGGCGGCAAACCAATGTTTTAAATAAATAAATGAAACCCCAGTTGTTTATTTGATGAATAGGGAACACTCATATTCATCTGAGACCAATATGTGGGACTCCATCCCTGCCTGAGGATGGAAGAAACACGTAGAACCAAACAATGGTGAACAGAATTTCCCAGGCTTCCACACAGCCCTTTCACTCAAGCTACCAACATATTCTCTATCAGTGCACCTACCCCATTAGTACAAAAAATATCTTTATTATAAAACATTTAGGCCCAGAAAAGGATTGGACTATGTTGTATCCTGCTGCAGATGGATCCTGATGAAAAATAAACATGTTGCATTAGAGACACTTAGGCAAGGCCTGAAGACTCAATGGGCCATGCACAGGAATCTGAAACATGTCCACAGCATCATATTCCAATTTGGATTGCATGGAACGATTAAACTTGTGGATTATTTGTTTGTTTCGTTTTTATACCATCCAATAGCCAAGGTATCTGAGCGGTTAACAAAGAGTTTAAAAAACACAGAGACAAGCAAAATTAACTTTAAATAACAAAACCTCAATTACAATTGCAATTCCATCAGCAAAGAGGCACACCAGTGGTACAAAATACACTGCAATATTAAAAATAAAGGTAAAAAGTGAAACTCTTAAAATACTGGGAAAATTAAAAGGTCTTCACTGGATGCCAAAAATGATACAAAGAGGCACCAGGAACACCTCTTTTGGGGAGCCCTTTTCACAACTGGGGTGCCACAATTGCAAAGGTCCTCCTCTGATAGGCACCCACCTCACTTCCTTTGGAAGGGGCTCCCAGAGATGAACCCCCAAAGATGACCTCAGGGTCTGAGTAGGTACCTGTGTGATCAGGTGAGCCTTCAGGTAACCTGGCCCCAAAGTTAGGGCTTGGAATGTTAGCACTAGCCCTTTGCATCAAGCCCAGCAGCCAGGGCAGCTGGAAGAGAACGGGCATCATCTGTGCTCATGAGCCAGTCCTCCTTAATAGTCTTGCTGCCTGTTTTGGATCTGTGGAAGTCTCTGGACTATTCTCAAAGGCAGCCCCATGTACAGCACATGGCAGTGATCCAAATGAGAGGTTACCAGATCATGGATGACTGTAGCTAGGCTCACTCTCCCCAGATAGGGTCATAGTTGGTATATCAGCTTAAGCTGGTAAAGGGTGCTCCATGCCACCCAGTCTACTTGTTCCTCATGTGATACTTCTGGATGCAATACCATGGTTGATGGTTTTGGAAGGGTTGGGAATGAAAGGAGCAGTTATTCTTGAAATGCATGCCAAGAATAACTCCCCGTTCATTCCCATCAGAAAACTGCTGAGAGGTCCAGGAGAATCAACAGGGCTGCACTCCCCCATCTTTCTCCCAGCAAAGCTCATCCTGCAGAGCAACCAAGGCATTCTCTGTTCCCAAACCAGACCTGAGGCCTGACAAAATGGGTCTAGATAGTTCATTTCATTCAAGGGTGCCTGGCGCTGTTCAGCTGCCACTTTTTCAAGCACCTTGCCCTGGAAGGAGATGTTGGCCGCTGGGCTGTGGCTATTAACATCCTCTGGGTCCAGGTCAGGCTTTTTCAGGAGTGGCTTAATTATAGCCTCTTTAGACCCAAGTAGAAATTTCTTCCTTAGTTGCTGTAATGAGGCATGAGGGGCAAAAGTGCAACATGCAACAGGTGGGCAGACTTGACCAAGCATCCTGTCTACGTTCTGGGGCCTCAATAAATGAAGTTCATCCAATAAAACTGGACTAGGCAGTGCTCTGGTTGCATCTGGTGGTGGAACTGCATTAATCGTTGTATTCAGCGCATGACGAATCTGGGTGACCTTAGCTTCAAAGGCAAATTCATCCCAGTGAGCTACCCAAAGCCCCACAATTTCTTCCTCAGTGCTCATGAACCACTTGGAAAAGCTCCTCCAGATGACCCTGAGAAGATGTAATGCTGGTGGGAAAAGATTACTTCTTTGCCACCCACCACTGCAGTTGATGCTTGATAATGAGTTTCAGTTCTGGGCCCCTTGTTATAGCCAGGATATAGAGTCAGTGCAGCGCAGGGCCACAAGGCTGGTGGCCGGTTTGCAGGGAAAGCCGTATGAGGCGAGTCTGAGGGAACTGGGCCTTTTCAGCCTGGAGAAGAGGAGACTCCGAGGGGATCTGTTGGTGATGTACACGTATGTGAGGGAGTGTCACACAGAGGTGGGTGGAGACCTGTTCTCCCCTGCAGAGGAGGGCAGGATGCGCTCCAACGGAGCCAAGCTCAGGGAACCATGGGAGGTGGTTGAGGCCCCATTGCTGAGGATGTTCAAGGATAGGCTAGACATGCACGTGGTAGGCATGTCGTGAGTGCAGGCGGCTGGAGCCAGGGGTCAGACTAGATGGCCCCTTCTGACTCACTCTGTTTCTGTGTTTCTATGAGCTCTGAACCATGTTCATTTCCAGTTGCTTCCAGGTTATATCCTGCTGAAAGCAGCATTTCATTCATCTGCATGGACATAAGAATGGATAAAATTTGCCATGTGGCATACAAGAGGTTCCCTGTTGCTTTCTCCGTTGTCATGCAAATTCAAATGACAACTCCAAGTGCTTCAAGATCTGCTGAGCCTTATTATAATAAAAAACATCTGGAAGCCACTTAGCTGTAAAGTTTCATAAAATAATCTGCCTTCTTCTGCTTTGTATGTCTCTCTTGATCTCTTTCTTTTTTATCCTACTCCCACAAAAGCTCCTTCGTGGCAGAAGTATTCTTTATTTCCTGGCAACTGGAAATAATTAGTGACTTCAGAGCCAGAGGATCTGGAAAGCCAGATGTTCTTGCCCTGCTTATAAAAACCAACAAAATTTGCAACACCTGTGCAAATGCAGATGCCCAGTTCTATGAGCAATCACCCAGGGGTCCAGAGGGACCAATGTTTGCATAATAGGGTCATCTTATTTTTGTTTTGTTTTAATCAGGGAGTCCAACTGTTATAGTTTTGTTTGTTCAGTTGTTTCTTTCCAATTTGGTTTCAGCTGTGATTATAAGTCAAAGCACCAACCTCCATCACCACCTGTATTTTCAAGGGTTTATCTGTAGCCCATGTGGGCATCCTTAGAAAATAAAAATGGCATGCGGGTACAACACAATGCTTCTTTCAGAAGCCCAGAAAAAAGTTATGGTGGTAACAAGCATCTTGAAGGGCTGGAGTGGGTGCTTTGTCTGTGTGTTCTTGCTGTTGATGGATGTGCAGTTTGCCTGGATTTGTTGTTGGGCATGGTAGGCATCACCGAGGGTGTGTGGCATGGGCCTGCTGTACTTTGCCTGGGTATTTATCTACAGATGTGCTTATTTGTTTCTTGCAGCATTATCAGTTTGTCTGCTATGGAGATAAAATTTTGTTGTGGGGGTAGGGAGGAATAGATTCTCAGTGCTCAGTTCCTTGGCCATGTTGCACATCCCTGGGGTTCCTCAGCTTGCCTTGTGAGACATTTGTGTTGGAGAAGAAAACGGTGGATGTTGTGCTTGGAGCTCACATCCTGCCTCTGCCTTGTACTTAAGTTCTTGGGCAAGTTATTTTTCTTTAAGTTGCACCAGTTTGCCTTCTGAGAAATTTGTGTTTTGCAACTGGCTGCACAACTGTATGGCATCCAGTTTGTGAGTGGGCAACCCTTCCCTAATGGAAGCTGCTCTGTCGAAGCACCCACAGAAAGCCTTTCTCCTTACCATTTACTATTATAGAGCCCAAATATGGGGCAGGGCTTAAATTGAAGGAAAATGAATTTCAGTTCAACCTCAAGAAAAACTTCCTAATGGTCAAAGCAGTCAGATAATGCACCCAACTGCCTATGGAGATGATGGGCTCTCTGTTAGTGCGGCGTTCAAGCACAGACTGGGCAGCCATGTGATGTGGGTGCCTTAAACTGGATTCCTGCACTGAACAGGGATTCCTACACTCAATTCAGTGGCCCTAAAGGTGAACCTTCCAATTCTATGTACTGTGATCACACGCTTAAAATTTCAAAAGTGCCCCCTGGCTGTGAAAGTACTCCTGGGGGAGTACTCCTGGGGCTACTGAGCTCAGGGCCTGGGCACTGCGAAGCTGCTTCACAGACCAGATCTTAACCAAAGCAGTCTGTGAGGAAAGTCACTGTTTGATAAACAGCCGCGTCAATGTTGGCTGCAGAGGCAGACTCAGAAAGAACTGGAATCACTACAGAGATTGAATGGACTTCACAGCATGGAAGAAATATTTTACAGCACACAGAAATGAGGCCTTTCTTCTCGCATCCCCTTCTTCTGGCCCACTATTTCCTACACTGATTTAAAGTAAGCCAGCCTCCATGCTGCCTGCTGTTCTGTGCCACAATTCTTGAGCAAGGCACAGATGTGCAAAAGCTTAAACAAATCTAAAAGTATAAATATTGTGACAACTTGGGTTTAGACTAGATATCAGGGAAAGCTTCCTCACTGTCAGAGCAATAGCACAGTGGAACCAGCTGCCTAGAGAGGTGGTGGGCTCCCCCACACTAGAGACATTCACAAAGAAAGTGGACAGTCATCTGAGTGGGATGGTCTAACGTGGTGTCCTGCAACAGCAGGGGGTTGGACCTGAGGGCCTTCTTGGCCCCTTCCTACAGAGAGGGGCCAGGTACCAGGGAGGATGGGAGAGAGGAGGATGCTGGGCACTCCAAGGAAAGGAAGCGGTGGGAAGGAGTTGAGGTGCATGTACACCAATGCTAGGAGCATGGGTAATAAGCAGGAAGAGCTTGAAGCTCTCCTGGGAATAGGAGGGTATGATCTGGTGGGAATCACAGAAACTTGGTGGGATGAAAGGCAAGTCTGGAATGTGAACATAGAAGGGTATCACCTTTTTAGAAAGGACAGGAAGGGAAAAAGAGGTGGGGGCGTGACTTTATACATCAGGGAAAGGATAGGATGCAGTGAGATAGAATGCAGAACAGATGGGGATTCGGTAGAGGCAGTCTGGGTGAAACTTAGGGGTTTTGACAGGGAAAGAGACCTGACAGTGGGGATATGTTATCGCCCTCCAGGTCAACTTGAGACCCTGGATGATGTCCTGACAGGCCAGATTCTAAGGATATCTCAGGGGAGAGACACAGTAATTATGGGAGGTTTGAATCTCCCAGATATTACTTGGGAGACTCACTCGGCAGTGACAGCCAGGTCACGTCGCTTCCTAGAAGCTATAGAGGGAGGGTTTTTCACACAGAGGGTCCGAGAGGCGACGAGGGGGGGAACATCCTTGACTTGGTCTTGACCAACAGGGAGGAGCTGATAGATGAAGTACAGATTTGGGGAGCTCTGGATGTGAGTGATCACTCCATCCTTTGCTTTGAGATCAGGGGACTGGGGACGTGCAGCAGGGCGAGCACTAGAAGCTGGGACTTCAAGAGGGCCAACTTTGGCCAGCGGAAGGCCAGACTGGGGAAAGTCTCCTGGGATAGGTCACTGGAAGGTAAGCGAGTTGAGGAGGGGTGGATGGCACTCAAAAGAGAGGTTTTGGAGGTGCAAGCCTTGACGATACCTCTAGTCAGTAAGGTGGGGAGGCGGAGGAGAGTGCCGCCATGGATGCGAAAGGAGGTGGTTAGAGGGATTCGGTGAAAGAGGAACCTCCGTAGAAAATGAGTACTGGGGGAAATAGACAAAAGGGTATACCAGGAGGAGGAGGCCCATTGCAAAAGGATTCTTCGCAAGACTAAGGCTGATTATGAGCTGAGACTTGCCAAGAATATCAAGAGCAACAAAAAGGGCTTCTTTCAGCATGTAAATAGGAAAAGGAAGGGGAGACAAGTGGTGGAACCACTAAATAAGGAGAAAGGAGATCCAGTGACTGACATGAGGGAACAGGCACAGATGCTAAATGACTATTTTGCCTCTGTGTTCTCCCCAAAGCAGGACGGGGGATATCCGTATAGGAGATTAGATGAGGCTGGGGACTTAGGGGCACAGATTAGAGTCACCCCCCCCCTGAAGTCGAGGGGCTCCTCAGGGCATTGGACATTACAAAGGCGCCAGGCCCTGACAGGTTACACCCGAGAGTACTTAGAGAGTTGGCAGGGGTTCTCTCACGCCCGCTGGCCTCCATTTTTGAGACCTCGTGGAGAACAGGTGAAGTTCCAGAGGACTGGAGGGTGGCATCAGTGGTCCCAATTTCCAAAAAGGGTAGTAGGAAGGACATGGGGAATTATAGACCGGTTAGCCTTACGTCCATTGTAGGAAAAACAATGGAAAGGCTCATAATAGAGAGAGATCTAGTGACGCTAGATAGGGAAGGGAGGCTGACAGCCACACAACACGGCTTCCGCAAAAACAGGTCCTACCAGACAAACCTTGTGGAATTCTATGACAAGGTTTCAAGATGGCTAGATGGAGGGGATGCAGTGGATGTGGTATACCTGGATTTCAGCAAGGCCTTTGACAAAGTGCCCCATGATATCCTGGTGGAGAAACTGAGGAGTTTTGGGATACACCAAAGCACTGTCCGGTGGATTAGGGCATGGTTGACTGACCGAAAACAGAAGGTAACCATTAGCGGGGAATCGTCGGGATGGCAGCCAGTGACAAGTGGGGTCCCCCAGGGCTCTGTCCTGGGGCCGATCCTGTTTAATCTTTTCATTAACGACATGGAAGAAGGGGTGAACAGTCTGCTGATCAAATTCGCAGACGACACTAAAACTGGAGCAGTGGCCACAACTGAGGAGCAGAAACTCCAGATCCAAAAGGAACAGAACAGACTATGGAAGTGGGCAGGAGACAACAGGATGGCGTTCAATGTGGATAAGAGTAAGGTCTTGCACCTTGGGGCATAGGAATAGCTGTCATAAGTACAGGTTAGGTGACAAGTGGCTGGAGAACAGCACTTGTGAAAGGGACCTCGGGGTACTGGTTGACCGCAGGCTAAACATGAGTCAGCAGTGTGATGCGGTGGTCAAGAGGTTGAATGCCACCCTTGGTTGCATAGCCAGAAGCCTGGATTCTAGATCAAGAGAGGTATTACTAACACTCTACACGACTCTGGTGCGCCTGCAACTGGAGTATTGTGTTCAGTTTTGGGCCCCTCATTACAGAAAGGATATAGCCAGGTTGGAGTCAGTGCAGCAGGATGGTGGCCGGTTTGCAGGGGATGCCATATGAGGCAAGACTGAGGGAACTGGGTCTCTTCAGCCTAGAGAAGAGGAGACTCAGAGGGGATATGTTGGCAACATACAGGTATGTGAGGGGGTGTCACATGGAGATGGGGAGAGGCCTGTTCTCCCCTGCAGAGGATGGCAGGACGCGCTCCAATGGAGCAAAGCTCAGGGAGCCAAGGTTCCATTTGGATGCCAGGAAGCACTTCCTGACAGTTGGGACCCCGAGGGTGTGGAATGGGCTTCCACGGGAGGTGGCTGAGGCCCCATCGGTGAGGGTGTTCAAAGATAGGCTGGACAATGTGCATGGTGGGCATGTCATGAGCGGAGCCGGCTGCTGCCAGAGGTCAGACTAGATAGCCCAGGAGACCCCTTCTGACTCGCTCTGTTTCTATGTCTCCTACTCTGTTGTTCTATGAATCCATGTTTCTTTATATGTTAGGTTTATATGCTCAGGGTTCATTCAAGTTGCTGCCAGTTGGTTATTCATTATATTCAGTGTTGTTTCTATTAATTTATTTTCTTCAAGGATTGCCATATTTTATGGATTTGCACATCATAACCTTAGGGTGTCCCTTCCTACACAAGATGCCTCACCCCATAGGGAGAAATTTCTTGTCTGAATTATGTGAATGATAAGGTAAATTAGGCTACATTGAAGCCTTCTCTCTGGTCTTTGGTGTATGTTTGGTTTTGCTTTTGCTTTCCAGACAAAAAACTGAATCATGTAACTATTGAATAAGTTTCTGAAAGACAGTGTCACATGATGGATGACTCCATGAGCTCTCAAATCCCTACTCCTGTCACTTTATCACAAAGCTATTTTCTGAAATTTGAAATGGTTCATATACACATGCATTTTCTCTCCGCACTTTGCTCTTCCAGTATTTGACTGGTTTGCTACTAAAGATTCCAGCAACTGAAAAGATAAAATCAGAAGAAACATTTAGGATGGAATATAAGACATATTTTTGTTAAATGGGTTAGAATCAGAGAGGTTCATCTGGTGCCAACATTATGTGCTTTTCGGCATCAGGTCAAGATCTTTTTATTTATCCAGTATTTTAAAGTTTAAATATTTTAATTATGTTTTTATCCTCAGTCATGAGTTATTATGATATATTTATTATGATGTATTTATAGGGTAATTTATTGTAAGCCATCCAGAGATGTACAGCAATTGGATGGGTTAGAAATACCCTTAATAAATAAATAATAAATAATAAATCAGTTCAACGCAGGGTCACAAGAATGGTACCTGGGTTGGGGGTGGGATGGCATATGAGGAGAGAATGAGAGAACTGGATCTTTTCAGCCTGGAGAAGAGGAGACTCCAAAGGGATCTTTTAGTGACTTATAAGTATGTGAGGGGATGTCATGTGGAGGAGGACTGTGACCTGTTCTTCCCTGCAGTGGACGGCAGGACACATTCCAATGGGGCAAAGCTCAAGGAAGCAGGCTTCAGGCTGGATGTCAGGAAGTACTTCCTGTCTGTTAGGACCCCTAGGATATGGAATGGGCTTCCATGGGAGGTGGTGGAAGCCCCATCACTGAGAAAGATTGGGCAACCATTTGTTGGGGATTACATGAGTGGAGCCAGCTGGAGCCAGGGATCAGTCTGGCTGGCCCAGGAGAACCCTTCTGACTTGCTTTGTGTCTATGTTTCTAAAAAAAGATAGGCTTCTCTTTTAAATAGTTGCATCTACTGTAGTGGCCTTTCAATAATAAATTAAGCCATGTATTTGGAGTGCAAACACATGATTCTTTTATGACTGTGTTTCTTGATCTGCATCTCTATCAGAACATAGAGGAAACAAGGAAAGAACATAAAGAAAATAGCAACCCAGAACTCAGTCTTCTTAACTTTGTCTCTGTAATTTTAGCTACTGTTCCCCATGGAAACCTGGTAACTCTAAACAAGTCATATAACAATATTTAGGAGCTGTATGTTTTTTTAATGGCAAGTAGCAGTATAAGAAAAGATAAGTAAATTAGCATGCCTTGATTTATACTTCAGCAGATGCTAATCTATAATCCAAAACTTTAATTCTCCTCCCTGAGAAGTTTACCAGAATCTGGCAAGTCTCATGCAGAGCTTTGCTAAATCCCATTAAAATGTGATGCATAGAATACGTTTCCTGAAATGTGTATTATAATATATACGATATAAGTAAGTTTGTAAATGTGCAATTATCTATGATCATTTGAATATGGAATTATCTGGGTGGACATGAGATACCAGGACCTGTAATTTGACTTCACAAGAAGTAAATTATACACACAGTTTGCTTTTAAAAATGCAGCTACTGCATTTAGGTTGGATCAGGGCTAAACTAGTTAACCTTAATTCCCATTGAAATCAACTGGACTGAAGTCATGACTAACTTGTTCAACTGCTACCTCACAGGTGGTTGTTGTGAGTATAAGATTGAGAGCAGAGGGAAGAGAATGATTTTTGATGCTTTGAGTTCTTTAAAAAAGAAAAAGGGCAGGAGATAAATCAAATAAATAAACAATACAAAGTAAAGGTGTATGTTTACTAATGGTGCAAATGTTTTGGTTGTCAGTTATCAATAGACAGTTAAATAACAACAATGTGGTTTCAATTCAAATTGAATGAGATAAAATGCAAGGTTAAACAATGCATAGCCACTCCAGGGTGCTACTACTGTAGGGCAGAATGGAATCCTATGGGTGGCCATAGGAAAAGACAGAGTTTATTGTTCACTTCTCAGAAATCTTCCAGATATGGAATAGCTTACAAATTCTGCAAATAAATGAATGAACTTGATACTGTAAGAACATGCTTCCCAAGCATTTTGCAGAGAGGAGCAGCTGATGGAAACTTTGGACAGGAAACACCTGTAAGACTTCCAAAACATCAGCACCTTTGGTCCATTGGCCATGCATTTCTAAAACCATACTGAGTATGTAACCCGGTGGGAATAGCTGACCCAGAAGTGGCTCAGGGACAAGGTATTTCTACAATATTCAGACATCGTGCACAACTTGATTTGATGAGCAGGAATTTTCAGTCATTTTTCCAGAATAAATCTTAGTTCCCAATTGAAGACACTTGCAAAGCTGTTTTCACATCTGCCACAACAGACTCCAGGGGACGATTTACAGGTTCTTCTGTCCTTTCAGAAGCTGGGCTTTAAAAACTGCTTGTATTGTTTAAAACTCCAGCACACCTGATGAAAAGCACAACTCATTTAATATCATCCAGGTTGGAATTGGTGCAGGGTAGGGCCACAAGGAAGGTGGCCGGATTGCAGGGAAAGCTATATTAGGTGAGACTGAAGGAACTGGGTCTTTTCAGCCTGGAGAAGAGGAGACTCTGAGGGGATCTGTTGGTGACATATAGGTATGTGATGGGGTGTCATGCGAAGGTGGGTAATGACCTTTTTTCCCCTGCAAATGAAGGCAGAATGTGTTTGAATAGAGTAAAGCTCAGGGAACCAAGATTCAAAGTGGATGCCAGGAAGCACTTCCTGACAGTTAGGGCCCCGAGGGTATGGAATGGGCTTCCACAGGAGGTGGTTAAAGCCCCATTGGTGAGGGGGATAGGCTGGGCATGCACAAAGTAAGCATGTAATGAGCGGAGCCAGCTAGAGCTGGGGGTCAGACTAGATTGCTCAGGAGACCCCTTCTGACTCACTCTGTTTCTATGTTTCTATCAACTCTACCTCCTGCTCCACGATGAGGTGGTTCCTCACAAAGTAGCTAGAACAGCCACTAAAAACAATTATGAGTAGCCCATTGTATTGCCACCTTAGGCTGCCTGCACTTTTTATATATAATGTATCTATTTTATTGTAATTTCTGTAAGTTTGGGAATTAAAATATTTTTCCCCTAACTGTGATGCTGGGCTTTCTTTCACCATTTTCCCATTTACTTTTTCTGGATGAACATCAGTGGAATCTATCTATTCCAAGTAAATTGTTGGATGATTGTATTTTTTATTTCCCTTGGCAAAAATTAAATGATTCTCAAATTCCTATGTCTTCACCAATGACTATTCTTTCTTGTTTACTTCTGTTAATATACCTCATAATTACAGGTTAGCAGTTGTGGTATACAAATATTTCAGTGGGTCATTTGATGGCATACTTGGCGGAAGATCATACTAATTCTTCCAACGTGTCTGCTGTTTCCAATAAATATAAATGAAACAGTACTTCTGCTACAGCTCTCTAATCTTGTATAGGGTGCAAGATAGTCTGGCTCTTATCCACACCCACATCCCATCCCTCCAGAGGCCAAGTTGTGGAAAAGCTCTCCTGGTCATTTGTCTTGGTGAACTAGAAATGGGCATTTAGGCAACACTCAAAAATTGCTTGTGCTCCCAACAGTCAGTGGTTTTATTATTAGCTTTTTTATCATGGTAGACCCAGAGAATAGATAGAATTTTGTCCACAGAAGGCATTTATTCTAAGGAAAGCTTTCAAGTTATGCCGAGTATAAGTAGCAGTTAATTCTTAGGGAAAAAAGTTTAACTGATTTCAGTGTCTTTTCCTCTATTTTGACTGCTATACAAAACTTGCAAGAGCAGCTTAGCAGAGAACAACAGTGACACCTAGCTCCCATTCTCTTGGTTACCTTGAAATTATGGTGACTTCTGGCCACAATAGGGCAGGGTCAAGTGGTGTTCCAATTTCAAGTTTAGATGCAGGAAACTCAAGTTAGAAAGATCCTGGGTTTTAGGACAAGCCATTTATTTATTTATTATTAATAACAATACAAAGATACAATAACAACCCCACAAAAAGCCTACAAACACAGCTGATGCATTCCCATCACTGGGACCTTGACTCCATAATACTTGATTATTCATTTCCTCCTCCCTTCTTACCTACTTCTTCTATGCTTCCCCAGTTCAGGAGTACCCCCTTCCATCTAAAATAGCATTCAGTCACATGAAAGTTTGATGTCTTTCCCTTTTGTTAAGATGTGTTCAATAAACAACCCCCAAATATAATTCAACTCATTCTTATTTGTCAGCCCCCTTTTCACCTTAATGCCACATGTTTAGGGTAAATCAACTCTGTGCTACTTTTTGATGTAGGCTTTTCTTCCTCCTTCCTCATCCTCCATCAGTTTGTTTTGCCTGAATAGGGCAACCATAATGACTACATTAAACCTTTCCTATCAGAAACTGGTTATTTTCCTAAGTGCTCTAAGCCCCCTATGCAAAACTGTTTGCTTTTGAAGTAGCAATTTGTGTGTGTTTCTTTCTATAATATTTGCTTTGCACCAGCTATGACTTGAAACTACAAAAGTATAACTTCCATTACAAATATATATTCGAGACTTTCCCATGCCAATTGTTCCTTCACTGGCACCCAGCAGAGCTTTTCTTGGAGTTGAGGTGCCTGTAGCAATCCAGCCCCAAGAAAACATCAGTTATTCCCTCAGTCTGTGAGATTCTTGGAACATAAAGCAGCTCACATCTGTCAGAACTGGGGGCTTCTCTTCTGTGTGCTCATGAGCCTTCCCTGATGAAGGTTTGCAGGGCCTTTTTGTAATGTCATCCTCTAGGGCCTCACACGTTTTAGCCATTTTCATGGAACGGTTGGTATTAAAGTTTAAACTGGAACAAAAGTCTTGTGAAAAGTCACATATCTGCTATACTGCAGCTACACAACAGTACCATATTGAAGAGAATATGGTACAGAGAAAGACAAACCTCAGGAAACAACAAAACAGGGTAAAAAACACACTTTTCCTCCCTCAGTGAAAATGGGAAAATCCTCAGTAAAGAAGTTTAAAACCCTCCTGTCAGGAAGCCTGTAGACTTGACAAGGAATGCAATTCCGATAGTGGAAGTATCCAGAACATCATCTGACCCAGTTGCGTTGCATCCATTCCCAGTGTGAGGCTTGAAGATGTGGACACTAGTTTCAGCATCCTCATCCTGGGCTTTCAGAGAAAGCAAAGCCTGAGATTATAAACCAACAAGCTCGCTTGTTTTTCCATTTTTCAGGCACGAATGGCGTGGGAGAATGGCTCAGCAGAAAAGGAAGTGACCTCCCGCTATGTGAGGGGGCCAGGGACATGCTGCCCACAGCAGTCCTTCTCCTTTCCCCGAGGCAGGTCTCCTCCATCATGCAAGAGGAAGGGCTTGAATGGGACTTCTGGGCAGGGGACACTTAAAGGAGAGTGGTTCTCAATGGCGTTCTCTCTCTCTCTCCTCTTTCTGTCTCCTACACTGTTTTCTGCATCAGAGAAAGTAGTGAGGAACGGGGTCCAGAGTGGGTTCTCAGTGCATCGCTGAATGAGGATCTTGCTATGCCCCCTACTCCAAGAAGTCATTATTGGCATCCACCAATATAAATTATGTTGACAATAAGCTGTCTTCTGAATACCAAAACATGGCCCACCCTTTCTCTGGCCTAAAAGAAGATGGTTCCTACTGTGCTCTAACACAAACGTGTTACAACAGTTTTAGCTCTGAATATTGGGATGATTTTTTTGTCTGGCCTAGGAGCAAGATGTTTTGCTATCTGGTTTAGATTTAAAGAACTCCCACATTTCTTGAGAAAAATTAATTTCCCAGAGGCTCTGCCTTGCTTTTTCCCACATGCCCTACAATGACAGGAAGCCATAACAATCAGAATTAATACTCTTCAACATTCGAACGTTAATGCTAGCCAATTATGGCATTGCATTGTACACTGAACACAAACACACAGCTTCTGTTTGGAGCCACCGTCTGCCAAGGCTGTGACTCACATGTTCTGCACCAACTGTACTTGGATGAAGTTGAAGTACTGAGCTGTACTTAATGTACATCCTCATCTCAGATGACCTCACATTTAACTGAGTGCTCCAGGCTCCTGTTCAGTCCCCAGTTTGGGGAAAATTAGGCTTCAGCTACTGGGCAGTATAAAAATGAAATAAAGAAAGAAAATCCTAGCAGATTTAAAAGAGAACATCCTACCTCAAGTGCCAGTGTCATCTAGTGATTAGAGTGTTGGCGGGATTTCAGGAAATTTGGCTGGAGAGCTCACTGGGTGACTTGGAAACAGTCACTGACTCTTAGCCTAACTTACCTCACAGGTTTGATGTGAAGATGGGAGGAGGAGGAGGAAAGTCATTGAATCCCTTGAAGGAAAAAAGCTGGGTTACAAATGTAAATAACTTGATGACAAGAGCACCCCCCCCCCCATTTCCCCTTCTAAGTTGCCAGGTAACCAAATTTGGCCTTCAGTGTGAGATTTCTTCTTCTCCACCCTTTTAGGGAAATGAAAGGAAAGCATGTAGTGAAAAAGCCAGGAACAAGGGCGGTGATCATTTTTGCCTGGCTGAGAAAAGTTTGTTTTTGCTGTATCCCCATAGTCATAACTTGGTTCCACTCTAACTCCACAGGCTTCCTTCTGACCTGTAAGGCACTGCCCTTTTCAGGGGCCTGCTCAATGAATCTTGGAGAAGCTGATCGCCCTACTTCCAGTCACATGCTTAGGAGGAAAGGGGAAAGATGGTGGTGGTTGGTGTATCATCGTTCTTGCAGCAAGGACTATAAAGGCTCTCAGAGTCATGGAATGATGTTAAGCTGGAAAGATCAGAGACTGGCCTGAGAAAGAAGAGGGAGTCAGGCTAGTCCAGGAGGAGGAGGAGGAAATGGGATACTGCTATGAGAGAAGGGATGAAAAGTGGTGTTGAGTCTTGAAGTTATCGGCCATGTGACCATTCTGCTGTGCCAATGCCAGGCATCTCATCTATGCAGCTTTCTCATCTATGATACCAAGAATTGGTTCAATGGTACACTAAGCATGAAGAGGTTTTAGTCATGCATCTGCCTACTCATAAATAAGGCAGGGATGGGGAGCTATTCATTACAGGAACAGAACTGAGAGGAATGAAACACATCCCTCTTCCACTTTACATCTCATCGATTTAAGCTGTTCCCATCCAGGTAAATGTTGGGAATAAAGGGCCAGTTATTAGAAGTATAGAAACAGAGTGAGTCAGAAGGGGACTTCTGGGCCATCTAGTCTGATGGCCCAGCTCCACTCATGACATGCCTCCTTATTCTTGGCATGCATTCCAAGGTTAAGCAGAGTTGGACTCATCAGATGAGGAAGGGCCCTGGGGACCTGCATTTTCAGACACTGGAATGGAAGAAGTGGAGCAGCACCTTCCCCAGGTGTTCAGGCAGATGTTGAGAATAGTCAATTTTACAACTTCAGGAGAGCGGATGGGATGGGAGAAAAACTCCTGCAGCCAGCCAAGCCTGGGATGACTCTTGACCCAATGATGTGATGTTGAGAGAGATGGGCCAAATGACCAGAGGGGAGATAGACAGAAGAGGCTTGCCTGTCACCGAAAAGAACATTCCAGAGGGAGAGCCCCAGAGGTACTCGGAGGCAAGATGCTTGAAAGTAGTTGCTAGATTGGGTTCAACCAGCTGCTGTGTGCATACGCAGAGACTTGTTCTTTGTTGGTTGTGTTTACTGGAAGTGCACTAGAGAATGAAGAGCTGTTGCCAAAGAATGGTCTGTTGTTTTGGAAGTGTGAAGGGGGAAGCCAGTGTGGGTCGATGATTTATTCATGTTATATTTTATGTTATTGTATTTCATTTATGTAAGCCGTCCTGAGGCTTTTGTGACAGGATGGCATATAAATATTTTAAATAAATAAATAAACCAAGCTCAGGATGGTAAACTCATTTCCAGGACCAGAGCTTGGCTGAGGAAACATCCCTTAAAGCCATGGAGCTCCTTAAGGTGGGTCAGGGGAAGGGCAGATTTCACTCCCTTTGTCATGCAAAGGAGTTTCACAAAAAAGCATTTTGCCATCCCTTTGATTAAGAGGCCAGATGTACATCCGTGCAATACCTCAGCTTTCTATGTGAATCGAGACGACTTGTGGATAAGGAGGTACATGCGGGTGTCCTTTCCTGTCTAGTTTGGCCTCCTGGTTGAAGCAGGAAGAACCAAACCACACCCTACTGCCTGCCACAGCCAACCGATAGAAAACTAAACATCAGAGAGAAGGGTTCTAGCATATCCTTCCCCACAATTTGCTAATATTCTAAGTGCAGAAGGTCATTTTGCACTGATAAGCATTCTGCTTTAGGAACTCCTGCCTACAGTCTCACAGCCCAGACATAGTGGGAGGAAACAGGCAGGCTATTACCTTTGAACCTCCATTAAGATGATAATGGTGATGGTGATGGTGATGGATCAAAAGTGGTACCACCAAAACAGGTGGCATTTTAGAAATGAGCATATGCAAAGGGCTGGTCATCAAGGAGGCAAAATGTGGAAAGGGTAAGAAATAGCAATGTTTGAAGAAATCAGCATTTGAGAACTCGAATGCAAACTGGTCTGATCCAGGCGAATGTGCAGATTAGAGGTTATCCATTGGTCTTCCCACTGCTTAAATGTTCCCATGCATCTTCACATCAGAAAATGTATTAAAATACATTTCAAAACAGGTATTTTGAGAGAAAATTTACTTACAGCGTAATCCAATGTGGCTCTCTGTAACTTTCTGAACTTGGAGTATTACAGACATCCTGTGGAGGAATGAAGCAGTGTGGAAGTGAAGGCCACCCCTGCAGTCTTCTTACCTGGCAGCAAATGTAGACTGATGCTTTTGCACATGAGGAGGAGAGGCTGAGGCCCAACCAGGACACATCATATCATGGTGGAGCCTCCCTCCCCAGCCTCTGGAATGCCTACAAGCCTCAGGAGCCCCAGCAGGCATGGCTCTCTCCACACCAGCCAGCAGAAGGTGCCCGAAGGTCCAATTTCCCAGCTCCACAGTCAGATTACAGTTCTCAGTGTGGAGCCGACTCTGATTTCTCCTGTGGTCAGCTAGCCTATGTGTAGTGGCCATAAGGTTACACCTTTAGAAATACATACTTAAATGAGAATATCCATGTAGTTTTTAATATAAAAATAGATTGATGTGAAAATGGGACACAAGGCGCTGCTTTGTTACCTGCTCTCTTAACATAAAGGTGATATAAACATTTTTGAAATAAATGCATTGCAAAAGTGATGGAACATTCTGGATGAAGAGTTCTGGACCGAGCTGAGAAGAGAGGGAGGAAAACCAGAAAAAGTGTCCCCTCATTAAACTAGCCAGGGGCTGAGCAAGGGTGCGGAGATTAGAGAGGCAAGGGCCATTTTTGCTCTATGGAGCATTGAGAACAACACGCCCTGGTGGCCAATTTAAAATGAGGAAGGAAGAGGGAAGAGGGAAGAAAGAGCAAGCTGAGGATCCACCCAAATGAGATTTTTTATTGTGAAATTGCCCTGCCTCAAGCATGAAACTTTCCTGGCAGTCCAGTTTTGTATTTGTCTTCCTTCCTTAGCATCACTTCTTCCCTATTATTCCTTGCAACAAACAATCCAGTCACGTGGAGGAAATAGAGCCGCCGTGCAATGCCTTTTGCTTGGTAGTGCTAGTAACGGCCACCTGGAAACACCCAAGGCTTAATGCCTCTTTGACCTGGTAGATAGTAATAGGTAGAATATGGGAGAGCAATTGAGAAGAAGGCAGGCTGGCGACAAGATGGAAGGCCTCAAACATGCTGATCTTGAAATCCTAGCAGAAGTATCCAACAGCCATTTTCAGATGTAGGGCAGGACAGGGGCAATGCCTGGGATCGAGGGCAGGAAGAAGCACTTGACAGGGGCCCGTTTTACTTCAAGCTCTCCTTATCTGAGGGATCTATGGAAGGCCTGAAAGACAAGTACGGAGGCAATGATCAGCGGAAAAGCAGCTCCTGGCCCCTATGCCACCCTTTCAGCTTATACCCTACATCCATCTTCCCCTTTGCTTTGAGATCCTGGCTTCCCATTCAGTGCTGCAGCTACCTGTTGGTAGAATTAGTTCCAAAGGCAGGCAGGCCTTGCCTAGCAACCCTGATTCCTAGCTTGCTGAATTAAATAGGGCTACTCATAGGAAGTACAGATGAGACATGCTAGCTCAGTCCAAAGGGCCACTTAGTCTAGCATCCTGTTTTCCGACACATAGGATACGGCTGTCCTTCTGTCCATTTGGCTATCATAGCCAAGAGACATTGGTTGATCTGTCCTCCACGAGTCTGTGTGCTCTCATCTTAAAGGCAGAGATACTGTCCTCCACTTACCCATCTCATGACAGGGAGTTTTCTGTCAAACCTGCATGCACACCCAGAGCTGGTTCAGAGAGTCTCTCGGCCATTTTTCTTTTAGGGTCTCGGGGTTTCTGACCGGTGTGCAATTCATCCTCCTAAGTGTCTGTCAACTTGCAAGGCCTTTTAATGAGGTTACGTGTGATGGAATAGGGCTTGTTATTGGAAGAATGGTTCACTGTCACTCTGTTAAAAGCCAGATTAGTCCATGTAAAAATTGTTTTCTGAATAAACTGAGATATAGCATATAGACTGAGTGCAAATGGGAGGTGTACACACTTGGCTGTTTATAAAGGTTCCCAAAATAGCGTGATGTTCCAGCCAAAGTGAATGTGTAGCTGGATTTTCCATACAAGGCATCAGCATGGAGGGAGAGGAGGATTTCAGACTTGGCGGTGGCTGCAGATACGACTGCCCCCTTGTGATCTCTCGAAGCACTGCTGCCACTGGACATTGTAGGTCGAATTCAAGCACAAACATATTTAGTGTTTTGAAAACTTGCCCCTGATCAGTTTATGGGCATTTTCCTTGTTACCTTTACCATAATCCTGCCATACTATTAAGTAATTAAGAATAATTTCCACATATTACAAGTTGCTTGACTAAGGCCACTTAGTGAAATCAGAACTGAATAGTCCGCAGTCTTCAGGTTCATATCTCATCCAATTCATGTGACTCAACATTCAAATTTATTTAGTTATTTGTTTTGAAAGCAAAACAACTATAATGAACAGAGCAAGCTGAAATAGATGAAATTGCCAAGGGGATACAGATACAGATCCAACCAGTACAATCAGCCCCTGGAAGCTATCCATCAACACTCCATAAAAATGCAATACAAAAAATCCTTAATCTATACAACAGCAGATCCTCCAATCACTTCAGATCCTCCACAGCTTTCCCTGTCTTTTTTAAACACCTCGGATCCACTTATCCTCGGAATGCGCATTCCTCTCACAATCTTCTAAGCAGCACCCTCCACCTGTCCATTTCTCCATCCTTCAGTCTTTGAGGGCTCTGCTGATGTCCATCCAGAACCAGCTGCAATCTTAACTCTGACATATTCCCTGAAAGGCTCTCTGACACTGTATTTTTAAGACTTACGAAAAACTGCTTTGATTCTCTTAAAGGAAAATTCAATGCATTGATGCTAATTGATAATGTCTCCATTCTCTCTCTAAAACTCAATCTAAGGAGCTCAGACGACTATCTCTTTTCAGATCTGCCATCAGCTTTTCAGCGTCCAGTTCAGATTTCCTTCTTGCGTTATTTCTTCTCTTCTCTTCTTCTCTGCACTTCCACCTCTCACATTTCTTCATACCTAGAAGTAAACTACAATTTGACAGTACAGCTTAAAGCAGAAGAGTTTTATTTATTTAGTTATTTAAAGTATTTGTATTCCGTCCTTCACGTCTTAAGATGGCTTACAAGATTAAAAGCAAAAACCATAAGAACAATCAATAAAACAATACAATAAAATTATCAAAACCAGTACAGATAAATTCAATCAAAACAAAACAAAAGCAACCGTGAATTGATTAAAAAAAGCTAATTATTAAAATAACGATTAAATAAAAAGGTTTTATCCTGGTGCTGAAAAGAATATAGCACCAATATAGTCTGTGCCAGGTGAACCTCACTGGGGAGCGCATTCCATAATCTGGACACCACCACAGAGAAGGCCCTCCTCTGAGTAGAAGTCCTTTTTACCTCCTCTGGGGAGGGTTCTCGGAGCAGGGCCTCCCTCGCTGATCTTAAGGGGCATGAGGGCATATAAGGAAGGAGACGTTCCTTCAGGTATCCTGGTCCCAAGCTGTTCAGGGTTTTATCCTGGTCCCAAGCTGTTCCGGGAAAAACCAGCACCTTGAAAAGATACTTGCAGGAGTTGCTAAGGAGATGCCTCCGGCAGCCTGCTCAACTGACTGTCAAAGGACTACTCACAGTGCTCCTTTGCATTCTTCCCATAGATACTCTAGATGTTCTCTGCCTCACATATTATGTTACCATGCAATAGTTTCACCATATTAACAGAATCCTTCATGACATCTTTCCTCTGGATTAGCAATCTGAGCATGTGTGCATTGGCCATGGGGGTGCAGAGCTTTAACTAACCCATCTTTGGCTGAAAGCTTAGCTTTTGTGCAACTACTGTATTGCTTATATCAGACAGTGGGAAAGGTTGGAAAAAGAGAACATCACATGACATCACACTCTGCTGAAAGATCTATCCAATTAGTTAGGCAGCAAGTTGCACTCTATGGAAACTCTGTGATTGCTATGCCCTGAAATTTGAATCTTACGCTTTGGGCACAAGAGATTTCAGCACCTTCAGCATGAAGGCAGTTGAAAACATTATTTATCTCTCTCTGAGTAATGTTATCTTCTAGCAGAGGGAGCCTTTGCACTCCTCTTAAGTAGACCACCCTTGCATAAATAAGCAAAGGAGTGGGATTAAAATCAAGCCCTGCACATTAAGGAATTGCCACAAGGGAAGAATGTAAACATTGCATTTTAAAGGAATTACCATGCAGTGGTATTACCATACCTCCTGTATTTACTCTGAAAACTGCCCCAGTTTATAGTGAAAGGCACCGTATCTCCACGGGGAAGTATGATTCTAGAAGCGAGAGATGTCACAGAGAACAGCGCTAACCTAACCATGATTCTGGTTTACCTGGTATACCAGTTTTCTATCTACGGGGATTTGGTTCCCAAGAAGGGGATTGCTGAAACTCAGGCAGAAGAACCTACCCTGGCTGGCATGTTCTGCTGGGTATCTCTTCCCCCCTTTCCAGCAATCCACCCCACTCCCCCCCTCCCCCCCCCAGCCATCAGCTCCCTGTGCCAGAGCCTGTCCCATTCTGGAGGGTTCATCCAGTTCTCAGGAGGAGAAAGGGGAGCTGCATGGGGAAGAATGGGGTGAGACAGCAACCTGCTGCCAACCAGTGCTTCTCTGAATGAAGCTGGATCCTTTGGTGATCTATTTGTGCCCTGGGGTGGCTGCAGGGTAAGGACATGGGCACAGTGAATACTGCCTCGCTTCAATGTGGGCATGCGTTTGCCATGTCTGTGTACTCCCAATGATTAACTGCAGAGGAATGGGATGAGAGCCATGCGCCCAGCACAGCATCAAGACAGATTGGATTCAGGACTGTGACTGCAGTTTCTGCTTTATTAGCAAAATGTGTTGACCAAGATTATTTAAGGGGGAAGACATTTCAGAAAAAGAAATAAATGACAAATTCCAATTTTTTCAGAAGGTAATGGTCACATACATTTTAAAAAGTATGCCCATTCTGCCCAGAATTAGATTTTCTGGAAAAAAATTCAAACAATGTGGTAACCTGTGCAGCTTGCATATTTTATTCAGGGTAGAAATGGAACTTTTAAGTGCTGTTTATAACCTCCCACACTATTTAATTTGCCTATTTATTGATTTATTTGCTCGATGATTAGTATGAATTTGTTGCATTTACAGGTATATGCTGCCTTTTTTTCAAGGAGCTCAAGGAAGCATAAATTATCCTCCTCTCCACGTTATCTTCATAGCAGCCCTGTGAGGGGAGAGACAGTGTCTGGCTCAAAGCCAGCCAGTGAGCTTCATGGCCAAGTAGGGATGAGAAGCCCAGTCTCATGAGTCACAGTCCGAACAGCTGCCTACCTCACCACACTGGGCTACTTGCTCCCTCATTTTTGTATGGATTAGAGCTGGGCCTCCGCACTAATGTGGTAAACCTGTGCCTGGGCGCTGCTGCTTCAGACCCTCGGCCCTGAATGCCCTCCACGCATACAAAACTAGCAGTCAGGGAGAAAAGCTCCAGCCAAGCCTTTCGCCGACTGGATATATTAGTTTTCTGTGCAGAGTACATAAGGACATAACAAAAGAACGTGCTGGATCAGACCAGAGGTCCATCTAGTCCAGCACACTGGATATACAGTAGCAAGTCAGCTGCCCAGAGGACTGCTCAAGTAGGGTGGGTGCCAGACCTCCTCCAAACTGGTGCATGCAGGCAGCCCACCTCTGGCAAAGCGGGTAGTGCACAGCCCACAAGGCTGGCAGCCTCTGATAGCCTCCCCTCTCCTGAATCTGCCCAGTCTCTTTTTAAAGCCATGCAGATTGGTGGCCATCACCACTTCCCATGACAGCAAATTCCATAGTTTAACTGTATGTTGTGTGAAGAAGTACTTCCTTTCATCTTTCCTAAACCTCCCACCAACCAGCTTCAAGGGATCATAGGCTCATAGGATCATAGAACAGCAGAGCTGGAAGGGGCCAGAGAGACATCAAGTACAACCCCTGCTCAGGGCAGGCCACCAGGGAAAACCATCCCTCTCAGATGGCTGCCCAGTTCTGAGTATTAAGGGAGAGAGGGGAAAATGTCTCCCAACCGCTTTGTTGTAGTTGTTGCTATCATCGTTGTCATCACTGTCATTGGATGAGCTTTCAGCCCTGCGAGCCCCACCTGCCTCCTGGAGTAGCTCAAGCATATTAATTCCATGAGATCCAAGCCGAAGTTGCCTGTACCTTTTGTGTTTCCCCTATCCCACTGCAACTGCAGTGTTAGTCATTCTGTACTGTAAAAACTGGCATTTATAAATTATCTTTCAGCCAACATTTCCAAATAGATCTAAAGCTAACACATGGGGGGAAAGCTAGAATTTCTGTTCACCCAACTTCTGACAACTGAAGTGGATGCTAAGGATGCCCCTGCATGCAAGAAAGCAAGCCAGTGCGATAACTGGGCAGTCCAGCAATTGTTAACTTTTATTTCTTCTTGTGTACCAAGACCAACTATAGAATTTCATCATGTCAGGTCCTAAGGAAAGAGAGATCTACATGCTTTATGTTTTTCTTTAGGATGTTTTATGAGCCTCTAAAGAACGAAGGAAAAATATCCTGTATCTTACTGCAAGTGATGGGAGATGCTTAAGCTAAAAACAAACAAAACAAAAAAAGCCACCAAAAACAACCAACCAGTTGGACTTTTGGTATTACTTGCATCTAGTGCTCCAAAGTCTCAAAGAAGCATTGTTTAGAGCAGATATACCTTTGCATAATGATGTACGTATGAAATCCAATCTGACACATTTCAGATGGGAATTCAAAGGCTGACACAAAACCTTTGAAAATACAGTTCCTAAACAGAAGAAATTAGGTCTCTCTTGATTTCTCTCCATATTCGTTCTGACTTGGCCATGAATTGGGTGGCACCAAATTTCAAGGATTGCTCCAGGAAAGCAGTGGTCTTCCACGACTCATTCAACATCCCGGCAGCTATTTCCACTGGACCGTATTCTAAACAGGGACCAGACTTGGTCCTATCCCTGCTCTGGGAGCATCTTAGGTGAACCCATCTGAGGGGCAATCAGGAGCCCCACCCTGTTAGGAAAGGTTGCCCCTCTTGCATCTGAGGTGTACAGGCAGATCCAACGACTGGTTAGGTTTAGGCTCTTTTGGATCTGCTCTATCAGGAATGCTCCTCCTCCAGTTCCTTCCACTTAATGTCTGTACCTGTCACTTGACAGGCAGCAGGAGGAGTATTCACAGCTCATCGCTTTCCCCTCCCCTCCTTGACAGGAGTTGCCCCCGCTCCCTTCCGAGTGCAACACCAGCCAAAATTGCAGTGTTAATGTGAGCATTAACGTTCCCAGTTAGCCTCACGTCCTGAGCAGGCACCTCTGCACTCCCTTCACCCAAGTCCTTTCCATTTGCAGTAGGAGCGTCAGTCCCTGTCCAGCCCCTTTTCCTTCTGCCTGTCCTACCTTCATTCAACACCTTACTCTCATGTGGGCTTCCAGTGACCCCCAAGTTTCAGCCAGGTGCCTGACACCCCTTGCAATGTCATGACTTGTGTTCTGTGCCTTCTCCCAACATTCTTCTCTACCTCTTGGTCTCAGGTAGCATACACTCAGTAGGCAATCGGGGCTGACGCAGCTGGTCTGCCTTCAACCTTCTGCAATTTCTTTCTCATGTCACCCACATTCTGTCGCACATGAACAACATATTCAGTAGCCTTCTGTTCTCTTCAGCCTCACAATCCAAATCAGCAAACCAGCACATGGGATTCTTCAACCTCTCTATGGTGACTCATCTGCCTTTTGAAACACTTGGTGTAATTTGGCCATATTTTTCTGCTTTGAGACCCCGCATCTGATTGCATTTATCAACAGTTCCTGGTATTTGACCAATCTCCGATAAACAGTCTGGTCATTAGGGTCCTAATTAGACAGTGCTGTAGTAGGAAAAACATGGTCTGCTTGCTCAACTCACGTTGGCCCTTGCAGCCATTCTCCAGCCACCTAAAGACCCTTTTGCTTCACCAAGTTTCTCTCCTTAGAAGTCAGGAAAACATTTAGCATTTTCTGACAATCTGCCCACATGGGATCATGGATCAGGCACAGAGCCCTTATGGCTTTGGGCAGCCCCTGTGGGTCCTCCCTCCATTTGGGGAAGTGATGCTTCCAAATGTACAGATCAGAGGAGATGAATGGTGTGCCATCTCCATCCAGAACCTGGCTGAGGGGGATCAGGATCACTCCTCATGGTTTGACTTATAGCTGGGTTTGGCCTTTAGAAGAGTCGTTCCTTGGTTCTTCCAGCTCTGCTCTCCCTGGCCGTTCCCTAATTTCTCCAGCAGCATTCCCTGGCTGTCTCACCCAGGCAATCCATGTGCAAAGGTGGCGCTACCAACACCAATGGGTGTGGAATGACAAGAACCCTCAAACTGCTCCCACAGTTGGGTGTCACGATGTAGAGTCAGTTCCAATCCCCCCTCCTCCCAGGAGGAATTCGCAAGACAAACAGTCCAGTGCAGGCTGAGACAGTCCTGCAGGGGAGGTGTCACGATCTTCCCCAGTTGCCAAGACAAGGCCCTCAACACGGTCCCTTTGTGGTTGCCAGTTGAAGGACGCAAGAGGCCCAGACACAGTGTGCTCTGCCCAATCCATGGGAGGAGTGGAACTGTATTTTATTCTCGAGAATAATTTGATCCCAAGCAAAAGAGCAATCAAGCTAGATCACATGGCAGGGTCTCTTTTCTATACCTCTGCTGACAAGGTAGTGATGACAGAGGTCCATTGGTTCAAAGTTCCTGCAGCAAATGCTGGTTGATACATTTGAATTCTAATGGCTTTCCTGCTCCCCTGGGAGACTGGGCCACCTGGAGGTTGGAGTGGGAGCTCTGGCAAGGGATGTCTTAATCCCTGGCTGTGAGGATGGCTCCGGTTTCATAGATAATGTGGGGCCATAACAAGCCTGCCCAGACTTAATGCAGGCCAGCCAGCTCTGTCCTACAGGAGGAACTCTCCATGTCAGGAGCATGGAGCTTGGACCATCCAAAAAACACAACAACTGGAGAAATGCAGCTTTGAACTTGTGTGCGTATACATGAAGTAGAAAGGCGTATAAATATTGCAGGGAAAATGTCAGGTTAGGGTTAGGAGAGTGGGGCTCTGCACCAAGGCCCAGAGGCCTGGAAATCAATGGAAGGAGGCTACCAAATGAGGCAGTCGCAGTGATGACAAGGAGAGCTGCAACTTGGCAGTGTGCCTGAAAGCTTGGGCATTCTCTGGGACTGCGGGTTTTGGCAAAAGTTTGCATGACTTGAAGACCTTCTCTTCAGGTGCAGGGGCCTAAATATTCCCTGTCTGTGTCACAGAACTTCAGCAGTCAGATGCATGGAGCACCTAAGTGCAGGCAGGACCGCCTCCTATCCCAGGGCCACAGCTAGCCTTCTATTTTTTCCTGTACGCCATCCCTAGAAGCCCCGTCCTGAGCATGCATGTGCACCATCACATGCAGCTTGCACTGGCCCCTCTTTCCCCATGCTAGGCCATGCTGTCATTTGGTGCCGCCCCTTATGCCTCTCCATCCTCCCGACAGCCAGTGCTCCCCACAAGAACTGCACTGCGGCTGCAAAACATTTCTGCAGCATCACAGGGACTCAGGGGCAAGGAAAGGGTGGCTGTGCCCCACAGAAAAGTGTGGCTTGCCTTGAGTTACTCTCGCAGCCTCTTCTCCTGGTGCAGGACCTCTGCTGCCCCACAGCTGTTCCGACATTCTGTCCCGCATCCTCCCCAGTACCCGACCCCGTGCTAGCATCCATCCAGCGGCTTGCTGCAGGTGCTGCTCCTCTGCTGCTCACTATGCCTGACACTGCCCGCTTCCTAACTGCACAGGCATATGCCTGCATGTCTATGTGCGTAGCTAGCCTGCGGCACTGCACTGTGGCTCTGAGAGCTAATTGCAGGGCTGTGGCTGGGAAGCATCCGCATCGCAGCCTCAGAGGCCACCTCCGCATTTCTCCGCGGGGTGGGCACAAGGCCCTTCCAATGTGGCCCCCGCCAGGAAAGAGCCCCGCACCCATCCCAGGATGGAGACTCTACTGGTGGGACTTCTGCAAGCTGCTCTCTCAGCTTGCCTGGGAAATTGTGGCGCAGGTGTCCCATGCCTCACACCAAGCAGCAGCGGCTGCCACCAAGTTGAGAGGGTGGCAAGGAGGTGACATTCCTGAGGAATGCCAGGGACAAGATGGGAACAGAGGAGAAGGCATGAGGCAGAATGGGGGTCATGGGCCTTTGGGAGTGATTACCCCTCTGGCAATGTTCGGCACAAAGTCCATATGCTTCTTTTCTGTAGTGACATCTTTGCAAAGAGAGGAGCAATGCTTCTGCCTGAAGAGCAGCAGCAGGCCAGTCCATGATGCTGTTTGTGTGAACTAGAGCAAGCAGACAGGAATAGCAAACATGGCTGCCTCCAAGGTCACTGCTGGAGGTGGTGCAGTGCACTTCTCAACTGCCAGGGATATTCCAAAGCTGTAGACGGGCATCTGGGAAGCAGTACGGAGGCAGAAGTGAATGGGAGCATGACTGAGTCTGACACTTCTGTTGTTAAACAGACCTGGACAGTGGAAGTTGCGGGCAGGACCATCTCCGGCAAGAGTGGCCGCAAATGGAAACTGTGCTGCTGGTTTCACATGGCTGAACAAGCCGTGAAACTCCTGATTCTCTCTGTGCTTACCATGCTGTACCATCCTGGCTGGTTTCGCATAGCACAACAAGCCGTACCGTGGTGGTTTCTTCCATGGATTAGTGTTCTGTCTGAACCAAGCCAGTGAGCAGAAAGGGGAAAACAGGAAGACAGTGCAAAGGAAAATGGAAGGCCTGGAGTCACCAAGCACACTAAACTTGCATGCTCAGAATTTAGTATAGGCAAAGAAAAACTGGAAAGAGAATTTTAACCTCTATGTGGACATTGCATTGCAAAAGAAGTCAGGGAAAATGAAACTGTTTTTGTATGTGATTGGCGAAAGGGGAAGAGAAATGAAGTGAGACATTGTGCAAATATTCTCCAAGCAGGACATACTTTGGCTACAAAGTATGGTTGTTTTGATGCTTGCTGCAACCCCCGAGAAAATGAGGGAAAGATACAGCTTTTGCATGCAGAGCCAAGCAACAGGAAAAAATGTTGCACCAGTTTAAAGATGTTAGCAGCCAGTTGCAATTTTAAAGGAATCAAATAATCCTTTGTAAGGGTCAGAATAGTGTATGACTTGCGGGATACTCAAATAGAAGAAAAATTGTTGAGGGAAGCAGACTTGACTTTAGAGAAAAATTTCATGATTTGCAGGGCAGCTGAGTTGTCTAAAGACAGGAATAAAGCCCTGAAAGGAGAGAAAGCGACACCTGTCCAAACGGCACGAAAGATAAAACCTCTTTAGAGAAAAACTGGATATAAGGACAGTGAATACCACAGAGCAATACAAATACTGAGAGGGAAACATGAAAGACAGAAAGACAGTTATCCAATTTATGGGGGGAAATGCCACAACGGTGATGAACCCAGCCACTCTTTTCCAAG
The DNA here is from genome assembly GCA_023646645.1 of Varanus salvator macromaculatus. NCBI lineage: Eukaryota > Metazoa > Chordata > Lepidosauria > Squamata > Varanidae > Varanus > Varanus salvator. Next base: position 10,305,079 of record JAIXND010000779.1, on the reverse strand, counting down.
TATGTACCAGTTAAGAAAAAGCCCCAAAGCAGAGTGCACATGAAAAAAGAGAGTGGCAGTGAAGGTTCATGCATTCTTTGGGTAACAATCGCGTAGCAGACACATGTGCCTGGGGGACTGAGCATTACCATTTCAACAAGAGTATGCTCACAGTATTATCCCCAGTATTGTTCAGCATCCCATGAAGCTCAATTTTCTTTGGAGGAGACTAATCAGCTTTTATGAATGAGTCTTTACACTAAATCAAAGCCAGTAGAAAATGCGAACTCCAAATTTCTCACACAAAGACAAATGCAGGCTGTGGTTACAGTCTGTGGTTGCAGACGGCCACGGAGCAGTTGCACTGGTAGGTCCTGTGGTAGCCCAGCCCGTGGAACTGACACATTCCCTGAACATATTGACAGTACACAGTCGACTCATAAAGAATTCAGATAAGCTGAAACCCAGGAAGAATTCAGAGCAGTGTTGGATTTACATATGGGCTGAGAGGGCTGCAGCCATGGGCCTCATAATCTAGGGGGGCTTGACCTGCCATTTAAAAAAATACCATTAATTTTATTTCATTTGTAACAATAAAAATCAGGGGCGTACCTAGGTGAAATATCATTTTCTAGACTGAAAAGGATGAAGAATGGTCTACAGTCAATATTGTCCCAAGACTGGTTGTCTGATCTAAGCATTCTCTGTACAGAAACTTATAAACTGTGACTTATTGATTTTAATGATATAATTGATAAGTTTGCATCCAAAGAAGCTCCAAAGAAACTGTTCTGACTTTGTATATGATGTAATGTTATAGCTATGTCCCCACTATGAACGTTCTGTGTAAACATCTTCCTTAATCCCATATTCTTATAAACTTACTAAAAGTAATAAATTTATAAACAATATTTTTATCAATGCTAATATTTCAGCAATGTTCTACTTTCACTGAGTAGGTAAAGAACAAGATTTTTTTTCTCAGGATCAGATGCTATTAAGTTTGGGCCTCCCAAGGTCTCCTCGCCCAGGACCTCCAGTTGTTTTAATCTGGGACGGGTTCAGAAGAAAATCAGGAACATGCCTGAGGAAGATGGAAAGGTATATGGAGTTTACAGACCAGGGACTGATACAAGTGTGAAAACAATTAAGTTGATAGCTTCACTAAGCTTCTGAAAGAACAGTAGCAAAGTCTACTTTGGGGGAATTATGGCAGAGTAGAGAAAACTATGTAGAGAAAAGTGTAAGCTAGAGAAGAGCTCCCTGGGTGCACTTTCCTTGGGATTCCAAAAAACTTCGAGCCCACGGCTGGGGCACTACACCAACTTCACAAGATTGTGGGGAGGATAAAATGGGGAGGAGGAGAACCTCATCAACTGCCTTGGATTCCTTGCATGAGGGAGAAAGGTGGTATGTGCCCAACGTTTTACTGAGAGCCAGTGTGGTGTAGTGATTAAGGTCTTAGGACTAAGACTCAGGAAGTTGGGGTTCTACTCCCTGATCCACCATGAAACCAAACGACTTTGGGCCCATCACAGACTCTTCGTCCAACCTGCCTTGCAGAGTTCTCATTGTGGGGATCAGATTGAGAGCAAGAGGAGGAATATACTGTAAGCTCTTTTGAGTTCTTTGTAAGAAAAAAGGGAGGATATAAATTTAATCAATCAATTATATAAATAGAAAGCAATAATGAAAATAAGATTGAATTATAATTTGTACACTCTGTGCTAATGAAAAGTTCATGATAAAGAACATGATTCAGAAAGCTGTTTGGTTGTCTACTATTAATTATGCTGTGGAATCAGAACAAAAGGCAGTAAAACAGAAAGGTTGGTGGTTGTAGGGTATCATTTCCGGTATAATGCAAGGATTGTGGAGTGTACTGGAAGTGTCCCTGCTCTGAAAATCCATTTGTGACTGAAAAATGCATATGAGGAGCCTAAATATGGGGATGTGGGACTAAATGTTAAGGAAGGGATAGGGTGCAAAGAGAAAGGAAGTGGTATAGAGGGGGGCCAGGTAGAGATGATCTGGGTAAGAATGGCGGGTCTAGACAGGGGCAGGAACCTGATGGGGGGGAAGACAAGGGGGATTTCAAGCCAGTTAGCCTAATGTCCATTCTGGGAAAGACAATGGAAAAGCTCATAATAAGGTAAGATCTAGAAACTCATAATAAGGAATGCTTTAGAAACTCTAGCTAAGGATGGGAAGTTGGCAGCCATGCAGCAGTAGATGTGGTTTATCTGGATTTCTGCAGGGCCTTTGATGAGCTTCACAATGGATCGAGGCACTGTTTGATAGATTTGGGCATGGCTGATGGAGCACAAGCAGTGGGGAATCATCAGAATGGCAGTCAGTGATGAGCAGAGTCCCCCAGGGCTCAGTTCTGGGGCTGATTCTGTTCAACTTCTTTATCAATGAGCTGGAGGAGGGGGTAACCAGTCTGCTGATCAAATTTGCAGATAATACTGAAGTGGAGATGGTGGCACAACTGGGGGGCAAGTACTCCAGATCCAAAAGGACTTACTGACTGTGGAAGTCAGTAAGAGACAACAGGATGGCATTCAATGCAGGATGGCGTGCAAGGTCATGCACTTGGGACATAAGAATAGGTCTCACAGGTACAGGCTAGGGGACAAGTGGCTGGAGAGCAGCACTTGCAAAAGGGATCTTGGTGTACTTATCAATAGCATGTTAAACATGACCCAGCAGTGTGGTGGGATGGTTAAGAAGGCAACTGCCACCCTCAGATGTATAGTGGTAGAAGAAAGGACACAGTCCAGTGGGGCAATGGTCAAGGAACCAGGCTTCAGGTTGGATGTCAGGAAGTACTTCCTGATGGTTAAGACCTGTGGGATATGGAATCGGCTTCCATGGGAGGTGATGGAGGCCCCATCAGTGAGGATGTTCAAGGAAAGATGTTGGGGATTGCATGAGCAGACCTGACTGCAGCCAGGGGTCAGACTAGATGGCCTGAAAGACCCCTTCTGACTCGCTTTGTTTTTGTTTTCTATGTAACATTAAGCCTAATGTCTGCACTACTCTAATAGAATCTTGTCAAATCTATGCTGTGGGGCAAGATATGCTGGACATGGGAATGCCCAATCTGTGTGGAAGATAAGGGAGGTCATATGGCAACAGATGCTGTTTATACAATGGCGTGCTTGAAGGTGATGTACTCTGGTGAAATGGGAAGCTCTCTCTTCAATAAATATAAGGAACATTTGGCTGGTATGCAACATAATGAAACATGTGCCAGACCTTGGTCCCTTTTTATAAGGGAGAACTGCTGGCAGCTCAGTGAAGCTCTCCAAGCCGGTAGTGGAGGAAGGCCATGCTTCTTGATCAACTGAAACCTGATGTCAGGGTAAAAAAGGAAATGAAACCAGCCATGATGTTTATTACTGCCACTTGATTTGCTGTTGAATACACAGGCTGATCCTTAATCTTTTGTCTCCTTTACCTGTTTCTGTTCCTGATTGGTTCTGGCTCCATGTACATGTGGTACAACAGCATGCTCTTACCTATGACTGACTCAGTGCTCTATTCCAAAATATTTCACATTTTATAAACTCTTTATATGTGTGGGTGGGTGAATGATTATATATGTCAATGTAAGAATTTATGAACTGGACGTGCTACTTTGTCACGTGGTTTTGAGTGTTGTGTCATGCGCATCATGTTGCCTACATACCAACTTATAGAAAGATGATGCATAATGTTCCAGTGTATTTTAATTTTCCTCAAAAAGAAGCCATGAGAGAATATGAAAAAGCCTGCTGAGGCCAGTTGGAATGGGCTGTGTTGCCTGGGATGAAGCAGGGGGTGCCTGAAGGCCTTGTGCCCAACTCCCTGCCTGAGGAAAGGCAGGCCGCAGCCTGGGAGGGCCCTACTGAGAGGCTTTGTTTGAGCAGAACTCCCAGATTTGCTTGGAGTGCAGGCTCTGCGCCTGCGGCATGGGGTCCTCCGACTCAGAGACACACTGGAGGGGGGCCCCACGCTGACGACTCTTTCTAATTTTGTTTCTCCCTAAGAAAGGCAGCACTCCTCTCTCTTGAGATGACTCAGTCTTCCCAAACGGAAAGAGCACACTCACTGTGGCTTTGGTAGCATATCCCACACTCACATTCCCACCAACTCCATCGGAAGATGAGTCAGATACAACCATTTGCTGAGCCACTCCAGGCAAGAACGTTCCATTCCAGTGGCTTTAGGGGTCAGAGGGAGCAGAGAAACAGACTGGCTGACGTGTGTGGGAGAGGAAATGAAATGGACTGGACGCGGCCAAGGATTCACAATCCCTTGAGGATGCCACATGCAAGAGGTAGCATATGCTTATTAGTCATCACCAATATCCTTAGTTTCATTCTTGGACGTGAAAAACTTGCTGAAGAGCCTGAACACATGGTATATGTGCCATCTGGTCCTCAAAATGCAAACACTCTTTCCTATCCACCATCTTCTCTCTCTCTCTCTCTCTCTCTCTCTCTCTCAGGGCTAGGGTCAGGGTGCTTCCAAACACACACACACACACACACACACTTTGCACAGAGAAAACCATTACCACCTACCAACCCTGCTGACCTCATTAATTCCCCTGCTGCTCTCCATACTCTCCTCACCCCATCCCTGATCTCCATGTTTTCTGCTCCCACTCCACTGGGTCACCCATGACACCATGATAATGAGCTGTGCAGAATTTCAGTTCATTATGGAAAGGAGAATTATGGAAAGTCTTATTTCTCTCTACAATTATTATGTATTTCAGCCCTAATTAAAATTCCAATTCTCTAGCCAATGGTAAAAATGGTCCCATGTTTGGTAGTAAGATGTATCTTCTTTTTCCTTAAGAGATAAAGTCAGTCTGTCCATTTCTGCATAGTCTATTATCTTCTTTAAAATCAAATCTTCAGTTGGTAATTCTTCATTCCTCCAACATTGTGCAAATACAATCCTAGCTGCTGTAATTACATGCAAAGTCAAATATATACTTTGTTTATCAAAATCATTGCTGACCCAAACTTAAACTCCAGTTTGTCTATATTAAAAAAACTGTTATTTTTCTTTCTTTTGCCCTTTGCCTGAACTTATGCATGACCTATTCATCAATCTGTGCATTTCAACTAACCTTGGAGACAGATCCAAGTAACTATTGGACTTTATATTTTCAAATATAGGCAAAATCAGCCCTTAGTTCTTGCTTGTTCTAATATTTTTGTGCATAATTGGATGCCAGTAGAACACCGGGAGTTGCTTGGGGAGCGGACTCTGCACCTGCGGCGTGCAGTCCTCCGACTCCGAGACACACTGGAGGGGGGCCATGCTGTTGACTCTCCTTCCACTCTCTCTGAAGACTCTGATCATGCAGATTTTATGACTTCCCCATCCAGTCGGTCTTTTTTCTCTCCCCACACCCTACATCTCACCTGAAGAGAGAGTGTGAAAGCTTGCTCACAGTTCTGTACATAATGCCTGCCTGTAGATGTTGGGATTTTGCTTATGATGAGCATTGTCTTGCCCTGTCCTGTCCACTTTGGCACGCTTATTTTGCAAAGGGGTGATAACCATTCTTTTGCGTGACCACTGATACTTTCACTAGCATTCCTGCATGCATTGGTTGGCCACAGCTCTGCCCACCTCTTCATCCGGTCTGCCACAGTGATCCAGCCCCCACACAGTAAGAAAGGGAAAGCAGAATGAGTCGGGGGTAGGCAGGCAGGCTCAGAGGCACAGCAGCAAAGTGAGGCGGCAGCTGGAGGGGCACGGCATTCTTAAGGAAGATGCTCTTCTCACTCCCGGAACTCAATGAAAGGAACTGCTAGAATATCACTGTGCCCAGATCAAATAACAATAGCATAAAAATAATACAAAAACAACATTATAGGAGTAAATGCAACAGAACAACACAGAAACATAGAAACAAAGCAAGTCAGAAGGGGCCTCCTGGGCCATCAAGTCTGACCCCTGGCTCCAGCTGGCTCCACTCGCAACATGCCTACCATGTGCATTTCTAGGCTATCCTTGAACACCCTGACCAATGGGGCCTCATCCACCTCCTGTGGAAGCCAATTCCACACCCTTGTGGTCCTAACTGTCAGGAAGTACTTTCTGGCATCCAAATTGAACCTTGGTTCCCTGAGCTTTGCTCCATTGGAACACGTTCTGCCATCCTCTTCAGGGGACGTCTCTACCCACCTCCGTGTGACACCCCCTCACATACATGTATGTCACTCACAGATCCCCTCAGAGTCGCCTCTTCTCTAGGCTGAAGAGTCCCAGTTCCCTCAGTCTTGCCTCATATGGTTTTCCCTGTAATCTGGCCACCATCCTTGTGACCCTATGCTGCACTAATTCTAACCTGACTATATCCTTCCTGTAATGTGGAGCCCAGAAATGAACACAATACTCCAGTTGCAGGCGCACCAGAATCATATAGAGTGGCAGTCATACCTCTCTCAATCTAGAAGCCACACTTCTGGCTATGCAACCAAGGGTGGCATTCGCCCTCTTGACCACCGCATCACACTGCTGACTCATGTTTAGCCTGCAGTCAACCAGTACTCTGAGATCCCTTGCACAAGTGCTGCTCTCCAGCCACTTGTCCCCTAACCAGTACTTGTGACTCCTATTCCTATGCCCCAAGTGCAAGACCTTGCACTTACCTGCATTGAACACCAACCATCCTGTTATCCCGCACCCACTTCCATAGTCTGTCCAGATCCTTCTGGATCCGCAGTACCTGCTCCTCAGTTGTGGCCTCACCCCAACTTTAGTATCATCTGTGAATTTGATCAGAAGACTTGTCACCCCCTCTTCCAGGTCATTGATGAAAAGATTGAACAGGATCAGTCCCAGGACAGAGTCATGGGGGACACCACTTGTCACTGGCTGCCATCCCAATGTTTCTGAACTAACAGTTACCCTCTGCTTTCGGCCCATCAGCCATGCCCAAATCCATCAGACAGTGCATTTGTCTATCCCAAAACTCCTCAATTTCTCAACCAGGAGATCATGTGACACTTTGTCAAAGGCCTTGCTGAAATCCAGGTATACCACATCCACGTGTCCCCTCCATCTAGACAGCTCAAAACCTTGTCATTCCACAAAGTTTGCCTGGCAGGACCTGTTTTTGCGGAAGCCATGTTGTGTGGCCACCAACCTCCCTTCCCTGTCTAGGGTTACTAGATCTCTCACTATTATGAGCCTTTCCATTGTCTTTCCTATAGACATAAGACTAACCAGTCTGTAATTCCCCATGTCCCCTCTACTATCCTTTTTGAAAATTGGGACCACTGACACCACCCTCCAGTCCTCTGGAACCTCACCCCTTCTCCACGAGGCCTCAAAAATGGAGGCCAGCAGGCATGAGAGGACCCCGGCCAACGCCTGAAGTACTCTCAGGTGTAACCTGTCAGGGCCTGGCACCTTTATTACATTCAGTGCCCTGAGGAGCTGAGATGCATGTACACCAATGCTAGGAGCATGGAAAATAAGCAGAAAGAGCTTGAAGCTCTCCTGGGTATAGGAGGGTATGACTGTGTGGGGCTCACGGAAAACACTAGTCTACAAATTATAGTAAATTATCAACCTCTGATATAAAATGTGCTAATTCTTACATATTTTGATTCGATGAATTAGAAAACAGGTGATAAAGATGGTAGTTGGCTTAGTTTTCAAGATGTCTCACAATAGTTGGCATCTCAGCTCCTTCCCACAGATTCCTTCCTTTGGGTCACCCAGCCGCCTTCTTCCTCCCATCCTCCCTGATACTGGTCCCCTCTTCTTAGGAGTCCTGCCAGCCCCTGCAGTACCCCTAACCCCTGGTCCCAAAATTCTGATCCTCTCCCCTCACTTGTTCAATCAGGACAAGTTTCTGGGGAGCTGAATCTCCCCCCACCTCCCACCCCTGCTCAGTCTAGAGTCTTCCAGATGAAGCTGACTAGAGCATTTCCAAAGGACCTTTCCCCCATCCTCATGAGGTGCACCCCGTCCCTGGCCAGAAGTCCATTGGCAAGAAACTGCGTGTCATGGTTGAGGAACCCGAAGCGTTCCTTCTGGCACCACACCCCATGCCAGTCGTTCATCTTGGCAACCCTCCTTTCCCTGGCTGGCCCAAATCCCTGAACTGATAAGACAGAAAAAAAGGCCACTTGGGCCTTTAGGTCCCTGAGTTTCTTTCTCAGACCTTCGAAGTCCCTGGTGATCCCGCCCACCCCCTGCCTGGCTGTGTTGTTCATCCCCACATGGATCACCAAAAGCAGCTGGTGACCCTCTGAGGGAAGAAACATAGAAACAGAGCGAGTCAGAAGGGGCTTCCCGGGCCATCTAGTTTGACCCCCGGTGCTAGCCAGCTCCACTCATTACACGGTCAAGAAGATGTTCTACTCTGTCTGTCACATGCTGGGTGTGTGTGGCTGGCAGGCAACAGACATCTGTCGCCTGAAGGGCAGGGCAGAGGTGCTGCCTCAGTGCCCCTTAGCAGGGAGTCCCACAATGATCACCCACTGCCATCTCTTCCTGGTGGCGGTAGGCGACTGTGCCCTGGCCCTCATCTTTCCTGCAGCAGCCCCCTGGCTGCATCTGGTCCCAAGCTAGGGATCCTGGACAGGCTGGTCCCCCAAGTCCTCATCAGCCCCAGACTCCCCAAGTGGAGAAAACCTGTTTCCCAGTACCAGGTTGGTGCCAGGAAACAGAGGAGGCCGTGCTGGCCTCCTCCTCCTATGGGTGACATGCCTCCATGTCTCCCCAGCTTTTCCTCCTGTGGCCCTTCCCTCAACCCTCTGTCTGGAGGGGGACTGCTCCCTGGGGGGCTTGGAGAGCTCTCGGCCCTCAGGCACCTCAACTCCTCCTCTAGGATGGTCACCAGCTTGCACCGAGAGCAAGTGTATCCCTGCCTCTCCTGAGGGAGAAGGGCGAACATGTCACAGCTGTCGCAGCAGACAGTAACACCTGTGATTCCCGCCAAGGCCATCTCCTGGCCTGACATTGGAAACCAATCAGTGGTTTCGTGTCCAGTTCTCAGTATAGCTTCTTGACCTGCATTTAGGTTTCTCAAGCAACCAATATGATGGTCTGGTACTCCCATCTCTTTAAGAACTTGCCACAATTTGTTGTGATCCACACAATCAAAGGATTTAGCATAGTCAATGAAGCAGAAGTAGATGTTTTTCTGGAACTCCCTAGCTTTCTCCATGATCCAGCGTATGTTGGCAATTTGATCTCTAGTTCCTCTCCCTCTTCGAAATCCTGCCTGTACTTCTGGTAGTTCTTGGTCCATATACTGCTGGAGCCTAGCTTGTAGGATTTTGAGCATAACTTTGTTAGCATGTGAAATGAGTGCAATGGCGCGGTAGTTTGAACATTCTGTGGCATTGCCTTTCTTTGGGATTGGAATGTAAACTGACCTTTTCCAATCCTGTGGCTACTGCTGAGTTTTCCAAATTTTCTGGCAAATTTTCTGGCATATGCACTTTTACTGCATCATCTTTTAGGATTTTGAATAGCTTAGCTGGAATACTATTTCCTCCGCTAGCTTTGTTGTTGCTCAGACTTCCTAAGGCCCATTTGACTTCACACTCCAGCATGTCTGGCTGGAGGTCAGTGATAACACCTTCCTGGTTATCAGGAACATTAAGATCTTTCTTGTATTGTTCTTCTGTGTAATCTTGCTAACGTTTCCTAATCTCATCTGCCTCTGTTAGGTCCCTGCCATTTTTTGTCAATTGGCCCTGTATTTTGCAACAAGAAGTTCATGATCTGATCCACAGTCAGCTCCTGGTCAAGTTTTTACTCACCTTGTCTTGTTTTAGAGCTTCTCCATCTTTGGCTGCAGAGCACATAATCCATTTGATTTTGATGTTGACCATCTGGTGATGTCCATGTGCAGAGTCGTCTCTTGGGATGTTGGAAAAGAGTGTTTGCTATGACCAGCGTATTCTCTTGACAAAATTCTGCCAGGCTTTGCCCTGCTTCCTTTTGTACTCCAAGGCCAAACTTGCCTGTTATTCTGGTTATCTTTTGGCTTCCTATTTTAGCATTCCAATCTCCCATTACGATTAGAACATCATTTTGGGGTGTTATTTCTAGAAGGTGTTGTAGTCCTCCATAGAACCAGTCAACTTTAGTCTCGTTGGCATCAGTGGTTGGGGCATAGTCTTGGACTACTGTGGTGCTGAATGGTTTGCCTTGGATTCGAACGGAGATCATTCTGTCATTTTGGAGATTGTATCCCAGTATTCCTTTTCTTCCTCTTTTACTGACTATGATGGGTATTCCATTTCTTCTGAGGGATTCTTGTCCACAGTAGTATATGTGATGGTCATCTGAATTAAATTCTCCCATTCCTGTCCATTTTAGTTCACCATATCTTTTAGCCTTTGGATACTGTTCATGAGGTTTTCATGGCAAGGATACTGGAGGAGGTTGCCATTTCCTTCTCCAGTGGATCAGCTTTTGTCAGGGCTCTCTGCTATGACCTGTCCATCTTGGGTGCCCTTGCATGGCATAGCTCATAGCTTCATTGCACTACACAAGTGTCTTCACCACAGCAAGGCAGTGATCAATGAAGGGGTCATTTCTTTGTAAGTATCCTCAAATCTAAAATGAGCTGCCTTGGTTGGACGATGCCACTGGTGTTAAACCAAGCTCCCAAACAGTGTACTTCAGTATAAAGATTGAGTTGTAAGGATGAGACCATGACAGAACCATTCTGCCAATGCCACTAGGTTTCACTATGGGAAAAAAAAACTTAAGTTAGTTTTCAATTATCATAACTCCCTAGTTCCTGCTCCCATTCTTCTTGTAAGTTTGTAGGTTTCTTGCCTACTTTCATAGAAAAGGCCCCAAAACAAAACAAAACAAAAAATCTCACCACAGGATATGGGTATGGGAAGGAAAGCAAATAAATTCTCCCTTCATTCCCAAGAAACTGGACAGCAAGCTTCTCACAAGAAATGCTGCACCTATCCTTCTGACATTTGTCTAGTTGCTTACTTAGTAAACCAGTAGGCTATCAGTCATTTTCAGGACAATGACCCAGAAAAACATAGTGGGATAAGGACATCCTTTTCTAGGATGTCTCTTTTATGATATCCTCAAAATGTCAAGATTGCTTATAAAAAAAAAACCACGGTGTCTATTCATCTGAAACTTGATGGGCTCCATGCATTCAGTATAGGCAATTATTTCTGCAAATTTCATGCAATGCTTACAAGAAATTATGCACAAGTTATTACAACATTGCTATCTGCTTCCTTGCCTTTCATAACTGACACACTTTATGGATTGATCTTCGGGTCAATAGAAGAAAGTGCATGACAAAACAAACAAAATAGATATTGTATCGCACTCTCTTGATTTAAGTGACCTGTCACCTTTAAGTGCCTGGGGTTTTCTTTTGGGGTTTTTTCATTTGAACATAAGGAAATTTCCCATGACGTTCTTGTTTTATGAGAATCATCACAGCAACCAGCTTTAATTTACGTGAAGTGAATACTGTTTACTTAAGCAACAGCCCTTATTAAAATAACAACTTCTCATTCAAAGTAAGACATTTGTTATCTTGCATTGAAATTGCCTCAAAGCAGATGTTGTAGATGGTAATAGCACCTCTCTGTATGCTGGAATGCAAAAATGATTTAAGGTTTTCAGCGTTTCCCACTAATAGTTTCCTAAACATAAACTGTACTGCTTAAAACTTCCTGCATTCACAAGCCCAGAGGATGTGCAGAATCACAGCAGCCTGATCAGAATGTTTCTCATATCATGCTCCACTTTCAGACCTTTGGCTCCTCTCCAGGAACCCATAAAGATAGCTAAGATAAAGAGGTACTAATACCCTTTCCAATGCAGAACAGATAAAGGCAGAAACAACTCTGTGCCATTGCCTTTATTAGGCCAGCCATTCCTTCTTACAAAACATCTGTTCTTTCTTATTTCCATTCCTCTTGTTTAAACCAAATGTGAAATGTACTAGGTTATAAATTACACAACAACTACATTAAAACAAATGTCTGTTTTAACATTCACAAACGATACCTCAGAGAAAAGACATTTCTTTACTTTCCTAGGCAGGCTTTGATTTTAAGTCAGAGGAACTTCAACATTTTATATTATAATAACCCCCCCCCCTCCCCAAATTTGAAGATTGATTCCAGCCTTCAGGAAAGACTAGCAGTGAGGACTTTGGAGATCAAACAAGTATTTTACAAAACTGGCTTGACAATGTAGGTCAGTATAGGGAGGAGTGGATGGGACATCACGTCTAAAACTGCAATGTGTGGCCTTATTTTCTGATCTTAACACCAGTTCTGTTCATTCACATTAGCAAAAAGACCTATTTTCTGAATAATATTAGAAATAATTGCCCTAGGTTGGACCAATACTGTACTCTGTCTTTATCATATCCAGCTGCATCAGGAAGTTCCAGCAATGTACAGGTACAGTCTTTTCTTGCCATATCAAGAAAAGCCACTTTCTGGTAGACAACAGTTGCAGTAAGTCCCATTAAAATAAGAAATGCTTTGCTGAAGCAGATGAAAGGCCTTTCTAGCTAAGTATTCTTAGCTAAGTATTTAGCTAGTATTGCACAATGACCAAGCCGTAAGCAAACTGGCTGGCTTCCATGTGCACCAACTGCTTCTGGGAATCTTGCAAGGAGGATATGAGGGCACTTGTATCACCCACTCCTGTGTCCCAGCAAACAAGACATACTACCTCATATACACCTATCATTGCTAAGACATAATAAGGCTTAAGCTTTATCTTCTATAAATGATGATGTGGACAAGGTGCTTGGAATGGTGCATCCTACCACCTGTATTTTGACCCTTGTCCCTCTTGGCTACTTAAAGAAGCCAGTTATGGGAATGGTCCCTGGGTCCGAGAGGTTATCAATGCCTCACTGAGGGAGGGCCAGGTTCCTGTCCCCTTGAAGGAGGCGGGGATCTGGCCTATCCTGAAGAAGGCATCCCTGAACACAGAGATAGCCGCCAATTTTAGACCGGTGGCCAACATCCCATTCTTGGGCAAGGTGTTAGAGCGGGTGGTGGCAGGACAACTTCAGGTGCTCTTGAATGAAATGGATTATCTGGACCCATTTCAGTCCGGCTTCAGACCTGGTTATGGTATTGAATAACCAGGTCGCCCTGTAAGATGACCTGTGCAGGGAGACGGACAGGGGGAGTGCATCCGTGTTGCTTCTCCTGGACCTCTCAGCGGCTTTCAATACCATCGGTCATGGTATCCTTCTGGATAGGCTTGCCGGTTTAGGAGTAGGAGGCTCTGCTTGGCAGTGGTTCTGCTCCTACCTGGCTGGCCAATTCCAGAAGGTGGTGCTGGAGGACTATAGCTATGTGCCATGGTAACTCTGCCATGGAGTTCCACAGGGTTTCATATCCCCCATGCTCTTTAACATCTACATGAAACCGCTGGGAGAGGTCATTAGGAGGTTTGGGCTGTGGTGTCACCAGTATGCTGATGACACCCAGCTCTACCTCTTGTTTACATCTACTCCAGGTGAGGCGGTGGCTGTACTGAACTAGTGCCTGGAGAAGTGCTCTCCTACAGCTTCAGCTGATCCATCAGCTGCATCCTTACCTGGACGAACACTGTCTAGCAATGGTGACCCATGCACTGGTAACCTCCTGATTGGATTATTGTTACACGCTTTACATGGGGCTGCCCTTGAAAATGGTCCTGATACTTCAGCTGGTACAGCATAGAGCTGCCAGATTGCTGACAGGGACTGGTTGTTATTCTCACATAATGCTGGTCCTCTACCAGCTACATTGGCTTCTGGTTGAAGTCCGGGCCCAATTCAAGGTGCTGGTTTTAACCTATAAAGCCCTGAATGGCTTGGGACCAGAATACCTGAAGGAATGCCTCTTCCCTTATATGCCCTCACGCCCCTTAAGATCTGCGGGAGAGGCTCTGCTCTGGGAACCCTTCCTGAAGGACATAAAAAGAACATCTACCCGGAGCAGGGCCTTCTCTGCGGTGATGCCCACATTGTGGAATGCACTCCCTGGAGAGGTGCACCTGGCACCGAGTTTATATTCTTTCCAGAGCCAGGTCAAAACCTTTTTATTTAATCACTATTTAAAAAACTAATATTTTATTGTTTTGAACAGTCACTTTGATTTTGTCTTTTATGTAAACTTTTATTGAATTATGTCATTAATAAATGTGATTTTATTGTATTTCAATTTTATATATTGTGAGCCATCCTGAGATGCCAAGGCATAAGGGACAGCATCCAAAAGTTTTAAATAAACAAACAAAATAGGTCTAACCCTTTTTAAAAGTCATTCAATTTTGTGCTCATCACATTTTGTGGTAACAAATTCCTTAGTTTAACTATCTCCTGTGTGGAGAAGTACTCCCTGTTATTCATTCTGAACCTTCCATCATCTGTTTTTATTGGGTGACTTCAGTTTCCAGGAGTTTCTTCACACCATGCCTAATTTATATACCTTTATGCATCATCTGCATCATCATCATCATCATCATCATCATCTTGTATCCTTAAAAGCTGCAACGCTTGTGACTCATGTGGGAGCTCCTGCCATTTCAATCAATTTGGTTGCACTTTCCACATCTTTTCAAGCTGCAGGGATCAGACCGCTATATGGCATTCCGTGCGCATTCACAATATACCTTTGCATAATGGTGTTGGGGTATTGGCAGTGTAATTTCAGTTCCTTCCCTACTGATTCTTAATACAGAATCAGATATTTTCACAGCAACCACATTTTAATGAGATGGATATTTTAATTGGGTTACCCACAGCAACCCTCATCTCTCTTTCAAAGACTCTGCCAACCCAGATCCCATCAGTGCACACATGCAGTTGGGTGAGGGTTGCACCAACAGTCATTGCTTTCCATTTGTCCTTGCTGAACTGTGCTTGACTGTCCACTCTCTAGCCCTCAGGTACAAAGGCTGATCTCATATAGTAAAGAACTTTTAACCATTTATAACAGCAAATAACAAGAATACCATGATGCCTAGTGAAATTCACAAACTGAGTTTCAGGAAGCTGATATTATTTCAAGTCAAATGTGCAGATACCAAATTTATTATTAATTATTTAATATTCCATTTCCATTTCTTTTCACAAATTAATAGCAACAATGCTATTTCAGGATCCACTTCAAGTTTTAAGTTCAATATCTTACTAATCTCCTTAAAATCATTATCCAAAATTTCTTAATATTTTCAGATTCCCACCACGTATGGAAATACATGCCTGTATTTTGTCTAAATCTCCAACATAAATGAGAATGTTTATTATTCATATTAAATAATTTCCACACTAATTTATAAAAGTTTTCCTTAATTCTAATTGACTTTAATATTCTCTTATCCCAAATTATCTCCATTCTTCCTTGTCTATATCCTTCCCTAAATCCATTTCCCATGAAATTTTTAAAAGATCATATATATTCTCTCTGCTTAATAAAATCTTATGTATCTCCCTTATGATCCCCCTTGTTTTCATTCTGCCTTGCAGCTCCCTCTTCATCACAATCTCCTCAGATTTGGTAAGATCTCTACACTTATTTTTCTGCAACCATTCTCTAGTCCATTGTTCTAATTGCATAACATTAAACCATGTTAATTTTCCTTTTCCAAGTAATGCCCTTATCCTTCCCTTATTATTCATTTTCTCCATTCAATATTTTACTCTGGATATTTGTTTTAATTTTAATACCTCCCTTAAACTATCCCTCAAATTTTCTGGAAATCCTCCAATCTCTGTAGCTGAAGTTATTGGTGAGATGGTTGGCATAAATTCTTCCCTATACTTCTCCTAAATTCATATTTTTTAAAAGGGATTTTCTATCCTTTTTACAATCTTCTTATAATCTCGTTTAAAAAGAATGTTTTAAAAGGAATCTTCAAGTTCCTGTTGTTCCATCTCTGCCCATATTATCTCATCTAGCTGCAAAATAATATTTGGTACACATCTTAAGTGATTCACTTCATAATATAATTTAATATGCAGAATATTGAATCCTCCTCCTTTTTGTGATTTATACCATCTTTCCTTACTAATCCTTGCTTTCTTTTCTCCATTAGAGAATTTATTAATCATATTTTGCCACTCTTCCAACTCTTTCCTTAAAAGCCTAATTGGCAGCATCCCCAATAAAAAATTAATCTTAGGTAAAATTTTCATTTTATAAACTGCTATTCTGATCCACAACTTTAAATGGATCTTCAATTTTTAACAGGGTATCATAAACAAATAGGTTGATCTTAATTTTATTTTTAATTGCAGTACCTTCTATTGTATCATCATTTCCTCATATTATTTGCCAATAATTCTATAACCAAAACAAACAATATCAGTGAAAGGGGACATCTCTAGTGCCTCAGCCTAAGGATATTCTTTCTGTTAAACCATCTTTAACTATCACTGTTGCAAAATTTTCTGAGTATAATGGATTTATTACACTTTTGAATCATAAACCAAATCCTAACATCTCTCTCAACATTTTTAGCATTGGCCATTCCACACAGTCAAAAGCTTTAAAAATATCTAATGACATTAAACTCACTTTCAACCTTTTCTTTGATATAAATTCGATTACATTTGATACTCTTCTAGTCAAAACCAACATCCTTCTCTCTACTATAAAACCAGACTGAGCCACCTTAATATATTTATCAATAAAATTATTCATTATTTTTGCATGTATTTATGTAAAAAAATAGCATCTTGATTTATCAAAGATACAGGTCTGTGTGCTCCAGGCTCTGTCAAATCCTCATTAGGTTTTCGTATCAAAACTGTTGAAGAATCTTTCCAAGATGCCAGAATTTTTCCACCCTCCAAAATGCTATTAAAAGGGGATTTTAATTTTAGTACCAGCAACTTTCTAAATACCTTGTAAAACTCTGGTCCTAACACATCTATACCTGGAGTTTTCCCTGCTTTTAAGTTATTAATAACCTCTTCTATCTCCTCTTCCCTAAATAGTTGTTCCATTAAATCTGAATCTTACTTCTGCAATTTATTCCTAACATTCCTTTCTATATATGATTGAATTTTATCTATTCTCACCTTCCCACCTGAGTATAGCTTTGAATAAAATCTATAAAATGTTCCTAACTTCTCCTTTCTCAAATTACATGTTTTATTCTTTTCATCTTTAACTATTCCATTTAAATTTTTACTTTTGTTGCATAGCCTATCCAACATTTTTGAATTCTTGTTACTAAATTCAAAAAATTCCCTTTTCAAGTATATCTCTCTGTGTTCTTTCTAGTACCCTATACTGCAGCTCTTTCCTTTTAGCTCTTTAAATCACATATAAGTCCATACCCCCACCCACACATCTAACCTATTCCTCTTCTTTCCCCAAGTGGTCCCCTGGGTACCAGCCTTATCCAAAGCTGAAGGAAAGGAGGGAGGAAAGTCCCAGCCACGAACACCCACTTCCCCTCTCTCCTAGCCTTTATCTCCTGCAACCTATCTTATTCTAAGTACTACTTGGGACTAATTAATATTCCACTGTTTCTACTCTATTCCCTCTATGATAATTTTTAAACATGTATTTTTCTTTCTCTTTAAATGCTTAACTCTACCATGTATCATCTTCTTACTTCGAATTAACATACTGAAATAAATGTCGTACTGTATAACTATCTAACCTTTGCCGTCAATATTAAATTCGTTCAATACCTCATATTTTAATCATTTAATAACTCCTCAGTATAATGTCATAAACTTTATACTGCTTGATTAGTATTACCCTACTATTTGTAACTTTATATCTCTACCATACTAGAGAGAGTATAACCGTCTCTCTTAGATCTTATAACAATCATAACTCTCTACTAAAATTTTCCTACACCAAAATCAAAATTACCCTCTCTGTATCAGTCCAAAATTCTTCTATATTCCTTCTTCTTATCATTTGCTCTTCCTTCTCCAGTTGTTCTTCATCAGAATGGGAGATAGTGTGGGTGTGATTCCACCAACTGCTCCTTGTTCCTCTTCTTGTTCTTCACCATCCTTTTGATCTGCTCCCACAAGCACCAGTTCTTGAGTCTGGACTGCTTTCAGAGCCTTGAGGTTTCTTGACTTCCTTGCTCTTCTCCACCCATCAGTTCCTATCTGATCAATAAGCTTTTGCCCTGCTCTGGCAAATTTTTTATATAATTCTTCCCCTTGTAGAAGACTTTCATATACACTGGGTATCCCCACCTATATTTCATATTGTTCTTCAACAGCATAGACTTAATTAATCTCAATGACCATCTAATGTCTGGAAGCAGAGATCTTGAACCTGCATAGGAGCACCTTTGATTTTCATTTGACCAGAATTTTCTCTCATTACTTTCATACATCTTTCTTTCTTGTAATAATTTGAGAATCTGGTCAAAACATCTGTTGGAAACATCTTTTCTCCTCATTTATAACCAACTAGATGTATCCTTTCAAAATCCTATAGATTCAATTTTATATCAGGAATCATTTAATCCACTCAATAGTATCATTTTTCAACTTCTTTTCTGCTGATACAACTTGCTGCAGATTTTTAATTCGAATGCTCAATCTGCAATATGAATCCTGCAAAGATATAACTTTTTATCTAGCTCAGATATTTTTATTGCTTGATGGTCCAGTTGTGATGTGTTTGCCAAACCTGCATTCTCCATTTCATTTCCCTTGAACACACTCAATACTTTTTCCTCCACTCTCAAGTCAAGCTTATTGTCTTCTTTAATTTGAGCAAAAATATTTTGACTTCTATGTCATTCAAATTTTTAAGTAAGTTCTCCACTCTCTTCCAATATTCTCTTAAGGAAATCCATCATCTTTTCCTTCTTGTCTTTCCTCATATCTTCATCTCCTCTTTCTACTTCCTCTTTCATGTTATCCCCAGCTGCTTCTGTGTCTAAATTACCAGTTTGAAAAATCATAGATTTCTCAAATTAAGATCAGATGACATGACAGATTTGGACACTGGCTGAAGCTTTGGTTGCTTAAGCCAGTGGTTTTCAACCACAGGTCTGGGAACTGGCACCAGCCCACGGGAGAGTTTCTGCTGATCTGTAGGGGATGCAGGGTTGCATCCTGCCTGCCATTGACTGGTGCAGGCGCTGGCTGTGACCCATCACCTCTTCCTCGGTTGTCACTGCATTGGCAGGGGATGTGCCAGCATTGCTGGGGAGGCCACAGAGGGGACAGATTGTGAGAATTTTCAACTTTTTTGAATATAAAATGTGATCCACTGGAGAAGGAAATGGCAACCCACTCCAGTATCTTTGCCATGAAAACCCCATGGACAGTACCAAAAGGCAAAAAGATATGACGCCGGAAGATGAGCCCCTCAGGTCGGAAGGTGTCCAATATGCTACTGGGGAAGAGCGGAGGGCTAGTACTAGTAGCGCCAGAAAGAATGAAGCAACTGGGTCAAAGCCGAAAGGACACTCAGTTGCTGATGTATCTGGTGGTGAAAGGAAAGTCCGATGCTGCAAAGATCTGTACTCCATAGGAACCTGGAATGTAAGATCCATGAATCAAGGCAAGCTGGATGTGGTCAAACAAGAGATGACAAGACTGAACATCAACATCTTAGGAATCAGTGAACTAAAATGGACAGACATGGGTGAATTTAGTTCAGATGACCATCAGGTATACTACTGCAGGCAAGAATCCCTCAGAAGAAATGGAGTAGCCTTCATAGTCAATAAAAGAGTAGGAAAAGCAGTACTGGGATACAATCTCCAAAATGACAGGATGCTCTCAGTTCGAATCCAAGGCAAACCATTCAACATCACAATAGTCCAAGTCTATGCCCCAACCACTGGTGCTGAAGAGGCTGAAGTTGACTAGTTCTATGAAGGCCTACAACACCTTCTAGAATTAACTCCAAAAAATGATGTCCTTATCATCATGGGGGATTGGAATGCTAATGTAGGAGGCCAAAAGATAACTGGAATAACAGGCAAGTTTGGCCTTGGAGTACAAAATGAAGCAGGGCACAGGCTGGTAGAATTTTGTCAAGAGAATACAATGGTCATAGCAAACACTTTTCCAACAACCCAAGAGACGACTCTACACATGGACATCACCAGACGGTCAACACAGAAATCAGATTGACCATGTGCTCTGCAGCCAAAGATGGAGAAGTTCTATACAGTCTGTAAAAACTAGACCAGGAGCTGACTGTGGCTCAGATCATGAGCTTCTGGTTGCAAAATTTAGGCTTAAATTGAAGAAAGTAGGGAAAAGCACTAGGCCACTCAGGTATGACCTAAATCATATCCCGGATGAATATACAGTAGAGGTGACAAATAGATTTAAGGAATTAGTTCTGATAGACAGAGTGTCTGAAGAACTATGGACAGAGGTTCGCAACATTGTACAAGAGGCAGCAACTAAAACCATCCCAAAGAAAAAGAAATGCAAGAAAGCAAAATGGCTGTCAGAGGAGGCTTTCCAAATAGCTGAGGAAAGAAGGGAAGCGAAAGGCAAGGGAGAAAGGGAAAGATACACCCAATTGAATGCAGAATTCCAGAGAACAGCTAGAAGAGATAAGAATGCCTTCCTAAATGAACAGTGCAAAGAAATAGAAGAAAACAATAGAATAGGGAGGACCAGAGATCTCTTCAAGAAAATTGGAGATATGAAGGGAACATTTCATGCAAAGATGGGCATGATAAAGGACCAAAATGGCAGGGACCTAACAGAGGCAAAAGAGATTAAGAAGAGGTGGCAAGATTACACAGAAGAACTATACAAGAAAGAGCTTAACGTCCCTGATAACCACGATGGGGTGGTCACTGACCTCGAGCCAGACATCCTGGAATGTGAAGTCAAATGGGCCTTAGGAAGTCTGAGCAACAACAAAGCTAGTGGAGGTGACAGCATTCCAGCTGAGCTATTCAAAATCTTAAAAGACAATGCAGTAAAAGTGCTACACTCAATATGCCAGCAAACTTGGAAAACTCAACAGTGGCCACAGGATTGGAAAAGGTCAGTTTACATTCCCATCCCCAAGAAGGGCAATGCCAAAGAATGTTCAAACTACCGCACCATTGCACTCATTTCACATGCTAGCAAAGTGATGCTGAAACTCCTACAAGCTAGGCTCCAGCAGTATGTGGACCGAGAACTACCAGAAGTACAGGCAGGATTTCGAAGAGGGAGAGGAACTAGAGATCAAATTGCCAACATACGCTGGATCATGGAGAAAGCTAGGGAGTTCCATCTACTTCTGCCTCATTGACTATGCTAAAGCCTTTGATTGTGTGGATCACAACAATTGTGGGAAGTTCTTAAAGAGATGGGAGTACCAGACCATCATATTTGTCTCTTGAGAAACCTATATGCGGGTCAAGAACTAACAGTGAGAACTGGACATGGAACCACTGATTGGTTCAAAATTGAGAAAGGAGTTTGGCAAGGCTGTATACTGTCACCCTGCCTATTTAACTTATATGCAGAGCACATCATGAGAAAGGCGGGGCTAGATGAATCACCAGTTGGAATTAAGATTGCTGGGAGAAATATCAACAACCTCAGATATGCAGATGATACCACTCTCATGGCAGAAAGTGAAGAGGAACTAAAGAGCCTCTTGATGCGAGTGAAGGAGGAGAGTGCAAAAGTTGGCTTGAAACTCAACATTAAGAAAACCAAGATCATGGCATCTGGTCCTATCACTTCCTGGCAAATAGATGGGGAAAAAATGGAG
This sequence comes from Varanus salvator macromaculatus, assembly GCA_023646645.1. NCBI lineage: Eukaryota > Metazoa > Chordata > Lepidosauria > Squamata > Varanidae > Varanus > Varanus salvator. Next base: position 10,283,387 of record JAIXND010000779.1, on the reverse strand, counting down.
GTAGTGCCAGATTTTATTTTCCTGGACTCCAAGATCACTGCAGATGGGGACTGTAGCCAAGAAATTAAAAGACACTTGCTCCTGGGGAGGAAAGATATGGCAAATCTCCTGGGGAGGAAAGATATGGCAAATCAGTGTTTAATGTTTGTGACTTTTAATGTTTGGAAATTTTAATGTATTAGAATTTGGTGTTTTATTGTTGTGAGCCGCCCCGAGGCTTGTGGCAAGGGGCGGCCTATAAATTTCCAAATAAATAAATAAATAAATAAATAAATCTGATGATGTGGACAAGGTGCTTGGATTGGTATGCTCAACCACCTGTTTACTGGACCCGTGCCCATCTTGGTTATTAAAGAGCACCAAGGACGGGATTGTGCCCTGGATCTTGGAGGTGGTCAACGCCTCTTTGAGAGACGGCTGGGTGCCGGCCCCTTTAAAGGAGGTGGTAGTCCAGCCTGTCCTAAAGAAGGCTTCCCTGGATCCAGAGGTGGTCACCAATTATAGACCGGTGGCCAACATCCCGTTTCTGGGTAAGGTGCTGGAGTGGGTGGTGGCGGGACAACTCCAGGCACTCTTGGATGAAACTGATTATCTGGACCCATTTCAGTCTGGTTTCAGACCCGGTTTTGGCACTGAATCTGCCTTGGTCGCCCTGTATGATGACCTGTGCAGGGAGAGGGACAGGGGGAGTGCGTCCCTGTTGGTTCTCCTGGCCCTCTCAGCGGCTTTCGATACCATCGACCATGGTATCCTTCTGGAGAGGCTGGCGGGATTGGGGGTTGGAGGCACTGCTTTGCAGTGGTTCCGCTCCTACCTCAATGGCCGATTCCAGAAGGTGGTGCTGGGGGACTATGGCTTTGCATCATGGCAGTTATGCTATGGAGTGCCGCAGGGTTCCATTTTGTCCCCTTTGCTCTTTAATATCTACATGAAACTGCTGGGAGAGGAGGTGTGGGTTCATCAGGAGGTGTGGGCTGCGGAATCATCAGTACGCTGATGATACCCAGCTCTACCTCTCGTTCTCCACCGATCCAGGTGAGGCAGTGGCTGTGCTGAACCGGTGCCTGGCCGAGGTAATGGGCTGGATGAGGGCCAATAAACTGAGGCTCAATCCTGACAAGATGGAGGTCCTGTTGGTGGGTGGGTCGGGCTTCGGAGTGGGGGACCTGACCCTAGTCTTGAATGGGGTTGCACTCCCTCTGAAAGACAGGGTCCGCAGCCTGGGAGTGCTTCTCGACCCGGAGCTGACCTTGGTAGCCTGTGTCAGCAGTGGCGAGGAGCGCTTTCCATCAGCTTCAGCTGATCCATCAGCTGCGTCCCTTCCTGGAGTTCGACTGCCTGGCGACAGTGACACATGCATTGGTGACTTTCCGACTTGACTTCTGCAATGCTCTCTACGTGGGGCTACCCTTGAAGACGGTCCGGATAATTCAATTGGTGCAAAATAGAGCTGCCAGGGTGCTGACGGGGACTGGGCGTGGTTCTCATATCACCCCAGTTCTCCGTCAGCTACACTGGCTTCCCATTGAAGTCCGGGCCGAATTCAAGGTGTTGGTTCTTACCTATAAAGCCCTTAATGGCTTGGGTCCTGGCTACCTAAAGGAGCGTCTGCGACCATATATGCCCTCCCGCCCCTTACGATCGGCAGCTGATGCTCTCCTCCGGGAACCCTCTGTGAGAGAAATAAGGAGGGTGAGTACCCGGAGGAGGGCTTTCTCTGCGGTGGTGCCCCACCTATGGAATGCGTTCCCCAGAGAGGCTCGCCTGGCGCCATCTTTATTTGCTTTTCGGCGCCAGGCAAAGACCTTTTTATTTAAGCAATATTTTAAGTGTTAAATTATTTTATGTTTAAAATTATTTGTTAATTTATTATTATATTGTATGTTTTAAATTGGACCTTGAGATGGGCCAGTTTTTAATATTGTGTATGTTTTTAATATTGTGTACTGTGAGCCGCCCCGAGGCTTGTGGCAAGGGGCAGCATATAAATTTGTTAATAAATAAATAAATAAATTTAGACAGCATAGTAAAAAGCAGAGACATCACCCTGCCAACAAAAGTTCGTATAGTCAAGGCCATGGTTTTCCCAGTTGCAATGGATGGCTGTGAAAGCTGGACCATAAGCTGGACTCCTGTGAGTCCCTTGGACCGCAAGGCGATCAAACTGCTCAGTCCTAGAGGAGATCAACCCTGACTGCTCTTTAGAAGGCCAGATACTGAAGATGAAACTCAAATACTTTGGCCACCTAATGAGAAGGAAGGACTCCCTGGAGAAGAGCCTAATGCTGGGAGCAATAGATGGCAAAAGAAGGGGACAGCAGAGGATGAGGTGGCTGGATGGAGTCACTGAAGCAGTTGGTGTGAGCTTAAGTGGACTCCGAGGTATGGTGGAGGACAGGAAGGCCTGGAGGAATGTTGTCCATGGGCTCGCAGTGGGTCGGACACGACTTTGCGACTAACAGCAAAAACTTTAATCATTGCAAGCCTCCCAGAGAGCATGCAGGCTAGGGGGCAGTATATAAATGTAATAAACAAATAAATACTTTCCTAGCTCTCGCCTTCCTGACACCATCCCTGCAATTCCATGATACTTGCCTGTATCCTTCCTTTGTAGCCTGGCCTTCCTTTCACTTCCCATACATGTCCTTTTTGTTTTCAGATCTTCTCTAAGCTTTTTGAAAAATTTTAAGCTTTTTAAAAAATTCTCACCCATTTTGGACTGTTTTTCTCATGTGCCATAGCACTTTATTCATCATTGTTCTGAGTTTATTAAAATTGGATTTCTTATAATCCAGGGTACCTCTTTGCCTACATTTGGCTTTTACTTCCTTTAGAATCAGGAATTCAAGTATGGCATGATCACTTTCCCACAGAGTTCCGGTAGCTGCCCCTTTGTCCACTAGCTCTTCCCTGTTGCTTAGTACCAAGTCAAGGATAGTCATTCCTCTTACAACATGCTTCACTTTCTGTTAGAGGAAGTTATCAGGAGCACATGTTAGAAATCTCTTGAAGGGGCCATGTTTGGCAGAATTTGTCTCCCAGAAGATATTGGGGAAATTCAAGTCTCCCATAACAACAACATCATGACTCCTTGAAGCACTGGCAATTTGCTTTTCAAAAGTTTCTTCCTGACTGGTGGTTCAGTAATAGCCTTCAACCACTGTGTCCCTTTTGTTCCTTGCTCCATTTATATTAGTCCAGATGCTCTCAATGGAGCTATTAAGGGCATCTTCCTGCATTTCTATGCAGAGATATGTCTCTTTAACATCTTTAACACCACCTTTTCTGTTCCTTCTGTTCTTCTCAAAAGAGTATATCCTTCAATTGTTGAATTTCAGTTGTGGGAGTCATTCCACAAAATTTCAGTTATGCCTAACAGGTCACATTCACCCCCCTGTATAAAGAGTGCAAGCTCATGCTGCTCATTTCCCATACTCTGGGCATTAGTATACAGACAGCAAAGATTATGTGCTTTGTACTCTAGATTTCTTCCTACATCTTTTGGAAGATTATTATTGGGCACTGTTATAGCTGCTGTCTCTGTTGTGGTGCATTAGCCTTTGTCTGATGTTGCACTCAGGTGTACTTCTCCGTGTCCCAAAAGATTCAGTTTAAAGCCCTCCTGATGTTGTGGCCAAACACATTCTTTCCAGTCCTTGTAAGGTGCAACTCATCTCTTGCCAGGACTCTTTCAGGAAGTGTATCCTGTGCCAAATCTCTCATGTTGGTACCACCTTCTTAGCCAGACATTCACCTGGAGTATTTTCCTTTCCCTTTCTATTCCTCTTCCAAGAACTGGAAGGATGGAAGAGAAAACTACCTGGGCCCCCAAAATCTTGACTTTCCTCCCTAAAGCTTCAAAGTCTGATGTGATTTCTTCAAAGCTCCATCATTTGTTCCCACATGTATACGTAGGAAGGGCTTGGCAGTCTTTCAGTTATATCATTCATCTGTCCTCCAGAGAGTATATCTGATGACTTCATGGGTCTTCCTGACCCATTTCCTTCCCACACAACAGGGAGTTTCCCACAAACTAAAACTCTTCTTGTTCTTGTAGGCCTTGGAATCACTGCCACTACTTAGTTGACCTTCAGCCTCTTGCTCAGAATATTAGTTTTATATCCTACCATTTTATTTTTTTAAGGAATTCAAAGTGACTAACATAATTCTCCTCCTCTTACTCTCAGTCTTATCCCCACAACAGCAACCCTGTGAGGTAGGTTGGACTGAGAGTCTGTGACTGACCCAACTCACCCAGTTTGCTCCCTGGCTGAACAGGGACCAGATCTCCCGAGTCATGGTCCCAAGCTCTTAACCACTACACCACATCAGCTCTCAGTTACTGATTAATGGCTGTTTGAAAGCCAAACGTTTCAAACATGTTTTGGAATGTAGCTGTCTTAACTTGACAAATCATTTTGACAAATGTACATTCAAGGGTAAATTAAAAGGAAGTCACATTGGCTAGCAGTGGCCCATATTTCAGGATCTTTCATTCAGATAAATCAAGTGATATTCACCCTTCTAGAACTCCCAGGATCCCTCATCTGGCTGACCTGATGGGAGATGTAGGCCTTAAGTTGCCCATCCCTAAATATAAAAGAATGACATTATATGACTGAGTAACCTACTCTGCATAGACGAAAGGCACTGGGTCAGTTTAGACAATACATTAAGGCTATATTGCCACCCTGAGCTTAAGGTTGCCTGGCTGATGCTGATCTAGTAGCACACACAGGTAATTGGGATGGTGGGTGCAGCATCCAACCACGCAGCACTTCTTTGTAAGATTCAGCTACACAGCCTGGCCTGGTCCCACTGCTGCTTGCTGTCAAGCTTGCCATCCCAAGGTAAGCTCAGAGGAAGGCAGCCCAGCCCAGCCCCCTTCTCAGACCTGATCTTGGCCATTCCACAAGGCAAACACTGCAAGACAAGGTTTCCCTACATTGCATGAAGATGATCTGTAACTAGGAACTGGAAAGGTTGTAGAAAAAAGCTCTGGGAAATTTGCTCAAAGAATTGTGTGGAAGAGTGGCCTGAATTACAAATACAATATCCCTTCCTTCAATGGGTAACCTACTAAATTTCACTGGACTCCAGAGCAGAGGTTTTCAACCACCGGTCCACAGCCTGGTGCCGGTTTGTGGGAGATTCCCTCCTAGTCCGGGGTGGGGGGGGGGCATGCCAGGGCTGGCTGTGCTCCACCACCTCTTCCTCAGTTGTCATCACGTTTGCAGCGGGTACACTCCCAGAGCCTTACAGATTGGGATGGATTCCTGAGGTCTCTGGGGGATTTTCTGGTTGATAGGACTGGGGTTCCTCTTGATGTCCTGGTTGATTCGTGGAATGGGGAAACAGCCCGGGCAATTGACACAATTGCTCCTAAGCGTCTTCTCCCACCACGCAGTGCCCGCATGGTATACGCCTGAGCTGCAGGCGATGATGCAAGCTGGAAGATGCCTAGAGCGTAGGTGGAGGAAATCCCATGCCGAATCTGACCGAACATGCCTTAGAGCTCATTATCGAGCCTAAGCTGTGGTGGTGAGGGTGGCAAGGAAGGCATTCTTCTCCACTTCCATTGCATCTTCACAGTGCCATCCAGCTGAGCTTTTCCATAGGAGTTGGAAGGGGCCACGAAGGCCATTGAGTCCAACCCCCTGCTGTTGCAGGACACCACATTACATTCTGGCCCTAAAAAGAATCCTGTTGCACGATCTGTAACTCGCTGTGATGACTTTATCCAGCACTTTAGGGATAAAATCGCTCAGATTTGCCACAAGCTGGACACCACAGTTGATAGGTTTCAGAACAGGAAGCGTCCAGAGTGCCATCTGGTCCATCTTTGTTGGATGAGTTTCAATTGTTGCAGCCTGTGGATGTGGACAAGGTGCTTGGACTAGTCTGACCCACCACTTGTCTGCTCAACCCTTGCTCCTCATGGTTCCTCATCAGAGCCAAGGACAGGATATGAACCTGGGTCTGGGAGATCAACACCTGAGGGAGGGGAGGGTCCCTGCCCCTTTGAAGGATCAGGCCTGTCCTGAAGAGGGTGATCCTGGAGCCAGAGTTAGCCACCAGTTATAGGCCAGTGGCTAACATCCTGTTTTTGGGCAAGCTGCTCGACCAGGTGGTGGTCAGACAACTTCAGGTGCTCTTGGAGGAAACTGACCATCAAGACCAACTAGATTTCCATCTGGTTACAGGCCTGGCTATGGAATTGAAACTGCTTTGGTCGCCCGGTGTGATGATCCATGCAGGGAAAGGTAAAGCGGCAGTGTGTCTCTGTTGATTCTCCTGGACCTCTCAGTGGCTTTCAATACGATCAACCATGGTATCCTTCTGGATAGGCTGGCTGGGTTGGGAGTTGGAGACCCTGCTCTGCAGTGGTTTCACTCCTACTTGACTGGCCCATTCCAAAAGGTGATGCTGGGGGATTATGGCTCTGCACCATGGCAGCTTTGCCATGGAGTTCTGCAGGGTTCCATTTTATCCGCCATGCTCTTCAACATCTACATGAAAGCGCTGGGAAAGGTCATCCAGGGGTTTGAGCTGCGGAGTCATCAGTATGCTGACACCCAGCTCTACCTCTCTTCTACATCACTTCCAGGCGAGGCACTGGCTGTCCTTAACAGGTGTCTGACCAGAGTAATGGGATGGATGAGGGCCAATAAACTGAGGCTTAATCCAAACAAGACGGAGGTCCTGTTGGTAGATGGTTCAGCCTTCTGGGTAAGTGACTTTAGCCCTGTTCTGGAGGGGGTTGCACTCCCCATAAAGGACAGGGTACACAGTTTGAGAGTGCTCCTTGACCCAGAACTGTACCTGGACTGTAAGGGAACAGCAGTGGCAAGGAGCACTTTTCTTCAGCTTCGGCTGATCTACCAACTGCACCCTTACCTGGATGAGCAGACCCTAGCAACAGGGACCCATTCTCTGCTAACTTCCTGATTGGATTATTGCAATGTGCTCTACATGTGGCTGTCCTTGAAGACAGTCCGGATACTTCAGTTGGTTCAAAATAAAGCTGCCAGGATGTTAACAGGGACCTGCAGGTATCCAAATATAACGCCAGTCCTCTATCATTTAGACTGCCTGCCAACTGAAGTCCAGGCCCAATTTAAGGTGCTGGTGATGACCTATAAAGCCCTAAACAGCTTGGGTCCTGGATACCTGAAGGATTGCCTCCTTCCCTATGTGCCTTTCAGCCCCTTAAGATCTGAGCCAGAGGGCCTTCTTCAGGAGTCCTCCTTGAAGATTAGGCGGGCGGCTACCCGGAGAAGGGCCTTCTCTGTGGTGGCGTCCCAATTATGGAATACACTCTCCAGAGAGGTTCACCTGGTGCCAATGCTTTATTCCTTTTGACGCCAGGTAAAAAAATTTTCTCCCACTATTTTAATGTTTAACTGGTTTTAAGGAGGGTTTTACTTACTGGAAGTTGGATGCTGTGCTTTATTTTCTGTCACTTTTATTGTAAAACTGTCCCTTGATGCTTGTAGTGGATGGTATATAACAGCTATAAACAAACAAACTGGTGCCACCAGGGGGGCCAAAGGGGAGAGACAGGTTACTGGGAGCCGGCTGGAAGCCACACTGGACTGATTTCAGTATTTTGTTCTTTTGTTGGCATGTTTTTGTTGCTCAGTTTCTGGTTGTTTTGGAGAATTTTCATTTTTTGTTACTGTCTTTGAAAACTAATACACAGAATACTGTATTATTAATACGGTGCTTTTGCTTCTGCCTCAGTGGTCTACAGGGTGGTTTTCCTGCTATCCCCGGTCCCCAGCTGTGGAAAGGTTGAAAACCACTGCTCTAGAGAGTGGCATAGATATGTGCCTCACAGGAGAACAACTTTCAAAAAGACTTTCAGATCAGGATGTGGTGAGACTGAGCAGGAAAAGTAGGATGCCAAATTCCTAAGAATTTATGATTTCTATGAGCTACCTGGGTGAAAGATTTCCTGGTATGCAGACAAAATTAGGGAAGATGACTATGCTAAAGCCACAAGTGGCCTCATAGCTGTTCCTAGCTGAAGCTCACTCTGAGGACTTCCTGCAGACGTGTATTGCTCACCATTCTGCACAGCTGCTCTTCCCACCACCCTGCAGTTGCCTTCATGCTGTTTTCCACACTTCTCCTTTTGACTAATACAGGGTCATCTCGTTGTTCAACAAAGGGGCAGGTTGAGAAATAGAGTGCAATGAATACTGGTTTCTTAAGAACCAGGACAAAATAGTGTGCTTTGAAAAGGTGGTATTTTGTCCTGGTTCTTAAGAAACCAGTATTCATTGCACTCTATTTCTCAACCTGCCCCTTTGTCATGCCATTCAAACTTATTTGAAATACATCTGAGCAAACATATAGATTTGAATCGCACTCTTAGACAATCCCATGGAGAAGAAACAATTCAACTTGCACTACATCAACACCACCTGAGCAGCTTCACTGCTAGATTATGCTAATCTAAGTATTAATACTAAACACATCTCTAGAAAATGAGAAAAATTGAAAGACAGAAAACACTGGAGTGGTGTAAACATGTTTTATTATTAGCAAAATTAACCTTCCACTACTTAGAAAGCTGAGGCTTAAACAGATTTTTAAATAAATAATAGTTTAAGATCAATGGTTAAACTCATTAAGGGTGACTTAACATACCTATGCACATTTTAGGACCCTCTTTGCATCAAACACATCCAAAAATGTTGCAAGTCAAAAACATACAGTAGTAGTGCACTGGGAGAAAAGTGTCACTACAGATGGCAGATACTACCCCTTTTTGAAGGACAAGCCTTCAAGTGGCTGGAACCAAAAAATAAAAAATAAAAAAAAAGGAGTAAAGAAGAGCAATATGGGTAGGCTGGCATTTTAGACACAAGGGGCAGAGGCAAGGGAATAGCAAAGGTGTTTCCTTTGTATGCTGGCAATGAAGGTAGCAAGACCAGCAGGAAGACAATTCGGAAACCAAACCCAAAGTTGCACTATAACTTCACCCATTTGTAATCAGGCAGAATTGCATTTACAGAGATGGAAAGCATCCTCCAGATTGTTAGAAGGACAGACAATCAGAAACTGTTGACTTAAATGCAAATACAGCTGCAGGCTACCTATCTGAGTGAACAAACATCCAACACTTGTTACAAGATCACAAACCCAGATACTGGTGAGACTATCATGTAACTGCCACTAATGAAAGTTTCTGAAAACCATATTCCCTTATCTATAAAATGCAAAAATTAAAAGAGCAACCCATATTTCCCCAGATGATCTAATGGGTAACTCAAATATGTTTTGTAAATATTTTTAAATGAAGAAATACAAGTGCATATATTTTACCTTAAAGAGGTAAATTAAGATGATTAAAATAGAGCAGTCAACTGCAGAACCACATTATAAATGAACAAGGCAATAATATGCATTACCCCGTAGGCAGACTGTACTCTGTATGGAAAGACACTACAAAGGTGGCTCTTAGCAACAGACCAACCTCATACCCTGGTCTACATAGAATCCTTTCAGTTTTTGGTTTTCCATCCCCACATGACAATGCTTGACATTCCAACATTTAGAGTGCATTACCGTTGCAGAGGTGCTGCCTCCTTTGCATTAAAGCCAAATAACTTAAATCCCACCTGATAATACTGCCGTGCACCTGGTTGATAATTACGAAGAGTAAATTAAAAAAAAAATCTTGTTCAAGCAAACAAACATCAAGATGAAATACAAAACTGTTTTACCAGCATCTTCCATAATAGTAATAACATTCAATGGGATAAACATATCAGAGGGCCCAGAAGTACACCGGATGTCATGAACAAGTGACTGAAACTTCAGTTTTCAAGGAAAGCTACATAGTCAGTTAACCGGGCCAACTGCTGTTCATTAGGAATTGGTGGGACTGGAGCAGGTTCTGAGAAAGCAGGAAACAGAATTAGAAGTATAAATGAAAAAGAAAAATCTTAATAACTCTGGATTTATTCATCTGCTATTAAAAAGAACACATAAGGCACATTTTGCAGTCTTATTCACATACAATTATAATGGACACTACTTTTGAATGTCTTGAATTTATGATGTTAGGTTATCAAATACAAGTTATCATATCAATACGGCCATATGGAGTGGGATTTTATAAAACCGGGGCTGCAGGGAATACTACGTATTGTGCTGAATCTGTTTTTAAGAGTAAACAATAATAACACATGTAAAACCAGTACAATATTTATAGTGATAAAAGCACAATAATGCAGTAAAAACACAACAAAGCCAACAACAGTAATCATATTAGGAGATGACCAGAGAAGAGAATGTTTACAAGGACTTCTTAAAAGCTGGTTGCAATGGAGCATAGCAGACCCCCAAAGGCAACTTATTCCAGAGATGGGGGGGGGGAGGGGGGAGGGGAGGGGAGGGAACTGCAGAGAAGACTATCTCACATATAGCTATCCAGCTAACTGCCATCACAAGTGGTCTCTCCTGCTTATCTTGGGGAGGAGGGCAGTCTAGAGATAAGATAGAGATAAGCAGATAGATAGAGATAAGTAACTTGGCCTTAGACACTGAACAGCTGCAGCTGTGGTAGAGATGTTCAATCACTATGTCACCATCAAATGGATTCTTTCTTGTGTTCGACTGTGTTTATTATAAGTCTTTCACCATTTGTGTTCTACTCATTGATGCTGCTATTTCACTGGCCTCAGTGCCACAGAATGCTGAGGACCACGGTTCTGCTGCTGGGTTGAACAGCATTCCTGCCAATAGCCCAGGTCATATCCTCCATTCAAGCAGTGATCGGGACCTTGGCAGGACTGCAGAATAGGCCTGCAGGAAATTCCCCAAGAGAGCTCAGCCACCTTTATTTGTTAGCCTCTAGACCAGACTATCAGACTTGGCCCCACACCTGCCAAGATTAAAAGTGGTCTGCATATCAGAGAATGCTCTGGCCATGCCAACAAGGTCCAAGCATGTCCTGCCACATGTGCTGGCCCAGACATTACCAGAAACAAACCCATGGGTGACATGGTAGCCCATAAAATCCTGAGCTGCTCCTGGTCAAAGTGTCCAGAACCCTTTGGGATCCTCAATGCCACACTCAAAACTGCCTCACAGCTCAGACATGGAGACTGCTGGGTGGCAGGTGCACCAACAGAATCTCAATTCTGCCTCAGGTACCCAATACCAAGTGGAGGCAGTTAAAGTGGCTGACTGCCAGATGGTGTATCTGACCAAGTGGAATGGTCAAGGTTATCCCCACTTGTCCAACCCTAAGTCAAGCTTTGTGCTGCACACAAAACTTGTGGGAGAGATTAATTACTCGGTTTATCCATCCAGATTCCATAAAACTCATTCTTTAAGCACCTTCTTATAATTATCATCAATGTTACATTTTGTGTAAAAGCTGTTGCTTTTCCTGAACTACCATCCCTACTGCATTTCTTTCTTTCAGGATATACCATGTTCTGAGAAAAACATTTGTATTTATTATATTATCATTGTATTTGAGAAGAACTATATGTAGATAATACTTCCATGACTGAGAGCAGTTTCTTCAACAGGATGGGATGATTTACAGGAGATGGAATAGCTTCCAATCCAGGATAATGGCAGTCTGTGTTAATTGTAAACCTTGATACAGACCAGGTAGGAAGAGGGAGTGAATAATTCTTTGAGGCTAAGGGGGATCCACTCCTATGTGGAGGAAAGCCTCAGTTTCAAGACCTTGAACCTATTTTAGCATGTCATTGCACTTGAATCCATTCAAAATCAGTTATGGCTCATCTTCAGACAGAAAAAATGGATTAACAAACATACCTGATAATGGGTGAAATCTGTTAAATGAAGGCTCTTGGGGACCTAAAATACACACAAAATGGAATCACAGTATTACCAATAAACTTCCAGGTGTCAGTACCTAATTTTGTTATGCAACCTTCAGCGCTCTTGATCGATCTATCATATATTCTGTCCCTGTGGCCAAAATGACTGTCCAGTTCACAAGTTGTTTACTCCCACGCAGACTGCACAGATCCAGTTTGCCCATTTCACAGCAGGAAACCATGGGTTAATTAAGCCACCATTTGTGGGGATGTGCATGGTTATATATGCCATTTACAGTCTGAAAACCTACAAACATTCTGTTCATAGCTGTCTTGACCAACAGGCAATATAGAAATTAATTAATAAATGTTTGCAAGGCATCTGAACCCAAACACTCTGGATTGCTTATGGGTTAAACAATTCAGAATTAATCTAGAATTATTTGCTAAATTAATTAAATTAATTGTTTAGCCTATAAACAACCTAGTGTATATGGGTTTGGGTTAACTTACAATTTGTAGTTAGATTAACAAACCAGAGTGTTTGGGTTTTGGATGCCATGTTAAAAAAAACTAAGAAAAGGGCATCTGAAGCTTGCTTCTGCACACCAGAGGCAGCTCGAAGCACTATGAATAACCCACATCTGCCACTCGGATGAATGAATTGACACATTTATTTATTTATTTATTTATTTGTAACATTTTTTATGCTGCACCCATCGCCAAAGCCTCGGGGCAGCTTACAAAGAAAATAAACAAACAAAGAATAGAATAGCATTAAAAATTTGGAGTTTCTCGGCCATAATTTAAAACCATAAATAAAACAACCGATTAACAATTAAAATATCGTTTAAATAAAAAGGTCTTGGCCTGGCACCGAAAAACAAATAACGATGGCGCCAGGCGGACCTCTCAGGTGGACAGTTCAACTTTTGGCTGAAAAGAATGCCTTAACAACTTTTTCCTGTGTTTCAGAAGTGTGCATCACATCTGGTATGATCAGGTAATAGAAAAATCAGATGGAGGTACTCTGCAAACATGGAAACATGTTTGGCCTTGATCACTCAGGCATTAAATACTATTCATTACTAGTTCAGAGCTAGAAATAGGAAGGTAGCTTCTAAAACTGGTTCCAATACTTATATATGGACACAGGTGTTCTGTGCTCAGTTTCTGGTAAGCATCTCTTAACTTTTAGGCTACAGATTAAAAAATCAGATTCACTCACCTTTCTATCCTTTATCATTTGAAAATTATTGAATAAGATTACATTAAATTAGCCTTAACTTTGGACCAAAGAACAAGAAGGATATTTGTACCTTATTCCCAAGAATATTACTACTCCGTTAAAGTAGCTAAGTCTTTCAGACATTTATGCCAAACAGTGTCAGGTGATCTTAGAACAGGTGAGGGAAAAGTTTCCTCAAGGGATGCAAAGATCCAGTACTGCTAGGGATGCAGCAATACATGACAGCACCCTCCTTTGTATAACTCCTGAGCAGGAAAATAACCCACATTAAGACATCTAGGCAAGCACCTGGAAGCCCTTGCCTGTCTTGCCTTTGAGAAGATCAGAGCACGTAAGTCTCTTAATCTCCGTTGCCGCTTAACAATTTCGAGGGTTCTTCTTCAATCTTTGTGCTAGGCTTTCCCACGGGTATAATTGCAGAAAAAGATAACCTAAGAAAATATTTACTCAGCAGTTCCGATGTTTATCCAGCTTGTAAAAATTCCACGCTAAACTAATAAGATGCTGAGAACTTGTAGAGGCTAAAAAAACCTCTTGTATCATCCAGCTGAGACACCTGAATTGTTCTTAGCCGATATGGGATCGTCACCCCACATCCAGCCAAAACATGCCCAGGTAATCTATCTTCACCCCTACAGGGTTTGATCGAGTCTTCCGACCCCTGCTTGGACAACACCGGAGTGATCAGCAGAGATAGCTAATCACATCCGTCTCGTTCCGACACCATCTTGCTTCCCCTCTTAAGGGGAAGATTAAGAGACTTACGTGAAATTAAGAGACTTGTGTGAGTTGAATTGAAACTTTTTGGTAAACGTCTCTAGGGTTTAATATTATTAAATATATATAGTACAACTATTCAGAAGGACGAGGGCTTAATTTGAAGAAGGGAAGAGAGAGGTGAGAGAAGGAATCTTTATTTTCTCTCCTGCATTTTTGGGACCACTGCCAAAGCATTTGGTAACCTGCCAACCCTTTGTCTGCTTGTGTTATTGAGAGCATGGCTTCACTCCAGGAATCTCTCCTAAGAATTAACCAGTTAATATTAAATTTGAAATTTTCTCAAGAAATATTTTTGACTAAAATCGAGGCTTTTTTCATGCAAGAGGAAAAAACTATTGTTCAAACGGGAACAGAACAGAGTATCCAGCAACAGCTATGTGAAAAAGCCGAACTGGTAGATAAAGAAACAAAATCAGCAAAACCAATAAATAACCTGTTATCAAGTTTGTCTGATGAATGGCAATTTCGGCAGGAAGGTGTGTTTACTTTTTCTGACGGATGGATGAATTTTGTAGTAACTATAATTGGCTTGGAGAAGGGAGTGAAGATTTTACAGCAAGAAATGAAGTCATTGCGAATGATTAATGTTTTCCAACAGATGATACGAGCTCCGGATTTCAAATGGCAACTGGATCTGAAATGGTCTGGCAGGGGGGTGAAACAGAAATGTCTGTTTTAATGATATAAATGGTCTGATATGTTTATTGTGGTATGGAATGGCTAAGATATATGATTTTAATGGTGGAAGCTCATTTACTTTTAAGTGTGTGGAACTATGAAGTGATGTAGGTCTTAAGGAAAGATGAAGGATTCTTTTCCTCCCCTCTTTTTCTTCTGTCGCTTCTTGCTTTCTCTTTCTTATTTTGCCTTAAACGGGGAGTAAGACGAGCTGTGCTAAACAGAGTCAAGCAAGAACATGAGATTTCTTTCTATTTTCCTGTCCTCTTGAGTAGGCATTAGATTGGAATGTCTGTTTTAATGATATAAATGGCCTGATATGTTTATTGTGGTATGGAATGGCTAAGATATATGGTTTTAAGAACTGTGCTAAACAGAACCAAGCGTGAATAGGAGATTTCTGTCTATTTCACTTTCACTTTTTAGTAGACATTAGACTGGAATACTGGTAAGCAAAAAATCTATTTGATTGTATTTGTAATTATCATTTCCTATTAAATTAGCTTAAAGAAAACCCGTTTAAAGACTGTAATAGTTAATTGCTGTTGTTAAATTGGTTAGATAAGATGTCCTTAAAGAAGATGAATTGATATTAGACATGTGAACATGAACCTCTCTTTTATTTTTCTTTCTCTTTTAGTAGATATTAGATTAGAATATTTGTAAGCAAAGAATGCATTTGATCATATTTGTAATTATTATGAGGAGTCTATTTGTTTAATACTAGAAAAATGAAAAGGTTTGGAACTGTGTAGAGTTGGTCAGGCTGAAATTTTTATTAAAAAAGAGAGAAGATACTGACTTTTACAAAACTTGGAGAGTCTTTCCTCTAATATGAAGAACAGGACTTTGTAAGAAATGGATGAACTGATTCTATCACAGAAGGAGAAAGAAGATAGTGACTTCTATCAAATTTTGGACTTTGTTTATTATTGGCTGGAGAAACGGAACTTGGCTTGGATCCAAAAAGGTTTTTTTTCCCCCAGACTTTGAAATGAATTTGAAATGATCACAGAATGTCAAAAGATGTGTAGTAAGTGGCTGACTCATTAGTTTCAATGTTTGTGATAATGGATGTTTTTAGTACTGTTTTGAAAATTTATAAAAAGTCGTATAAAAAAAAAAAAGAGAAGATCAGAGCAGCCAGTTCCATCTTGGTCTGAGTGAGCAAAGCCATTGGTTTAACTATGAAGCAGTGTAATTTGCTGCTTTTTCAGTTCTCCTGTTTGGATTGGATTTAGGGATCTCATAAGCAGAAGCTTCCAGAGATTCCCACTAATATAAAGAAATAGAAGAGGCTTACAGAATAGGAGCCCTTCCACCAAAACAAACCAACCAGCCACCTATAATCTTTGGAATCAATCCATGCTAAAGCCATTCTCTGCATTGTTACATGTGAATCAGGCTTGCTTTGCAGAAGGACTACTCTGGATTCAAGCTTCTAAGTTTTATGTTCTGACTTACTGTTTTTTAAGTTCATTTTATTACTACTGTTACATAAAAAATCATAAAATTTAAAAGTTTGAAGGCAATTGTCTTGGTTTCTGTATGATGATGTATATAGTTCTAAAACTACTATGGGAGCCAAACTTGGCTGCAAAGCACCAACACAAATAAATGACATTAATAGAACAGCATTGCATCTAAAACACATGAAATAGCTGTAGGTTCCTTTTTCTCCAGGAGATTCACCTCAAGGAAATCCTGCTGCTGTTAAGCAAGTTAAGATAAGACAGCAGTTCTGTGAGATCACTCCTGTGTACCAAAGCATATGTCACCAATTTAAAACATTTGCACCAATACTGTGAGTAAAAAACATTATAAGGACTAATAAAAAAACTAGAAAGGCAGAGCAACATAGCCTAGAGCCACTTTAGTTGGCTTGGAGCGCACACAATTTTCAGCAAATAATCAAACCATATTAAAAATTCCGTGTTCTTGTTCTTCACTGTGCTAGTAAAGAACATTAATTTTAACTACCCCAAAAATAACAGTTCACAGAACCAATTCCAGGCAAGGGGGAAATTCAAAATGGTAACCACATTAAGTTTGCCTGTTCTTTATTTGAATTAGACATGTCAGCTAAGGTCACAGTTAAAACATGTTTAACTGACTGTCCACTGCCAAGAACAGAACAGAGAATTCAAAGCACTTCCTGTTTGCTTCCACTTAACTACAAATTCTAAAATGTTTGGTTAATTAAAGCTGCCTGTGCAGATACAAGAGCATGAATTCAAAATTGCTGCCATTATAAGCATTATGAACATCCCCTACTATTTTAGAAATGTGAATTAAGTTTTGAGGAACACTAACTACACTTCAAAAATTTTACAGTAAAGACAAGTAAATGCTATGTACACAAAAAATCCACCCTGTGGGTGTACTCTGTGAGAGAGAGTGTGCACACCCTGTAAACACTCTGTGTGTGCGTGCGGGTGTTGAGAGAGTGCGCGCGCATCTGCATGTGTGCACACACATCTTCATGGAACAACAGCTCCACCTACCTGGCTTTTTAGGAAGAACCATGCGAGTTGATGAATCTGCTTGCCATCCCTGGTCAAGAACTCCTAAAAACAGAATTTCATATACTTCATTACAAAAACAAATGACACAGAAGTACTTAGTTAAGGAAAGAAGTAACAGAAAGAAATCTTACACAAACGTTCTTACTTTACTAGTCTTTCTGTTTGCTGTACAGTGAACAACTAATGTTCCTTAATCCACTTAAACTAAAAGAGTACAAAAAGAGAGTAGGTGCTGTTTAGCAGTCCAACAGCCTTAAATAGTATTTGTCTGACAATTTTATTAACACTTTAGAATGTCATTCTAATTTATGTTGACCGAATTAAGCAAGGACAGTGCAGAATAAGTGTTTTGCTTTCAAAATCGTTTCCTCACCTGGCATAAATATAACTGACACTTGTGGCAAAATAATTCCAAGAAAATAAATAATTCTAAACGCCTATGCATCCTATGAATTGATACACATTTCCAAAGCAAAAAATATGAACAATTAAAAATCAGTACAACATGAACATGTACACCTCTTTACATGTCTTGGGAAGTTATAACCCACATTTGTATCAAACATTTTCAGATGGTGTGTACCGAAATATTTTATGTTTCTACAACTGCATAAAGAAAGATCATAGGTGCAATTCTATGCCAGGTGGAGATTGTTAGAAGTTGCAGGATTTTTTTCCTGTCTAAGAAAATTCACATAGGATTGTACCCTAACACATCTTCAGGAGCTGCATCCAATGCTAGGCCTATTTAGAAAAGACCCACTGATATGAAAGGCACTTAAAACCACCCCTGAATATAACCCTGCTTCTTGAAATGAAATTCCAAAGAATATCCCAGCCAATCTTTACTGAACGATTACTGAAGAGCAATTGATCTTTGCAGATGCATGAAAATTTTAGGGAAGTTGTAAGACTATTACCTTACCTGGGGTTCCCAACACTGGACCCCACAATCACCTCCCTGCTATTAGGCTCCCTGTACCTCTGAACTGAAATGTTTTATACTTTATATCAAAGAACTTTCAGGACTGGCATGTTGAAAACTGGCCTGTCAGTCTCCAATATTGCCTGTATTTCCAAAAACATGGCCCTGAGTGGCACCAAAGGCATGCTTGGGAAATAAAAGTGATGGGCTGCTGCAGCCCAGCACTTCTTTTTAAAGAATGTCCCCCCGCCCCCCCAAAAAAGGTAAGCTAGGAGGGAATATTCTGGATGGTTAGGGAATAGGGGCAGCGAAGAGGTATTTTGCCTTTGTTTTCCATTTTGGTGTGTGGGTGTAGTGTAGTGTGGGTATACATTATGCCTCTGTGTTCCTCAGAGCCTCACCAGTTTGCCTGATGTGAAATGGGCACTGGACCAGGAAATGGTGGGTTCAGAAGAGTGACATTTGTGTTTCAGAGCTCAGATTCCACCTATGCTTTGTATTCTGATTCCTGTGCAAATTATCTCTTTCTAAGCTTCATCAATTTGTTTTCTGGAAAATATGTGTTTTGTGACTGGCCATGCTTATCATCAGCCATTTTGTAGGAACCTACAAAACGCTTCCAAATCTGAAATGCATCCAGCAGCTAATGATGGTTGGAGATTCCTGTACTTTAAAAACAACAGCGGCAGCAACAGCGGCAATGGCAGCAGCAACATCCTTTTCATCCTAGGCTGCAAACACAGCAAGTGGTCTAAAGCAGTCCATGCGACAGAACAAGAATAGCCAACTTAGTGCCTGCTAGTTGTTTTGAACTACAGCTTCCACAATCCCAACCAACATAGGTCAGGGATCAAGGGATTTGTACAGGAGGGCACCAGGTTTTCTACCCACTGCACTTGATGGGAAGAATATGAACATGGTATTAACAGCATTACCATGCAGACTGGGGGAAGATGGCATTTCAGTAGCCGGATCTGAGCTACTAGGTATTTATTATTTATTTACTCACCTAGTTATAGGCTGCCTATAACTGCCAAAAGGCCTTCCTAGGTGGCTTACAACATATTAGACACACACACATCAACACATTAAAATCTATTAAAACACTCAAAAGATTAACAACATCAATACAATAGCAATATAAAAATATAAAATAGGTATCTACAATGGATTCATTGAATGCATCACTCCTTTAATACCCAGTTGAATAAGTGGGGTTTTCAATACCTTTCACTGCTTCCTCTAGAGGAAGCCCAACAAAGGCTGCAAAATCATCTGCACTTATTGAAGTGTATGCTTGAGACACCAGTCCAAAAGCTCGCCGCCTGGTTGCATCTATAAGATGTAATTTTGAAAAAAACATAAGGGTACATTTATACAATAAAGAGAACAGATTTTCTCGAACTTTACATAAATGGCAACCCCAGTTCTGTTCCCTCCCTCACACACACACACACACACATATATATCTATATATATGCATGTCCAGCAGGTGAGCAAAGGAGAGATCTGATAGTGGAAAGTAACCTTCTAAACTATGGTCAATGCTCAACTTCACAAAATCCCTAAACCAGGTTATAACCCGAACCCTTACAGAAGACTGTCACAGCAAAAGTAGAACCTGAATCTCATGTTTAAAAATTTCATTATTTCATATAATGGATCTTTTAAAAAATAATCTTAATTGTAATAACTTGTAATCATTTTGTTCTCTTTCTTTTCTTCTTATGGTGTGGTTTGGTTGTTTTTATATTGCACAATGAAAATAAACAGAACTTGAATCTTAATTTGATACACCCAAATCTGGTTTTTTACCTACACACTATGATCCTACAACCACATAATGCATAGAAACATATGTTTATTTTAGCTTTTTATAGTGATACAAAAGTGCTGAAATCCAGTTAAAAACATGGTGCTCTTATACTAAAATTGGCTTCACCCTTATGTCCATGAAAATCTCACCTCAGAATAAATAGCAAAAAGTGACAGCAACCATAGAGGAAAAAAAAGAAAAAAGGCACTGATTTGCACATACCAGACAATGCAGGACTAATGGAAGAGGGAAATCCAGGGCTTTCCAAAACTAGCTGAGTCCCTTTCTCCATCCTGAGTGAGGCACAGCATTCAGTGGAGAAGGGCAAAATGGGGGAGGACGGGGGTGAATGACATGAGTGGAGAGCCTGAGGGTGGAATGCAGCCCCACCCATTCTGATTTTGCACCCCTGTCCTAGTTAGAGACATGAGGCAAAAGTGTCTAGAAAACGTGTCTTCTCTTATGGATAAGCATCTCTTGTTGATGCTTTTTCAGCACTCTCCCTCTCTGCTTATTCAGTCTCACAACAGACTCCTTTCCTCAACCACAGTGGGTCTTTCTTCTCAAATTTAATCCCTAGTTTTGCAGCAGCTTTGCCAGGAGAACCTGATATACCCTGGCCACTCTGATTTTACTGAAGATCAAAGCAATAAGCAGTAGTATCACTTGGGCAGGGGGGCTTAAAGCCCTCCCTTAGCACTGATATAGCTGCCTCTTCCACTATCAGTTGATTTTACTAAGAAAGACGGCACATGCATTTGAGTCTGCTCAAGTACCCTTTTCTCCTGGCACTCCCAATTCTACTGGAAAGCAGGGTGCATGTGGTGAGTCATCCCTGAATGCTCTGTCTTCCAGAAGAATAGGAAAATGGCATCCAATGATGATTTCCCTCACACATGTGATGTATAAGGCAGTAACTGGAGTAGGAGAACTGGGGACAGGGCAGATGCAACATACATACATACATACATACATACATTTTAAAAGCTTTTCTATCCCATCCCCTACAGAATTTCTTAGGACGGCTTATATGCTGTGCAACCCTGGTTCAAGAGGGCTATGTGCACAAGCCAGTACTTCAAGCTAACCATTTTCTCAATGCAAAGTCAGTGCAACTTTGGTTCCTGGTCAGCCTAATACCACTGTTTTGAAGGTAGAGACCTATCAAACCAAAGGAGAACGTGAGGAAGGTAGATGTACCTCTAAGTGCTTCCATAACTGGTTGAATAGACTCAGACCATTGATGAGCACCAATTGTTGTATAAATTCCAGGAAAATCCCTTTGCCAGATTCTCTGCCCTACTGACCAAATTGCTCCAAGTTCAGGATTTCCCTGCAAAGAAAGAAAGGTTTTTTTAAAGTACATTTTAAAGATTACTTAGTATTTTACTAATACTAACACAGCCCAATAGACAAAGCTCTCTGGGCAATTCACAAAAATGTAACAAATCATGTGAGAAACTCTGACAGGCACCTTGTCTATATATGTATAAATCTAATTACAAAAATTAAGGTGTTTGTTACCAACTTAAAGCAGCAACTCCCCAAACTGTATTCTGTTCCTGTATCACCCAACACCTAAAACTCTCTGGGTGGTTGACAACAGTTCCTAAAATAGAATCATAATACACTGAAACTATAAAATTATTCCAGAGTATAATTTTTAAAAACTAAAACAATATTTACTAAAGAATAAAATTCTTTAAACACCTGATCTGGGTACCCCTTCTTCGACCTAAACAATGTGATTAAACACCTAAGCACAGAGCACAGTCTTAACCTAGTGCTGAAAGAATAACACAGCTGGTACCAGGTGGACCTCAGTGGAGAGTGCTCTACTAAGATGGCCCTCCCTCTTGCTATCCACCCCTTAGCCTCCTCCGGTAGTGGCATTTGGAGGAAGACTGCAGAGGTTAATCGCCGTGTCTGGACAGATTGCAGCTGGGAGAAGCATTATGTCAGCATTATTATATTTGGTTTATAAATTCTGTAGCAGGCTTGGTCAGATAAGTTGATTTTTACCTTGGATCAATTAGTTGGTTCTGATGAATTTATTTGGTCATTTGCAGCTTTATGTGTCAAATACAATTTACATGCTATGGTTGAATGGCAACATTGGCCTACTGCAACATTTATTAAAATATAGGTTGGGCTCCGCCTCTTTTATAGCTTCTGAATCTCCTTTGCTATTGAAGCATTGAGGCTGACCAACTATATAAACACATGGTCCATGTTTGTAAATGCTTATTTATTGGCAAATAAGTATGATACAGAGGGTCTTAAGCAGCAGTGGGATAGGGAACAGGACTCCCCCTTTGTCTAGTCAATGGATTGCTGGTTTATGTCTTTATCTGAAGCAGCTGTGGTTCTCAGGGTACAGCAAAAACGCTTGTTCCATGTCAGCTGGATATCAGTGTGTCTTTACTATTATTTATATCAGCTAATTGCTGTAAGTATAACACAGCTAATCCTCCTTTCAATCATGTGTTTGGCAATCCCCAAAAGTTGCCTCTTTGGGGGCAGAAGTTATTGTGTAGATAAACTTGTACTGAAATAGTTTAACATTTGCTGATGTGTATGAACTTTGAATTTGTCTACCTTCCTAGAAGTCCACATTCAGTTAGCAAAAGTGGATTTGCCACAGCATTTTGACAGCTAAAATACTGATATTAAAACATTGGAAGGATAAATGCTAACCTCTTATAATGCAGTGTCATGTAATGACAGTTTAAATATTTGAACAGGAAATGTATAGACACCACTTGCAAATTCATACTTTTATGGATATTTTGTCTCTTTTCATTGAAGCATATGTATAATTCTTAGAAAATTGTATTTATATAGACATTCATTCACAAGTATTGATAGATTTAAATCTACATAGTTATATTCCTTTCTTTTTCCTTTAATGTTTTTGTTTTATTGAAGCTTTATAACTAAATGGTAAATTTAAAAAGCAAGGCAAAAAGAACATAAAATTAATCCAACAATGAACCATAAATTGCGTTGAGATTGTTTAACCCCTAAACACCTCAGAATTTTCAAGTTCAGTGGTTACAAAATAGCCCAGGAACAGAGTACATTTTGGCTGCTGACTGAAGGTGAAAATGGCTAACATGTGGCACTCCTGGTTGACAACTCCTAGATTAAACAATGCAACAACTACCACCCATGACATGTCTCTATGTAGACATCTATGTCCCTCAGACAAGAAAGGTTATATAGACCACTAGCCTGTTACCTACCTGCCCAAGTCATGCAGCAGTAAATACTAAATAAATACTAAAATTTTTGTATCCCACTGTGAGGAGGTAGAGGGGCTCACCCATTTTCCTGGGTCATTCAACGAAGCAGGGCCAAAGCTGACAAGGCATGGCTGGGAATCTGCTTGGGCAGAGCAACAAATGGGACTGCAATGGCTGGGATATGCAGGCAAGTGTGCAGCAGTGCGGAATTGCCAGCCGGTGAAGGAGCAGCTGGGTTGGGTGGAGTGGTGCACGAGAGGAGGATATAAACAGGAAGCAGAGGAAGGGAAGGGGGGGGGAGGAGAGAGACGAAGAGAGACAGACAGACATAGACAGAGGAGAGGGGCGAAGGAAAAGATGTGCACGGAGACTGTGATGGGCTGGCTTGGCCACCACTCACAGACAGGGAGATGCAAGCAGTGAGGGGAAACCCTGTGGGGAAGACAGACAGCTCCCCGTTGCTACAGGGGCGAGGCCGCTCATTGCCACAGACAGGAGAGAAGCGGGTTGGAGCAGGCAAGGAATTTGGCGCTTTGGCAGCACAGCCGTGGAAGTTGTAAACGACAATAAAGAGGTTATTGGGATGGTGGGTGCAGCATCCAACCACGCAGCACTTCTCTTTGTAAGATTCAGCTGCACAGCCTGGCCTGGTCCCACTGCTGCTTGCTGTCAAGCTTGCCATCCCAAGGTAAGCTCAGAGGAAGGCAGCCCAGCCCAGACCCCTTCTCAGACCTGATCTTGGCCATTCCACAAGGCAAACACTGCAAGACAAGGTTTCCCTACATTGCATGAAGATGATCTGTAACTAGGAACTGGAAAGGTTGTAGAAAAAAGCTCTGGGAAATTTGCTCAAAGAATTGTGTGGAAGAGTGGCCTGAATTACAAATACAATATCCCTTCCTTCAATGGGTAACCTACTAAATTTCACTGGACTCCAGAGCAGAGGTTTTCAACCACCGGTCCGCAGCCTGGTGCCGGTTTGTGGGAGATTCCCTCCTAGTCCGGGGGGGGGGGGCATGCCAGGGCTGGCTGTGCTCCACCACCTCTTCCTCAGTTGTCATCACGTTTGCCGGGGGTACACTCCCAGTGTCTTACGGATTGGGATGGATTCCTGAGGTCTCTGGGGGATTTTCTGGTTGATAGGACTGGTGCTCCTCTTGATGTCCTGGTTGATTCGTGGAATGGGGAAACAGCCCGGGCAATTGACACAATAGCTCCTAAGCGTCTTCTCCCACCACGCAGAGCCCGCGTGGTATACGCCTGAGCTGCAGGCGATGATGCAAGCTGGAAGATGCCTAGAGCGTAGGTGGAGGAAATCCCATGCCGAATCTGACCGAACATGCCTTAGAGCTCATTATCGAGCCTAAGCTGTGGTGGTGAGGGTGGCAAGGAAGGCATTCTTCTCCACTTCCATTGCATCTTCACAGTGCCATCCAGCTGCGCTTTTCCAGGTAGAATCATAGGAGAGTTGGAAGGGGCCATGAAGCCATCGAGTCCAACCCCCTGCTGTTGCAGCCAGTGTAAATGGTAGAGGTGATTCAGCGGGGGGGGGGGGCTGGGCAACTACAGGCACTCTTGGAGGAAACTGATAATCTAGACCCATTTCTGTCTGGCTTCAGCCCTGGCTATGGAACAGAAACTGCCTTGGTCACCCTGTATTATGACCTGTGCAGGGAGAGGGACAGCAGCAGTGCAACCTTGTTGGTCTTCCTGAACCTCTCAATGGCTTTCGATACCATTGACCATAATATCCTTCTGGATAGGCTGGCCGGGTTGGGTGTTGGAGGCACTGCTTTGCTGTGGTTCCACTCCTACCTGTCTGGCTGATTCCAGAAGGTGGTGCTGGGGGATTATGGCTCTGTGCCATGTCAGCTTAGCCATGGAGTTCCACAGGGTTTCATTTTATCCCCCATGTTCTTCAACATCTTTTACATCTAGCCCAGGTGAGGCAGTGGCTGTCCTTAACTGTTGTCTGGCTGGGGTAATGGGCTGGATGAGGGCCACTAAACTGAGACTTAATCCAGACAAGATGGAGGTCCTGTTGGGTCAGACTTCTGGGTAAGTGACTTTAACCATGTTCTGGAGGGAGTTTAACTCCCCATAAAGACAGGGTGCACAGATTGGGAGTGCTTCTTGACCCATAACTGACCCTGGAGTTTCAGGTGGCAGCAGTGGCAATGAGCGCTTTCCTTCAGCTTCAGCTGATCCACCAACTTTGCCCTTACCCGGATGAGCAGTGCCTAGCAACAGTGACCCACACCTGGTAACTCCCCAATTGGATTATTGTAATGTTCAAATAGTTCAGAATAGAGCTGCCAGGATGTTAATGGGGACCAGCAGGTACTCACATACAACGCTGGTCCTCTATCACTTACACTGGCTGCCAATTGAAGTCTGGGCCTAATTTAAGGTACTGGTAATTACCTATAAAGCCCTAAATGGCTCAGGTCCGGGATACCTGAAGGAGCGCCTTCTTCCCTATGTGTCTTCTCACCCCTTGTGATCTGAGGGGGAGGTCCTGCTCTGGGAGATTAGGAATGCACTCCTTGAAAGAGATTAGGAGGGTGACTACCTGGAGGAGGGATTTATCTGTGGTGGTGCCCCAACTATGGAATATGCTCCCCAGAGAGATTTGCCTAGCACCGACGTTATAGTCTTTACGGCATCAGGCAAAAACCTCTTTATTTTCCCATCATTTTAATGTTTAATTGATTTTAACTGGTACTTTATTATTTCAAATTGTTGGATGCTGTGGTGTTTTATTCTACTTGTGTTTTTTAACTGTAAGTCTTCCAGAGATGCTAGTGGTGGTCGGTTTAGAAAATCTAAAATTAAATTAAATCAAATCAAATCAAATCCCTGCCAAATCCAACCCCAATTGGCCCCAAATGGCCTCAAACCCGTTGGCCACCACACTTCGGCCACTGGCCCAAGTCTGTGGCTGGAAAAATAGGCACGCCAGCACCCCTCCCCCCATGAACACATCTCCCTGTCCCCAATCTCTCCTCCCATTGGAAATTGGGAGCAGGTAAGTGCACAGGTGGTGGCTGCTATGGAGGTGTGAAGCCAGGTGCATTTCTTGTCTCGATGGCAACAGCGGCACCAGCGTGGTCAAGCCTCCACAGGTGCAGCACAGCATCAGGCAGGCAGGTGGTGCAGGCCCAGGCCCTTAATAACAGTGCTGGCAGTAACATTATTCCAAAGCATGGGATGAAGATGCACTAGACTCTTGTCATCTGAGCAATGAGACACTTCCTAAAGTAACACCATGATCTGGAAAACATGGTTCTATGTCTCATCTCCATCCAACTGGGCAGCAGAGAAAGCAGGATGCAAGGAAATTTGGGAAACAGAAGTCTGAAATTTACCTGATTGTTATAGAAACTGATCAAGATATTGTGCCTATGACAGAGAGTGTGCATGTAAAATGAAGTATGTCTGTAACTTTTAAACTCAGAAAAATAACTACATGCTGGGTGACTGAGTAAAGAACAGGCAGCATTTAAGCCTCTTGGGTTTTTAGCTTCACTCAGTGTGCTTAATCTTTACCTCTGAGCTTCTGTTTGTCGACTGCTGCTGCTCCTGCTATATCCTCAGTAGAGTCCTTCTCCAGCCCCTTCCCCAGTCCCTACCCTTCTGCTTTCAAGTATCTCAGCAGCAGAATGCATTTCTCATGGGCCTCTCTTACCTACACCTCCCACTCCGAAGAGGAGGGGAAGGTCAGAGACCATTTGCATTGATTCAGTCACAAGAGTCGGCTGAACATAAAGTTATTTTTTACCTGATTCATAACACACCAGAAATGTAGCTGGACCCAAGACTGACACAAAACATCCTCCTACTCTTTATTTTTATAAACTGCACAGTCTGCTTGGGGTATCCACAGTGATATAAACGTTCAAATATCAAAACAGTTATAAAACACAAACTCAAAAAATACAGTAACAATCTATGCAACACAGAACAGATAACACCAGACGGTAACCTCAAGAGTAGGAACAGAACCTGAGATGGGGCAGCAAAGCACTAAATATTCTGAGAACTTGGAAAACACACATTTCAATTAAGACTTCATCCCTTTCTTGAGTACTTACAGACTTAATGGCAGGAGGAATTCTTTTCCAGAGATACCGTGCATTGTTCCTAATAAAAACAGAGCAATTAATTTAGAGTTGGAAAAATAACTAAGCACTACCCCTAGAAGATTATTAAAAAAGACGTGCCTTCAAGGTAAAGACAAGCAAGATCCACCCTCCTAAAACATCTAACACTTTTGTACAATACAGATTACATGCCTGAAAGCAGAAACATACGGATTTTATACCTCTGAGTATTTTTTATTCTACTTTGTAATCAATTAGATTATTAAATTTATAGTATAAAAGCTAAATATGTTGCGCTACATAATAGACAAAGTTCTAGCATGTTCCACAACCTGGTACTAGGCCTGGAATATTTATTTTGTGCACTTTATACCTCCTATGCACAGTAATCTATGCAAGGCCTATTCATCTGAATTGTTTTGCATGTGGGAGGAGACACTTCAGTAACAAATGGCTGAGCTAGTGTGCCAGCACAGAGATTAAAGATTGTCCAGGAGCATGCAGTTTAGCTTCCTTGAGGTGCAAGTTGCCTGTTTAACAGGTACTGAAGGTGCACACAAGGAACAGCAGAGGCCTGGGAAAAGGAGAGGGGAGCACAGTGACAAGGAGGCTGCAAGGGCAGACTGCTAAGCAAGCAAAGGATAAAGCCTGAAGAAAAGTGAATTGGAAGAAAGGGGACAAAGGGGGGAAAGCACAAAATTTACAGGCAGGATCTAGACACAAATGTAGAAAAACAGAATAGCAGAGTTGGAAGAGGTCATGAAGGCCATTGGGTTCAAAATCCTGCTGTTGCAGGACACCAAGTTACACTATCCCACTCAGATGGCTGTCCAGTTTCTCTTTGAACGTCTCCAGTGTGGAAAAGCCCACCACCTCTCTAGGCAGCTGGTTCCACGGTTGTATTGCTCTAACAGTAAGGATGCTTTTCCTGATGTCGAGCCTGAATATGGGTTGCCACAACTTGAATTGATTATTCCGTGTCCTACACTCACGCATAAGCAAGAAGAGATCTTGACCTTCCTCTTTGTGACAGCCTTTGAGGTACTTATAGAGGGATATGCGTATCATGCCCGCCTCAGTCTTCTCAAGGCTGAACATGCCACATTCTCTCAGTCTCTCTTTATAGGGCAATGTTTCCAAACCCTGATTATTTTTGTTGCCCTCTGTTGGACCCTTTCCAATTTACCGCCATCTTTCTTAAATCTTGGTGTCCACAACTGGGCACAGTATTCCAGATGAGGTCTGACTAGTGAAGAGTATAGAGGAACTACTACTTCTTGCGATGTGGAAGTAATCCTTCTGTTAATGCATCCCAAAATAGCATTTGCCCTTTTGGTGGCTGCATCACATTGTTGGCTCATGTTTAGCCTATTGTCCACAATTGCTCCAAGATCTTTTTCTTTTTCAGTTCTGTTGAGCCACGTATTCCTCATCTTGTATTGACACATTTGGTTTCTTTTTCCTAGGTGGAGGACTTGGCACTTGTCCTTATTGAATCTCATTCTGCTGGTTTCAGCCCAGTGTTCAAGTTTATCAAGATCACCCCGGATCTTCATTCTGTCTTCTAGAATGTTTTCAATCCCACCTAGTTTTGAATCATCTGCAAATTATCTTTCCTTGTACTTCCTCATCTAAATCTTTAATAAAGATGTTGAAGAGCACTGGGCCCAAGACTGAACGCTATGGCACCCTGCTAGTTACCTCCACCCAATTTGAGAAGGTGCCATTGATGAGCACTCTTTTTGTCTGATTTAGCAGCCAATTTTGGTTCCATTTAATAGTTTTTCCATCTAGTCCAGTGTTTGCTAATTTGCTTATCAGAATCTGTTGTGGCACTATGTCAAAAGCTTTGCTAAAGTATAGGCAGATTGTGTCCACAGTGTTCCCTCTGTCCATTCGGGAAGTTACCCACTCAAAAAATGGGATTAAATTAGTCTGTCAGGATTTATTTTTGATAAACCCATGCTGACTTCTATTAATCACTCCATTTTCTTCAAGATGCGTACAGATGGATTCGTTTAATGATCTGCTCCTGAATTTTTCCAGGGACTGATCTCAGACTAACTGGTCTATAATTCACAGGTTCATCTTTAATCCTCTTTTAGAAGATAGGGACAACAGAAGCCCTTCTCCAGTCATCTGGCACCTCTCCTGTTTTCCAAGATTCATCAAAAATAACAGCCAGTGGTTCTGAGAGTTGCCCTGCTAGCTCTTATATGACTCTGGGATAGAGTTCATTGGGCCCTGGAGATTTGAACATTTCTATTCCATCTATTTATTTTTATTTATTAAAACATTTATAGGCTGCCCCATCGCAACAAAGCCTCGGGGCGGCTTACAGCATATTAAAAACAGAGAAAATACAAAGTATCTAGGTATTCTTTAACCAATTGTCTGTCAATCTTGGGCCGTCATCTCTTACTTTCAGCTTGTACTTCCTCTTAGTTGTAGATTTCCTTGTTGGAAAATACTGAGGCAAAGTAGAAATTGAGTGCCTCTGCTTTTCCCTTGTCGTCTGTTATCACTCTGCCATCCATTTCAAGTAGCTGGACACCCTTCTCTTTATCATGTCTTTTGTTCTGGATGTATCTGAAGGAGGTTTTCTTGTTGTTCATAGCATCAGTTCAATTCCTGCTTTAACCTTCCTGATCATGTCTGTGCAATTCCTTGCTATTTGCTTATATTCTTCTTTTGTGGCCTGGCCCTGTTTCCAATTCCTGGGCATTCCACCCCACCGTCCCCAGCTGTCACAGTGGAGCCATGTGGGCTTCCTCTGCTATCTTCTACACTTTTTCTTGAAGGAATTCTTTGTAGTTGTGCTTAACTAATCTTTTTCAAGATTTCCCATGCCTCTTGAATTCTTCTTCTCTTAAGGCTGTGTTGCCATGGCACTTCTCTTAACATTTTTCTGAGTTTGTTAAAGCTGGCTTCCTTGAAATCCAGGATGCTTGTTTGACTCAAGTTACCCATTGTCTCCTTCATAATTGAGAATTCAAGAATCGCATGGTCACTTTGCCTCAGAGTTCCCATGGTTGTTATTTTGTCTACCAGGTCATCCTGTAAGTTAGTATTAAATCAAAAATAACTGATCCTCTCATACCTTCCTCTACTTTCTGCTGGAGAAAGTTGTCAGCAACGCATGTCAGGAATCTCTTGGAGGGGCCATGCTTGGCAGAATTTGTCTCCCAGCATATATCAGGGAAATTGAAGTCCCCCGTGATGACTATATCATTCTTCTTGGAAATGCTGGGAAGTTGCTTTTTGAAGGTTGCATCCTTGTCCTCTTTTCGACTGGGTAGGCAGTAATATATGCCAAAAAAATATGTTTTTCTTGTTTTTTGCTCCCTTTAAATTTAGCCAGATGCTTTCAATGGGGCTACTAAGTTCCTTTTCTTGTATTTCTATGCAGATATATATGTCTCTTACATATAGTGCAACTCCACCTTCCTTTATGTCCTTTCTATTTTTTTTGAACAGGTTGTATCCATCAACTGTAAAGCCAGTCATGTGAGTCATCCCACCAAGTTTCCATTATTCCTATAAGATCATAACTGCCCTCATGTAGTATGAGCTCAAGTTCGTGTTGTTTGTTTTCCCATACTCTGGGCATTGGGGTAGAGACATCGAAGTTCATTCCGGCTGTGCTCTGGTTTTCTTTCTATGTATTTTGTAAGACTGGTGTTGAGCTCTGGTTTAGGTTTATTCTCTATTGAAATGTATACATCTTTGCCAGGTGATGGTATGCCATGCTGCACATCTCCCTCCCCTTTTTAGTTTTACTTTAAAGCTCTCCTGATGAAGTTTTTCATGTAGTGGCCAAACATCCGCTTCCCGTTCTTTGTGAGGTGCAACCCATCATTTGCCAGTAGTCCATCTTCCAGGAAGCTTAGCTTGTGGTCCCAGAATCCAAATCTGTCTTTATGGCACTACCATAATAGCCAGTCATTCACTTGAAGGATTTTTCTTTCTCTAACAGTTCCTCCACGTTCTGGTAGGATTGAGGAGAAGACTATCTGGGCCCCAGTGTTTTTTTATTTTCCTCCCTTGAGCTTCAGTGGTATTTCAGCAAAGCTTCTCATGGCAGTGTTATTAGTACTCACATGGAAGAGAAGGAAGGGGTATTTGTTAGTGGGTCATATGAGTTGGGTGAACTTGCTGCTTATATCTTTAATCTTGGCACCAGGGAGACACCACACTTGGCAATTTTCTGGGTCGTCGCGACATGCATATTTTTCCATCCTGTGTGAGAGGGAATCTAGCACATTTCTCCTTTGGTTGCAAATTTTGCTATCCTTTTATCTTGGTTGCTCTGATCTTCCTGGATTAGCTGTCCTGTTGCCCACATATGCTTCTCCCCCTGCTGCTCCCCACCCTTAAATCTTTCTGCTGAGTTTCCTGCCCCGCAACTAAATGTCCTTCACTTCCCTGTCCATGCATTACTTTTTACACATAGGAGTGTTCATAGAAGAGAGGATCCTTTAAAGAAACACAGAAACTGTACAGCGTATGAAAATTAGCATATGCAGATTTGTGCACCCCTTTTGTCCTGGGGGCCTAAGCCCCAAATGTTTCAGGACCAAACAAGTGCCTCTGTATAGACACTGCAAACATTTCCATGTATTTATATGACAATACAGGCATTCTTTATTGCAGTTTACCTCAGTTCCTCATTTTCAGATATTGGAGTGACTCTTAAACTGCTGCTTTCCTAAACAGATTGCAAAGGGCATCTCTTCTCAAGTTCAATATAAGAGATATATTAAAAGAAACTTTTACTTACATGTCATTATGCAAAAGATACAAAGCTAGGAGTTGGGCATAAACAGGTGGTGTTGCTATTCCTCCAGGAGCCTTTAAAAAGAACCAAAGTACAATATATTCAGGAGTATATTCCATAAATTGTGAATAAAGGAAGCTTGCCCCAGCTCCCCCACCTTGATTTACAGAGAAACATAAGACCATCAAAACTCACAAATAAGTTTGAGAGACAAGCAGTCATGTTTCAAGATAGCCCTTACTCAATCTAAACAGATATTCAACAGAAGGAATATGGAAAGCTTAGGGCTGAAAAAGCAGACCCAAATGTAGATACAATTCTGAAACTTCATATTAAATATATCAACCTGTTGGGCAGTTTCCTCTGCAGTTCTTTTCAAAACTATTTAGGATGCCCTTCCCATCTATCCTTCCAAGTAGACCATACTGGAACAATGTAAACTGTTATATGTGATATTAAAAATGGCACAACCTTAACCAGATTAAACCCAGCTCAAGACATAGCAGAATGATAAACAACAGTATGGCACAGAGAACCAATTTTCTGAAACCTTTCCTAATATTATACAATAGTGTTTCGACTGTTAAATCCAGCTAGATGTACCTGTATTTAGCTCAGTCTTGGTCCTGCTTGATGTTTTGGACTACAGTGCTCAACATCCTCCACCAGGATAGGTAGTAATCAGGAATGATGGAAGTTGTAGTCCAAGAACATCCAGGTTTGAAGAAGGCTGATTTAGAACCACACATTATGAGAGGTTACATATGGTTATTATTTATCACTCTTCTATACCACTCAATAGCCTCTAAACAGCTCACAAAATTTAACATTTTCCCCACATACTTAACGTACAAAGTGCTTTATAATCTCCAATTGGTTCTCATAACAAGCTTGCCTCTTTGAGTGCAAACGAGCTACCCAAGGGGATGGACTTAATAGTCTCACTAACATGTTTAACCTGTGGGAAGTCAGGCTGCAAGTACCAACGCATGACTGAACACTTCTTTTAAAAACCCATCATATACGGCCAAAAATGTCAGAGATATCTATCAGAGATGATTAGATCCCAATCACACTAGCTTCAAGGGACTGAAGTTCAAGGGGCTGCGTGAAGTACTCAACCGTGCAGGCTCCTACCCTCAGTGGCGTGAGAGACCCATACCAATGGGGCCGGAGCCACGCTTTCTCAGAGGACCCTACCCGGTTTTCTGTCAAGCGGGCAGTACCCGGAAGGGCGTCCTGAAGAATTGCGAAGGGGCTCCGCGCTCACTAGGTGGGAGGGCGCCCGCAGAGGGCCGACATCCTCCGCTCTTGCCCCTGAACACCAGGAACGGAAGGGAGCGGAGCGCGCAGACAGGGGGCGGGCGATGGCCCCGCCGGGCCGGCACGGGGCCGGGGCCTCGCCTCGCCTCGCCCGCCTCACTCCTATGGCTCATTCGCCACCGCCGGTGCGCCAGGCCGCCTCACCTCCAGCTCCTGAGTCTCGCACTGTTCCAGCAGCTTCCGGTAGCTGAAGGCGCCGCTCGCCGCCATCACCGCCACTGGCATCTTCGCGCCCCGCGTCTGCCCCAGCCCAGCTCCCGGCGGGCGCGGCCCAAGCAAGCGGGGTTGCCGGGGCTCCGCAAAGACTGGCGAACGCGCTCCCCTCCACACCCCCACTTCCGGCGCAGGAGAATGGCGTCACTTCGGCGCCTGGGCCAGGCTCCAGCAGCGGCTGGTGGGCGGGGCTTAGGAAAAGTTGCGGCGAGGGAGCTGCTGGGAGGCTGGTGCCGGCGGGGTCCCTGTTCTCGGGAGAGCCGGTGCTGGGAGTCCGTGGCGCAAAAGGACGGGTTTTACCGTAGGTGTGATCTGCAAGCGAAGGCGGGGTTTGACTCTTCCTAACGCAGGAACTAGAAAAGATACAGTATGGAGACGTTTCACTGGACGCCAAAGCCGAGATCATCCACGCTATATACAAATTAAAAACATTATAACAACAACAAAATCCAGGTCTTTATTCTGGTGAAAAATGTTTTTTCCTGTTTTCTTTTTAGGCTATTCAGAAATATGAAAACTACAGCGCAAGCATAGTGCTTTATACCCACATTGCAGCGGGAGCATGTTTGACTCTGGTCGGTGGGGGTGGGCGGTCAGGGAGGAGAGGGTGACTGGGAGACTCCACTTATTAATATTAGGTCTGAAACCGGGGGAGTAGCTTGCACACCTTTATGGTATTCTTCATTACTGTTGGTTCTGTGCTGGAGGTAGCAGATTTTGCCATAGCACAGTCTGATTCTTACCCTGTTGCAGTTGATTGGTTGGTTAGTTAGGGGTCACAACCAGCCTGTATCATGACATCTGTATTAATCAGACAGGAATTGAAGCAGGTAAATAATTGCAATTGGCACTATTGTATTTCCAATCACCATGTATGGGTGTGAAAGCTGGACAATGAAGAAAGCTGACAGGAAGAAATTAGGTGACCACTTATGGATTAAGTCTGTAAAGGATGCCACAACCTTGGCAAGGATGTCAAAGACAGGACATTTTGGAGGGCGTTCATTCATGGGATCCCCATGTCAGAGATAACTTGATGGCACATAACAACAAAATAAAGAGAAACTGCATTATATTTATAGGTAAAAAGCAACAATGTTACAAACCAACATTACAACAGGTAGTCATTTTGTATGGCTGTCTTACAAAATCCTTACAATGCCAAGCATTTTCTGTACAGAACGCCTCCACTTTATAGTAACATTGCCCTCTCATTCTGTCTCCCATCTCAAAGCAGAAGCCTGCCCACAGTGGTGGCTGTCCACCAGGTTTGGTGGAGCAGAATCACCAGAGAGAAAGCCAAGGAGGTCTCCGAACATTGAGCTATTATTTGAATTCCCAGCAGCCCTTATTGCACAAAGAAGCAATTCAGGATCATGAGCCACAGTTGTGGGGAAGGAGCAAATTCACATAAGCCACCCAAAAGCTCTCTTTTGTGTCCATATTTTCTTTATGAGCAATAACTTCAATTTTAGAGAATCAGATTATTAGTGCAAAACATTGGGGAGAAATCCCATTCTCTGTCCCCACACCCCCAGCCACCTCATTCACACAGAAGAAACACAGCACTGGCCTCAAATGTTCTGTCCAGTCTACCTTAGAGAAGGACTCAGAAGGGGAGGAATTTACACCTGCAACCCATTTGCTACTCTGGGACCTTCTAGGGCAAAGCATGTGGCATTTTCATACCCCTCAGCCTCAGAGGGACCCAATGTACCACCTCCACATCACAGGAGCCAATAGCTGCAGAACTGGGACTATACTGCACATAATGCTCCTCTGATGGAGAATAAATGATCACTGATGTTCTTTCCCATTGATTATGTCAAGATTTTTTTTTCATTCCCCACCTATGCTCTTGTCTTCTCTGGAGACACCTGATGGCTTGGAGTGGAATGGGAGTGGATTTATCATGATATAAGACTCATAGACATGTCAACACTGACCAAGACATTGCTTCCCTTTTGTCAACCCCTGCCTTCTTTTCCGCTCTGCCTCTGCTGGACGGGGAGCCAGAGTCCCTTCTTGGTTGTTTCCACTCTCTGAGCATTGTCTTTACTGGCTCTTCCTACTTGTGCAAACTCTTCTCTGCATAGACACTAGTGAGGGAGAGCTCTTAGAGGTCTGAAAGGACTGAGAAGGCCCCCTGCCAGATGCTGAACAGTGGAACCCAAGAGTACCACAGGTTTCTGTATTGCGCCAGTGCTTTGCAGCCTATTTATAAATGATCTGGAATTTGGAGTAAGTAGTGAGATGGCTAAATTCACTGATGACACTAAACTTTTTAGGGTGGTTAAAACCAAAAGGGATTGTGAGGAGCTCCAAGGGAATCTCTCCGAGCTGGGAGAAGGGGCATCCAAATGGCAAATGCAATTCAATATAAGCAAGTGTAGGGTTCCACACATGGGGCTAAAAATCCCAAGTTCAAGCATACACTCTTGGGATAGGAACTAGCAGTGACTGAACAAGAATGGGATCTTGGGGTAGTGATGGACAGCTCAGTGAAAATGTTGGCCCAATAGGCAGCTGTTGTGAAGAAGGCAAACTCCATGTTAGGCATAGTTAGGAATGGAATAGAAAATAGAACTACCTAATTTTCACTCCCCTTGTATAGCTCTTTGATATGACCACACTTGGAATATCTGGTCACCTTACTTGAAAAAGGACATCATTGAGCTAGAAAAAGTACAAAGAAGGGCAACAAAATTGGGGTGAGAGCAGTTGGTTATGACAACTGGAACTGTTCAGCTTAGAAAAAAGGCAAGAAATTGGAGACATGATAGAGTTGTTTAAAATAATGCATGGTGTGGAGAAAGTAGAGAGGGAGGCGTTTTTTGAACCCAGTGAAGCTGATTGGTAGGAGGTTTAGGATATATAAAAGGAAATACTTTTTTGCAAGGGGGTGGCATATAAATTTGTAAATAATTAAAAATAAATAAAATGCTTCTTCACACAACATATTGATAAACTATGGAATTGACTGCACAGGCAGTGGTGCTGGTCCTCAATCCAGGTGGGATTGGACAGATTCAGGAGGGGGGGGGGCCTCAGTGGCTGCGAGCCGTGCTGGCTGTGTGCTACCCTCTTGGGCTGCCTGCATGCACCAGTTTGAAGGAGCTTGGGCAGGAGGAGGCCTGGCACCCATCCTGTATGTTGGATCCTGTGAGCAGCTGGTTTGTCTCCATTTGTATGGCATGCTGGACTGGATGGTCCTTTGGTCTGATTCGGAACAACTTTTTATGTTCTTATTTAAAAAGGGGGATGGCCATGACTTTAAAAAAATTAAGAGGAAATTGAGTAGTTAGGGGACACAAACATGGCTTTGCAATCTCAGCCATATTATAGAATCCATTGACTTGCATGCAGATGCACTGAACTTCCAAATGTTTAGGGTTACATTTTTCAATACAGGATGATGTTACATTGTGGTATAAAGTTTTAAGAATAACAATATTACATATTTCACTCAGAATGAGACTTGAGATAGAAACAGAATAAACTCTTTGCTCCTACCTTTTGTTTGGAGATGGTCACACTGAAGCCCAATGGCAGCTTTGTTAAAATCCTAGGCTCCATTTCTCCATTGATTTTCATGGACAATGCATTTCTCACTTCTCTGCACTTGCAGGTGGAGGGCTTCTAGTGCTAATGATCAGAAGGCATTGTGTAGCTATTCTGTCTTTCCTTATGCAGTATAATAGATTTTCCAGGGTAAGAAAAAAGATGGGAAAGGTGGTGGGAAAACACAGGAAGGTTGTTAGTCTGTGATGTCATTGTCTGGATGACAAAATTCTTTGAATGAAAGGGGGCAATGGTACAATGAAAGCTCCCCATATGTCCCCTAGACAGTGTTTGAGCAGCTGTGGAATAGTTAGAATTCTCTTCCTCTTCACTTTGCAGCCAGAGTGGACAGAACTGCACTGGCTGCTTTCCAAGGGCTGGCAAGCAATGTCAGGGAATGCTCTAGTTAGAGCAGGCAAAGAGCCCATCTAGTGAATCTGTAGGGAAGAGTGACAAGGAGGTGAAGATTTCCAATCCACCTCTGGTTTGGATGCCCAAAAGCCTCCCAGTTCAGAGGCTTATGGGTATTCCGGTAAGAGTACTAGAGCAGTCTAAAGAGTATGCCTTTAGACTACTCTAGCAATTCAAGCAAATACACCTGGCAGTTAGTTCCATTACATAGAAACTTATAAACAAAGTGAGCCAGAAGGGTCCTCCCAAGGCCATCTAGTCTGACCCCCGGCTCCAGACAGCTCCACTCATGCTATGTCTACCATTACATTCAAAGGAGTTTACTTCTGAGTAAGCATGTATACAATTGCATTATAAGCCTTTCTTGAAATGGTTCACTCTTCTTTTGTCTCTGAATCCTTTGTTCGGTGTGTTCATTCAGCATCAATCCATAATCCAATCTAGCTGATTTGCCTGGAAATACATGTTTTAGGATATGGCCCTGAGATTCTCCTGCCATGTTGAGTTTCCAGGATGCAGTTGGCCATGAACTGTACTGAAGAAAGAAAGGCAAAGATATAATTTCTAGTCCTTTCTTGTTTCTGCTAAGTCAACCAGGTTAATTTCTTCTACATAAGACAAAAACAGTAAAGCAAAGTGTGCAGTTTGTCTCTGCACACACACATTCTCTATAAGATTTACATTTTAAAATAACACCCTATTTTCTGTTGTTTCACAGGTATAGTATAGATCTTTAATTATAATTCAACCTTGAAAGGATACAGCCACATCTATTTTATCTAAAATGGCCAAGTTTTAATCTAAAATTACTCCCACATAAGCCCATATGGGAGTAATTTAAACAACATATGCTAAGTTGTAGCCCAATAGTAACACTGTTATGTTCATCCATTTCACTGAGCTTACACAGGCAAGCTTTTCCTTTAGAAGGTTATTGGAGGCTAACTGACATAGAAACAGAAACAGAGCGAGTCAGAAGGGGTCTTCTGGGCCATCTAGTCTGACCCCCGGCTCCAGCCGGCTCCGCTCACGACATGACTGCCATGTGCATGACACCCATTCACACATATTCAGGCATATGAAGCATACATGGAGGCAGATACTAGGCACTCCAGTGGACGACCAAAGTTTACTACTCTCACATCAGATCTCTATCAATCGATTAAGGACACAATCCTATGGCCTCTAGACATCATCTGGGAGACCACAGTATTTTCTGAAGTCCAAACACCAAGGTCCTCCATCCTCAGTGCTCACTTCCCAAGGGCTCACAGCCTGCACAGAAAGAACCCAGCTGGCTGACTCCCAAGAGTGCAGCTCAAACCTTTGAGGGGCAATAGGGCATCTTGCAGGCAAGAAGGGGAGGATGCTGGAGCTGCAGAATTGCACTGATTCCTGCCAGCTTGTAAGCCTCCCTTCTCCCGCCTGCCACTAAACTTAGATGGCTGAAAATAGCTATCTAGGTAGACGCAGGGTGATGGCACGCTCAGAGGCGTACAACCATCTGCCATGGAAGTGATAGCACTGTGCCCTGACATACTTCTATACCTCTTAGGATTACACCCATATAAATTGCAATCTCAGCCGTTTTTTAACCCTGTGCAGCCAGCAAGTCTGCTGACATGAGAACTAAAAGTGGGGTTGGGATGTAGGGATGCACATAAGCCCTGAGGCAAACCTCCTCCACCTGTTCAATCTCCAGCCTTGCTGTGTTGATGGAGAAGGTCTGAAGGAGGCCTCACCTTGTGCTTGCTTAAATGTAAGTGGAAGCATTATTCTTATTTTCAAAGAACCCAACATTTGGTGGTGCTGTGTAGAAGGTAATAAAAAAAGACGCCCCATGTATGTAGGTTTCCCATCTACAATTTGAGCCAGAACTTCCTAATTTATAGCTCAGTAGGTTAGCCACTGTGCCAAATGAGAGCTCTAGGGATTTTAAGAGCAAAATCCGTGGTATTCTTACCCTATGTTAATGTCTGCTTTGCAAAAACTCTGTCTAAACATGTAAGATTGCAACCTAAATTGCAGTTAAGGTACACAACTGCAGTTAATCCTAGAAGAATGCTGCTGTTTTTATTATTAAATGATTATATGTGAGAAACAATTAGACAGGCTATATATGTGTCTATGCTTAGGCAACTTGTCTAATCAAAGACGTGTGGATTCTTCCCAATTAGACTTTGTGCTTATTTGGCACAGGAGAGAAGAGCCATGAGCTTGGTTCAGCCCAGTGGATTTGTCTACCTTTCCCCTGTCCTCCAGGTGGTGGTGCTAATGCTCTACAAATTGTGGTCCATGAAATTTACCTGCCCTTATTTCTCGGAAAAGAACCAACATTGCCTTTTACTCTTTATGT
Source organism: Varanus salvator macromaculatus (assembly GCA_023646645.1). Classification (NCBI taxonomy): domain Eukaryota; kingdom Metazoa; phylum Chordata; class Lepidosauria; order Squamata; family Varanidae; genus Varanus; species Varanus salvator. Next base: position 10,243,612 of record JAIXND010000779.1, on the reverse strand, counting down.
ATACTATCTATATTGATTTGTCTAGCTCTTTGTTTGTTGATCAGCAGTGTAACTTCGGGATGTGCCTACTTTATTTTTTCCCCTTTATGAAGACTTTTTTTAGTCTGAAAGATATATCTCTTATATGGAATATATCTTATCTTGGATTTCTGCCCTTACCAATCTGACTGATGTAAAAAGTTCATATGACATTTTGCTTTTTGCAGAAGTCTGATACTTACAAAGCAATGTATTTGGATGAGTTAGCCTGAGCTTGGGAGGAGTGCTGTTCTAAGCCCAATAGGCTGTGTAGCCAGACACACCCCCCCCCACACCTCCCCCCCCGTGATTTTATTCTGGGGCTGGTTACTTTCTATTCTGCACTCTACATTAAACATTTTGGTCCAGCCCAGTCACAAATATTTATCTGTCTGGTGGTACAGGGTTTATTGTAATGTGCAGCTAGGCATATTTTATATCGTTGAAAAATGGTTTTCTAGTATGTTCAGCTGCATCCAGTGACTCTTTTATGCCATAGCTGCAGGATCCACTAGCACTTAGAAAACAGTGCTTTTCATTCCCAGATTTTGTAATGACTTTCACCATTACATTAATGATCAGTTCTGTCCCCAGTGCCATCACATCTCACATCAATGACAATGTATCTCTAGTCAATTTCTTGATGAGATTGTTACTTTTACATTTCATTGCATACCTATTTTGTGGGAATTTGAAGTCCATTTTGGTTTTATGTACCAGTTCTGAACTATTAAAGGATGCCCCTGAACCATATATGTATACCAGTGTATAAAACCTTGACAAACCTTGAAACTGGAACAAGTGAGGCAAAAATTGGGGGTGCCAGGTAAAAAAAATTCATCATATCATCTTCATCTTTTTAAGGGATAGATAATAAAGACAAGCTTGTTTTTTATAATAATCATAAAAAACTTACTGGTACTGGGGGAACTCATCCTGCATTGTGTCATGTTGTGAGCCTTGTGGGCAACCACAGGCCTGGTTCCGAGTTTGGGGGGCAGCGTGCCATTCCAGGCCAGCATGGTGGCTTGGAAGGGGGGTGTTCTCCATGTGGCTCTCTGAGTGCTGGCAAAGGTAGGGGCATTTGAGAGCATTACTGATACAGCAAGAGATATTCTATCAGAATTGTGAAACACTGGAGGCTCATCGGCAGGTGAACATGAGAGCTCAGCTGTCAATAATTTGCTGGCAGAGCTGCATGAAGTTTGTCCGCTGATGAAGCTGCAGGTGGTAGTGCTGGTGGCACAAACAATGTTAACTTTGCACCAGCAGTCTTGCACTGATGTTTTTTCATTCAAGTGCAACTGGTATGGCAAAACAAATTTTTAAGTAGGAAACATATACAGAGAATTAACAACTGACTGACAGTATGGGTTAAAAGAAAAGCAGGCAGCTGTGTTTTTCTTTCCATCTAAAACTCTACACGCAGAGATCCTATGCATAGCCTCACCAGTAAAAATTCTTTCCAAAGGCAAAGTAGTTTAGTGACGTCTGGGCTCCACCCTAGTGAAGCAACTCGTGGTCCAATTACTGTCTCTAGTAGATACAGTTCGTCTCTTCCCCTTGAACTGACTGCTGTCTCAGCCCTTCTGCAAAATGTAGCTTGGGTGACAGTATTCCCTAATCCCTTCAACAGATAGCTCAGCATAGGAGAGGTGAACTCTTCTTTCAGAGCTTTCTTTGGGCTTCTTGTCCTCTCCTTCAACTCCTGTTCCTCTGTCTTCTTTCAATTGCAACAGCAGCCAGAGTACAGGTCAACAACTTTTCTGTTGTTTCATGCTCCAATTGCTAAGGTCCTCTGGAAGCCTTTGCTGTTCCTGTTTATCAGCATTAATTTTTCACTCTTCTGAAGAAATGTAGACTCCTTGAAGAACACTCATGTTATTTCCAGGAAGTTCAGTTCAAGTTTTTCAGGAGTCTCTCAGAGAGAACCTCAGACTGAGACAAAGCCAAAGTTCAACCCAGCAGAGTGCAAGGCCTTAGGGACTGAGCTGGACTGAAGGAAGGAAGGACAGATGGACAGACAGAAGATCAAGCCAGCTTTTGCAATCCCTGAAAAGAAAAAGGGAAAGAGGGGAGGGGAAAAGTCAGAGCAAGCCACAGACAGCTTGTGGTTACTGTGGGGAGTGGGAAAATGTAGGCTGTGGATGTTTTTCATTTTGAGGGCAAAACTTCCACCTTGCCTGGCTCAGCAGAGAAGATGGGCAAAGGACATCTCAGAACCTCAACACCAATTAATGATCAGCTGTTTGCTATCAAAGAGCAGAACAAGACCTGCATTCCAAGACTTCACTAGCTTACAAGTGTGCCTGTGGGAATCTGCCATCCCTCCCTGTAACCATGCTTATCAGTAAGTTGCTTAGCTACAGCTGGACTTGCTAGGGTGAGATACTTTCAGGTTGTTTAGGTTGCAGGGTTTTATAGTATCAACAGCAAAGAATGTATAACTAGGTGCTTAGCCTTACCCTCCCTTTGTTTGGATACTGACATCTCACAGGCAGCTTTCTCTGACTGTCCATTCCAGCTGATTGAAGCCTGCCTCGCCGTCCAGCTCATGCTGCGCGTTGTAAGTAATTGTTGAGAAAGACTTCATAAGCTAGCTGAGTTGTATTTTCTGCACAATAAAGAACTTTCCCCCTTGCAAGTAAACCTAGACCTGACACATCGCTGTCCCTGGGATTCCAGAATAAAATTTGACACAAAGGAAACAGCAAAGCAAGGGAGAAGTGGTGGCCAGGCTTGTAAGAATCAGAGAGCTGGAAGGGACCGGGAAAGTCAAGGCCTCTGCTCATGTAGGCTCTGCAGTGCAGGGTGTAACTATAGCATCACTGACAGATGGGTATCCAACCTCTGCCTAATACCTCCTCCAGTGGAGAATTCACCTGAAGCAATCTGTTCCACTGCTGGACACCTCTCATCGTTACAAAGTTTCTCGCCATGTTTAGTTGAAACCAGCTTCCTTACAATTTCCACATGTTGCTCCTAGTCCTGCCCTCTGGAACAACCGAGGCTGATGCTGCTCCATCTGCTGTATAACAGCCCATTAATATTTGAAGACTGCTGCCACATCTCTGCTTAATCTTCTCTTCTTCTGGCTAATCACACTGAGCGCTTTTAAGCATGACTCATATCCAGATGCTTCCTCATCCTGGGTGCTCCTCTCTGCACATACTTCAGTGTTCTGCTTAAAATGGCGCACTCAGAACTGGACACAGTGCTGCAGATGTGGTCTGATTAATGCAGAGTGGAACTGTTACTTCCCATGATCTGGATACTGTGCTTCAGTTAATGGTGGTTTAGCTTTTTTAGCTGCCACATCACACTGCGGACTCATACGCAGCCTGTGATCCATTAAATGCCCAAGTTCTTGTCACATGAACTGCTGCCAAGCTGAGCCTCCCCTGTTCTATACTTGTGTCTTTTGTACCTAAACAGAAGACTTATCTGCTGAATTTCATGTTGTTTGATTGGCTCCAAAGTTCCACTCTGCCCTTCTGAAACTTCTTCTTGCATTAGGTGATGTTGGCTGGCCATCCTACCGTCATGTCATCTGTCCTCTTCATCCTTGTCTGAGTCATTTATAAAAATGTTGCAGAGTGCAGGGCCGAGGACAGAGCCCTGCTGCACTCCAGTCGTGGCTTCCCTCTAGAATAGGGGTCCTATTTTCAACAGGGGGCCAGTTCACTGTCTCTCAGAATGATGAGGGGGCAGACTATAGTTTGAAAAAAATATGAACAAATTCCTATGCACACTGCACATTAAGAAATTAATTAAAATAAAATAAAATTAATTCACATTTTAAAAATTAATTAAAAATAAAAAATGTTTGCTCACTTGCTCAGAGGCCGTAGTGGAGGCACAGAAGCCCCGACCCCGCTCCGCCTCAGCCTGTCCGCCCCGAACTCAGCGAGGTGGCCACGGCTTACTCAGAGAAGGCCCGCAGCCTGGGGACGAGGTTCACATAATTAAAAATAGATTTTAAAAGTTGTATTTTTCTTACCTTCAAGCCTTTTTTAGTTTCTTCCTCTTCGTCTTTGTCTCTCCTGCCCTCCTCTCTTCTGTTTGCTGCTTCATATTCCTGCTCTGTATATGCATGCAATGGTGGGGGGGAGCCTGAGCATGTGCAGTTGATCTGTTACAATTTGGCACATGCACTGGCTCTCTGCTCAGTTTCAAAGAACGCCTGAGCTGGCTCAGACTCACTTGGAGATTGTTTTCTCTGAGCAAGTCCAAAACCTCTAAGGCAGGCCAGATAATGAGCATTGCAGGCCAGATCTGGTCCACAGGCCGTAGTTTGAGGACCCATGCTCTAAAAAAATGCCAAGCCATTATTTAACACTTGCACAGCACTATTGTTCAACCAGCTCTGGACACACCTAATTGCAGTGTTGGCCAACTTGCATTTTAGCAGCTTCTCAGTAAGCATATAGAAACATATAGGAATAGTAGGGGTCTCCTGGGCCATCTAGTCTGACCCCAGGCTCCATCCGGCTCCACTCATGACATGCCTATCATGTGCATGCAGGAGATTGGACTCAATGGCCTTCATGGCCCTTTCCAACTATTCTATGATTTTGTGATTCTAAGGCTGAAAAGACCCAGCTCCCTCAGTCTCACCTCATATGGCTTACCCTGCAAACCAGCCACCATCGCTGGCCTTCACTGCACTGATTCCAACCTTGCTATATCCCTCTTATAATGAGGGACCCAGAACTGAACATAATACTCCAGCTGCGGGTGCACCAGAGTTGTACAGAGTGGCAGTAATACCTCTCTTGGTCTAGAAGTCACACTTCTATGGTGGCATTTGCCCCCTTGGCCACCTCGTCACTCCGGCTCCGCCGCATGGCTCATGTTTAGCACCCTGAGTCAACCAGTACCCTGAGATCCTTTTCACAAGTGCTGCTCTCCATCCACTTGTCCCCTAACCTGTACTTATGATGCCCATTCCTATGCCCCAAGTGCAAGACTTTGCACTTATCTGCATTGAACGCCATCCTGTTGTCCCATCCCCACTTCCATAGTCTGCCCATATCCTTTTGGGTACGGAGTACCTGCTTGTCAGTTGTGGCCACTGCCCCTGTTTTAGTATCATCTGTGAATGTGATCACCCCCTCTTCCAGGTCATTGATGAAAACATTGAACAGGAACACTCCGAGGACAGAGCCCTGTGGGATCCCACTCATTACTGGCCAGCATCCTGATGATTCCCCCACTAATAGTTACCCTCTTCTTTTCATCCATCAGCCATGCCCTGATCCATCAAACAGCGCATTGGTTTATCCCCAGACTCCTCAATTTCTCTACCAGGATAACATGCAGTACTTTGTCAAAGGCTTTGCTGAAATCCAGGTGAACCACTTCCACCATCTCCCCTCCATCTAGCCACCTCCATCTAGCCAGGAATGGTCCTGCTGTTTCTATGTTTCTACCAGATCCCCATCTGTGCCACCCTCTATCTCATTGTATCCTATCCCTTCCCTGAAATATAAAGCTACACCCCCCACCCCACTTTCCCTTCCTGTCCTTTCTTAACAGGTGATACCCCTCTATGTTTACATTCCAGTCTTGCCTTTCATCCCACCAAATCTTCATGATCCCCACCAGGTCATACCCTCCCATCCCCAGGGGAGCCTCAAGCTCTTCCTGTTTATTTTCCATGCTCGTAGCATTGGTGTACATGCATCTCAGCTCCTTCCCATAACTTCCTCCCTTTGGGATCCCCAGCCTCCTCCTTCCTCTCATCTTCCCTGATACTGGCCCCCTCTTCATAGGAGTCCTGCCAGCCCCTGCAGTACCTCTAACACATTGGTCTCAAAACCCTGAGCCTCTCCCCTCACTTGTTCAATCAGGACAAGTTTCTTGAGGGACTGAACATATCCTGCCAGCTCAGTTTCAAGTCTTTTGGATGAAACTTGCTAGAGCATTTCTGAAGGACCCTCTCCCCATTCTCTTAAGGTGCATCCTGTCCCTCGCCGGAAGTCCAATGGTGAAGTACCAAGTGCAGTGATCAAGGAATCCAAAGAGTTCCTTCCAACACCATATCCTGAGCCAGTCGTTCACCTCCGCAACCCTCCTCTCCCCAATTGGCTCAAACCTCTGGACAGGCAAGAGAGAGGAAAAGGCCATCTGGGCCTTTAGGTCCTTGAGGTTTTTTTCCCAGAGCCCCAAAGTCCCTGGTGATCCCACCCACCCCTGCCTAGCCATGCTGTTCATCCCCATGTGGATCTCCAGAAGTGTCTGGTAACTCCCCTCCCCACCAGAGGGAAGAAGATGCTCCAATGCATTTGTCACGTCTCAGATGCATGTGCCCATCAGGTAGCAGACCTCCCTTGCCTCAGGGTCAGGGCGGCACACCACTGCCTCAGTACCACTTAGCAGGGAGTCCCTGACAATGATAACCTGTGGCTATCTCTTCCTAGTGGTCACAGATGGACATGGCCCTCACCACTGCTGCAGCAGCCCCCTGGCTACATCTGGGTCCAGTCTGGAGTTCCCAAACAGGTCAGTCCCAGGTTGGTGCCAGAAGATGGAGGAGGCTTTGCTGGTCTTCTCCTATGGGTGACATGCCTCCATGCCTCCCTGGCTGTTTCCCCCTCAGCCCCTCCCTCGTCCTTCTTCCCAGAAGGGGGCTGCTCCTAGTTGGCCTAGAGAGCAATCTCGGCCATGTCCAGGAATCACACACCCTCCGTTATCCCCTGGACCCCTCACCTTCTCCTGTAGGAGGGACACCAGCTTGCACCCAGTGCAAATGCATCCCTGCTGTTCCTGAGAGAGAGAGAGCCAAAGATGGCACAGGTGTCGCATTTGACAACAACTCCTGCGGCTCCAGGCATGGCTGTCTCCTGGCCTGGCATAGGCCACCCATCACAGGCCCTACCATCTCCCCCTGCCCTGTCTGTCTTACACTACACTTACCTGACTATTCTCACCTAGCTCTCCTCGACAGAATAATACAAGAAAAATAGAACAGTCAATTAACAAAAAACAAACGAACAAATGACCAAGGGGAAGAGAGTCCCCAGGCCACAGCTAAGGGATGCAGACAAGAGACAATGCCCAACAGCTGAGCACAGCTTTATAAGCCTCAGAGGCCAGTGGGCCCACCCCTTCGGCTTCCCCCAGGGCTTCTCTGGCCTCTCTAGCCCTGCCTCCCTTCCACTCTACTGCTCCTCCCCCCGCTACCCCCAATCCTCTGCCCAAGCTCCTATCTTGCCTGTGCCAGTTCCCTGACACTCTCCTGCAGGACCTGCTCCCTCCCATCCCTGGCATGGGTACAAAAGCCCTGAGTGTGCCTGGGTACAGGGGGAGGCAGCCCCAGGCAGTGTGTGAGAGTCCTGCACACAGGTGTACATGGGTAGAGATGTACTTGCATGTGGGCACAGAGCAGAGCAACAGCAGGACCATTCCTGCAGAGCTCTCCTAGAGCAGTAGTGCTACTCTGGGGAGTAGGGAGAAAAACAGCCCCACAAAAGGCCCCTGGCTAAAAGCATGCTCAGTGAGCATGCAGGCCAATGGGGGAGAGACAGGTAGGGTAGGCAGCAGCAGTGCATGTTGGGATTGATTCCCAGCCACAGGGGCTGATGGGATATGTGCTGTCCTTTGGAGGCAAGATGGCAGCACATAGAAAATATTCATGAGTACTTACCTCAAAAATGTGTGAGTGCAGGACGCAAGGTAAGAAAGCTAACTTTTGCTTTTGCTTGTGTGAACAGCTCCATGGTCTTATTTCCTTCTGTCCTGCAGGCTTTTGTTTACTGTATATAACAGCTCTATTTGTAAAAAAAAAAAAAACTAGCTACATTCTCTTGTAAGCTGTGCTCCCTGGACATTGGCCTTTTCAAAGACATTTCACGGTTATAAACTCATTAAACTTTCCTTATGAGGGAGAAAAAACCTTCCTGAAAATAATAATGGGAAGTTGAATTTAACACACAAAGTAGAATATTGACACAAAGCCAAGGTAAAGATTCCCCACACCCTTCCATATCTCCTGAGAATCTTGGTTTGTAATCATTGTGTCTGTTCTCAAGCAAAGCGCAAAAATGACTTCCTTCCCAAAAAATCAAGGCTCATTTTACATAAACCAGTTCCAACTCCTCCCAAGCAAGCTATTTTCACTTCAACAAGAGTTGAAAGGCACGAGGTTTGCACAAACGGAGTTTTAAAAAGTGGGATTAGTGTTATTGGATTGCTTTTGGATTTGTTGAACATGGCAGAATATATTTAACTTAATCAAGACTAAATAGTGCATGACAATTAAAAAGGAATAAGCTGTTCTCAACTCTTCTCTTGTTTTTCTTTGTTTTTGCTGAGTGCTTAGGAAGTAAGTGATGAAATGTTATCAGCTCCCATGTGGCAGAGTTGTTGAAATTGTACCCAACCTTCATCTTTCCTCAGCAGAACAGAAGGTGCTGCCAGAACAGTTTACCCTTCCACTGGCAGCTTCCAGTGCCTCCCCCAAATCTTCTCAGGAGGGTGAAGGACTCTCCAGAGAAGGCTTGAAAGGCATACTGAACGGGAGAGCTGCAGCAGGGGTGAGAGCCAGAGGAAGCAGATGTCTACTTGCACAATGTTGGATTTACACCCTAGGTTGTCAGGTTCAAATCAGGGGTTAGGGTTAGGGTTAGGGACTGACACTGAAGCATTTTCAGGCACAGAAAACTCTGGGATGATGAAGCTGTGCCAGGAAGCAAGAGGCATTCCTCGTACCCCAAGAATGAATCACTAAGTCTGAGCATAGACAACTTGCTCTTGAACTAGAGCCATTGACACAGCAAACTGAACTGCGTGCTACTGGCTTCTCAAAATTTTCCACCCTATTTGTGGGCAGTGAAATTGAGAGGACAAATTTGCTGTATTTCTTCAAGGTGCGGGGGGGGGGGGCTCTCTATGAATTTCTCACAAGTAGAGCTTACCATTGGCAAAGTTTCTAGCACATCTTCTTCCTTTTTTTTCTCCTATGCTTATGCTTATGAAACTTATAAAACGTATGCTTTAAGTTTTGTGTCCGTTGGTTGGTTTTTTTCCTTCATACTACAAGTGGCAATGCCATCACCTGTGTTGGCAGCCTGGCCCTAATTTTCCACCCTCCACAATGCCCCATACCTAGCATTATTCCAGAGAATTGTGAGTGGGGTAGGGATGTAGCCATCACAAAAGTAATGCTGAAAAAAACTTGCAACGTGGCTTTGGCTTTCTGGAGAGGTAATGGAGAGGAATGTAGTCTGATATTGGTTTGCCTCTTGTCTAGTTACCATTCGTCACTCTCCCCATGGTCTAAGGAATGATTGTGTACTTACCTTGAGTGAGCCATGATGAGCTCAGCAGATAATCAGATGGAGTGTGGCTCTGGAGCTACCTCTTGCCTCCCTGCTTCTGCAAAGATCTCCCTGGGAACACTGTGGGGGTATCAAGGTTCTCCCTTCCACAGCCATGTCCACTGCCTCACAGTGGGAGGGGGGCAGAGGGAGCTGGGGCTGGTGGAGCATCCTCCCAACTCAGCTCACAGGGAGTGTTTATCAGCCGGAGGGTGTGGGGGGGGGGGTTGCTTCTGCTGGTGGTGGTTGTTGTCATGCAAGGTGATGACAAGCAGAGGGGAGCAGCATGTGCTGCCTACCCAACACTACTGGGGAGTGTTGCGTCCAGCTTCAAGGAAATGGTGCAGCTGTTGGCGTGTCAAAAACTGCCCTCCAAGGTCCTGGCAGTTTTCTTCTCCTGTGAGAAGATTCCATTTTTCTGCCTCATTCCCAGGGCACTTTATTCTTTATTTGGATGGTGCTTTTGACCTTTTTTAATCCCTGTGTGATGGGTAAAGGCACTTTCTGTCTTTTCCTTTTTCTTATTCATCTCTCCACTGCTCTGCAGCCTCCCAGACTGTGGGAGGAATTGCCACATGATGGTTTTCCTAGGTTTTAATTGAAATGTGGGAAACCAGGGAGGCTACAGGCGGTACTCTGAGGTTGTAACTGTTCACAGCCTGGCTGTGCTAGATTCCTTCCCTCCCCTTCCTCTCTCCACCCCCTCTGAGTTACAACCTCAGAGTAACAAGCTTGACCACAGGGGTCAATACTTTCTTATCAAAATCCCTTCAGAGGCCTAGAATGAACACAGGCATAAACCTGAACTATGTGGAACCCCTTGCTTCCCCACTTACCCTCACTGCCACTACTATTGGTTATTCTGCATTGATTGTTCTATACTGGGCCTTGAAACCTCAAAATCTGAAGTTGGGAAATTAAAAAATTAAACAGATAAAATGCTGGGAGAACAAAAGGCCTTCACCTGGCACCTGAGAGCCAGTGTGGCATAGTGGTTAAGAGCGTGGGATTGGGACTCAGGTGATCTGGGTTCTAGTCCTCGCTTGGCCATAGAGCCAACTGGGTGACTTTGGGCCAGTCACAGACTCTCAGCCCAACCTACCTCACAGGGTTGCTGTTGTGGGGATAAGATGGAGGAGGAGAATGATGTAAGCTGCCTTGAGCCCTTTGAGGAAAAAGGCAGGATATAAATTGAAAAATAAATAAAACAAAAAGAATACAAAAGAGGCACCAGGCACACTTCTTTTGAGAGGTCATTCTACAACCAGGGTACCACAGCTAAAAAGGTCCTCCTACCAGGAGGCACCTGCCTCATTTCCTTTGGAAGGGACTCCAGAGAAGGAGCCCCAGCGATGGTCTAAGAGTCTGGGTAGTGAAGCAATCCTTCAGTTAACTTGGCCCCAAGCCATGGACTACATGAAGAGTATTTCCATTTCTGCTTTTCCACTACATAACCTCAAGGTAGCACTGTGGCATGGCAGAAGAGCTTAATTACACAAGTAGATTTTTTTTCACTTTAAAAAATAATACCACATCTCCCCTGCTATTAAAAAATTGTTGTTAAAAAACCAGAAACAAAACTGGACACTTTCTAAACAACATATAAACAACCACGAGTAGAGAAGGCCATGTGCACAGTGAATGCATCATGTAGAAAAGCTTATGGAGAGCATCTGACAGGGAAACAGAAATGATCAGGTGTTGCTTCCAAGTTTGTCTAAAGTGGCCACAAAGTAAACTCATGGCAGAGGCAAAAGGTAAATTGGGGATTTCTTGAGTCACAGGTTAGACTCTTTGTCATCCAGCTGCACCAGGTTCAAGTAATCACTTGGAGCAAAGCTTTAGGTCAATACACTGTATACATCACTGATATTTCCATCTCGTAGTTTGAAGTTTTTAGGTCCTGTGCTTCATTACTTACAAATAAATCATTGGGTTGGAGTGATTGTCTAAAGGCTGTTTTCACCAAGTAAACAAGTGACTTTTGGACTGAACTGAAACCTTAAAGAAAGGAAATAGAAACAAATAACTAATCCTAAGAGGAGCCCAATTATAAAAGATAGATTATTGCTGCTGTTTTTATTGTAGGAGATCAGTTATTGGAGTCCTGCCCAGACTTGAGTCCTGCTTTTAAAATCCTGACTCCAAATAATGAACAGTCACCCCAGATTGTAGAGTATGCCCTATTAAATGATTGAATCTGAATGTGTAACATGCCCCATACATTTTTATTATTGTTTAGTGTGAAAGCCTAAAATAGGAAGCAGACATACTGACTCAAAGTTTGAATTAAAGGCTTTATATTCTTGGATAATTTGTATACATAGTTCAGCTCTGTAGGATACTGGGGCAGCAGTTCAGAGTTTGGTTCTAAAGATCTTGCACAAGGGCCGACTCATTGTCTGATAGGGTCATTGGACATGTGTTTAGTATATCAGCCAAATATCTACACTGGAAGCTACTGCTATGGGGTGAACTATTTGGGAATTTGAAAATGATGACTAGGGATGTTGGAAAAACCCACTAAAGATTAAAATAAGTTCAGATTTCTATGAAACGGACTTACAGATTCCAACAGGAAATGGCTTTTTCAATCATATTAATTCCATGGGATAGCATTTTCCCAGACTCATTCATTTGGTCCTGACTTGATCATGTTAACTATTTATTTATTTATTTATTTATTACATTACATTACATTACATTACTATTCTACCCAATAGCCAAAGCTCTCTGAGCAGTTTACAACAATTAAAACCATAAAATGCAGTATAAGATACAATAAATATTTAAAGCTGAAGTATAAAATAAAAGTAGAAAAAACCTAGTAACAATGCAAAGATTTAAAATATAGTAACATATTTAAAACAAGAGAAAATAAAAGACTAAAATACTATTATGGATTTTAGATGAAGAATTACTTATTGTTAATTATATTCATTCTGGCTATAATCAGTCTTGCAGGCCATATGAAGGACAGTGTGAAATACCTTTCTTTAAAAAATAGGTAAATAACAGAATACCCTTTGAAGACACCATTATGCTGGTTATAAGTCTGACAGAGTATCCAGTCCCTAATGTATAGTTTTGGTTGGGTTTTTGGAAGTATAGCAGTAAAGATTCATAGTGAAAATTATAAATTATCTTAATAACCCAGCAGTACCTATTAGCCTCTTTGGCAGTTCAATTGCAGTTCCAGAGAACAGGGAAATGAAGCCATTGCAAGGGTGTGGACTGTTAACCTAATCAGACAGCCTTTGTAGATAGCATTATACAAGGAAGCCAGACTTTTAGCAGATATCTCTGGCCCATTGTCACTTTATGGTGTTCCCTAAAACGGAAATGAGATGGACATGAAATAAGAGAAGCAAGGAGAAGGTGCCTTTAATTAGTCAGATGCATCACATGAAATAAAAATGATAGCAAGCACTGCAGGTCCAACCTTTTACAACAAACACACCCTGCAATTGTTTTTTTTTTTTTTTTCAGTTTGCCTCCTATCTCTTGATCTCTTCCTCTGTTAGCATGTAAAAGTTTATCAAGCCCTTTCCCTCCTCATAAGCAGAGCAGACTACTCAGAAGCAGTGCTTCGACCTTGGGTGAAATGCTCATTCCCCCAAAGGGAAGGGATCAACATTCCAGAGGAAACACCTTATGGCAGCTGGCGTGAACTCAAATGTCCACACAGATTTTGTACCTTGACATTGTGATAACCCTGCTTGAGTTTTGCCTCCAGGAACAGGGTTAAACCAGTACAAGCTGAGATTCTGCATTTGTCTCCACAGTGCAAAGTACATGAGGGGAGAAGGCCTAACCACACGGGCAGCAATGTTTATTACTTTGAAGTCGTCAACTGCAAAAGTTGAAAAACTACAAAACTGTCACAGGTACAGATGCTTCTGAATTTGTTGCAAGCTCTTCTGAGTGAACCCCAGAGAAGTCTACAGACAGGGCTTCTCTGCATGGAGCATTTTTGATGGGTTCGTGACCTCCCATTCACGAAAGTTTGAGGGACCTTTTCACAATGTCACTGTCCTCCAGAGCCTTTCCTGAGTTTTCTGGCCTCATTTTTTTTAAGCAAAGAAATCTGATATTAGATTTTAGATTGCAATAAACCAGAACAATAGTCTTGTAAAAAGATGAATAGCCATTAAACTGAAGCTATACCACAGGGCTGGTATGTGGTTGCATAAAACAGAGAGATAGGCACATAAATACAAAACCCCCAGAAAAAGCCCCATGTAAAGGATGCATTTTTCTTTCACAAAGAAATTGAAAGAATAAGGCACCATACAGCAGTGGGTTAAACTCCTCCTGTAGAGACACCCACAGCTCCAAATATGCAAAATCTCACTGCATCTTAAGTGGCTGTGCATGCAGCCACAGTCCACAAGTGCTTTGCGTCCTTCCTCACACCAGAGGATGCTACAGGGAAAGCGCACCACAATGTATGGGAGTGGGAAGGTCCAACCTGAGGTCTCTTCCTGCCTTGGCTCCCTGGCACTTCCTCTGCTGCTTGGGTGCCCATTTGGAAAAGGCAATGCTCAGGAGAACTTGTGACTATAACAGACCCATTTAGACCAGCCTGGACTACAGCAAGTACAATGGATCATGGTCGTGGCGGGGGGCAGTGGTGGGAGAGAGATGCATGAAAGCTTGTGTCTCAAGTACAGAATACATTTCCCCAAAGGCATATTCACTTAGGAAGGTAGCCAGGTGGCTTGCCTAGTGATATTCATTGAGCCATAGAATAGTAGAGTTGGAAGGGGCCATGAAGGTCATTGGGTACAGCCAAGTTACACCATCCCACTCAGATGGCTGCCCAGTTTCTTCTTGAATGTCTCCAGTGTGGCAGAGCCCACCACCTCTCTAGGCAGCTGGTTCCATTGTCATATTGCTCTGACTGTGAAGAAGTGTTTCCTGATGTCCAGCCTGAATTTGGGTTGTTGCAATTTGAATTGATTATATAGATATAGTGTAGATTCTGTCCCCTCACTAGCCGAATGTTAAATAAGGCAAGAACAAAGTAAATGTTCCACAAGACTTGAGCAATTTTCACTGATGGAAGTATCTCATTTCTGGAAGTAATGAGGCTGAGATCCTTCATCAAATTTATTAATTTGTTACATTGATACTTCACTTGCATGGAGCCCAGACAGTGTACACAATCCCGTCCTCTCCATTTTATCTTCACAGCAACCCTGAAAGTTAAGTTAGACTGAGAATTGGTGACTGACCCAAAGTCACCCAGTGGGATTCACGGCCAACTGAGACTAGAATCCAGCCTTCCAGCCCAACACTCTAGCTACTCCCATTGTACTGGTTCTCTAAAGCAGGGGTTTCCAATGCAGTACCCATGGGGGACATGGCACTCACAGGGATTCCAGTAGTGGCCATGGAACTCTCAATCCCCTGCCCTCTTCAAATTAGTTGGTTTTAATTTTTTTAAAAGCCCGAAAAAGGGCACCAGGTTCTCCTTCCTGCCCCTGAACCTGCCACCCATCCACTTTTGAGCAGTTACAAGGGAAGGAGAGCATTGCTCCCAGTCTCCACCTGATCTTCCTCCATCATTCTCTTTTGCACTCCTTTCCTACTACATAGCTTTGCTATTTCTCTCTACCAAACTCTTTCCTGGTCATTTCTCTTGCTTCCTTGTCTCTAGCCACCTTCTTCTGCAGCCTTGGCCTTTTTCCTTCTGTTCCTGGTCTCTAGCCTGTCTGTATCTCTCCTTACCTCTTTGCCTCAACGTTCCTCCCCATCCTAGTCTCTAGCCTTGCTCTTTTTTTTCCTTCTACCCCTTTGCTTTGTGATTTCCCCCTCCTGGCCTCCAGGGTCACAATTTCTGTCCTCTGCCCAACATACGAACCTCTTTTGACTAACCTCCCCCCACAGCTGCCATCGACTCACCACATCCTCCACAGGAGCCATTTTGTGGTTTTGCCCACAACAGTTTCTCAAATTCCAGAGGTGCCCACATGCCCAAAAAGGGTTGGGACCCCTGTTCTAAAGAGACAAACAGCTTGTGTTGTTCCCTGTCATCCACTCCTCATGTCTTGCAAATAGAAGCATCAAGGTATTGGATAACCAGTGGGTACCTGTTGAGATTCGTCCTTTCTTTGAAGCAGCTGATCCTTTCAGAACTCACATATTACATTTTCCAGTACTGCTTCAAGTGTCAGAGACTTTTACAGGTCAACTGCCATTTATGGATGGCAAATTCTATCTCTGGATTAAACCTGCTGTGAATCTATAGCATTTCAAGTATACAAATACACTGGACTGAACAGGCTTCCTTTGCTTTTCTCTGTAGGTTATTTTTTTCAAGTTAGCTACACTGTATAACTTTTAAAAATTAACCCATAATAGAGCATATTCCACAGGAACTCCCAGTGTGGGTTTTATGATATTTAATATGCTGTTGCTAAGCATCAGACATCTTCCATAAAGACAAGAAAATGTAGTGTCTCATAAGCAGCCACTTTCCTACTGAGATGAGAACGATGAGTGACACTTCAACTTTGACTGTTTAAAATTACTGGGAAGAATAGATTGGCTGTCACTGACGTACTTGCACCAGGGAAGTCTCACAGATGTCACATAGATACTCCAGGGTAAGCAAGTGGTTTAAGGATTATGGCCACATCATCCCCCTTTCACTATCTGCTTTAGGACTGTCTAAGTTAACACTGTTCCAGTGTTATTCACTTTGTGATCATTTGCAGGAAATGAAGTACTAATCATTAGTTGTGGCTCAAGCCGAGCGTTTCATGCTTTTAGAAGCAGACTTCAAACATTTCTATTCTCTCAGAACACCATGGTATGTCAGCCTCATGTTCAGGGTGTGTGTCTCTTCTAGAGGTCAGTATGTATGCATTTCTATGGGCTGTGCTTTGCCCAAGTCAGCCACAGCCCGTTCCAATAAACTGGCAGACTTGCTGAGTAATGAGGTAAAGAAGACTGAACAAAAAACTGTGCATTCTCCTCTGTGCATTCCCAAGGTTGGTCAATTGGATCCAGGTTGCTTAATGTGGGTTCAGTGAAGAACACGTGGACAGGGCATTCCAGGGCAGTGGAGCCCTGGGCCCATGCAAAGCAAAAGGATCCAGCCTCAGATCCTTTGGCCCCTGTTCCACATTGCTCACCAGCCCTGCCTCCCATGGATCCTTGGAAGGAGGAGTGTATCCAGAACTCTTGCAGCAGGGGAGTGGGTGGAGAGTGGGACGAGACAGTAATTCCAAATGCCCTGATGTTTACACTGTTTCTGTCTGAGCATGTGACTTTTGGGAAAGGTGAGCTTCCCAAGCTTATGCTAATTGTTGGAATGGGGTCTGATGGCTTCTTGATGGCCTAAACTCTTGCTTCTGTGAGTAGAGGTGAGTTCCTTGTCTGGGTTTGCTCAGTGCCATAGAAGAGATAATTCCCAGGTGTCTCAGGTCATCCTCCTTGCAAGGCTGTTTTGCCCAATCTCCTTCAGGGGGAAAATACCTGACCTTTTGTCCAAAGAATTCCAGCATTCATTCTTCTCTATCACAGGCTAGCTCAGTAGATGAGGTCCTTTCTTCCTGAATTCAAGCCTGTCCAACACAGCCCATGGCCTAAAAGCCCATTCTGACCTAGGGTTTATGGTTATGGCACTAATATTGATATATGCACAATTACATACACAAGTCAGGAAAGGTGCACTAAGTCAAAGAAGTCGCCGACAGGGAAGCTGTTAAAAGAAAAATAATCCTTCAGAAAATGGAGGTGTTGCCCAAAAGAAGAAAACAAAAGGTAGCCCAAAAGAGATGCAGGCAGACAATAAGAAAATCAACAAACAAGCAAGCAAGCAAAAATTGAAAAATCTGTCGCTAACAACATCAAGACCAACAATAAAAAAGTCATGAACTATACCAGAAGAAAGAAAGCAGCTACAGAGGCAATTGGACTTAAAGAACACTAACTGAGCATCATGGCATCCGGTCCTCTCACTTCCTGGCAAATAGGTGGGGAAGAAATGGAGGTAGTGACAGATTTTATTTTCCTGGGCTCCAAGATCATTGCAGACGGGGACTGCAGCCAAGAAATTAAAAGACGCTTGCTCCTGGGGAGGAAAGCTATGGCAAATCTAGACAGCATAGTAAAAAGCAGAGACATCACCCTGCCAACAAAAGTGCGTATAGTCAAGGCTATGGTTTTCCCAGTTGCAATGTATGGCTGTGAAAGCTGGACCATAAGGAAGGCCGAGCGCAAAAGGATTGAGGCCTTTGAGTTGTGGTGCTGGAGAAGACTCCTGCGAGTCCCTTGGACTGCAAGGTGATCAAACCGGTCAGTCCTAGAGGAGATGAACCCTGACAAGGCCAGATAGTGAAGATGAAACTCAAATACTTTGGTCACCTAATGAGAAGGAAGGACTCCCTGGAGAAGAGTCTAATGCTGGGAACAATAGATGGCAAAAGAAGAAAGGGACGGCAAAGGATGAGGTGGCTGGATGGAGTCACTGAGGCAGTTGGTGTGAGCTTGAGTGGACTCCAGGGGATGGTGGAGGACAGGAAGGCCTGGAGGAATGTTGTCCAGGAGGTCGCGATGGGTCGGACACAACTTCGCGACTAACAACAACAAACTGAGCATAAGGAGATTACAGAAAAGCAGAATGTTTTTTAAATCTGTCTTCACAGTAGAGGATAGAGGACAGGTTCCCATTGCAGAACTTGTGTACTCAGGAAGGGGGTCTGAGAAATTAAAGCAGATAGTAGTGACAAAAAGTGAAATTCTCAGCCTTATTGACAAATGGATTGTTAATGAATAATGGAACCCAGATGGTCTCTATCCTAGAGTTCTGAAAGAGCTCAAATATTCAATTGCTTACCTTCTTACAAAAATATGCAATATGTGCTTAACATCAGCCTCTGAATGTAAGGACTAGTACCACCAATTTTTAAAAGAAGTCTGGGGGTACCTAAGATTAGTTTAACATCTATTCTGCATAACTTGGTTGAAAGCATTATTAAAGACAGAAGGAGTGAGCACATATAGGGACAAGGCATAGTATAAAAGAATCAACATGGTTTCTGCAAAGTGAAGTCTTGTCCCACTAACCCTTGAGAGTTCTTTGAGAGTGTTAATAAATACAAGAACAGAGGTGATCTGGTAGACCTTGTTTACCTGGACTTCCAAAAGTCTTTGAAAATCCATCAGAAATTACTCCTAAGCAACCTTAGCAAGTCATGTGGGGGGGGGGGGGGTCCTGTTAAGGATCAGTAGTTGGTCAAAGAAAGTAGAAAGCAGGAACCCAATGGCAATTTCTCCCAATGGAGGCATACAAACAGTGGGGTCCCACAGGGTTTTGCATTAGGACTGATGCATTGCAATGTATTCATAAATGTTCTGGAATTAGGAGTTACGGTAGTTATAATGAAAAGAGATCGTGAGAGACTCCAAAGGCAGGAGAATCAGCAATGAGAAAATGGCAGATGTAGTCCAATGGAAGCAAGTATAAAGGAATGCTTGTTGGGCCAAAAAGACAGAAAGAAAAACCACCTCATCTTTAAGTATAGACCGTGGGGATCTGAGTTTTTGATCAGTGACTGATCAAAAATGGATCTTGGGGTTGTGGGTAAGAGCTTGATGAAAATATCAACACTGTCTGTGGTTTCTGTGAAAGAGGTAAACTCTACGTTAAGCTTAATTAGGAAAGGAATTGAAAATAGAACTAGCAAATCTTTGGTATGACCACTCTTAGAATATTGTGTACATTTCTGGTCACCATACCAGAGAAGCTGGAAAAATTGAGCTGGAAAAAATGCAGAGAAGGACTACTAAAATGATCAAGAGGTTTGGACAACTCCCCTATAAGGAATGGTTAAGCTGGGATTGTTTAGCTTAGAAAAGGAGCAAGTAAGGGGGAGATGTGATAGAGATGTTAAAAATTATGTATGATGTGAAGAAAATGGAGAAGGAGATATTTCGATCTCTCTCCCATAGTAGGGGAAGACTGGTGAGAGATTCAGGGCAGTGCCTCTTCACACAGCCCATAGTGAAACTATAAAGTTCACTGCCACAGGAAGTAGTGATGGCTTTAAGAGGGGACTGGACAAATTCATGGAAAAGGAGGCCATCAGTGGCTATTAGTCTTGATGGCTGTTGTGCTGTCTCTGCCACCAGAGGCAGCTTGCCTGTGTACATCAGTTGCTGCAATCTTGAGCAGAAGGGATCCTGTGTACAGCTGCCTTGTGACCATGTGAATGGAGTGCTGGACTGGATGGACCATTGGTCCGGAATGGCTTTTCTGGGGTTCTTTTGCGGGGTTTTCTTTTCTTTTTTTGAAGACGTGGACAATGAAATCAAGCAGCAATTTCATTCAATAAAAAGATGAAACTGCATGTAGAACTCTATGTCAGATCAACAAAAGAAGCTTTAAAAGCTCTTATCTGGACAAACACAAAATAAATGGCCATGCATTTTGCAGCTTGCATCTACCGCTGACTTTTATTATTCAGTTTCATCAGGTCCCTCCTATTGATTTCACATTAGTCTTTAGCAGCCTCCCAGGCCAATGTATGCACATTGAATCATTTCAGAACTGTATCCTCCAAGGGCTCAGGAATGCCACTTGGCTTGCAGAGCGTGAGCAGGCTAGAGCCCCCTTCCTTCCTTCCTTCCTTCCTTCCTTCCTTCCTTCCTCAGATAGGAAGTGAGGGGTGCCGCTCAGTGGGCGGTGACGCACATATTTTTGCGCCTGTAAGATACGAGGGACATTTCCTGGCATTTTTGATGAAAACAGTATCAGGGATAGGTGCTGAGGAAGACTGCAGCCTTAAGAGCCTGCGGAGCATCTTCCCCTATTTAAACGATTCTGGGCTAGATGGCCTGACATCAGGCAGCTTTGTCTTCGTAGGTGGGGCGGGGTGGGGGCATAGCACAGGATGAGAGCTTGTATGGCCACCACCCCAAGTTAAAGGGTTCTTAGGTGACAGGGCTGGACCTGAAACCCTGGGGAATTTTGCATGGCCAAGAAGAATTGCATTTAACTAGTCCAGTAATCTACCCCACTATAAAGCAGCCTCATACCATTTCTCTTCATTGAGTTCATCTACTCAGTCGAGAAATTACTCAGTGGCAAAACCTGAGGCACTTCCAGACTGCAAGATATTCCCATTCTTATGCCCTTAGGAAGATCCCCCTCCCACCTAAGCCAGTCTTATCCCCCACCCTCTACCAGAAAGCCCCCAAGTCTTGCCTGTATGCTTAACCTGGGCACTAATTCACAGAACAAGCTTTTGGCCATGCTATGCCACCCCCCCCCACCCCAAATCTTCTTCCTCCCCATTTTTAGTGAGATTTCTGCCTACTTCTCCTTCAAATTCTTTGGAAACTTACACTCCTTCCTGGCTTCTAGGTGCTAATGTTCATTTTCCTCCTCCAGTTGGTTCTACTCCATTGATTGCACAGTTCTTGAACTGGGTTCAACTTGTACAAGAATTTAATTAAACATTCCTCCCAATTACTTCAAACATGCCCTCTCTTATTCTGATGCTAGTTCAAGACTCCCACACAAATTCCAATGCAAAGAGTGGACACACTTCAAAGTGACAACTTTAATGACTTATATTATATGGGAGATCCTTGTCTGCAAGTGCTTTTTATTTTCAATTAATCTCTCAGGAAAGGAGCAAGATAGCCATGATGTTTGAGATGCTGAATAAGACCTTGGTGTGGGGTTTTTTTTAATAGAGGGAAATTTTCTATGGGAACAGCTTCTTTAACCAACAGGAGTGCTCAAGGTTGATTACATGAACCGTAATGAGCGGTTCATCCATACTGCCATGGGCAGAGCTGGTCCTGTGACTGCCAACTTCAGATGAAGCACAGATCAACATTCAGCACTTGATTGCCACAACACCAAAAGGTTGCAGCTGGCTGCCAAAAATCAAACAGTGAGTAGGCAGTTGCTTCACTTAACATCAGAAAAAAGCAAAAAGCAAAGGCAGCTGGCTGTGGCCATGCCCAGAGGAGCATGCAGGCCAATGCAGGAGAGGCAGGAGACACAGGCAGGAGTGGTGCACACTGGGATTCCTTCTGAGCTGTGGCGGGCGGGACTGATGGTATATACATCGCCATTTGGAGGGATGATGGAGAAAATGGAAAGAACAGTGCCTAGAAAGCACACCAAAATGTGTACGCAGCACACAAGGTGAGACAGCATGTGTCCATTCCAACCCTCAGGGTCCTAACTGTCAGGAAGTACTTCTTGGCATCCAAACTGACCCTTGGTTCCCTGAGCTTGGCTCTATTGGAGTACATCCTGCCCTCCTCTGCAGGGGAGAACAGGTCTCTACCCACCTCCATGTGACACCCCCTCACGTGCCTATAGGTCACCAGCAGATCCCCTCAGAGTCTCCTCTTCTCCAGGCTGAAAAGACCCACTGAATTAAAATTCCCACAATCACTTAGAAAAGCCATGGTAAGTTTAGGGTATGGATATAGGAATGGTATAGGAAAGCCATGTTAACTTTGTGGTATTGATGTGAACTCGGATTTGAATGTTCTCTTGAAATTCCTGATTTCTTCTTATCTCCAGTTTATAATAGAGAAAACATTTTTTCTTTTGTGAGTTTTATAATATAAAGGGAGTGTAAACTGGTAGGTAATAGGCTTACTGTATTAAGTCATAGGCCATTACAAATGTACAAAGCCATAAAATACAATTTAACAAAGAAAACTTTAAAACTGATATGACAAGTTAATTAAGACTAGAATAGTTAAAAAATAAAAGTAAAAAGAAACAAAAAGTAAAAACAGACTGGTTGAGCTTCAGGAGACTGTCACCTTTGATACTTCCCTAGATCTTGACTGCAAAGACAAAGAGAGAATCTCTATACGACACATTTGCATCAAAGTCTGATAACAGGAATATCATTTTCTCAGAGTCAGGTCATGCATTTATAGCAGATGAAATACTGGAAGAAAATTTGTCTTTAGGCTCTCTATATAGAGAGCAATAGTGAGGAAGGTTCTCTACTTTGAAGGATCCACAGATACAGACATGGTACTCCACTGGAATTTGAAAATACTGGCCAAAAAGAAGAGCTGCATGCATAGTTCGAAAGTGCAGGGCTGTAAAAGCCACCCTACAGTTGCAATGGGAGTTATTACCTAAGTAGTTAGATAGATCTAAAATGATCGTACTTAATTAGTTTATACCAAGGGGCTACTTTGGACATTAATATTAATGATGGATCTGTTAGGATGTCTGAATTGTAGATCCAATTCCTGAGGTAAGAGTTGTCAGCTGTGGCCCTCGGAGATCATCAGGGATGGAATATCTGTAGACTATGGAATTAAGAAATCCAGAACGCTTGGAATCTTCTGATAATAACAGATTAAATGTGACCTAGCAAATTGAGACCAGAGGAAATGTTTCCATTCCAATGTTTTATGACTGCTAGGTGTACACGCACCTAAGAGAAGGGAGCCCTGTTTCAGCTCTCAGCAGCATGGCCAAGGTGGCCCTAGGGAGAGCAAGGATACATTTTAGAAAATGATTTTGGATTTACCTCCACACTAGATAGAATATCCTCATTCCATGCCCATGATTCTACTCCCTACAGGAGGTGAGGGACGACCTTACTCTTAAATAGGTGCAGTGCTGGGTCTATTGGGTATCTACCCTTGGTATGGAAAAATGCAAAAATGACCCTACATCCTTAGTGATGTATATTTGACTGTTACCAGATGGAGTTTCCAGTTCAGGGTATCCTTGAAAATAACTCCCAGATATGTCCCAGGAGCAACATTGTTTAATTTAATTACCAAGGATATTACCAAGTAAAGGTTCTAGTCTTTTTCCTAAAAGACATTACTTTAGTCTTTGAATAATTTATAGTAAGATCATCTTCCTTACAATATTGCCCTAGTTGCTGTAAAAACCTTCTTAGGCAAATTTTGGTTTGAGAAATCAGGACCATGTCATCCGCATAAAGCAAAATTGAAATTTTCTGTTCAATAAACTCTCTACAGTAGTGGTTACATATACATTAAACATTAAGTATATGGGCCAACACCCCCCCCCCCCACTTCACTCCTTTTCTGATGATAATTTTGTTGGTCAGGGAGCCGGAGGTTCTCACCCAAATTTGTGCAGCAGTGTCTCTGCAGATCTCTCACAGCAGAAATAAAAGTCTCTTGTTGATATTCAGTGCTACAAGCTTTGACCATAAACACATCCTATTAATGGAATGGAATGGAATGGAATGGAATGGAATGGAATGTGGCCGCCAAATCAACAGCTGGAACATAAAGTGCCTTTACATGTCCATTTATTCCAAAATATGCCCGTTGATACAGTGTTTGGCAATGGTCAGAGGTACTGAGTCCCCCTTGTACTGGGTGTAAGATTTGCTTCTTGGCCACCCAGTCTACCAAGTTTGACAACAGACGTTTCGCCAATATGTTCATTAAACTTATTGGTCTATAATTTTGCGGGTCCATTCTGTCCCCCTTTTTGTGAATGGGTGCTATAATACTCACCTTCCAACTGGGCAGGAATCAGACCTCTTTCATTAATCAGTGAGAAGAATCTAGCCAGGACTGGGGCTCACCATTCAGGGAAGGCTTTATATAGGTCAGGAGGCAGCACGTCTGTTCCCGGAGATTTACTGAATTTCAAAGAGGCAATTAGTCAGAAACACAAACTGGCAACCATTCCGGGGACCCCCTAAGCACCAGAGTAAACTGTCATTCTCATAAAAATAACCAATCCAGACAAGTTAGTTCTGTCCCCTGTTTTGGAAAACAAAATCTATATTTTGGAACTGTTAAGACCTTGACTCTCTTAGATTATATGGAAGAGGGCTGAACAGGACAACATCTTTCTAGCAACATCCTGACCTATTCAGCACATGCTCCTACCTGGTATAGAGGTTCCCTCTGAGATTTATACAGAGGGAACAGGATTCATACAAAGTTAATATACAGGCTTTCCTGCCAGAAAATTAATCAGCTAATCATAAATCCATGTTTGGTCTTAATTTCAAATTACTGTAAATCACCTGATCGGAAAATGGATGAAGGAAGGAGGTCACTTTGAGCAGATTTATTGTTGGTTTGGGGCACTGATTTAGGGCTTCCCTGCACGAGACTCTTATCGTGTGCATGTGAACCCATGCTCACAAAAGTTTGTGGGGCTTTTCATTACCCTTTCCAGCTGCTCCCAAGTTTTCCCGCCAAATTTGTGGGATTTTTTAGACTGAGAAAATCTGGTATTAAATTTTAGATCATGACAAACCAGAGCAAAACCCTCATGAAAAAAATGAAAATCTGCTTTACTGTAGTTATGCCACAGCACCACCTGGTGGTTAGTTAATAGCACGAACAGACTGGCAGCGACTCCTCCCCCACCCCATAAAAGCTTCATGTAAAATATGCATTTCTCTCTGCAAGGAAAGCCGACGACACCTCCATTCAGCAGAAGGTTAAACCCCTCATGTAAAGAAGGCTTTATGTTAACAGCTCTGATACACAAATTTAATACAAGTGTTGGCACTTGTATTCCGAAACCAACAATTCCAGTGGATGTTCATCGTAATGGGCTTCCCTGGTAATGCTAGCAATGTTACTGATGTTTCTGCCTGTCATTTTTCCTGGCCTAGATGAGAGGCCGGACAATGACAATGACAAAGGCAAAGTGCAGCTGTTTATTGCCCTGCAGTGGCTCTAAGACAAGGTCACAGAACAAGTAACAACCACAGTGACAGTGTGATAAAGACACAAGGTTTTTGAGTCATAGCAGTCTGGGAAACTAGACATAGCAGAAAGCGCACACTGAATATTGTCTCCTCACCCCGCAACACTCACCTATTTCTTTCCCAATCTTTTTTCTGTGGGAACCATCACTGGAGGGGTAGGGCTATCTTTTTTCCCCAGGGTGGAAACAAATAATAGTTTTCAGAGAACTGAAGATAGCTCAAATGAGGCAATGTTTGCAGAAGTAGACAATCTCATTCCTTCCTCCTGCTGTCATCTCTGGCCAAACAGTTTTTACAAGTTTTTCAAATGCTATCAAAGATCCTGTGAATGTTGCTATCACGCAACTTTCAAAATTCAGTTTTTGACCATGGGTTGGCCTCAGAGGTCTTGCTATGAAAGCAAAAGATGCTTGCAAATATGTGCAAGGAAGGGTCCCTGAGTCCCTCCCTGCCTGCAAGCCCCTTTAGCCCCCTGAAACCTTCTTCAACCAAAGTAGCTTTTGTTGGAAAGCTGCCCTTGAGCATCAAGCTCTCTGGGTGGCTGATGCTGATACAACAAAACATCAATAAATAACACTGGTGAAATAATTCAATTAAGATATCATCATAAATAAACAGGATAAAGTCACAATAAACACAATTAAATAAAACAAGATGTAAGTTAACGCAATTAAAACCAGCGCCATTGATATAAATAGTCTAGATGGTGTAGGGTCTTCTTGTGCACCAGAATCTACACATGAAATCAGTGAGCTTTGATCTCAAAATTCCTTACCTTAATTTCAGAATTCAAATTTAACATCTGTGTGGTTAAGAGTGCAAGTCTGGGAGTCAGGTGATCTGGGTATGAGTTGCCACTTAGCCAGGGAGCCACCTGAGTGACTCTGGACCAGTCACAGACTCTCAGTCTGACCTACCTCACAGGGCTGTTGAGGGGATAAGATTGAGCAGCAGGAGTTCTTTAAAAAGTTCTTGAAAATTAAGGGAAAAGGTGGGATATAAATCTAATGAATAAATAATTTCAATATTTCAGGTTCACTTTTTTTTATTATCTAGGTCCATTTCCATTGGGCTTTAGGCCTGGGTTGGGATGGAGACGACATTGGTCACCCTGTGTGATGACCTTTGCAGGGAGAGAGACGGGGGATGTGACCCTGTTGGTTCTCCTTGAACTCTTGGTGTCTTTCAACACCAGCAATGGTGGTGTGGAAAGGCTGGCTGGGGTGGGAGCGGGGGCACTGTTTTGCAGTGGTTCTGCTCTTACTGGGCTGACTAGGTCCAGAAGGTGGTGCAGTTGATCTGCCCCATGGTGGCCACATCATGGGGTACTACAGTGCTCAGTGCTGTCCCCCACGATTTTTAACATCTACTTGAAACTACCAGCAGAGGTCATGTGAAGGTCTGGGCTTCGATCTCAGCAATATGCTGATGATGCTCAGCTCTGTCTCTCTTTATATCCTATCCAGGTGAGGCTGCTGCCATTCTGAACCGGAGCCTGAGCTTGATGATGGACTGGATGAGGGTCAACAAACTGAGGCTTAATCCAGACAAGATGAGGTATTATTAGTGGGGGGGGGGGTCTGCTGACAGGTTGGAGGGGCATCATCCTGTCCTAGATGGGGTTGCACTCCCCTTAAGGAACAAGATCTGTAGTCTGGGGGTGCTCCTGGACCTTGGTTTGACCCTGGAATGCCAGATGAATACCAGTTGCAGCGAATTTATCAACTTTGACCCTACCTGGACAGACAGACCCTGAACCCATGCATTGGTAACATCCAAAATAGATTATTGTAATGTGCTCTATGTGGGGCTGCCCTTGAATTGCAATTGGTCCAGTATCAGGTCCAGCAATTGCAATTGGTACAGTATCAGGTCACTTGGTTGGTGCCTGGTACTCCTAGAGTGGTCCATATAACATCTGTATTAAAACAACTGTATTGGTAACCAATTGTGGCCCAAGCCCAATTTAGGGTGCTTGGTTGGACATATAAAGCCCTAAATGGCTTTGGCCCCCATTATCAGGAGGACTGTTTGCACCCACATAGATCTACCCAGGCCTTGAGATTGATTCAAGGGACCCTTTTGTGGAACCCTTCCCCAGGAAAATAAGAGAGGTGGCTCACAGGAAGAGGGACTTTCCTGCTGCTGCTCCCCATATTTGGAATGCTTTGCCTAAAGAGATTCTCCTGGCACATCTTTGTATTCTTTTCAGTGCTGGGCAAAAACTTATCTTTTAAAAAGCTATTTTAATATTTGATTTCTCCCTTGGGTGCCACTATGACCTGTTGGGGGAATTAATTTTTTGGGATTTTATATTTGTACTAATTTATAGATCGATTGAGTTATTACTGTTTTAAAGTTTTATTGTTGAGCTTTTAATATTGTGGGTTTTTAGAATCTTTTATTTTAGCAGTGTGAGCTGCCTAGGGATGCTGTAGGTAGAGCACATGGCATATAAATATTTTAAATCAATCAATCAATCAATCCTTATATTCCCTTTAGGGGCTGCCTACATGCCAAATGTATTTCCTATATGTCTGAATAAACTGTAAATGTTATTTTGATTCTACACCCCCCATCAGACTCTCTTTGGGTCCCCCCCCCCCACACACTCTTTCCCCTTGCTAATGAAACACCCCCACACCCTGCCTCAGATTGCAGAATGGAAATAATTCCCAAAGCCTTATAAAAGTTGGACAGCCTTCACATTTTTAAAAAGAAAAAATCTTGCCATGAAAAGTCAGGTTGCTTCTCCGTAACTGTCATTTTTTGAGTGGTCCTCTGTGCATTCAAACACATAGGCATCAAATATAGAGCCTGTTGTTGGGAAGCTCCTGTGGCCAAGGGTTCACTGGGTGGGTGCTACCCGCTTCCCATTCCAGAATAGCATGGGAAGAGGCTCCCACCCACCCGCTCAGTTCCTTTGGAGACTGCTAAGGATCTGGGGATGGAGGAAGGAAGGGAATGATCACTGACCCAGTCCAGCCCCTTGCATCCCTGGTAAGCAAGGGAGTGAATGTCAGAGGGATAACACCAAGTGCGTCCTGAGGGAGGGTTGTGTGAATGCACGGATGGCCACTTGAAGAATGACAGTTACAGGGAAGCCACCTGCCTTGCATCTTCATGGTCACATATGGGTGACTAGTGAGCTTACCTGGTAAAGGATGGGGGATGCTGTTGTCACTGGAGGATGAAGGAGAGGACTTCCCGGCTGAGGGAGCCAGGCCCTTGCCTCAGTAGTATTTGAAGCATGTTCAAGGCATGGACCACATGGCCATTCTACAGGTATCTGGCAGCGGGACCCAAGCAAGGAGGGCTGTGACTGTGGCTAAGGCTCATGTGGAGTGGGCCTTGGGCCACATCATGAGGTGGAGGCCTGCTATTTTGTATGCCAGAGAGATGGGTGTTGGTGATCCAGTTGGCCAGTCATTTTGAGGACCATGTTTCTCCCTTATTCTGGCCAATATAGCAGATGAATAGTCTCAGTGAACAGTGGAATTGTTTGGTTCTGGACTGGCAGAAAGCAAGGGCTCTCCTGACATCTGGCAAGTGTAGGGGAAATTTTATGTGACTAGAAGGAGTGGTGAAAAAGCAGGGGACAATGCCCTGATTGAGGTGGAATGACAAGATGACCTTAGGTAGGAAGACCAGGTTTGGATAGAGGATGCCTTTGTCCCTGTGGTGGGTCAGTTCAGAGGGCACAGAGCTTGCTGGTATATCTGGCCAATGTGACTGTTGTCAGGAAAGCCACCTTCCATGAGAGGGGATGCAGGTCAGTTGTGGCCAGCATCTCAAAGGGTGATGAGGGCCTGGATTGCATGGTGGGATGGTGGGAGCTGGGTTCTGCAGTCCCTCAGGAATCTGTGTGATAGTGGGTGTGCGAAGACTGAGGCGCCTCCAAATGCTGGGTGAATAAAGGAGCTGGGTCTAGAGGAAGCAGGGTTTTAGGAAATGGGATTGAACAGAGCTCCCCACCACTAGAAAAGGAGCAAGTTCCCTGCCCAGCCCAGGAGCAGAACTGGGGACACATGTTGTTGTGGGCTGTGGCAAAGAGGTCCACTGATGGCACTCCCCATCTGATGTGGAAATTGCAGAGGACTGCCACATTCAGCATCCATTTATGGGTACAGAGATTTGCATGGCTGAAGGGTGTCTGCCAGGGTGTTGTTCTTGCCCACCATGTGGATTGTTGTGGTTATGTCCCTCGTGATTCACCAGTCCCATATGTGGAGAGCTAGTCTTGTCAGTGGTTTGGACCATGTGCCCCCGGCTTGTTGATCAGGGTCATGTTGTCTATGGCTATCTGGAAGTGCTGTCTGCTCAGGGAGGAGTGGAAAGAGATCGGTGCTTGTGAACAGCTAACATTTCCCGAAAGTTGATGTGCTTGCTGAGCTCTCTGTGATCCCATGACCCCGGGTTTGCATGTCACCACAGCTCCCCAGCCTCTCTCGGATGCATCCATGATGATGGCGGAGTAATTGAAGAGTGCTATAAAATCTCCTCTCATGCTTTGTGTCTGATTTAGCAGCCAGTTTTGCAACCACTTCATCGTTTTTTCCATCTATTCCAGTGTTTGCTAATTTGCTTATCAGAATGTCATGTGGCACTACGTCGAAAGCTTTGCTAAAGTCTAGGTAGATTATGTCCACAGTGTTCCCTCTGTTTTGACTGGGAGGTGGCCCAATCAAAAAATGAAATTGAATTAGTCTGACAGGATTTATTTTGGATTAATCCATGCTGGCTTCTGTTAATCACTGCATTTTCTTCAAGATGCTTGCTGATGGATTTGTTTAGCAATTTGCTCCAGAATTTTTCCATGGATTGATGTCAGACTAACTGGTCTGTAGTTCCCACATTCATCTTCCCCCCTCCCACTTTTGAAGATAGAGACAATATTAGCCCTTCTGCAGTCGTCTGGCACTTCTGTTTTCCAAGATTTGTTGAAGATAGCAGCCAGTGGTTCTGAGGGTTCCTCCATCAGCTCTTTTATGACTCTGGGATGGAGCTCATTGGGCCCTGGAGATTTGAAAGTGTTTATTCCACCTAGGTATTCCTTGGCCATTTGTCTGTCAGTCTTGGGCTGCCATCTCTCACTTCCAGCTTGTCCTTTCTCTTGGTTGTAGATTTCCTTGTGGTGAAGTAGGAAGATTCAGAAAGACTGAGGTGAAGTAGGAACTGAGTGCCTCTGCCTTTTCCTTGTCATCTATTATCACTTTGCCATCCAGTTTAAGTAGCTGGACAGCCTTGTCTTTATCATGTCTTCTGTTCTGGATGTATCTGAAGAAGGCTTCTTGTTGTGCTTAGTATCCATTGCCATTCTTGGTTGATTTCCTGCTTTATTTATTTATTTAGAATATTTTTGTCCTGTCCTATACAATCCAATTGTCTCAGGATGGCTTACAATATAAATAAACAATGAACAGAAACAATCAATGACTATAATAACAAGATAAAATGCAATTGAGGATATTAATATTAATAAAACAAAATTAAAATTATATAAACTTTAAAATATTGGGCAAATAAAAAGCGTTTATTAATATCATGTACTGGAGACTCTGCAGCCCAAACCTTCTGATGATCTCTCTCAGCAGTTTCATGTAGATGTTAAAGAGCATGCGGGACAAGATAGAGCCCTGCAGCACTCCATGGCAAAGTTGCTATGGCACAGAGCCATAGTCCCCCAGCACTACCTTCTGGAATCAGCCAGCCAGATAGGAGCAGAACCACCGCCATGCAGAGCCTCCTACTCCTAAATCAGCCAGCCTATCCAGGAGGATACCATGGTTGATGGTATTGAAGGCCACTGAGAGGTCCAGGAGAACCGACAGGGATGCACTCCCCTGTCTCTCTCCCTACATAGGTCATCATACAGGGCGACCAAGGCAGATTCAGTACCATAACCGGGTCTGAAGCTGGATTGAAATAGGTCCAGATAATCAGTTTCATCCAAGAGTGCCCTGAGTAGCCCGTCACCACCCACTCTAGCACCTTGCCCAAGAACGGGATGCTGACCACCGGTCTATAATTGGTGGCCACCTCTGGGTCCAGGGATGCCTTCTTCAGGATGGTCTGATCACCATGTCCTTCAGAGGGGTGAGGACCTGGTCCTCCCTCAGTGAGCCATTGATGACCTCCTAGATCCAGGTACCAAGCCCATGTTGGCTCTGATAAGCAGCCACGAAGGGCAAGGGTCAAGCAAACATGTGGTAGGGCGTACCAGTCCAAGTACCTTGTCCACGTCATCAGGCCGCAACAACTGAAACTCATCCAACACTCTGGGGGCGGACCATCTTAATAGGGTCCACACCCTTACATAGGGAAAGGTCAGCCCCAAGCTCAAACCTCACAAGGAAGTGATCTGACCATGACAAAGGAGTTAAAATCAAGTTTCTCACTTCCAGATCACCATCTTCCTGCTCTGTTGAGAAAACCAGGTTCAGAGTATGACCGCATTCATGGGTTGAGCCAACAACATGTTGAGGCAGCCCCATGGTTGTCATGAAAGCCATGAAGTCCTGAGCTGCCCTGGTCAGAACAGCCTCAGCATGGAGATTGAAGTCCCCCAGAACCAACATCCTGGGGGTCCTCAACACCAGTCCAAGACAATCTCCGTCAGCTCAGTCAGGGAGTCTGATGGTCAGAAGGGTGCACAGTACACCAGCAGAATCCCTAATTTGTCTCAGTTGGCCAGCACCAGGTACAAACACTCTAGGCCCGGCCTTAAGGGAACAGGAAGTCCCACAAGGGAAATCGAGGCCCGATAAACAAGGGCAACCCTCCATCTCCCCTCTAGGCATGGCTGGTGTTGCATCAGATACCCAGGTGGGCACAGCTGGGTAAGGGAGACATCCCTCTCTTCTCCAGCCCAGGTCTCCGTAATACGTGCCAGGTCAGCCACCTCATCCACAATTAAATCATGGATGAAAGATGTTTTATTATGGACCAACCTGGTGTTCAACTGCAGCACCGTCAAGCCCGAGGTTCGGTTGATGATACTGCCAGGAGCCCTCCGGTTGAGGGGGTGGTAACCAGAAGAGGGGACAGATACTAAACTTCAGTCCCTCCTTCTATGATGACATGACATGACATGTTAGACCCCCAGAGCCATATTTTCCCCTGCCCATTACCACCCCAGTGGTGATGTCCATGTGCTCCCCAGGCACTCACATAACAATCTAAAACTTAAACAGTAAAATTCTAAGTTCAGTTGCAGAAGCTGAAAAGTTAAAACCCTCCAACCAACCCATTAACAAAAAGGGGCAGAATCCCTGGCCCGGCCCAGCCCCGCTGGCTCTGAACGGCCCCAAACGACTCTGGACACTATAGCCATTGCCCATCAGCTGCAGCCGGTGAGATATGCACCATGCCCCCCACCCCCCAGCGCAGCTCCCACCTACGCTCGGAGGCAAGGCAGCGAGGGTGAGTCTGCAGAGAGCTCACCTGCAGTGAGAGATGGACGGTGGTGGTGGCGGCAGCATCCCCGGCCTTGCAGCAGGCCTCTGCACAGTGTCTGCGTGGTCCACAGCATCGGCAGCAGTGTCAGCAAGGCTGGGGGGCAGTGGTAGAGGCTAGTCCCGGGGTCCAGCTGTGGCCAGAGAGATATCCGGCCGCGGCTTTATCCTTCCTGATGCCATTCCTGCAATTCCTTGCTATTTGTTTATACTCTTCCTTTGTGGCCTGGCCCTGCTTCCGCTTCCTCTACAAGGAGTTCTTTTATCTTTCAGGCTGTCACTTAACTTTTTGTGGAGCCACATGGGCTTCCTTTGCTGTCTTCTCCACTTTTTTCTTGATGGGATTGTTCATAGTTGTGGTTGGATAATCTTTTTCAGAACTGTTTTGCTTTCGGTAGTGGCAGAATTGCTCCTCTTCGCTGGCTCCCTGTGCCCTGGAATTTTTGTGTTGTGATGGAGTATTGTTCCCAAGGGGTTCCTGGGAGAAAAAGGTGGCTCCCAGGAGGCAATTAATATGTCATACTGAATGTGGCAGAGAATCCAGGAGGAAGTCAGAGTGGTTCAGTGGCAGCATTACGGAAGCCATGAAAGGAAAGTCTTCCTTTAAAAAATGAAAATCATGTGAACTCTCTCCCTCTCTCAAGATATCTCGGCAAAACAAGTACATCAAACTTCATTGAATTACTGTCTGTTGCCTGCATCCTTAGCTGCTGAAAGCTGAATAAAAAAAAGACATTAGTCATACATAACATTGATTGTTTTTTTGTGCATTGCTAGAAGGCAGGTAAAACATTCATGAGCACTCTGTGTCCTTGAGTGCCAAACTGAAAACATGATTTTGATGTATAGAATATATTCTGTGTTACACTGTTACGACAGCCTTATTAAATTACCACTATTAACCATGTAAGTATGTAAACTATGTACTAGAAATGCTACACATACCACACCAGTGATATAATTCTGTATGGGCTGTTGAGAGGAGAGGAAGGTCAAGGTTTTTTCTTCTTTTTTCTTTTTGCAAGGCCAATTCCCATAGCAATGTAAACAATTTAAGATATATGTGATAAAACAGCAGTATGATACGAATAAAAACAGAAGGAAAAGTTCACTTAACCATTTACAAAGCACAGGAAAATCAAAATGGATAGGCCAAACTATGCATTATAGTATTCGTGTTAATAGACAGACAGACAGACAGACAAGCCATTTGAAGGAAAAGCAGCTGTGTAGATTTTGAGGGAAGACTTTTGAAAGCAGAGTGAAAGAAATGGTTGGACAAATGAAGAACAACAAGGCTATTGTTGAGGAAATAGCAGAGAGGCTGAATGAATTCTTTTTATCTGTTGTCACGACAGAAGATAAAGGGCAGGCACCTGTGCTTGAACTGATGTGTTCAGGACAGTAGTCTGAGCAACTGAGGCAAATACTGGAAATAAGAGATGAAGTTCTCAACCTACTGCCAAAAGGAAAACTAACACATCACCTGGCCCCAGTCATATCCATCCTAGAGTTGTTAAAGATGCTGATCTGCTAACAAAAATATGTAACATGTCCCTAAGATCAGTCTCTGTACCAGAGGACTGGAGAATGGCCAAAGTAACACTTGTTTTAAAAAGGGAATTGAGGGAAAGGGGAAATTTGAGGAATTACAGATCAGTTAGTTTAATGCCTGTTCTGGGTAAATGGATAGGAAGCATAAATGAATACAGTAAGTATATAAAAGGACAGACACTTCTGCAAAAGAATCAGCATGGCTTCACAAAAGGAACCCCCATCTCTCACGAATCTTTAGGGTTCTTTGAGGCCTTAAGAAGCATGTGGACAGGGTTGATCAGGGAGCTGTTACTTACCTGGACCACAAAAAGGCAAAGACTCTGTTCAAACTTAGTAGTTATGGAATAACAGGAAAAAAAACCTTTTTATGAATTGGTAATGGTGGGTGGCGCAGTGGTTTAAACCGCTGTGCTGCTGGGCTGGTTGATCGAAAGGTCACTGGTTCGAATCTGCACAATGGGAGGAGTTCCTGTTGCTTCGTCCCAGCTCCTGCCAACCTTGCAGTTCGAAAGCATGCAAATGCAAGTAGATAAAAAGGTACCACTTCGGTGGACAGGTAACAGTGTTCCATGCACTTCAGAGTTTAGTCATGCTGGCCACATGATCACGGAGACTGTCTGCGGACAAACGCTGGCTCCCTCGGCTAGGAAACGGAGATGAGCACCGCCCCCTAGAGTCAGGCATGACTGGATGTAACGTCAAGGAGAAACCTTTACCTTTACCTTTTTAATGGTGAAAGTCAATTGAACTGGTCAGTCCTAGAGGAGATCAACCCTGACTGCTTTTTAGAAGGCCAGATCCTGAAGATGAAACTCAAATACTTTGGCCACCTAATGAGAAGGAAGGACTCCCTGGAGAAGAGCCTAATGCTGGGAACAATAGATGGCAAAAGAAGAAGGGGATGGCAAAGGATGAGGTGGCTGGATGGAGTCACTGAGGCAGTTGGTATGAGCTTGAATGGACTCCAGGGGATGGTGGAGGACAGGAAGGCCTGGAGGAATGTTGTCCATGGGGTCGCGATGGGTCAGCACAACTTCACGACTAACAACAACAACAAAATCGTGAAAAGAACAGCAATCTGAAAGTAGGACTAAATGGTCAGTTCTCACAATCGAGAGAATTTGTATTAAAACCAATACCTTTTAACTTGTTAATAAATGATCTGGAATTATGAGGGCCAGTGTGGTGTAGTGGTTAAGAGCGTGGGACTGGGACTCAGGTGACCTGGGTTCGCGTCCCCACTCGGCCATGGCGCCAACTGGGTGGCTTTGGGCCAGTCACAGACTCTCAGCCCAACCTACCTCACAGGGTTGTTGTTGTGGGGATAAGATGGAGAAGGAGAATGCCTTGAGCCCTTTGTAGGAAAAAGGCAGGATATAAATCAAAAAATAAAAAAAAATAAAAATAAAATTAGGAGTGAAGAATTAGTTAAAACATAAAGGGATTGTGAAGCTCTCCAAAAGCATCTTTCTAAATTGGGAGAATGGGCATCAAAATGGCAAAAAGTGGATCAGTATAAGCTAGTGTAAATTGAGACACTGGAGCAAATTTTAATAAATAAATAAATAATAGAATCTACTTTAAGCATGTCCTGATAGGATCTAAAGTAGCAGTGACAGACCAAAAAAAAAGATCTTGGGGGTATGGTGAACAATTTAATGGAAATGTCAATCCAGTTTGTGGCTACTGTAAAAAAGGCACATTATATATACATACATACATACATACATACATACATACATACATATACTGCAGGTGGTGCAGTGGTTTAAACTGCTGTGCTGCTGGGCTGGTTGATTGAAAAGTCGCCGGTTCAAATCTGCACAACAGGGTAAGTTTCTGTTGCTCCGTCCCAGCTCCTGCCAACCTTGCAGTTCGAAAGCATGCAAATGCAAGTAGATGAAAAGGTGCCACTTCGGTGGGCAGGTAACAGCGTTCCGTGCACTTCGGTGTTTAGTCATGCCGGCCACATGACCACGGAGACTGTCTGTGGACAAACGCTGGCTCCCTCGACTAGGAAATGGAGATGAGCACTGCCCCCTAGTCAGGCATGACTGGACTTAATGTCAAGGGGAAACCTTTACCTTTACCTTTATACATAGAAATGAAAATAAAACTCCCCGTATTAGACTGCCCTTTTACCATGCAACCACACTTGGAATACATTGCACAGTTTTGATCATGCACTTAAAAATGGATATTGTAGAGTTGGAAAAAATACAGAAAAGAGCAACTAAAATGATCAAGGGCTAGAGCATCTTCTTTATGAGGAAAGGTTGCAATCTCTTTTTAGTTTTCACAAAAGACAAGAAAGGTGGGGGACCACTTAGCTCATTTTGTGCAAAATGATGCATGATATAGAAAAAGTGAATATGGAAACATTTTTCTCCTTTCCACATAATACTAGAACCTGGAGCCATTCTACAAAGCTGAATGGCGGGAGATTCAGGGCAGATAGATGAAAGTACTTCTTTACAAAGCACATAAACTGTGGCTTTTGCTTCCACAAGATGTAGAAATGTCCATCAATTCAAATGGTTTTGAAGGGGGATTAGACAAACGTTGAAGCATAGAAACAAAGCAAGCCAGAAGGGGCCTCCCAGCACATCTAGTCTGACCCCTGGCTCCAGCCAGCTCCACTCATGTAATCCCCAACATGTGGTTGTCCAATATTTCCTTGAACATCCTCACTGATGGGGCCTGAACCACCTTCCTTGGAAGCCCATTCCATACCCTATGGGTCCTTCCTGACAGTACTTCCTGACATCCAGCCTGAAGCCTGGTTCCTTGAGCTTGGCTCCGCTGGAACACATCCTACCCTCCACTGCAGGGAAGAACAGGTCACAGCTCCCCACCACATGACATCCCGTCACATACCTATAAGTTGCTACAAGATCTCCTTGGAGTTTCCTCTTTTCCAGGCTGAAAAGACTCAGTTTCCTCAATCTCTCCTGATATGCCATCCCTGTCAACCCAGCTACCACACACACACACACACACATACAACTCCCCATATTAGACTGCCCTTTTACCATGCAACTGCACTTGGAATACATACTGAAAGCAAAACAACTAAAATAATCAGAGCAAGCTGAAATAGATAAAATTACCAAGGGAATTCAATACTGAACCACCCAGTACAATCAGCCCTTGAAATGTATCCATGAACACTCTATAAAAATTTAATACAAAAAAATCCTCAATCTGTACAACAACAGAGCCTCCAATCACTTCAGATCCTCCACAGCTTTCCCTGTCTTAAAAAAAAGAAAAGAAAACCTTGGATCCACTTATCCTGCTGCACATTCCTCTAAGTATCTTCTAAGCAGCACCCTCCACCAGTCCATTTCTCCATCCTTCAGTCACTGGGGGCTCTGCTGATGTCCATCCAGAACCAGCTGCAATCTTAACTCTGACATATTCCCTGAAAGCCTGAAAGGCTCTCTGACACTATATTTTTAAGACTAATGAAAAACTGTTTTGATTCTCTTAAATGAAAAATTCAATGCATTAATGTTAATTGATAATATCTTCATTCTGTCTCTAAAACTCAATCTAAGGAGAACTATCTCTTTTCAGATCTGTCATCAGCTTTCCAGCATCCAGTTCAGATTGTATATTAAACTTAATACCAGCATGATCACTGTTACCATGTAAATGCCACCCTGCCTAGATTGCGTCCCCTCTGGTTGGTTCCTGGGCTTATCACAGGCTATTCATTCAGGGGGCCCTGAAATCAACCATTGTTTCCTGGAAAAAAGATCCATTCCGTATGTATACAGTCAAGCATGTTATTGTTTATGGAACATTTAGTCCCCTTTTTGGTTGAAGTTTAATTGGAGTTTTGGTGACTGTAACTAGGGAAGCCTCAATAAAACCATGTCATATGCCTTCTGACTGAAACTCCCCCTGATGGAAGCAAAGGAGCAAGTGGGAGCTTCCTTCAGATCCATTCACAATCCTGATAATAATTTTTTTGCCATTCTCTGCTTTACAGGTTAAATATAAAATATCAGTGATGGCTGCATGGCAAGACATGTTGAAACATTTGTTGGAATAGGCTTGGTCCTCTCCTTCATGGATCACTGCCATGTTGTGGCAAAGGGGTTTGTGTAGCTCAATGAAGCTATGAGCTATGCCGTGCAGGGTCACCCAAGATGGACAGGTCATAGCAGAGAGCTCTGACAAAAACTGATCCACTGGAGAAGGAAATGGCAACCCACTCCCAATACCAGTGCCATGAAAACCCCATGGACAGTACCAAAAGGCAAAAAGATATGACGCCAGAAGATGAGCCCCTCAGGTCGGAAGGTGTCCAATATGCTACTGGGGAAGAGCAGAGGGCTAATACTAGTAGCGCCAGAAAGAATGAAGTGACTGGGTCAAAGCCAAAAGGACACTCAGTTGCTGCTGCATCTGGTGGTGAAAGGAGAGTCTGATGCTGCAAAGATCTATACTCCATAGGAACCTGGAATGTAAGATCCACGAATCAAGGCAAGCTGGATGTGGTCAAACAAGAGATGACAAGACTGAACATCGACATCTTAGGAATCAGTGAACTAAAATGGACAGGAATGGGTGAATTTAATTCAGATGACCATCAGGTATACTACTGTGGGCAAGAATCCCTCAGAAGAAATGGAGTAGCCTTCATAGTCAATAAAAGAGCAGGAAAAGCAGTACTGGGATACAATCTCCAAAATGACAGAATGATCGCAGTTCGAATCCAAGGGAAACCATTCAACATCACAATAGTCCAAGTCTATGCCCCAACCACTGGTACTGAAGAGGCTGAAGTTCACTGGTTCTGTGAAGGCCTACAACACCTTCTAGAATTAACTCCAAAAAATGATGTCCTTATCATCATGGGGGATTGGAATGTTAAAGTAGGAAACCAAAGGATAACCAGAATAACAGGCAAGTTTGGCCTTGGAGTACAAAATGAAGCAGGGCACAGGTTGATAGAATTTTATCAAGAGAATACGATAGTCATAGCAAACACTCTTTTTCAATAACCCAAGAGATGATTATACACATGGACATCACCAGATGGTCAACACAGAAATCAGATTGACTATGTGCTCTGCAGCCAAAGATGGAGAAGCGCTATACAGTCAGTAAAAACTAGACCAGGAGCTGACTGTGGCTCAGATCATGAGCTTCTGGTTGCAAAATTTAGGTTTAAGTTGAAGAAAGTAGGGAAAAGCACTAGATATGACCAAAATCATATCCCTGATGAATATACAGTACAGGTGACAAATAGATTTAAGTAATTAGATCTTATAGAGTGCCTGAAGATCTATGGACGGGGGTTCGCAACATTGTATGAGAGGCAGCAACTAAAACCATCCCAAAGGAAAAGAAATGCAAGAAAGCAAAATGGCTGTCTGAGGAAGCTTTACAAATAGCTGAGGAAAGAAGGGAAGCAAAAGGCAAGGGAGAAAGAGAAAGATACAAACAATTGAATGCAGAATTCCAGAGAACAGCTAGAAGAGATAAGAATGCCTTCTTAAATGAACAGTGCAAAGATATAGAAGAAAACAATAGAATAGGGAGGACCAGAGAGTGCTTCAAGAAAATTGGAGATATGAAGGGAACGTTTCATGCAAAGATGGGCGTGATAAAGGACCAAAATGGCAGGGACCTAACAGAGGCAGAAGAGATTAAGAAGAGGTGGCAAGATTACACAGAAGAACTATACAAGAAAGAGCGTAACGTCCCTGATAACCATGATGGGGTGGTCACTGACCTCAAGCCAGACATGCTGGAATGTCGTCAAGTGGGCCTTAGGAAGTCTGAGCAACAACAAAGCTAGTGGAGGTGACAGAATTCTAGTTGAACTAGTCAAAATCTTAAAAGACAATGCAGTAAAAGTGCTACACTCAATATGTCAGCAAATTTGGAAAACACAACCGTGGCCACAGGATTGGAAACGGTCAGTTTACATTCTGATCCCAAAGAAGGGCAATGCCAAAGAATGTTCAAACTACCGCACCATTGCAGTCATTTCATATGCTAGCAAAGTGATGGTCAAAATCCTACAAGCTAGGCTCCAGCAGTATGTGGACTGAGAACTACCAGAAGTACAGGCAGGATTTCAAAGAGGCAGAGGAACTAGAGATCAAATTGCCAACATACGTTGAATCATGGAGAAAGCTAGGGAGTCCCAGAAAAACATCTACTTCTGCTTCATTGACTATGCTAAAGCCTTTGATTGTGTGGATCACAACAAATTGTGGCAAATTCTTAAAGAGATGGGAGTACCAGACCATCTTACTTGTCTCTTGAGAAACCGATATGCAGGTCAAGAAGCAACAGTGAGAACTGGACATGGAACCACTGATTGCTTCAAAAGTGAGAGAGAAGTACCACAAGTCTGTATATTGTCCCCTTGCCTATTTAACTCATATGCAGAGTACATCATGAGAAAGGCCGGGCTAGATGAATCACAAGTCAGAATTAAGATTGCTGGGAGAAATATCAACAAGCTCAGTTATGCAGATGATACCACTCTCATGGCAGAAAGTGAAGAGGAACTAAAGAGCCTCTTGATGCGGGTGAAGGAGGAGAGCACAAAAGTTGGCTTGAAACTCGCCATTAAGAAAACTAAGATCATGGCATCTGCATGACACTTGCTCCTGGGGAGGAAAGCTATGGCAAATCTAGACAGCATACTAAAAAGCAGAGACATCACCCTGCTAACAAAAGTCCGTATAGTCAAGGCTATGGTTTTCCCAGTTGCAATGTATGGTTGTGAAAGCTGGACGATAAGGAAGGCTGAGCGCAAAAGGATTGAGGCCTTTGAAATGTGGTGCTGGAGGAGACTCTTGTGAGTCCCCTGGATCGCAAGGCGATCAAACCAATCAGTCTTAGAGAAGATCAACCCTGACTGCTCTTTAGAAGGCCAGATAGTGAAGATGAAACTCAAATACTTTGGCCACCTAATGAGAAGGAAGGACTCACTGGAGAAGAACCTTATGCTGGGAACAATTGAAGGCAAAAGAAGGAGGGGACGGCAGAGGATGAGGTGGCTAGATGGAGTCACTGAGGCAGTTGGTGTGAGTGTGAGTGGACTCCGGGAGATGGTGGAGGACAGGAAGGCCTGGAGGAATGTTGTCCATGGGGCCGCGATGAGTCTGACATGACTTCACAACTAACAACAACAAGACTTGGTTCTGCTGCTTTAACAGCTTCAGAGCTACCTGGTTTTAGAAGTGCTGCATGAGGTCCAAAAACTACATTGACCTCCAATTAATGTTTACAAATATTTAATATCAGTGAATAAATATTCAAGCAAGAATGGAATAAAGAACTGGGACATCCCATATTGTCTAACCAGTGGAATACTTCATTATGATCTATTTCACAAGAGATTAGGGTTAAAGCAGCAAAAAACGGATACCAAAATATCTCTTTAATAAGAGTTTGATTAAATCAAACATTTGTTGAATGTGTAATGCTGCTAATGCTTTCTTCTTCCTATGTCTTGGGAATGTGCCATGGCAGTTTCTTTTTGGGAGGAAGTAATAATTCAGATAAATCTTTAATATTTAAGAATGCACATGTTATTCTTAATTACCTATTGATTTCTTGGAATCTAAAGCAAAGTCAGTGGAAATGGATTTTCCACATCCTTTTGACAGCTCAGAGACTAATATTACAATATTAAAACATAAATGGCCACCTGCTCTAACACAATGGATGGAGGATGTAATTTTTAAAATTATTTTTGAATAGGTGGCATTTAAGCATAAACTTACACGTTAGGGTGCCTTTTTCTGAAATATATGCTTTGTTTGCTTGCTTGTTTGTTTCTTTACTGAATTTATCCATGTATTGCTCCATAACACCAGGTTCTTTGGGTGGCATTACAATAAATAATAACAGTCCAAATTCAGTCTCTGCATCTTGGCATAGTTCTATTGGGACCTCATCTACTTCAGCTGCTGTATTCCTTCAACTTGTTTTCAGAGAAGCTTTCTCTTCACTTTCTAATATGGCAGTTCCTTCCTCATAAGAGTCTTTTTTGAAGATGACTTTCATCATTTTATCTCTTCGGTAGAGTTCTTCCATATATTGTTTCCATCTTTTCTTTATTTTATCCTGGTCAGATAGGATAATTTCCCTTTGACTTCTTGGAGTTTCTGGAAGCGTTCTCCTGTTTTTCCTCTTTTACTGTTCTCTTCTATTGTTTTGCACTGGCCATTGTAATAGTTCTTTTTGTCTTTACATGATTGTCACAGAAAAGTCTCATTCAGAATTCACACCCTATTTCTGTCACCTTTTGCTTCTCACCTTCTCATCGCATTTATGAGTGATACTTCTATAATGCATCTAGACTTTTTCTTTCTTTTTGCTACAGGAATTGTCTTTTGGCATTCTTCCCTAATAATGTTTCTGCTTTTAGTCCACATAGAAGCACTCTGCTTCTGACCTTTTTCAGCTTTACTCTAATTTTTCATATTCATAGTTCACAGTCACTACTCACTTTGCTCCAGGTCTGTTTTGGAAGCAAGAATACAACCTTGTCATCTTCTATTTCCAATTATTTAGTCCCTTTGATTTCTGTATTAGCTGTCGGGTGATGTCTTGTGGTCAGCTGCCTGAAGTATGCACAGCAGGACCCTCATGTCTGCTGGTTCAGTTGCCATAATTTCACTTACCACAGTTCACCTTGATCCAAAAGAGAAGTTGCAAAGTGTCAAAGAGAACTCAAAGTGCTTCATTTCAGTGAAAATTCTGAATAGGGAAAGAAAAAAATATACGCTGAGGTTGCTAGGATGTATTGTAAGAATGGATCTTCTATTCATGAAATTGTGAAAAAAGAAATGTATATGCACAGTGTATAGTGCATAGAGTGTTCACTATTATCTGTGGCTGCAGCCATTGTCTGGGGGGGCTTGACAACCATCACTGTGGAAATGGGGGTCCTGCTGTATTTGCATTGAGCAGATTGTTGCTTTCACGGATTTCTAATTGTCATTCTCCTACAATATTTTTGATGCCCAGACTAAATTCTCCCACAACATTGGATTCTTCATTGTCTCCTGCTTGACTTATTTTGATGTGTTTTTATTTCCTCTTGGATATTTTTTTAATTTCTCCTTCGGTGGGATCATACATTTAAATGATGGTTACATTGAGAGGTTTCTGAGAAATCTGATTAATATATTCCGTCGGACCTTGCATTATAGCCCCTTATTGTCATGTTACATCTTGCCTCGATATTAAAGCCACTCTAATTTCCTCTGAGTTTGTTATTTTCAAAGTAAAACATCTGTTTATCTGACTGAAAATGCCCCATTCCAATCCACTTTAGTTCACTCACACCAAGTACTGCAAGGTTTAACCATGCCACAACCACCGACAGTTTCTACTTTGCTTTGAATCATAATTCTCACATTCCATGTTCCAACTGTATGTGTTAGGTAGCACCAGAGTTTCTTTCACCTCTTTGAGGGCCAGTGTGGTGTAGTGGTTAAGAGCATGAGACTGGGACTCAGACAATCTGGGTTCTAGTCCCCGCTCAGCCACGGAGCCAACTGGGTGACTTTGGGCCAGTCACAGACTCTCAGCCCAACCTACCTCACAGGGTTGTTGTTGTGGGGATAAGATGGAGGATGTAAGCTGCCTTGAGCCCTTTGTAGGAAAAAGGCAGGCTATAAATTGAAAAAGAAATAAAGAAATCTTGGCCACTAGACTTCCTTTGAGCTCTCTGTGACATTAGTGACAGCACTATCACACCTGTCATTTGCTCTTCCCCACTAACTCATTAAGTGCCTAGTGGGGGCGGGGGGGGGGTCTCACCTTCTGACACTATTTCTTGTTTCATTTTAGATTGCTTCATCCTAGGGTTTTCAAGGTAATAGGATTCAGAAGTGGTTTGCCATTGCCTTCTTCTGCACAGTACTAACCAGAGCTAGCTTGAGTGTCACCTGCTATCCTCCACCACCTTAGATTATCTCTGTTACCCAGTAGCTGCCCTTCAGGAGTGTTTCTGCCCCCATCAACTTCAGAGCAGGGCTCCTATGTTCCTTCTTCCCCACTCTTCACCCCTCAGTCCTCCTGCTGGTATTCTACTGGACAGCACAGAAGCACTGGGGTGAGCATGTAGGGCACTTCCAGCAGCTCTCATCGACTTCCCTGCCTTACATTTCTGTCAGTACCGGGAAAGCAGGATCGTGCGTGAGCAATCCCGCTCTCCCAGCTTCAGCAGAAACTTGGGGTGGGGAATCCTGAGCAGCCCACATCCCTCCTTGGCTGTAGCAGCACTCGGCTAAGGAATGCTGTGCAAAGGAAGAGGCGCACAAGTACGGTGGAGGAAGATGCTTGCCTTTCCCCATGTCAGTTACTGAGATCGTGAGGCAATCAGACTGGCTGTTGTGGGGAAGCAGGTGGTCCCCCCAACACACATTCAGGTGCACCATCATCAGCAGGAGTGTAGGAGGAAGGTGATGAGAGCTGTGGGGGAAAAGTGCCACTTCCGCATTTTTCCAGCTATTGTCAGGTATTGTCTTGGCCAGAGTGGCTGTCATTTTTTCTGCTCTGGTCAAGGAGCTCTCTGGCCTTTTGGCTTGCCTATGGCTTAACATGTCATTTGGGTTCAGATGGCAGGGTGGTTCACTAAATCCCAGTACAAACCATGGCTAGTTGGGGTGGTTTATAAGTTATCACCCAGGAAGCAGCTGGGACTTAGTTGACATGCTAAGCTTCCTCCCTCCCCTAGTGGCTTAGCATGACATGTGAACCCAAAGAATTGACAAG
Source organism: Varanus salvator macromaculatus (assembly GCA_023646645.1). Classification (NCBI taxonomy): domain Eukaryota; kingdom Metazoa; phylum Chordata; class Lepidosauria; order Squamata; family Varanidae; genus Varanus; species Varanus salvator. The sequence goes on along the minus strand of JAIXND010000779.1, from coordinate 10,198,774 downwards.
TAGATACTGCCGTCTAGAACCACCCAGAGAGCTTTTTATACTGTTGCATAGTATAAAAATAAAATAAAGAAACAAACTAAAGGGTGGGTTCTGGTGGTACTGTTAAGGAAGATGCTGTAATCTTTCGAGACTGCTTTACTGTGGAAACAGAAGTAAAGCAAGGAGCCAAAGCAGGCCTTCAAGTTGCAAAGTGAAAAAGTAACATCAGCAACAGTGAAAAGCAGCTATATAGAGGAGAATTCCATAAAAACCGAAGACCCAGGTGCACAATAGATTTGATAGATTATAACACTGATACATCACATTATATATTAAAATAGGTGAAAGAGGATCTGTACTACTGTTTTAGAAATATGAGGTGCTTGTGTTGTGGAGATGGGATAAGTACCAACATGAGGCTGATAAGCAAGTCTCTCAGTGCTTTTCCAGGTGTGTTTCTGGCATTTTACACCAAGAAACCATTTATAGAGATTTCTGCAGGAACTGGCACTCAGATCCATGATGCTGGTTTGCTAGGAAACATCTGTGTCCCAAATAATGTTATTTTCATCTCCTTGGATACTCTCCATCTTGTGGAGGTTTTGACCAAGCACTTCATATTTCTGGTGGCTGGTTGCTGGAATAATTGAGAAGCATTTTCCAGTCTCCTGTGTCACTTTCTAAATTATCTGAGTTAGGGTCTGAGAGACACTGCCTAAAAGAAATTGACCCTCTCCAGTTGCTTCACAGCAAAATTACTACCTCACTATATGAGCCAAATTCAGGAAAAGCTAAATATAACCAAACCAATCTCTTGAGTAGCTTTTAAAAATAGTAGATGTAGCAAGGTGGTGTTTTGTTTTTTACCTGAAATCTGTGACCTGGCAAGAGTTGAAAATTTGAAATACCCACCTCTTAACTTGCTGCAGTCTCTGTTTTATTTGCAGGATCAGTACAATAATCTAAAGTTGCCATGATTTGGGAAAGACACACACCATGGGATGCATTATGTCTCTCTTCTTCTGTACAAAGGGGGACCTGCCTGTGGACGCAGCATTCCATGCAAGGCGTGTAAGCGCCACACATGGGGACTTCCATCTTTTTCTCTCAAGATCAGATGGATGACTGGCCCACCCCTGAACAAGAACTTGAGTCCAAAACCAAGGCTCTTGGGCCTGATCTGATGCTGTGCAGTGCACTTGAGGAGAGGTAGTGTCAGCCTTGTTTTTCTTTCTCTTACTTTTTACTAGAATTGTTATGGTCCCTAGATATGTTTTATTCTTATGAAGCAAGAATGCACCCTCCTGGATGGTTTAAGACAAATGCTATATCGTGAAAGAATTACCTTGCAGTATTAACAGAAAAGAGTTGACCTAGTCCAGCACAGTTTACAAGGTTTCCATCTAGCAACTGATGCTAGATTATCCATTTGAAATGGACTTTATAGACTTTGACTGGATTTGCACAACATAGCAACCCACTGTGGGTTTCGAGCCATGAGAGGTTGCCATATTGTCTGCAACTGGAGTGCTTTCTGTGGGTGGCTTGTTTCCAGGCAACATTGTCCTGATTATGCCTGGCTTGCTTTAGTGTGGTTATGTCATCTGAACACTGGCAACTGCCCTGCGTGCCAGGAATTGGCTAGTGAACCACTTGGCAAGAGTGGCGAAAGGGCCTTTCCACTCCTCCTAAACTAGACTGTCCTAACTTGGGTGACTAACTGCCATTTTGGAGTGATGAGCACTGTCTAGGTACCCCTGCTGAAATTGCGAATCCCTTTGGCTGTTCATACCCTTTTTGTACCTTTACCCATTTTTTCCAGAGACAGTGATCTGCAGCTAGGTCACGATCTTTAGCTTTCATGAATCTGATTGTTGATATTAACAAAATATTAAAAACATTGTGTGAGAACCTTTGCCCACATTCAGAGGTGCAAAAGATGGTTTGCAACCACAAATATCCCCTGCAAGGTGCCACTTGGGCACTTTGAAGGAACTCTCAGTGGCTGTCAAAATAGGGATTGCAGTAACTGACTGTACAGCTGGAAACTGCGACCTCCCAAAGTGAAACAAAGGGTACATTTCATTTGTGTGAGCCAAACACTATTTGTAATCATGGCAGGGAGGAAGAAATAAATGGGTTCTGCTTCAGGATCTCCTGGGATACCTGTGGGAGGACTGAGAGAGAGAAGGGGGAAGAACAGCATGTCCATCAGGCATAGCATGGGCCATTCACGCAACAACAAACTACTGTGACCCTATTATGAGGGTGACTTTTCATGTAGTGTGAACTTGCCCACTGACCTTGTAAGCAAGACAACATTTACGTGAAAGAGTCTATTTTGCTTTCTTCCTAGATCTTAACTATTAGATACGCTTTTGTGTATAGGGCAGGGTATAAATATTTTAACTAAATAAATAAATGATCAGATTGCGAATTAGTCACATCAAGTCTAGCAGCAACTTGCCGTGTTCAACTGCACAAAGGATGTTTTCATTCTGATGTCAGCTCGGTCTTGCTGATGATAATCGGAGGTCTTCTGACTGGAAAAATAGAATTCCTAGGCTATCTTGATGTTCATCAACTGGATAGGAACACTGCACATGCGATCTACATTTTCAGAGGCTTTTAAAATAATACTATAGCTTATTGAATTGCATAAAAGTGAAAGTTACAATATTTGACACCAAGGACCACAAGCCATCTGCTCCAAGAATTTGTGTGAAAATCAATTCAATAAAAATAAATATTTCTTATACAACCCCTGCATTTTCTTAGTATAAATATGACAGAAATGTGTGGAGCAATTTTTTTCAAGCAACTGTTTTATTTCCTCCCAGGAGTTCTTTTAGTCAACTGAATGTAAGTCCAGGTGCAGTCTCCCCGTAAGTCAATACTGTAAGAGTGAAATCCTATGTATACCTGGGGATACTTCTGAGTAAACCTGGATAGGATTGTGCTGAGAAGGAATAACCCTATGGGACTAATAGATATGCCTCAAATATATTTGGCGAGCAACAAAGAAGCAATAACTGATGACCTCTTCTATTTGCCATCCAGCAGAGCCCTTTAGGATTTAGAAGCCTCCTATCTGGGACATCTTAGAGCCAGCTGAGACCCACTGTCATGTATTTGTTAGGTACATCCAGAACAACATCTCTTGTATCCACCAGGACTTGGACTCCAATCTTATAGTAATGGAATCAGGAGATATCCAGAGCACAGTCTGCTCTAGTTGCATTAGATGAATTCCAGTTAGTGCAGCTTGAGGGTGTTGACAAGGTGCTTGGACAGTGTTAGATCTTTCATGAAACAGGTCAAAATGACTTGAAGAAAAACAAACCACCAATATTAAGAATACAACATGCAAGGCTGTTGACACATTGTTACATGTGTAAGGAAGAATTGTGCAGTCTACAGGTAGAACAAAACTTTTATCATTTACCTAATCCTCTGACAATCTTCTCATAGGCTTCCTCCCTTCTCGAGGCCGGTGATATTCCTCCCTCTGTTCATACTTTATCTAAGGATGACCGTTTCAAGATGTAGCTCAAACATGGTTGAACTGCAGCCTTGAGTATGGCTCAAACCTTGGTCTGGTTCCTTCTTGTTCTCTCTTATTTAGGAGCAGTTCTCCTACAGCTACATATACACATGTTTTCTCTTTCACCCTGTATTTGTAAGAACAAAAGAAGCAACATCTTCTCCAAAAACAGGTTCATGGGCTCAGCCAGGGGAGCAATTAATTCTTCCCTATGAGAAGGAGTGGTCCATAGCCACCTGGACTCAGAAGAACTCAACATTTTGCGAGCCAGTGTGGTGTAGAGGTTAAGAGCGTGGGACTGGGACTCGGAGGATCTGGGTTCTAGTCCGTGCTCGGCCATGGAGCCAACTGGGCGACTTTGGGCCAGTCACAGACTCTCAGCCCAACCTACCTCACAGGGTGGTTGTTGTGGGGATAAGATGGAGGAGGAGAATGATGTAAGCTGCCTTGAGCCCTTTGTAGGAAAAAGGCAGGATATAAACCGAAAAATAAATAAATAAAATTTTAGGCCAGGGTTAAGGGTGCCCCTTCATGGATCACTGCCTTGCTGTGGCAAAGGGGCTTGCATAATAAAATGAAGTTGTGAGCTCTGCTGTGTAGGGGCACCCAAGACAGACAGGTCATAGCAGAGAGCGCTGACAAAAGGTGATTCACTGGAGAAGGAAATGGCAACCCACTCCAGTATCCTTGCCATGGAAACCCCTTGGACAGTACCAAAATGCTAAAAGATATGACGCCGGAAGATGAGCCCCTCAGGTTGGAAGGTGTCCAGTGTGCTACTGGGGAAGAGCAGAGGGCTAGTGCTAGCAGCGCCAGAAAGAATGAAGCGACTGGGTCAAAGCTGAAAGTACAGTCAGTTGTGGATGTATCTGGTGATGAAAGGAGAGTCCGATGCTGCAAAGATCTATATTCCATAGGAACCTGGAATGTAAGACCCATGAATCAAGGTAAGCTGGATGTGGTCAAACAAGAGATGACAAAACTGAACATCGACATCTTAGGAATCAGTGAACTAAAATGGACAGGAATGGGTGAATTCAATTCAGATGACCATCAGGTATACTACTGTGGGCAAGAATCCCTTGGAAGAAATGGAATAGCCTTCATAGTCCATAGCCTATTGTCCACAATTACCCCAAGATCTTTTTCTTGTTCAGTTCTGTTGAGCCACGTATTCCACATCTTGTATTGATATATTTGGTTTCTTTTTCCTGGGTGGAGGACTTGGCACTTGTCCTTATTGAATCTCATTCTGCTGCTTTCAGCCCAATGTTCAAGTTTATCACGGTCACCCTGGAGCTTCATTCTGTCTTCTAGGGTGTGTGCTATTCCATCCAGTGTTGTACCATCTTCACATCTGATTTTTTTTCTTGTATTTCCTCATCTAAATCATTAATAAAGATGTTGAAGAGCACTGGGCCCAGGCCTGAACCCTGTGGCACCCACAAGTTACCTCCACCCAATTTGGGAAGGTGCCATTGATGAGCACTCCTTGGGTCCAATTTAGCAGCCAATTTTGGATCCACCTAATAGTTTTTCCATCTAGTCCAGGTTTTGCTAATTTGCTTATCAGAATGTCATATGGCACTATGTCGAAAGCTTTGCTAAAGTCTAGGTAGATTGTGTCCACAGTGATCCCTTTGTCTGTCTGGGAGGTTCCCCACTCAAAAAAATGGAATTCAATTAGTCTGACAGGATTTATTTTTGATAAAAGACAACTCCTTAAAAAGTAAGCTTCTAAGCATGTACAGAGTCTCTTTCCCATGTTAAAATGATAAATGGAAATCCTCAATATTTTTTTTAATTTTAGCAGGGTTTTCAAACTGGCTTTCATTTTTCATGCTAACATAAATTGGACTGATTGATTGCTTTCTATACCTTCCAACTGCTATAGCTGTAAGATGCTATAGCAGTTGTTAAACATGGAGTGTGTGTGTCCCAGGGGGAATGTTCCCTTTTCACAAATGGCATAATATACTTATCTGTTAAAAGGGAAAGGGCAGTAAAGTTAGATTTGAGTTTCAAAATTAGGTCCAGCATGTAAAAGCATTAGATTCAGGGTATACATTTACCGAGCTGTGTCGCTCTTTCAGACTCATTCTTAAGAAGACCCCAGGCTTGTGGCCTTATTACTCTTGCTGTTACAACATTTGTAATCAATAGGCTAGGGGGCTCAGTGCAGGTCATAGTGCTTTCCCCTTGCTTTCTGCAAGATCACAGAAAAAGATGGTTCAGTCATGGGCTTGCGCCAGTTGATAAGAAGGATGGAGAGGACAAGAGCTCCAGCACATGCTCAGACACTCAAGAGGAGAACTCTGTGGGCAGCAATTGTGAAGGATAACATGACTCATTATAAGGAAGTTTAGGAGAAAATGTGAGTGGCCTTAAGCTTGAACAGATATAGTTGAAAAGGTTGACCATATAAGGAATGTAGATGGGGAGTTGCAAAGAAGATCCTTTTCAGAGGACACCAAGAGAGGCTATGAAAGGACATAATCTCTGGAATGACACAGAGACTGGGTTAAGCATACGCAAAGCAAAATTTAAAGGGTAATGTGAGAGTACTGGGGACAGGTGGGCACTTCACCTCTGATTGCTGGAATAGTACTGCCACAACCACTGTGGAACTCACCTTTGAACAGAACAAGGACATGGAAACTCATGCACTGAAGGATCTCTCCCTTGCTCTCTTTTTTGCCATGGCTTCACTTTCATTTCTTCACCTTCGTTGGTCACTCGGCCATTGACAAGAAAGCCAGGGAGGAGGTGTGCTGGGGGTGTACAATCAACAGAACATTTCCAGTTTCTGCAGACATATGGAAAACACATGCAATATGCAGGCAGTCTCCTTGCAACACCCGATAGGCACTTCCCAGATGCTCTGTCCAAGATGCCTTTATAACCTATTCGTTATGTACATCGTTTAGAGAGGGTGGGCAGGGGGATCTAGAGGCACATGGTAGCAAAACAATAGGCTTGAATGAATTAAGACAACAGAAAAGGAAAACCTTTTATTGGCATGTCTAAGGTATGCCCCTAAAGGAAGAAGCTTCAGGACAAGCACACATTGTCATATCTAAAGTGTAGATGGGGAGCAAGACCTGCAACATTTCTTAACTCTAAAGCCGTTCTTACAGTGTCAGGTGTTTAGCAACCATATTATGGCAGAACTTTGGTTCATTTTGTCCTGACACCATCACACCCAAGGATATAACTATCCTGCTGAGGCAGACATTCGAAGCTTCTTTACTTGACCCCCCATATCATATGAAAACATGCACTCCATTCCCGAAGAAGTCAGAGAATACTGAAAGAAAATATTGGCCTGAAATGGATTTGTACTGGTGTTTTGCTGCTGCTTTTGATTTTGAGTCCCCACCACTGCCTTCAGCCATGAAACTGACTTTCATCTCCAGGCAGCCCATGCTTAGTAGTACTGGAGAATAAGTATGTAACTTCTGCTAAGAACAGGAACTACTTAAGATGTCTCAAATGCCTCATTCTGTAAAACGAAATGACAAGAATCTGGGTGTACTTATGGGTGTCATAAGTACAGGTTAGGGGACAAGTGGCTGGAGAGCAGCACTTGTGAAAGGGACCTCGGGGTACTGGTTGACTGCAGGCTAAACATGAGTCAGCAGTGTGATGCGGCGGTCAAGAGGGCGAACGCCACCCTTGGTTGCATAGCCAGAAGCGTGGCTTCTAGATCGAGAGAAGTAATACTACCACTCTATACGACTCTGGTGTGCCCACAACTGGAGTATTGTGTTCAGTTCTGGGCCCCTCGTTACAGGAAGGATATAGCCAGGTTAGAGTCAGTGCAGCGCAGGGCCACAAGGTTGGTGGCCGGTTTGCAGGGGATTGGGTATGAGGTGAGACTGAGGGAACTGGGTCTCTTCAGCCTGGAGAAGAGGAGACTCAGAGGGGATCTGCTGACAACATATAGGTATGTGAGGGGGTGTCACACAGAGGTGGGTAGAGACCTGTTCTCCCCTGCAGAGAAGGGCAGGACATGTGCCAACGGAGCCAAGCTCAGGGAACCAAGGTTCAATTTAGATGCCAGGAAGTACTTCCTGACAATTAGGACCCCAAGGGTATGGAATGGGCTTCCACAGGAGGTGGTTGAGGCCCCATTGCTGAGGGTGTTCAAGGATAGGCTAGACATGCACATGGTGGGCATATCATGAGTGGAGCCGACTGGAGCCGGGGTCAGACTAGATTGCCCAGTAGGGCCCTTCTGACTCGCTCTGTTTCTATGGGTGATGCTTCTATCACAAGACCATTTCTAATGGAGCATGAGACTCAATCAGTATAAAGCAGATCTATGTCACACCATCTGAGCACTGCCTAATCGTGAAACACACACCTCTGGAAATCTGTGTGGGATAGATGAACCGAAAAGCAGCTGAACAAGAGCCAGGCCAAAGATTCTTCTGAGGAGCTGCAAGACAGATTCACTGCTACAAGCACCACAGTGCCTGGGAGCAGCGGCCTCAGGGTGCTGCCATGGCCCGGGCACCTTCAGGGGGCCCACTGGTGTTGGCTGCCTGTTTTTGGGCTCCGCTCAAAGTCAAGTGCTAGCCTTTAAAACTCTAAAACAGAAGTGGGGAAACTTTTCCGCCTGAGGGCCTAATTCCAATCTGCAAATTGAGGTACAAATCATAAATTGCTGTCCTTGTGGCTCTTTTTCTAATATACCAAACATTCCGGACCAGCCCAAAGCAGATTCAAGCGCTGTTTACATTTAACATTTAACAGCAGCTGAGTGAACTACAAAATGACAGTCTCTGGAGTCTGTCAGCCTTTAGAAGTAAACATCTGCCCAGACAACACAGTCAGTTAATGAAATGGTAATTTAATGATGTAAGAATTAATTTTTTCTGTAACTTGCCATAACAGAAACAGGCCACGCTATTTTATTTTGAAAGACGAGAGAAACACGCCTGCTTTTTTGGCAACCTATTGCATTACCTAATCATAGCCTCGTAAGAAATAAACATCACAGCATGGGTGTTTCCCTTCCTGCAAGATTTTAACAAACTCTGGAAAAGCAATTTTAGAAAATGACTTGAATATGAATTGTGTTTGTTGCCATCCAAATTCTTTCCAGTTGACATAGCTTTCAACTCTGAAGCTGCTCTATCAAGATGTAGAATTTGAACCTGAAATATATCATTCCATGGCATTTTGTTCTGAATTCCAAGTTCATGATCAGTGAAAATTACCCAGCTGTGCAACCCAATCATCTGCATGCTTACTCTGAAGTTTCACCTGATTCAATAGGCCTTACTCCACAGCAATTATGCCTAAGAATGCAGCCTGTGGTCTTCTTAATTTCACAGTGGAAAATATTTAAATAACATTACAGGAGTGGTCAAAACACCCGGCTTTACTCAAACCAGTGCCAGAAAAATCTTAGAAGGTCCATCACTCACCTGATATCACAGAACCCAGGGGGAGCAGGGAAGTAAGACAGAGAAGGATGGGGACTGTGGAAGGGCACAGGTGCAGCTCTGACAATCGGATCCATGGCAAAGGGATGCTCTGAAGGAAAGGGAGCAGGTGGCTCGAGTCCTCTGCAGGCAATGCACCAAACCCGTGGAGCAGAAATTGGAACGGCAATGGCAGACTGCACTCCCATACACCGTGTGTCCTCCATAGCTCGTGCACAAAGCACCAACGTGGTTTATCCATGGACTACAACCAGTTGGCACAAACCTGGTGGACGACTGTCTGAGGGAGAGGCACAAGAGGATTGCAACCTGCTATTTCTTCTGAATCTCTCCATGGCTTTTGATAGCATTGACCACAGTCTTCTGGACCACCTCCAAGAGATGGAAGTTAGCACACCATTTTACCATGGTTCAGCTCTTATTTATGAAGTCGGGCCTACTGAACAACCCTGAGCCTTTGTGCTTTGGCCCCCTGGTCGTTGAGCTGAGGGATGTCACGGGGCACTAGTCTGTCCCTATTTTACACTTACACGATGCTGCTGGGAGTGATTATTAGAAGATTGGAAGCAAGTTTTCTTCGGTATGCTGATTTCTACTTCTCCTTAAACCAGAAGAGGCAGTTCCTGGATGCAGTTATGGGTCAGAGGAGGGCTAATAAATGGAAACTGATTTCTGACAAGACAGAGACCCTATGGGCAGATGGTCCCATAAGTCCAGGAATTGTGTTATTTGGCAGTGAGCTGTAATCACTCTCAAGGATCAGGTCCATAGCATGCTGGTGAACCCAGATCCATTTTTGGTCACTGGAGACCCAGACGCTCTCAGTGGCTTAGCGTGCCCGTTGTTCACTTCAGTTGGTGCAACAGCTGCACCAATCCCTGGAAATAGACGCCTAGCCTTGCTGTGGTTTCTGCGTCGGTCCCCTCGTGACTCGGTTACTACAATGCACCCAGGGTGGGCCTGCCCTTGTGCTGGGCTGGAAACTGCAGCTGGTGCAGCAGGCTGCATGCAGCAGTGAGGGTGTTCAGGGGGACACTGAGCCATGCTCATCCTATTTTTATTGTTTTATTTATTAGATTTATACCCTGCCCTTTTTCTTACAAAGAGCCCAAAGCGGCTGATGCCATTTATTTATTATTTTATTTATTTAAAACATTTGTATGCCGCCCCCATTGCAACAAAGCCTCAGGGTGGCTCACAGCATAACTCCTCATCATTCTCCTGATCCTGATCTCAGCCTTACCCCAAAACAGCACCCTTGCGAGGTAGGTTGGGCTGAGGGTCTATGGCCCAGTTGGCTGAGCCAGGACTAGGACCCCTTTGCTGGAAGAACTGCCCAGGCTGCCTGTTAGCTGCCATGCCACAAACAATTGCTGACATACAAGGCACTGAACAACTTGTGACCAGAAAACCAGCTGGACGACCACCTATGTACACCCAGCTGACATTTACGATCTTCAGAGGACACCTGGGCCAGTCTTTCACCAACAGAACTGAACCATGTAATATCTTGAAGATTTTGGCAGCAATGCCCACCCTCTGGAACACCTTTTCCCATGCCATTCAAGACACAGCAATCTGGCATGCTTTAAAATCTCCTAAAAAGGCACTGGTCTGTCCAGCTTTTTCTGGCTACTACAATTGCAGCTACTCATGTGCTGTTCCATCTTGCTTTTCTGTTGTATAGCTTTTTATTATATCAAAAATTGTTTTTACTGCCATATTTTAAATAGCAATGCTTAATGCCTGCACGTACACTGCTTAGAAATTGTATTACATCAACCGGCAGCCCAGTGGTATACATAAATAAATGAATAGAATCCTGCCACTGCCCCAACATGCATGCAGACATTAGCCATCTGCATGGGGCTAAGGAGAAACAGGAATGGGGGGAAGATGATGGCCAAGGGAAGGGCTAGTTCTACAGAGGAAGTGGAAGATAAATGGATGAGGTGACAAGGAATGTGTAAGCAGGATGACAGAGGCAGTAGGCAAGCTGTGCCTAAGTCTTCACCATTCCAGACAAGAGCTGAAGTAAAGCTGCTCTGATATCAGAGAAACCTTGTTGAAAAACTCAGCCCCGATCTAAAGATGTACAAGGGGTGTTCAATAAATTCTCAGTATTGATATGAAGCAATGAACTTATAAAATTTATTATATTTTCATTTTTCTATATAATCACCCTTAACATCTATACATTTCTCACATCTAGCAATTAGTTTTTCTATTCCTTGAAAAAAATACATTTCTTCTTTCCCCGAAAAATGGTCAATTATCGTCAACTTCACATTAGAAAAGTGCTTTCCACAAAGATCTTCTTTCAAATGGGGGAACAGGTAGTAATCACTGGGTGCCAAGTCCAGGCTATAGGGTGGATGGTGAATTTCCTGGAATCCAGTCATGCACAGCAGCCCTGGCAACTTGTATTGTGTGCGCGGGTGCATTGTCATGGAGTAGCAGTACACCTCTGGCCTATTTTCCTTGCCTTTCTCTTTAATAGCATCTCGTAATTGATGCACTTACTTCATAAGCAGCAGCATACAATGTCCCAGTTTCACCTTTTTCTTTATACTCAATCAGTAAAATTTCTTTGCAATCCCAAAAAACCGGGGCCATCACCTTTCCGACTGATGGGGTGACTTTGAACTTCTTCAGAGGGGGTGTTCCCTTTTTGTGCCACTGCATCGGCTCCTGTTTCCTTTCTGGGTCATAATGATGCACCCAAGTTTAATCTCTGGTCTCAATTTGATCAATAATAATTGATGGATCATCACCACACAGCTTTAAAAAATCTTTACAACAATCCACTCCGACTTGTTTCTGAGGGGCCACGAGCATTCAAGGAACCCATCTTGCATGGACCTTTGACAAATTAACTTGGTCATGAAGGGTGTTTTGTATGGTACCAATGGATAGGTTAGGCATTTCTGCTAATGTTCTCACTTGAATTCAAGCATTTTCCAACATGATTTTCTCAATTTTTTCAGACAATTTCATCAGTAACTGCTTCCAGACATGGGTCATCTTTGATGTTCTCCCTGCCTCTCCTTAATTCACTAGACTACTTTTGAACCATGGATAATGAAGGAGCAGCTTCTTGATACATGGCATTTTTTGTTTTTATTTTTTTTTCCTTGTTTCATCAAGAATTTTATCACTGTACGATGCTCAAGTTTCATCACCTTACTATGATCACTCAGAGCAGTTTTGTGTTCACAGTGATTGCAACAATACTAACGGTCAAAACAAGATGAAATTTTGCATAGAGAGTGTCCCTACCTTGAGAGTGTCCCTCAGAGAGTGTCCCTACCTTGAACCATCATCAAATTACCTGCAAAGTAAGCAGAATATATCAATACCGAGAATTTATTGAACACCTCTCGTATTTCAGGCAGGGCAGGGCAGGGCAGAGGTATAGGGGGAGGGCTGAATTTCCACCATTCACCACATTTTCTTCATAACCAGTCACTGCAGCATCTCCAGGTCATCCTACACTTACTTACTTACTTATTTATTTATGGTATTTGTATGCCACCCCCTATCCTGGGAGCTCTCTGGACCATGCAGAAAAAAACAGATATAAAGCCACAACATTACTGTAATAAAACACAACAATAACATCTAAAACAACATAAAGCCAACTAATATAAGGTGTGAAACAGGAGGATAATAAGAACAATAATAAAAACAACAATAAAACCATCAGTGAAAAGCAAATAAGACCATAGTTCAAAAAGCAGGTAATAAATAAGACAGTATTTTGGTGAGAATGGGGCTGTTGAATTTGCTGAGAATTCCCAGACTCCACTCTGAAACTCTCTGTTTGCCCTCCTCCCAGTTTGGCATGAAATCTGGGGTTCTTCCTACCTTTCCCTTGAGCAGGAAAGTTGCACAATTCAGACTAGAAAAGTACAAATTTTGGTCTGCACTTCTTAAAAGCGCACAATTTCTCCCATTGTCCAAAGCATGAAAAATGCTTTTCTTTTGGGAAAGAAATTCCATTTTTAAGTTGTGCACATGCACACATGCAGATGGATGCAAGCATTTCTTTTTAAAAATGCTTTCCCAGTGGCTTCCACATTTGGGGTTGCCTGGATTTATGAAATGAACTAGATGCTCATACATCCCTAGGAGGAAAGTAGTAAGAGATGAAGAGGGAGCAATAGGACCCATCATTTCTGACGTTGCAAATTGGCAATTTGCTCTATAAAAAGGCTGGTCTGCATGTTGTGCCTGCTATGGAGATGCCACTTTAAATCATGCCACGTTGTGAACTTTATTATGTGGAAATCTCTTCATGTGGAACTGCTTCACCACATCAATGAGACAATGTTCCAAAAATGTCCTGAAAGCAAGATTTGTGTTGCTTTTGATATGGCAAAAATTGCTTGGTGAATCATTATACATACACAAGCAGCCTGCTAGGTAATGTACCCCTGTGTAAAGTGATTTAAAGTGGTTTCCCTGTGGTGACCGCCATGTGTAGACCATTAAGATCTAATCCGAAGAGAACTGAGTTAATGTGCATACAAGTAAAGACACCTGGGAGCCTGCCCTGAAAAGTGCCGAAATGGAGCCAGCGTTCTAAACGTGATCGGATAAAGAGTCTCCAGGCTTCTCTACATGAGGCATGTATTGTGCCCCTGTCATTCCTTACTCATGGCTCTTTACAGGCTCTTGAGAGGATGTTGTGATCCTCCAGGTTTGCTTCTGTTTTCTTCAGAAGACTTAAGGAAAGAAGAAGAAGATCAGGGAAAATGAGGTATTATATTCACAATGGGAAAACAGTGATGTTTTTCCTTGTGTATTTGAGCTCCACCTAGAGGTTATGCACTAGAAAGGCAGGAAAGGAAAAATGGTAGGGCTTGGATCTCAGTTTTGTGATGAAATCAAATATTTATATGGCAGATTAACAGCCTCCTTTTAAAAAGCTCCTTATGTTAAGCAATGAAATCTGGAATGAAACTAGCATTTGTTTTCACTGCAAACATATGAATATATAGGTTGTGAACATTCCACTACACTTAGTTGGACTTACTTCCGAGTAAATGGGCATAGGTTTAGGTTCAGATTGCCAAAAGAAGAAAGAAGGATGGACTGAGCAATACTGCTTTCCCTCTGCAAACAAGAGAACGTCCCGAATGTCAGCACTCTACCTGGGTGAAAGGAGACAGGTGAAAAAAGAAGTCATTTCTGCACCACTAGAGCTCCTCATTGCAAAATTTAGGCTTAAATTGAAGAAAGTCGGGAAAAGCACTAGGCCACTCAGGTATGACCTAAATCATATCCCTGATGAATATACAGTGGAGGTGACAAATAGATTTAAGGAAGTAGATCTGATAGACAGAGTGCCTGAAGAACTATGGACGGAGGTTCACAACATTGTACAAGAGGCAGCAACTAAAAACATCCCAAAGAAAAAGAAATGCAAGAAAGCAAAATGGCTGTCTGAGGAAGCTTTACAAAAAGCTGAAGAAAGAAGGGAAACACAAGGCAAGGGAGAAAGAGAAAGATACACCCAATTGAATGCAGAATTCCAAAGAATAGCTAGAAGAGATAAAAATGCCTTCTTAAATGAACAGTGCAAAGAAATAGAAGAAAACAATAGAATAGGGAGGACCAGAGATCTCTTCAAGAAAATTGGAGATATGAAGGGAATGTTTCATGCAAAGATGGGCATGATAAAGGACCAAAATGGCAGGGACCTAACAGAGGCAGAAGAGATTAAGAAGAGGTGGCAAGATTACACAGAAGAACTATACAAGAAAGAGCTTAACGTCCCTGATAACCACGATGGGGTGGTCACTGACCTCGAGCCGGACATCCTGGAATGTGAAGTCAAATGGGGCTTAGGAAGTCTGAGCAACAACAAAGCTAGTGGAGGCGACAGCATTCCAGCTGAGCTATTCAAAATCTTAAAAGACAATGCAGTAAAAGTGCTACACTCAATATGCCAGCAAATTTGGAAAACTCAACAGTGGCCACAGGATTGGAAAAGGTCAGTTTACATTCCGATCCCAAAGAAGGGCAATGCCAAAGAATGTTCAAACTACCGCACCATTGCACTCATCTCACATGCTAGCAAAGTTATGCTCAAAATCCTACAAGCTAGGCTCCAGCAGTATGTGGACCGAGAACTACCAGAAGTACAGGCAGGATTTCGAAGAGGCAGAGGAACTAGAGATCAAATTGCCAACATACGCTGGATCATGGAGAAAGCCAGGGAGTCCCAGAAAAACATCTACTTCTGCTTCATTGACTATGCTAAAGCCTTTGATTGTGTGGATCACAACAAATTGTGGCAAGTTCTTAAAGAGATGGGAGTACCAGACCATCTTATTTGTCTCTTGAGAATCCTATATGCAGGTCAAGAAGCAACAGTGAGAACTGGGTACGGAACCACTGATTGGTTCAAAATTGAGAAAGGAGTTCGGCAAGGCTGTATATTGTCGCCCTGCCTATTTAACTTACATGCAGAGCACATCATGAGAAAGACCAGGCTAGATGACTCATAAATTGGAATTAAGATTGCTGGGAGAAATATCAACAACCTCAGATATGCAGATGATACCACTCTCATGGCAGAAAGTGAAGAGGAACTAAAGAGCCTCTTGATGCGGGTGAAGGAGGAGAGTGCAAAAGTTGGCTTGAAACTCAACATTAAGAAAACTAAGATCATGGCATCCGGTCCTCTCACTTCCTGGCAAATAGATGGGGAAGAAATGGAGGTAGTGACAGATTCTATTTTCCTGGGCTCCAAGATCACTGCAGATGGGGACTGCAGCCAAGACATTAAAAGATGCTTGCTCCTGGGGAAGAGAGCTATGGCAAATCTAGACAGCATACTAAAAAGCAGAGACATCACCCTGCCAACAAAAGTCTGTATAGTCAAGGCTATGGTTTTCCCAGTTGCAATGCATGGCTATGAAATTTGGACCATAAGGAACGCTGAGCGCTGAAGGATTGAGGCCTTTGAGTTGTGGTGCTGGAGGAGACTCCTGTGAGTCCCTTGGACCGCAAGGTGATCAAACCGGTCAGTCCTAGAGGAGATCAACCCTGACTGCTCTTTAGAAGGCCAGATCCTGAAGATGAAACTCAAATACTTTGGCCACCTAATGAGAAGGAAGGACTCCCTGGAGAAGAGGCTAATGCTGGGAACAATAGATGGCAAAAGAAGGAGGGGGTGGCAGAGGATGAGGTGACTGGATGGAATCACTGAAGCAGTTGGCATGAGCTTAAGTGGACTCCAGGGGATGGTGGAGGATAGGAAGGCCTGGAGGAATGTTGTCCATGGGGTCGCAGTGGGTCGGACACGACTTCGCGACTAACAACAACAACAACGAAGTAAAATGTATTCATTCAGATGGAGTCCCTCACACAGATTGCTATCACTGTGAGGCATTTGCAAACAGGAGGATTGCACTGAACTAGGGACACACTGAGAAATTATTTACATCATGGCAGGGAGGAACGGACACCTCAGAAAAGGGAGGTTCATTTGTTTTTCCTGACAGTCTGAGGCAACCTTTCAGATTATGACACTGTAAAAGAGGAGTCCACATGGGACTGATGACTAGAGGAAGTATCACTACACCTCAGCACATTCCACATGTGCCTTTGCAACTGCTTAGATTGGAAGGAGCAAATAGAAGTGTCACCCTTGCCAAGATCCTTCTGGACCCAAAACAGAATGGAGGCAAAGATGGCCTGTGTCTTTGGTTCAGTGGCATGTCATGACAGGCAAAGTGTCTTTAATTTCGACAAAGAATCACGTTTTCAGCCACAAAGCTCTCCTTCTATTACTGCAATTAACTGCAGATAGATGCAGTAGTTTATTTACATTGCACACATAGATTATAACAGGGTTATATTTTGGCAACAGCTGTGCATTTACATGCCATTTTCGTTTTTATGGTTTGGGACAGATATTGATGAAGAACTGTGAACTCACAGACAAACAGGGAGAAAAGACCTGTGGGTGGAATTGGGGGCTCATCTTCCAGCATCGTATATTTTTGCCTTTTGGTGCTGTCCATGGGGTTTTCATGGCAAGGATACTGGAGTGGGTTGCCATTTCCTTCTCCAGTGGATCACGTTTTGTCAGCGCTCTCTGCTATGACCTGTCCGTCTTGGGTGACCCTGCACGGCATGGCTCATAGCTTCATTGAGCTACGCAAGCCCCTTCGCCACGACAAGGCAGTGATCCATGAAGGAGCCTTTAGCACAAATAAATAAAAGTGTGCACTGCCACCACAACCAGACAATTTAAAAAAAGCACTCTATAGTTTTTCTTCTTTTTGAGAATGTATTTTCAGAATTGTGTGATACTTGCAGGTATATTGTCCCCAAAGGAGGGTCTGTGCTTGCCCGGTGACAGAAAAATAGGTGGAGGGCTTATAAAAGCATGTTTAAAGGCTAAAGGCCTTTATATTTTTATTTTATTTGAAAGATAACTGGTGAAAAATACTTTATTTCTTGGCAGAATTTGATGAAAAATTCAGGATTATTTGTCCCATCTGAAGGGATCACACCTGCCATATTTCAGATTAAGAGCCACAGGAGGCTTTATGCAAGAGCAGACAACCTTTTGAGAGTCTCCAGAGATGACATATTTATCTCCCTTTGCTTCTTGTTCTGAAAATTACAGGCAGCCTAGAGTTAAGAAGTAAGAAACCAGAAAAGTTCCTGAAGGATAGGTGCAGCTGTTCAGGGAGTTCTCCAATTCCAAGTGAAATGATTTGGCTTCCCTTTTGGTGTATATATAATATAATCCAATCACACACACAGTATGTTTGGGAATATTTGTATGAAATTAGCACATGTTATGGCACAGGTCCCCAGCACAAAACCTTTCAGAAGGAATGGAACAGAGGCTAGAGATATGATGCTTGAAATCCAATGTAAGGGTTTTTCATAGTGAAGTGTGATGGCATTGGAAGAATGGGTACTCATGGGTACTCATTAGCCTTCCCCTAAAAAGCAGTGATTGGAATCCATGGTAGAATTTGCCCAAGGATTGGAATGTGAATCTGTCAGTCCCTCCCTCCTCCAGCAGTGTTTAGTGAAACCAACCAAAATATGTCTTCAGAGGATAAATACGTGGGCTGCTGGAAACTGAGGCCTTTGTATGCAGTCATGCATGACTGCATAAAATCCTGGAACTCCCTTCAATGGCGGTGGGGGGGATGGGTTGATTTTTTTTGCTAGGGACATATGCAACCCTGTACAAAATACAAAATCAGAAGTCAAAAGACAACTCTGACCAGCTGTCAAAGACCTCTTCCCCAGAATGCAGCTGGAACCTCAGGGAAAAAAAATGCAAACTGAACATCAGCCAGAAGATGGCAAGGACAAGAAGCCAAGGATGAAAGTAGCGTAAATCTTGTCAGCCGCATTTCATGCACAAAGATTAGTTGCACGTTTGTTTTCCCTGGAGAGCTTGTCTTTTGACAGTTGCCAAGAGAAAGCAAAGGAAAGAGACCCCCCCCCCCACACCCACACACACATTGGATCCTTTTTGAGGCATTGTCCAAAGATCCTGTGTTTGGAACCTGCTGCACTTTTGCAGCAGGCTTCCCCAAGGTCATGGGTCCAGCTGCAGAGCTGAAAGGGGAAGTTCCAGGGAAATTTGCCACTAAACAGAGAGATCTGCAGAGATCCACCATGTAAGAGAATGGCTAGTAGCCCCTGAGCCCTTCTGTCTGTGATCTGATGGCCAGTGCAGACAGTTTAGCCCTCAACAGGTGTGAAGGCACAGAACTTTAGTATAGTAGGTGCAGGCTCACTGACTCAAAAGATTAAGAAAACGTTAGTTTTATTACCAGACACAGAGCAAATTAAATTACAATAGCAATGTTTTCTGTAAAATGCAGCCAGTCAGATAGCATAAACATTGTAATCCTCTGAAGTCAACACGGATATAGTGCTTGCTGAGGGAAAGAGCATCTGTTTAGTGCTTGCTTGATGAATAGAAATGGAAAACATTATTATGATCCCAATAAACCAAATGGCTGTAGCTCTGACACAAGCCCCAAGCAATGTTATAAATGCACTCCAGTGCATGGCAAGTGGTGCCAAATAGTCATTGAAAATTCCCAGTATTGGGCTCGAGCCAGAGGTTTAACAATTAACTAAATATAAATGGCATGCCCTAGTCCTGGAAATAAATGCAAATAAACTGGAAGTGTAAGCAAAAGAGTAAGGGCCTGTAGGCAAACTAGTTTATTGCAGATGGGCATTTGTGGGCAATGTTCGATGTATGACAAAGACTGTGAATACACTGGATGTATGGGTGAACACATGCACACATGCACTCTTGAGTCTGGGGGAGGTTTCTCCACATGGGGAGCCCAGATGGCATAAAAGTGAATGAACACATGCAGATAACAGACACACACCCCAACCAGGTCAGCCCACCTGAAATTCAGGTACCACCTTGGCCTTCAAAGTATAGCCAAAGCAATTCCTGAAAAGCTCTGCTAAACTGTCAGGGAATCTCATCTAATGGGAAGTGATGCTGTTCTTTTTTTTGTTCTCACCGTTGGTTGTTTGAGCCAATACAGAACCCAGCATCTGTCCCCTGAAGCCAACTTGCCTAGCTTCCAGGAAGCCATAAGGATCATCAGCCCTTCCTTCTTTCAGAAGGTGCATAACGCCTTGATCCTTTGGAACTGGGAAGGCAGCAGGGGTCCGTGTGGGGTGTGGGCAAATTACCTGGTAGGCAGCAGTCACTATTTGCAGCCATCTCGGCCTGAACCAGGAGCCTCTCAGCCCCTTCAGGCACTCTTGGAACACAGAAGCAAGGGCTGAAGCTGACACCCTGCAGCTCCGGCCCCAAGCCAAAAGTTCTAAAAGTAATAGAACTTTTGCCCTCCTGTACCCTGAGATCAGCAGGGGAGGCCCTTCTCCGGGAGCCCTCTGTGAGGGATATTAGGAGGGTGAGCACCCGGAGGAGGGCCTTCTCGGCAGTGGCGCTCCACCTATGGAATGCACTCCCCAGAGAGGTCTGCCTGGCACCGTCACTATATGTTTTTCGGCACCTGGTCAAGACCTTTTTATTTAATCAATATTTTAATATGTATTAATAGTAATTGGATTTTATTGTTTGTATTTTATTAATTACAGCCAGCGTGGAATAGTCCATTTATCTATTTTATTCTGATTTATGTTGTAAGCCATCCAGAGGTGCAAGTAATGGACGGCATACAAATTTTATAAATAAATAAATAAAATAATAAGGTCAGGCAGAAGGCTCTGAATTTAATCTGGCAGCACACGCAAATTCTGAAATAGCTGTGAAGTGTATTTAGAACAAGAAAGGGGAGAAGGGGCTGAAAGGGGTGCAAATATAGATGAAAACAGAAACTAGAGAAACCCTTTGGAGCAGTAGGGAAGCCTTTCGGAACATCACAGCCGGCAAAGATAACAAATCAATATCTAAGCTATGTCATACCTAAGTAAGGATCTTCTATAGGACAGAAGATCCTATAGAAGCAGAGGCTGAAGTCACAGGCCTGAAAGTAAGACTATGTGAAGAATCCCATTTTGCGGGTGGGGATCTATTGGATTCCCTCACTTCAGCCCACTGGAATCTAGCGCACTTTCTCATGGCCATGAGTCCAGTTTCCTGGTGGATCTACTGACCATTCATATAGCATTTATCAGGAATTGAGGCCCATGTGGCCACTGCGCAAGCAGTGTTCCTCTTCCGCGCATGTGATTTACAGTCTTCGTTTGTGATGTGGAAGAAGGGGGCTGGTTGCACAACCAGACTTCTGCATTTCCATGGACTTCCTCTCAGCTTGGTTTGCTTTCTAAGAGAAGCACAGTTGTAAGAGGAAGTCTGCAAACTGGACGGGACAGATTCTGAGGAGCATTGTCCCAAAAGGCAGCACAAGCAGATGATCAGAATAGAGGAGGAACCAAACAGCAACCTGAAGGGCCCTAGTTTTAAAAGCGTCCTCCAGCCCTTAAAGGCTATGAGGCAACCCTCCATGGGCAATCACAGGCAGGCTCCATAGTCTGTTTAGCTGCCAGGAGGGGAGTGAAAAGCCCACTGAGACTGTTTAAGTCAGGCATCCTCAAAAGTTTTGAATAGGGGGCCAGTTGAAAAGTGCCAGTGATGGGCGCGGGCCACCAAGGCAGTGCGGGTGGGGGGACGCCGGCCGAGGTGGGGGGGGCATGCAGAGTTCCTTTTCGCTGAGCGAGTCCAAAACAATCTCCTTGTGAGATACACCGGCTTGCTCGCAAGGAGATCATTTTCTCCGAGTGAGTCCGAAACAATCTCTTTGCGAGCAGCCTGGCACCTTGCCATGCACGTGCACACGTGGCAAGCTATGGCAGGCCAGATAATTCCTGCGAGCCGTAGTTTGAGGAGCCATGGTTTAAGCTAATTGGGCAAGAGTTCCATGTTGGCTTGACGAGCTGCAGGGGAGGAGAAGAAGCATGGTGGGGTTGCTCACAGAGCTTCCAGCCAGGCTCTGCTAGCTCCTCTTGAGAAAATGGGGCTAGCCAGCACGATTTCTTTCCTTCCTTCCTTCCTTCCTTCCTTCCTTCCTTCCTTCCTTCCTTCCTGGCATCACACACCACACTTTTCAACATGGACCTAGAAAAGATTAGCCGTAACTCAGGGTATTTGGCACATGTTTCAAGTTCCCCATTTCAGGCACAGTGTTTTCCACTCTGACCAGAATCTATTCTACAAAAATGTCTTGAAGAGAAAGATAATGGAACATAGAATTTTATGGATGCCTGCTGTTCTGCAAAAGCTTGTTTTGAGGAAGAGATGCTTTGCTTGAAAGACTAACCACAGCTGCTTAGAAAAAGGAAATGTCTGAAGTCATTGCAAGGTCCTACCTTCCAAGAACATCATCACATATATATGGGATCAGCTGATAAACATTTTCCTCATCTTTCATACTTATAGACCCTTGTGTTTGGCCAGGCCACTGATTCTGAAGATAATGACATTACATGAGATAAGGTATATGAAACATGATGTAAAATACATGTTTGTAGGACACCATTCTATGGCCTCCCAACATTGCTTGGGAGGCCATAGGATTCTTTGGACTCTCAGTTCTAAGATGTTATAATTTCATAGCTAGAACTCCAAAGGCCAAGCCCATGCCCTGCCCTCTTACAGCCAGCATGGAAAGAACAGTCTTCCACCTCCCTCCCTAGCATTAAGTCTAATAAATAAGATACAGAAAGAAAGAAAGATAAATGGTATAAGAAAAGAAGTGAAATAAAATTGGCAAGGAATTTTAAACCAATAAAACCAGTATATTCATAATCTGCAAATTTCCAAACAGACAAGAATTTCTGTCTTTTTGTTGATCAATGCTCTGTTGAAGCTTGAAAAAAGAATAACTATAATTCTCTATAAAGAGAAATTTTCCAATCACTTCAAATCAATTATAAAACATCAACAGCATTTTAATGAGCTTCCTTCATATTATACTAGATATAATAGAATTTCCATCTATCATTAAATTCTTCAATCTTCTCTTTACATAATTAATTAGTTTTACCATCACTGCATACTTCAGTCTTCAGTTGTTGGGGATTCTGGTGTTTTTCATTTAGAAACAATTATAATTCTTGCTTCAGTTGTCTTATATTTAAATAACTCTGACATGGTCTTTAAAAGAGTCTCTGGTATTATGTTCAAAAGCATATTCTTAAGACTCATAGGAAACTTAGTTTAATTTTAATTTTAATTTTATTTCTGTGTGTATCAACTTCCAAAATCTTTCAATTATTTCACTAGTCCGCCATATATGGTAGAAAGTTCCATCTACTTTATTACATTTCCAGGATTTTGCACTGTGATTCTTGTCTACCTTTTGGTGTAATATGCCACTGGAAAAAAATCTTATTCCAATTTCTCTTAGTGCATTTTTCTCTTGAGTAGCTGTGAATTTAATGTCTTTCTTCCATAAAGCTTCCCACTGATGAGGTGGAATTACTTCTCCAAGTTCCTGCATCCAAATTGTCGTGCATTTCTTGTCTTGCTGATTTTCAGTGTCATGTTGAAGTGACTGTTTATAAAGTCTTCCTTATAATGATCCTTTTGTTGTGCAATCAGCTTTTCAAAATCTGTCAGATCCCTTACAGTGCCTTTCCCTGATTAGTTTCAAGACTGGGGAGGAAAATGCAATTGTTAGTATACAAGCCATTCTATAATTTTCCTTTCAACTTTTAGTTGTTGCCAAGATTTAACTCATCTTGTTGGTCAATCATATTCTCATAGGTTATTAAATAATTATTTTGCCTTAAGTATTTTCCATATGCTTCAACCGGGGACATCAAAGCAGAGATCAGAGGACTGATTCTTTTTATTATACAATACTGAATTTTTATTAGGCCATCTTTTAATACTTGATTATTATTTGATATCAAAGTCTTTTTAATTGACTGTTTAGCCCATGATTGTGTATTCTTTCTCCAAGATCTGCTATTTCTAATTTCACTAGCCTGTCATTAACATTTATACTACAATCTGAAATCCAAACCAGGCCAGCTGCATAGTAGCATACTTTAAATTAGGAACTATGAGACCTCCTCTTTCCTTTTCATCTTGAAGGATTTTGAATCTAATTCTCAGCCATTAACATTCCAGATACAAGCATTGCCACTCTTGAGTTTTTCCTGGAATAGAAATAGGTATCATCTAAAATAGAAAATTCATTCTGAGCAGTATGTTCATTATTATTATGGTTTAGAAAGGACAGAAAGGGTAAGAGGGGAGGGGGCATAGCCTTATATGTCAGGGAACGGACAGGATGCAGTGAGATAGAATGCAGCACAGATGGGGATCTGGTGGAGGCAGTCTGGGTGAAACTAAGGGGTTTTGACAGAGAGAAGAACCTGACAGTGGGGGTATGTTATCGCCCTCCAGGTCAACTTGAGACCCTGGATGATGCCCTGTTAGACCAGATTCAAAGGATTCTCAGGGAAGGGACACAGTAATTATGGGAGATTTCTATCTCCCAGATAATAGTTGGGAGACTAACTCGGCAGTGACAGCCAGTTCATGTCACCTCCTAGATGCTGTAGAGGGAGGGTTTTTCATGCAGAGGGTCTGAGAGGTGACGAGGGGAAGAAATATCCTTGACTTAGTCTTGAACAACAGGGAAGACCTGGTAGATGAGGTGCAGGTCATGGGTGATCTGGATGGGAGTGATCACGTCATCCTTTGCTTTGAGATCAGGGCAATGGGGATTAGCGGCAGGTTGAGTACCAGAAGCTGGGACTTCACAAGGACCAACTTTGGTCAATTGAAGGCCAGACTGGGGAAAGTCTCCTGGAGGAGGATACTGGAAGGCAAGGGACTTCAGGAGGGGTGGATGGCACCCAAAAGGGAGGTCTTGGAGGTGCAAGCCTTGATGATACCACTAGTTAGTGAAACGGGGAGGTGAAGGAGAGCAAAAAGAGGTGGTAAGAAGGTTTAGACATAAAAGGAACTTCTGCAAGAAATGGGCACTGGTGCAAGTAGACAAAAAGTTATACCAGGAGGAAGAGGCCTGTTGCAGAAGGATTCTTTGCAACGCTTGTCAGAATCCCAGAATCTCAATTTGAGAAGAGGGAATAAAATTCGGGTTCGTGGGAAAGACCAAGCGTCCAGACCATCTGAGGCTTTATTGTATTTACCCCAAGGTTCCCGCGGTACTCACAGTAATGCATGCATTACCGGGCAGGCAGAGATGAACTCTGCTGCAAAGCTTCAACACAACTAGAAAGTTTTTATACACTCCCAGTCACATACAGGTACAGGGCAATTGATGACAGAATGTAGAGATTACAATAAGATTCTGAGGTCACCTCATACAGAACAGATAAAGAAATGTCAGTCAATCATACAGTAACAATAAGATTACAATATTTCTAATTGCCTGTATTGACACTTTAGTTCAGTAGCTTGAACCCATCTCCAGGTCTACTTAAGACATGTAAATTCAAGCTACTGAGAAACTGTGCATGATAAGCTCAAGACTCTTATCTAGACTCTAGACATTCTGAATTGGCCAAGGCAGATGGAGCCTCTGGGCTATCAAAAGATACTTCCTTGTAAACTGAATTCCAACAATGACTATTTACAATGTATATTTGGACTGAATGGCCTGTCTACTGTAGCCCACAGCTAAAGGTGAGAGAAAGGAGTGGGGGAATGCCATTTTAAACAGTGACAGCTTGGTTTTGAGAAGAAAGACAGGATTTGATCCCACAATGCAAAAAAGCACACAGAAATAATGCTTTTCAGACAGGATTTATCCAAATTTCCCAACACGCTACAGTGGATTATGAGCTGAGAGTTGCAAAGAATATCAGGAGCCACAAAAGGGGCTTCTGTCAATGTGTAAATAGCAAGTGGAAGGGGAGACAGGTGATGAGACTGCTTAATGAGGAGGAAGGGGATTTGGTGACCAATGTGAGGGAACAGGCACAGATGCTAAATGACTATTTTGATTCTGTGTTCTCTCTAAAGCCGGAGGGGGAATCCACATGGGGGATCAGATGAGGCTGGGGATTTAGGGGCACAGATTAGAGTCACTCCCCTAGAAGTCAAGGAGCTCCTCAGAGCACTGGAATTTACAAAGGCACAAAGGCCCTGATGGGATGGCATTCAACGTGGATAAGTGCAAGGTCTTGCACTTGGGCCATAGGAATGGGTGTCATAAGTACAGGTTAGGGGACAAGTGGCTGGAGAGCAGCACTTGTGAAAGGGACCTCGGGGTGCTGGTTGACTGCAGGCTAAACATGAGTCAGCAGTGTGATGCGGTGGTCAAGAGGGCGAACGCCACCCTTGGTTGCATAGCCAGAAGCGTGGCTTCTAGACTGAGAGAGGTCTTACTGCCACTCAATATGACTCAGGTACACCTGCAACTGGAGTATTGTGTTCAATTCTGGACTCCTCATTACAAGAAGGATATAGCCAGGTTAGAGTCAGTGAAGCGTAGGGCCACAAGGATGGTGGCCAGATTGCAGAGAAAGCTGTATGAGACGAGACTGAGGGAACTGGATCTTTTCAGCCTGGAAAAGAAGAGCCCCTGAGGGAATCTGTTGGGAACATATAGGTCCGTGGGGGGCTGCCACACGGAGGTGGGCAGAGACCTGTTTTCCCCTGCAGAGGTGGTCAAGATGCATTCCAATGGAGCAAAGCTCAGGGAACCAAGGTTCAAATTGGATGCCAGAATGTACTTCCTGACAGTTAGGACCTCAAGGGTATGGAATGGGCTTCCGTGGGAGGTGGTTGAAGCCCAGTAGTGAGAGTGTTTAAGGATAGGCTAGACATGCACATGGTAGGCTGGGGGTCAGACTAGATAGTCTGGGAGGCCCCTTCTGACTTGCTTCTGTTTCTATGTTTCTAAATGAAACCAAACAGCAATTTTTAATCCAGACTGCTGCTTTTGTGAGAATATAACTACATGTGTTATTGTAAGTGTGGGTAATTAGTGCCATTAATTAGACTTATTAATTCCAAGTAAGACACTTTGGTACATTTTTGACTGGAGATCAGGGTATTCATGTAATTTTAAAATACCATTTCTTTATAATAAATAAGATAATAAGAAATAAGAGAGCCAGTGTGGTGTAATGGTTAAGAGCATGGGACTGGGACTCAGATGATCTGGGTTCTAGTCCCCGCTCAGCCATGGAGCAAACTGGGTGACTTTGGGCCAGTCACAGACTCTCAGCCCAACCTACCTCACAGGGTTGTTGTTGTGAGGATAAGATGGAGGAGGAGAATGATGTAAGCTGCCTTGAGCCTTTTGTAGGAAAAAGGCAGGCTATAAATCCAAAAATAAATAAATAAATAAATAAA
>JAIXND010000779.1:10076527-10171961 GCA_023646645.1 Varanus salvator macromaculatus | reverse complement strand
TGTGGGGATAAGATGGAGGAGGAGAATGATGTAAGCTGCCTTGAGCCCTTTGTAGGAAAAAGGCAGGCTATAAATCCAAAAATAAATAAACAAACAAACAAACAAACAAACACGAGCCAGAAGTCAAGAGTCAGGGAGACAGCATGACGGAGCAGGTACTTTGGAGCAGAAGCAGGAACAGGGTTTGCAGGAGCAAGTGCAGCACACTGAAGGCTGGTGTTGCTGGGGCAGCTCCTGGAGGGAAGAGCCAGTGCTTAGACAGCTCTTCCCCCAGGGCTCCCAGGTGGTGCTCCTGAGGGCCCTGGCAGCTGCAGTAGAATGTGGGGTAAATCCTGCAACTACCAGGACTGTCATTCTGATGTTTGGCAGACGCCATCCATATCCTGACACAAATCTTTTCACATAGAAGGGTACATATATCTATTATAATGGATATATGCATTATACAGTATATTCAAACTGTATGCAAGAGAACTGTGATACCTTATTTTATTTTTGTATGACTTTAAAAAATGTGATGAGTTTTGAGAAATGGTTTTCAAAGAAATTAGTAAAATATTGAAGTTAAATATTGAAATTGACCATGGACTAGCATTATTGTCATTATTTAGAGAACAGATGGGTCAAAATACTAAAGAATGTATTATACATTTATCAACAGAAGTAAGATTAATAATAGCAATGATTTGGAAAATAAAAGGTGAATATCAAATAGTTAACTGGTATAAAGAAGTCTGGAATGTAGCTATTAATTATAAGTTAATTTGCAATATTAAATGGAAAAAGGTTTGATAAGTAAAAATAATTTTAAAAATATTTGGAGACCATTTATTGAATATGTTTTAATAAAAGGAAAGAGGTGTGAACTACTACAAGAGTCAATGAAGTTCTGAAAGGGAAGAGGGGCAACCTGAACGAATAAATCATTTTACATTATGTGACTTGATTCATTGGTCCTGATGAAGATAGCACTGGTATTGTTGTATTGTTTAATTATGTTTATTAGTAACATTTAATTACGTTCATTGTTATTATATTAATTGTATTGTTTTTGTTAGTTTAGTTTTGCATATGCCATAGTATGGATTCAGAGCATCTCTGGATATTGTTCAACAATCACTGTAGCAAATACAAACTTGCCGCTTCTAAAATTGATCCATAAAGCAACAGATAATGTGTTGACTGTAACACAAAGAATACTAAAACCCAGATGGTTTTATATGGGAAGAGTAAACAAGATGTTACCATCTGCCAAAAGAAATATTCTATCTTGCTGTTGAGAGCTTTGTGTCAAGTATTTGTTTTCACTGAAAATATTAGACTTGATCTCATTGGCCACAAAAGGCAAGAGTGTGTGTGTGTGTGTGTGTGTGTGTGAGAGAGAGAGAGAGAGAGAGAGAGAGAGAGAGAGAGAGAGAGAGAGAGACCAACCATCTAACAGCCTGCCATTCCATTGGAAGTGAGTGACCCTTCTATCTTTTGGCATCACGTTTCACAAGAAAATGTTCAAAATGGAATTCCTTCCCTTCCATTCCCTTCCCTCACTGATTTCCATCTTTGCACTATTGATGCCTCTATGCTGGAATCAAGATTTCATCCAGATGCCGTGGATGTCCAATATGAATGTTGCCATATGTAAAAAAAACTCAAGGTATCAAAAATTAGTTCTTGAGTTTTCTTCTAATGCCACATGAAATTCTGATAAGCAAATTAGCAAAACCTGGACTAGATGGAGAAACTTTTAGGTGGATCCAAAATTGGCTGCTAAATCAGACACAAGGAGTGCTCATCAATGGCACCTTCCCAAATTGGGTGGAGGTAACTGGTGGGGTCTCACAGGGTTCAGTCTGGCCCCAGGGCTCTTCAACATCTGTATTAATGATTTAGATGAGGAAGTACAAGGAAAGATAATCAAACTTGCAGATGACACAAAACTGGGCAGAATAGCACACACCCTAGAGGACAGAATGAAGCTCCAGGGTGACCTTGATAAACTTGAACATTGGGCTGAAAGCAGCAGAATGAGATTCAATAAGGACGAGTGCCAAGTCCTCCACCTAGGAAAAAGAAACCAAATATATCAATACAAGTTGTGGAATACGTGGCTCAACAGAACTGAACAAGAAAAATCTTGGGGTAATTGTGGACAATAGGCTAAACGTGAGCCAACAATGCGATGTAGCTGCCGAAAGGGCAAATGCTATTTTGGGATGCATTATCAGAAGTATTGCTTCCAAATCACAAGACGTAGGAGTTCCTCTATGCTCCTCACTAGTCCGACCTCATCAGGAATACTGTGTCCAGTTGTGGGCTCCAACATTTAAGAAAGATGCAGGTAAATTAGAAAGGGTCCAGAGGAGGGCAAGAAAAATGATCCAGGGTGCAGAAACATTGCCCTATGAGGAGAGACTGAGGGAACTGGGCATGTTCAGCCTTGAGAAGAGAAGACTGGGGGAGGGGGGGGTTGGCATGATAGCCCTCTATAACTACTTCAAAGGCTGTCACAAACAGGAAGGTCAAGATCTCTTCTTGCTGATGCCAGAGTGTAGGACATGGAATAATGAATTCAAGTTGCAGCAACTGAGATTCAGGCTGGACATCAGGAAAAGCTTCCTCACTGTCAGAGCAATACAGCAGCAGAACCAGCTGCCTAGGGAGCTGGTGGGCTCTCCCACACTAGAGACATTCAAAAAGGAACTGGACAGCCATCTGAGCAGGATGGTGTAATGTGGTGTCCTGCAACAGCAGGGACTTGGACTCAATGGACTTCATGGTCCCTTCTGACTCTACTGTTCTATGATTCTATAATTCTGTGATTATATGAAACACCTTAACCTAAAGCAGTTGAGGAATCAAAGGGTGAGAACATAGTTTAGCGCTTGACTGGACTAAGAGGATTCCCAAATGTTGATTCAATAAATGTTGGGCCCATATTGCTTTTTGGTTCCAAAGCTTGGCAGTATTACAGCGTTTGCCACAAATTCCTAATGCCCTGAATTAAAAGCACTTTAATAGGAAGTAGACTGAAGTTTGGCATCTTTTTCCTATTTGTCATTCAGCAAGTTTAAACCTTTTAAAGGGGCATGAGGTACTTGAAATGTCATGACAATTGGCTGAAAACACAAAAGTTACAGCCAATAGAAAAGCATCTGTGCCTCCCATTGAAAGCAGTGGGGAAACAAACAAATGCCATAATGTCAATGAGATTAATATGATTTCAACAAATGGATGGATAGCAAAGCAAATGTAAATACTTATTTTATTTATGTATTTATTTATTACATGGCTGTACCACCCAATAATCAAAGATCTCTAGACAGTTTATGACAATTGAAACCATTCAATTTAACATGGTAAAATGCAATATGAAAGTTTAAATATTTAAAGCTGTGCTATGTCTTTTGACAGGAAATGAGCAGTCTGCTCTTTCTTCCATTACTGAGTCAATTGACCAGATAACTGGATAATTATAAGGCAGAATCTTCCTTGTGAAAGGAAACATATCTGGTTTTAGGTTCTGCTTCCCTACCATTTAATAGCCCAGTGTTGTTTTTAGGGAAAAATCTACTACCTCTTTGTTCATTCAGTACCGGTTCTCTTCTGACTCTATTTCTCTAGGCATAGGGTCATAATAGGTTAAGAAAGATTTCTGGACAAAGTTGGATAAAGATTTTTTTGATAAGACTCACTGATACTGGTTCCATATAACAACCATTTTATACAAGCAAGATACAGAAAATATCTACAGTAACAACTAAGTCCAAGGAAGTGTGTGTGTGTGTGTGTGTAATAAAATATAATATAAGTAGTTTCAAACCCCACCCCCAAATATAAATATATATAGAGAGTATTTAAAATAAAACACTGGAGATTTTGAATAACTTGTTATGGCCAAAACTGAGGAGGGGTTTTTAGGATGTTTGGAGGTAAGGCTTCATGCACCAATGTGATTCCAGTGTGAGGTACCAACCACTTTAGAGACAACGGGGCCAAGCGCAGTGCGCCTCCACACCCTCTCGAGCACGACACCCCTGGCAACTCCCTGCAATGTGCCTATTCAGCTCCAAAGGGAGACAGACAGTCCCAGGCAGCTGCACCTCTTCCCTCTCCTTCCCCAGCTGCTCCCAGGTAGCCACTGGCAGCCCCGCCTTTTGCACCTGCTGCACCAGCACCTGGGCACCCAAGGAGACAAATACAGTCCCGCACAATGGTTCTTCCTTCTCCTCCCCACCTGCTCCTAAAACTGTAGCCGAAAATCAAAATCAAAACCATAATTAGCCTAGCAGCAGTGCAAAGATTTCAAATACAGGAAAGACGCAGCCTACAAAAACTTAGGCAGGAAGAGGCCTGCCTAGACCTGTATGCCCTTGCAGATTAAATAGACTCAAATGCTTGGGAAAATAGGAAGGGCTTTTCCCAACGGATGAGAGGGTGAAGGCACAGAAATGTTCCCAATCTATGTGGCAGGCAAGCCTGCCTAGGAAGCTCATTCCACAACAGAAAGGGCCCCCTTTTTAGTAGCCACCCACCTCACTAGCACCAGGAAGGATTCTTAGAGAAGAGCCAGTGAAGTGGGATTTAAGATCTGGGAGATGGGAGCAGAGGATCCTTCGAACATCCTGGCCCCTTTGAATGACAACTCCAACAGAAACGGCCTGGCAATGAGTGTGGCTGTAATAGGCTTATGTCGGCCAGTTGCTGTCAACAATGTTACTGCCCCATTTTCTGAATTTCAAAGGCAGCTGCACATGGATTTACCAGAGCATAAGGTAAATGGACAGGATAAAGACATGGTAGATCAGGACCAGTGGACAAAGGGTGCTCCATGTCACTGGGTCCACTTGTGCCTCCGTGACAGTGCTGAGTACCTTGGAAGGATGTACTTGATCCTTTCAGGGGATCCATCCTGAACATCGCAGAAACGGAGTGATGATACACACACCCCAATCCTGCACACAGCCACGCCTGTTTAAAAAGCACTTGTGGGCTTGGGCTTGCATTTCAGTGGCTCTTTCTCACTGGTGATGGCCAAGAATTCTTAGTCAGCACTCCGTCCATTCCCTGCTTCCCCCATAAAGGGCCATCGGTGAAGAGAAATGGAGAGTGGCATCTTGGTGCATGGCAATGGCACAAAATTCTTGTGCATCATGAGACGGAGATTTGGGCTGTTCTCATTGTTGGCAGCCACCTAACCTCTCTACTGCCTGCAGACTTAACTTCTTCCATTTGCTTTTGCTCTTTTAAATGCACCTGCATTAAAAACATATCTAGAGGATGCCATAGGCTTCTTTTATTTATTTATTTATTTATTTAAAAATTTATATGCCGCCCCTTGCAATAGCCTCGGGGCGGCTTACAACATAATACATTATTAAAAACATATAACAAAGTTAAAAACTGGCCCATCTCAGGTTATTATATAAAAACATGAACAAAATTTATAACAATATAAATTAAACCTATTAAACATAAATTAAACATTAAACATAAATTAATTAAACATAAATTAAACATAAGTTAAACATAAACTAACCCAAGACCTAAACCTAAATTAAACAATAATATTAATTAAAATATTGACTAAATAAAAAGGTCTTCGCCTGGCGCCGAAAAGCAAATAACGACGGCGCCAGGCAAGCCTCTCTGGGGAGCGCATTCCATAAATGGGGCGCCACCGCTGAGAAAGCCACCATTTAAGGTGGCGTGTAACTCTTTAAGTTACACGCCACCATTCTTCCAAGGCAGAACTGGCGGTGGCAGCTAAGCACCATCTCCATCTACAGGGCTCCGACAGAGTGCTGAACAGGCCCACGGCTGCTTGGTTTCATGACGTTTGCTGTGCTCTGAGCTCACAGCCATTTTTGCCCCCCTCCCCCGCCCCCACACAGACTCTGCCGTCTTCATTTTTGAATTCTCCTTGTGAAGAGACGATGAACAGAATGTGCCTTCCTTCTTTATTTATTGGCAAAATACGTGGGGTGTGGGGTGCATACTGTGGAACCAGCTGCATCCCAGACCTCACAAAATTTATGCTTAGGGCTAAGTACAAATTGGAACAACTTGTGGTTGCAGGAGGCGGGGGAAGCATTCCTTTTAAATATCTCTCTTGGAGGGAGCAATGGCATAGGAGGATAAGTGCAGTTACTGCAAGTGTGATCGAGCAAGAATTGCCCTCTCTCTGATGTAGCTGTGTTGCACTTGGCCATGTCACATGACCCAGTAATTTCAAGCAACCAGCAAAGGGGCAGGCAAAATCGGGAGAGCAAAGAGAGGTTCTGTGGTGGGGCGTCAGCCTCGCAGAAGCATGGCCTTCAGCCCTGTCCCCAGTTCCCTGGGTGAGGCTGCAGCATTCACGGAGATTCCTCTCAGCTTCGGGTTCTGGCTGGCTGCTGCATGACAGCCCTGTGGATTCTCACCCTGAAGGAGCTTGCTCGTTTGCATTCAGCCATTACAGCTCGCCCTAGAATGGATGTTGAACTGATGAGCTGGCAGAAAGCACATAAAACACTCAAAACAGAGGGACTGTCATTAATTTAGTGCTCTCTGCAATGTTGCCTGCTACATCATTTTTGTCTGGAGCCTTTTCTGCCACAATAATTTCACTGGCTGTCCCTTCTATTTCAGCAGACCTGAAGGGACTGTTATGAGCCATTGTGTGACCCAGGAGAGCAGTAAATTTCCTTTGGCAGTTCAGGCACTGAATTGTATAATGTGCTGTTACATAATCTTCCAGGAAACCTCACTCTGCATGGTCAGGCTTCCCAACTCCACTGAATCTGACTTGGTTATATGAGAGGATAGAGGCAGCTGTAGGATGGACTAAACAAACATACCGTGCACATTGCCCGTTTATTACAGTGAATAGGCTGCATCCAGGCCCGGTTTCTCTGTCAAATAAAAACCACAGACATGCCAAGGAAATGGCTGGCAGTATTATTCATTGTAATGGCCACCCAGAGAGTATGATGCTAATGGGTGGCACTCCACTAAATTTTAATCATAATAATGATAATAATTTTTATGTATGGCGATGTGGGACCCTCATGACAACAGCCACAAATAGTGGAACTGCCTGAAGAAAGTTACACTGCTCTGTCTCTTGGGCAGTGTATGCAAGCACATACCTGCATGCTTTATGTGAAGCCCTTTGAATGCCTTCTGTTATGGGTTGGTGGGAGAACAAGACAGAGCTGGCTCTGCATTGCACCATATTCTCTTTTTATCCTAAAGGTAGCACAGGGTGCTTAAAATGTAAACAGCTGTGAGCTGTTGCATCCTTGTGTCCCTTCATACAAGCATCTTTCACGGAATATGTGCAAAACTCATTCATTGAAATAAAGCTTACAAAACAGAAATTCCATATAGAATGTCACATTTATCTTTCTGTGCTGCCTTTGCCACTGTAGCACAAACAGATGCCTGGCTTCCCTCTGCCCCACCACTACTTAGTTTAGTTGTCTGCGTCCAGGATGTGCATCCAAACAGACAGACTTTGAGGAGTCAGCCCAACTGCAGAAGCACCACTGCACTGTGGATCAGGCGTGCACTCTTCTCTCCCAGATTAGGCTCAGCGGAAAGGCATTTGAATCAGAAGCTGCTGCGTAGAGCATAGATTGGCATCTCTCTTCCCAGCCCAAGCAGTTTTCCAAATTTAAAACACTGGCTGGATTTCAAAGGATAGAATATGTTACATGAACTTGCAATTTAGCCTTCCTGAAAACCCCGAGGAGGGAACAGTTAAAATAGGGCAACCCATCTACTGATGGAGATGAGTAGATAGTAACCTGGTGCTATATCACCTGCACTGTTTACCAGTTGAAGTCTGGGCCTGCTTTAAGGAGCTTAAGGTAAACGTAAAGGTTTGCCTGACTCTAGGGGATGGTGCTCATCTCCGTTTCCTAGCCGAGGGAGCCAGCGTTTGTCCGCAGACAGTCTCCGTGGTCATGTGGCCGGCATGACAAAACTCCAAAGTGCACAGAACGCTGTTACCTGCCCACCGAAGTGGAACCTTTTTATCTACTTGCATTTGCATGCTTTTGAACTGCAAGGTAGGCAGGAGCTGGGACAGAGCAACAGGAACTCATCCCATTGTGCAGATTCGAACCGGCGACCTTTCAATCAACCAGCCCAGCAGCACAGCAGTTTAAACCACTGCACCACCTGCAGTCCCTTAAGGAGCTTACACTAACATATAAAGCCCTAATGGTTTAGGGCATGGGTCCTCAAACTACAGCCCACGGGCAGGATCTGGCCTGCCATGCCCATTTATCCAGCCCGCCTCAGAGGTTTTGAACTCTCTGCACCTGTGCCCGCCGCTGCCCACCTCACCATGCATGCACATGGACTCGCTTGGAGAAAACGATCCCCGAGCGAGCAAGCCACCGCCTCACCGCACGCATGCGCTGCCACCTCGCCATGCGCACCAGCCACTGCTTCACTGTGCACACCCACTGCCGCTGCCACCTCACTGGCCTGCGCCCACAGGCACACCCACCTCACCGGCCCACACCCACCACTGCCACCTTTCAACTGGCCCCCTGTTGAAAAAGTTTGAGAACCCCTGGTTTAGGACCTGGATATCTAAAGGAGTGTCTTCTCCCATATACACCTACCTGGACCCTTAGATCATCTACGAAGGTCCTTCTGTGTGAACCACCCCTGAAGGAAGTGAAGAGGGTGGCTACAAGGGGAAGGGCCTCCTCAGCTGTGGCACCCCACTTGTGGAGTCAGCTTCCCAGGGAAATATGCCTAGCACCAATGCTGTATATGTTCTGGAGCAAGGTTGTTATTATTTTTTAATTTTCTCACCATTTAAATAGTTGACTTCATAGTTTTATATTGACTTTTAAATTGTCTGGTACATGTGGAATAGTTATCATCTACTGTACTGTGTTGCTGTTGCAAAGATTTTACAGTACAGAGATGTTTTTATTGCGAGCAAATCTCTTTTAAATTGTTCTAATGGATGGATTTTGTATATTTTAATAATATCATGTAAACTGTTTTGAGAGCATTATGCTAATCAAATGGTATATAAATGAGTTAAATAAAAGGGAGGGAGGGAGGGAGGGAGATTAATCACCAACTTCTGCAAAAGTATGTGTAAATCAAATGACACAGCCCTTAGGAGAGATATTGATTTTTGCAGCTATGAATGGATTATTGACCCAAACAAGGATAAGTCTTAAAAAATTAAAGGAAGAAAACTTACTAGAAATGTTTTTAGTTATATGGAAACTTTACAATTGAATGATGCATGAAGGTTTAAAATCCCAAATGTAGAGATTATACTTTCTTTTCATATAGACATCAGACATATTCAATGATTGATATGTGCTGGATGTCTAAAATTTCAATCATGAATTTAGAGACCACAAAAAATCAACCAAAGATATTTTCTGATCATAATCCACTAGAATTAATCTGAGGAGAAAAGCAAGATGATGGAGATTAAATGACAACCTTTTATTACAGGAAGATATTTTGAAGAAGTGTGAAAAAGATCTGGAAGAGTTCTACAGATTAAGTAACACTAGTGATATTCCTATAGCAATAATATAGGAAGCTAGTAAAGCATATATGAGAGGAAAACTAATAGTTATAGCTTCAAAGAAGAAAAAAGAAAAGTTAGAACAAAATAAGTTACTAAAAAAAAAAATCAAATACTGAAAGAATGTCACAACATTTGCTAAATAATTCAACTTTAACTGAGCTTAAACTATTAAGAAATCAGTAGGATTTTATGGAAACAGAAGAGCTACAGAAAAAGTTAAGATTTTTTAAACAAAAGTTTTTTGAACATGCAAACAAACTTGGAAGATACTTAGCATATTGCCTTAAGAAGGAAACAAAGGAGAATGATAACAAGGGTGAAGAAAGATAATGGAATTACTCATATAGAAAAAAGAAACACATGAGCAGGTCACTCTCTTTTTTTCAAATTTGCATAAAAAAGACCCAGTCTTAGAAGATGGAGTGGAGCAACATATAGAAGAAGCATGTATTGAAACATTTAAATCTGAAGATAGAGAACTATCAAATGGCACTATTACCATCCAAGTGATATGGCAAGCAGTAAAAAAACTCTAAAAAGACAAAGCACCAGGACTAGATGACTTTACAGCAATGTTTAGAAGAAAAATTAATAATGCCACTCCAAAAATTGATGAATGAACTTAATAAAGAGAAATCACAGCCTCCATCATGGCAAGAAACATATATAACACTGATACACAAGGATGGCCTCTTACCATAGCAAAGCAGATTCATATAGAACTGACAAGTATTGTACCAAAGAGACTTATGAAGGGTAATGTTTGTTTTGTGATTAATGCATTCAAATTTGCTTAAAACAGAAGAAAGCAACATTTTTAAGGCACTGAAAAGGCATTTGATAATGTGTCTTGTTCTTTTCTATCCAAAGCCCTTCAACACTTAGATTGTGGTGTGTGAACTGGATACAAGCAATTTATATAAAACAACACACAAACATTTTAATAAATGGAGTACTAAATGGAAAAAGGGACACATCAAGGATCTTAAAGCCATACCCATCCATACAATATATAATAAATCAAAACAAAACACCTGGATCTTTTTCTGTCTAGAAAAATAATAAAAAGAAAACAAAAACTAAAATTTACTATGAAACAAGAAAAGGAAAATATTTCTTAAAATTCAGGATGTGAAACAACATCCAACTTAGTTAAGTACTTGGGAATAAATGTGAATTGACATAATAATACATTAGTTCAAGACAATTATAACATAATATAGATGAAGAGTCAAAAAGATCTACAAAAATGGTGTAAATTACAAGTGTCATGATTGGGAAGAATTCCTATTATAAAAATAAATGTTTCACCCCAATCAAATTTCTTATTACAGTTGATACCAGTTTTCATACAGGGAAAAATCTTTCAAGAATGGCAAAGGCAATTGAATACCTTTATCTGGAATGAAAAAAATGTAGGATTAGATTTAAACCAACATGATAAAAAGGGAGGGGTGATCTCACAGCAACTAATATCAAATTATATTACTATTCAGCTGCTTTGGGTTGGATGGCATATTAGATTATAAATCCTTTTGAAAGATTAGTGAAACTGGAAACAGCAGATTTGGAAGAAGGAATTCAGAATTATTTGTGGGCTAAGAAATTAATAATAATTTTAAAAAACCTTTAACACAAAACAAAGGCCAGGCATTTAAACATGATTTAATAAGGATTTGGTATTCTGTAAGAAGAAGAAGTACCCCCCACCCCCAATTTCTCCTCTGATGTCTCCAATAGATGCATATTACGATCAGCATTTAACAAAAAGTGATGGTTTTATAATATATGCAGATATGATTGATCATCAAGGAGGAATCAAGCCTTGACATAAATTAAAGATGATGGAAAAAAGATAGGATAGCTTCTTTACTACCAGTTGGTTTCAAGACTGAAAACAGAAATTCAAACAGAAAAAGGAATTTGAAGTTGATTACACAGCATAAAGATCACCTGTTGGGTTGCATTTATAAGCAATAACTCCAATATGATACTGAAACTGAACAGGTTAAAAATGTATGATAAGTTGGATGAAGAATTTTGAGGATGAAATATTTTTCCATCAATGGGAAAATCCACAGCTAGTCAAAAATTCAGAGAAAATTGGTACAAGATGCTTTTTCATTGGTATATTGCACCAAAAGATATTGAGAAAATAGATAAGAAGTATAATGGAAAGTGCTGGAAACATAAATAAGTGGATGAAGCTTTCTACCATATATATGGGTGTGTAATAAGGTTTTTAAAAATTTGGAAATAAATACAAAAATCCAGGAAAAAAATGAAAATTAGCTTTCCTATGACCCTAAGAATATTCTACTGAGTATCGTACTAGAAACTCTGCCAAAGAATATGGTAATTTAAATAACAGCAGCTAGAGTTATAATTGCCTCAAAATGGAAGCAGAAGACTACCCACCTGAAGAAGATTGGAAAAATAAGCTAGCTGAATATGCAGTAATGGCAAAACTAACTAGTTACATAAATAGAAGACCAACTGAAGAATTTAATGATAAATGGAAAGCTCATTATACATAATTTACTTAACAGAGCTTGTAAAAATACCATCAATGAATTATAAATGCTCTGTTGTTTTAAAATCAATTTAAAAGGAATGGGAAATAAGTCAGCATTAAAAATTATAAAATAGAATAATTACTCTATAAGTTTCAATAAAGTACTAATTAATTTAACTGAGTATAGAAGAAATAACAATTTGATTTTTTTTTTTAATCTTGGCATCATATGTAACATTTCTCTAAGATCCTTTAGTATCCTTGTTCTTTTTCTTTTTCTGTATTCTTCTTTCTATGAAAATAATAATAAAATGATGCAAGCCTCTATGATATATTTACTTTTAGAAATTCAGCTTGCTTTGGCAATTTTTATTTCGAAGACCTGAAACATGCTTTTGAGCTGGATTGAGGCCCAGCTGAAAATCCTGATGAAACTCACCTGTTCTCCAAAGCAAACAGCATCTTGATGGGTAAAACCTGGTGGAGTGGAGGGGAGGGGGCAAGGGAGAGAATTTTCAGCAGGAAACTGGCATAAGCCTGCAAGAGATGGAGAACATTCCAGATTGAGGAACCATAGCTGCCACTGGGCAGCCAAAGCAAACATTAAAACAAAGTGTGTACTTTTCTTCTTACACATTGAAAGAGCAGCACTGGAGGGAAGCCAAGTTCACTCTGACACTTCAGGCCAACACCACTTTGTAGACATGCTTATAACCACTTTAAACTACATAGCTAAGTTTTTGTCATCATTTATTTCCGTACTCACTGGAGAAGACAATAATCCTACAGAAAGATAAAGGCAGAAGAAGAATAGGAAAACCACCTATGAGAAGCCGCAACCACCTAAAGGAAACCACAGTCTTGAGTTTTATGAGTTGGACTAGCCTATCTAAGACAGGACATTTTAGAGGGTCTCTGAACTATACAAGAAAGAGCTTAACATTCCTGATAACCACGATGGGGTGGTCACTGACCTCAAGCCAGACATCCTGGAGTGTGAAGTCAAATGGGCCTTAGGAAGTCTGAGCAACAACAAAGCTACTGGAGGAGACAGCATTCCAGCTGAGCTATTCAAAATCCTAAAAGATGATGCAGTTAAAGTGCTACACTCAATATGTCAGCAAATTTGGAAAACTCAACAGTGGCCACAGGATTGGAAAAGGTCAGTTTACATTCCAATCCCAAAGAAAGGCAATGCCAAAGAATGTTCAAACTACTGCACCATTGTGCTCATTTCACATGCTAACAAAGTTATTCTCAAAATCCTACAAGCTAGGCTCCAGCAGTATGTGGACCGAGAACTACCAGAAGTACAGGCAGGATTTCGAAGAGGCAGAGGAACTAGAGATCAAATTGCCAACATACGCTGGATCATGGAGAAAGCCAGGGAGTCCCAGAAAAACATCTACTTCTGCTTCATTGACTACGCTAAAGCCTTTGATTGTGTGGATCACAACAAATTGTGGCAAGTTCTTAAAGAGATGGGAGTACCAGACCATCTTATTTGTCTTTTGAGAAACCTATATGCAGGTCAAGAAGCAACAGTGAGAACTGGACACGGAACCACTGATTGGTTCAAAATTGAGAAAGGAATTTGGCAAGGCTGTATATTGTCGCCCTGCCTATTTAACTTATATGCAGAGCACATCATGAGAAAGGCGGGGCTAGATGAATCACCAGTTGGAATTAAGATTGCTGGGAGAAATATCAACAATCTCAGATTTGCAGATGATACCACTCGAATGACAGAAAGTGAAGAGGAACTAAAGAGCCTCTTCATGCGGGTGAAGGAGGAGAGTGTAAAAGTTGGCTTGAAACTCAACATTAAGAAAACTAAGATCATGGCATCCGGTCCTCTCACTTCCTGGCAAATAGATGAGGAAGAAATGGAGGTAGTGCCAGATTTTATTTTCCTGGGCTCCAAGATCACCGCAGACGGGGACTGCAGCCAAGAAATTAAAAGACGCTTGCCCCTGGGGAGGAAAGCTATGGCAAATCTAGACAGCATACTCAAAAGAAAAGACATCACCCTGCCAACAAAAGTCAAGACTATGGTTTTCCCAGTTGCAATGTATGGCTGTGGAAGCTGGACCATAAGGAAGGCTGAGCACAAAAGGATTGAGGCCTTTGAATTGTGGTGCTGGAGAAGACTCCTGCGAGTCCCTTGGACTGCAAGGTGATCAAATTGGTCAGTCTTAGAGGAGATCAACCCTGACAGCCCTTTAGAAGGCCAGATAGTGAAGATGAAATTCAAATACTTTGGCCGCCTAATGAGAAGGAAGGACTCCCTGGAGAAGAGCCTAATGCTGGGAACAATAGATGGAAAAAGAAGGGGACGGCAGAGAATGAAGTGGCTGGATGGAGTCACTGAAGCAGTCGGTGTGGGCTTAAGTGGACTTAAGTGGACTCCGGGGGATGGTGGAGGACAGGAAGGCCTGGAGGAATGTTGTCCATGGGCTTGCGATGGGTCGGACATGACTTTGCGACTAACAACAACAATGACAACTGTACATTCAGGGCAATTCTGTATGATTTCCCTTCCACATTAGTCATCCTTTATGCATTTTCCTGACATAAGTTACTAATAAAGTCAAGTGTTGGTGTCTGTCCTTTTATTCCCATTCTGCAAATGGTGGCAATGCCAGGAGAGAGAGAGATGTGACTGTTACCGCCAGGGTAGCCCATTCACCACCGGAAGAAGCTGGTCACATGGTTGCTTGTGCTGCCCCCCCCCCCCCCAGCCACATGGCTGTAATCATTTCTGTAAGTCATGGATGCCTCTTTCTTTGGGTCCCCCACAGAGTCCCTTTGATTCAATTTAGTTATTAAAGAACATTCCATCACCCAGCTCTTCATAAACAGTTATTTCCTCATTCTCACAATCCTCTCAACATGCCAAAACTCTTTGGCATACACTTGAAACAATTTAGACAGTCAGCAAAACTGACCTGTGCAAAGACTGTTTATGCTTCAGCCTAACAAGAGAAAATGCATGACAGTGAGTTAGTATTCTTAGGTCATCGGGAAGTTCAGCTCTTGGAGGGCCACTGGGGTCCAATTCTTTGGTACAACACAATCTGAGAGAGTTACAATGAGGGAGTTTTGGTCATACTTTAATTCTAAATTGTATGCCCAAGTTCAAGTAGGACCATGTGTTCTTGCAAGGTTATCATATATAGAATGTAATCATCCAACTCTTTTAATGTTCCTCTTTCCCAGGAAGCTTACCATGTCTTACTGAATCCTAGAAAAAATATTTTGCTTACTTCCCCTATCTTTAACTTCTAAGCTTGAGACAAGTTTTGCCTATCTATCTCTCCTGCACATCCCCGTTCCAGGCTTCCCTATCCTTCCTTCTTCAGAGCAAATTTGTTTATTTGCCTTGCAGTTCAGAGTGAAATGATATAAGCAGCCAGGAATGTCATAAGTTGGGGCAAAAATGTCTTCCCAAATGCATGTCTGCAAGCATAGCCCAGATTATCATAGATTTTGACAAGGCGGGTGCCATGTAGATAGAATTGGGTCCGTGTC
This sequence comes from Varanus salvator macromaculatus, assembly GCA_023646645.1. Lineage (NCBI taxonomy): Eukaryota > Metazoa > Chordata > Lepidosauria > Squamata > Varanidae > Varanus > Varanus salvator. The sequence goes on along the minus strand of JAIXND010000779.1, from coordinate 10,156,362 downwards.
ATTCTTTATATTACATGAACATAGGAAGCTGCTGTATAATGGTTTTTATTTATTTTTATTTATTTATTTAAATATTTATATGCCGCCCCTTGCAGCAGCCTCGGGGCGGCTCACAGTCACTAAAAACATATACAAACATGGTTCAGATCACTGGCAATCTAGCCCAGCATAGTCCACTCTGACTCCCCAAGGCCTTGGAAGAAGAGATGTCTTTCCTAGTCATTTCACTTGAGATCCTGTTGACTGGAAGCAGCAGGGATGTGTGTTTCTTTGCATATTTGTGTAATTTCATGAGGTCATTGTCTAAATTCATGCAAGGCTGAGTCTGGGTGAAGGAGGCACTGTGAGTAGAGCCTTGAGCTATAAGCTCCTTGTTCAGGTCCATGCAAGGCAGAGCAAGTGATCAGAGCACGTGGCGACCATGAGCCAGTTCTGCGAAGTAAGAAATGTGCGCCCTTGAGGAGTTTTGCAACACAGGTCCTCCCAAACCCTGGACTGCCTTAATAAGCAGAGTGTGGGGCACACTCTAAAGCACAATCTAAGCAGATTCCCCTGCCAGAATCAGAATACCACTTTTACCTGTTCACTAACTATGGTTCAACATCTTGCAAGTATTGGAAACAATGGAGTCCCCTGCTGCCTGGCAAAACTGGCTGATGCTTCCCTAAACAAGAAATGCTGATTGACATAACGCATTGTATTTGCATATTTTTAAGGAAGAGAAGCCTAGCAGAAGGGCAAAAAAAAGGTGCCGAGAGGTTCGTATTCATGAGGAAAGGCAGCTGCATTTCCAGAAAGGGTACACTAAGGTTGTGGATGTCACATGATTATGGGTATGGGAGTGCCAGGATCAGGGCCTGAGTGGGCCTGCAAGTGCTCACAGAACCAGGAACCCCTTTGCTGGCACTTGCAGGAAACACCTGTGGAGCAATTCTGCAGTGCAGGTGGAGACCCTGAAGACCAGCAGAAAAGGCTTCCCTGACGGCTGCTCCTGGCCACAGCAACGCCAGTGTCCTGGTGACTCCTCCTGCTCTGGCCCCTGCACTGCTACACCTTGCTCTGGTTTGCTCCTGCCTGCACTGCTACACCTTGCTCCAGTTTCTTTCTGCCTTTCTCCAGCCTGCTGCAACCCTCATAGCAATGTCTCTCCAGTAAACTGACCCTGGAACTGTGCTTGGACTCTCTCTTTCTCTCTGTGTGTGCAAAATCGGACTGGTCTTCTTCGTGCCTTTGACCCAGACCTGCTGACTTGCCCCTAGCCTCTGATCCATAGTAAGCTCTGGACTCAGCTGGAGCTTGCACCCTGTGCCTGGCGTTCTGCCCTTCCCTGCTGCTGCCCACAGCCTGGCCCTCACAGTGACGGGATGTCATGTGGAGGAGGGCCATGAGCCATTCTTCCCTGCAATAGAGGGCCAGACATGTTCCAATGGGGCAAAGTCCAAGGAAGCAGGCTTCAGATTGGATGCCAAGAAGTACTTCCGGATGGTTAGGACCCTGAGGGTATAGAATGGGCTTCCAAGGGAGGTGGTTGAGGCCCCATCAGTGAGGGTGCTCAAGGAAAGATTGGACACCCATCTGTTGGACATTGAATGAGCAGAGCTGGCTTGTGCTGGGGGTGGTCAAACCAGGTAGTCCGGGAGGCCCCTTCTGACTCATGTTGTTTTTATGTTTCTGATTTGGCATTTGTCCCTATTTCATTGTGTTGCTTTCAGCCCAGCTCTCCAGCATATCAAGTTCACTTTGAATGTTCTTTGTGCCTTCCAGTCCTGACAGTGTCATAGGCAACAAACCTCGACACAAATCTGAACTCCAGAGGAGCCATGTGCTGACGGCCTCCATTGCTGCTTTTCTGGGGTTCCTGGAAAAAGGAGAATTGGCAGCTCTGCTTAACAAACTGTATGTTATGCTGTCTCTCTTCCCCACCCGCACCCATTACAGCTAGTAGTATAATGCACTGTGTTATTCAGCTCTGTAAATAAACTGTCCAGTCTTGATCCATTAGCATGTGTATTGTTTCTGGATACAAACAAAAAGGGCACTTGCCTTCTGGTAAAACAAGGGGACTTGTGGGTCTATGAGGGAACAATATGTTACCTGCTGGTAGCTTAGAAAAGGGGGTTTGGAAAATCCCCCTTTGGCTGCTGAGTGGGTACTTGAAGCTCTTGCTTCTGCACTCCTGAGGATCAGTAGCCCTGTGGGGCCCCTACACACTAGCAGCTGCCCTCACCTAGAATTTTCTGGGCAGACAGTGATCCTCAGCTTTGCAGAGGTCCGCCAGGAAAGCGGTGGGGCTGTGACACAGGAGTAGGGACAACAGTACAGCTCTGATTCTCATGACTAATACACGAACACAGCTGTAGGACTCACATGCATTATCAGGGCCAACAGTAGAACAGTCCATAAGATAGTTCAGGAGTATTATCTCCATCTTCCATGGGGAGCTGAGAGAGAAAGTAAGGCACTTGCCCAAGGCACTTGGTGCGCAACAGAGGCCAGATTCAAACTGGGAATGCCGTGAAGCGTGGCCGCTCACCCCGCATCTGATCACCCACTGGCGTGGCCCTCACCCGCCTGTGCTACGGCTGCATTCCGAGGGAAGGCGCTGCATCAGTCTGCATCGCCTCTGCTTAAATGGGCACTTCCTTCAGAGCAAGTGAAGCCCCAGCACGGCATTTGCAGTTTGGCTATGGCTCCACCACCTACCTTGCTCTGAGTCAGCCTTGATCCTGTGAAGGGACACAACTGATTGCCCGCATCTGACTTGACTGAGTACAGAAAGGCAGGCACGTGCAGTCTTTAATCAGGCAAAGGAAAACCTCAGTCACAAACCAGCAACGCCTGTAATCTTGGGCTCTTTTACATTCCAGAGTATTCTCCAATTCCATTCTGCTCCAAGCAAATCGTAGGGCAGGGTAGGCCAAGCCCCATTATACACGAATGCTAGGTCATGTATTCTGAAGCATCTTGACTAAGAATGGCCTAGTTTTTATCAGCTGCAGAAATATTCATTCAGAATCCCTAATGATTTCACTGTGCCATTAAATCCCGGTTCCCTTTTGACCCTCACATTTAGGGCATGCTAAAGACTAGCATGCCTTGCATTGTATTTGTTCTTCTGTAACCCTTTCTCCCCATCCTGCCATCAGGCAAAATCTATTCTGTGGAAAGATTTTTTGAATTAAAGGAAAAATGAAAATTTTAATATTATGTATACGTTCTACATTACTGAGCCCTTTCCTTGCGATTTTGAACATGAACCTTAGAAGGCCTGAGTTTTCTTTTTCACCAGAGGGGTGGGGTAGGGAGAGATTTCTATAGCTCATCTTTTCTTTGTGGAAAGCAGCATTTTCTTGCTTTTCCTTATCTGTCTCTCTTTTTTCCTGATCACCCCCTGGGGGCTTTAAAGACATCTTTTCTGCATTCAGTGTCTGTATTTTTACATTTCTTTCCCTTGGTAGTCTATTTTTCATTTCTTACATTTACACTTGTTTTTCCTTGGCTTGAATACTGAAATGCGTGCAGATGCAAGTCTGTTGTTATCACAATATGGCCATGTGAAAGGTGAGCAGGGAGGGAATTGTCCCTTCCAGGTCCCCTTGTGCTGCTGAAGAGGTGAGGGCTTTGGCTTTCCTGCTTCCACAGCACCCCTCAGAAGTATGCAGATTAAAGGCTAAGCAGAGTGGGTGAAATGAGGTAAGGCAGAACTAGTTCCCATAATCATGTGACATCCACAACTTTAGCATACCCTTTCTGGAAATGCAGCTGCCTTTCCTCATGAATTTGAACCTCTCAGCTGACATGCATTAACATTGCCTAGAGAGCAGACCAGGTCTGTCTTCAAGTCACATAATCCATTGCCATGTCTCCGGCTCAAGAGGACATTTTTAGGGATTAGGGAGAAGCTGGTGGGGCAGAATGCTATTAGGCCAGAGAGGGCCTCTGCTGTTTGTCTCTGTCCAGAGCTTGCTCTCCCTGTGGCTTTATACATTGCCTCCTTTTCCCACTCCCATCCCTTCAAGAAGAGCTACTTCCCTGCTCTGCCTTGAACACAAATTGGACTGATTTGTGTACAAGTTATATAAATGGAAGATAACTTTCTGTCTGTTCAGTGTAGGAAAACTGGCAAATGCTATTTTGCACTTCGTATTCCCTGCAAAAGTGGGACCCTGTAGTAGAACTGAGAGGCAAAGTATTCTGCAAAGAATTTTTGGGGCATTTTGGTTAGAATCATAGAATAGTAGAATTGAAAGGGGATCCCTGCTCAGTTCAGAACTCCAAGTAACAGCATCCCTGACAGATGGCTATCCAACTGCTAGCATCTATAATCCCTCCAGTGTAGGAGTGCCCATAACTTCCCTGGGTCATTGGTTCCATTGCCACACTTCTCTAACAGTCAGCAAATTTTTCCTGATATCCAGCCAGGATCTGGCTTCCTGAGCCTGTTGTCCTGTGCCCTGCACTCTCGGATGATCAAGAGATCCCTGTCCTCTTTGGTGTGACAACCTTTCAAGTATCTAAAGAGCGCTCTCAGGTCTCCTCTCTTCACGTGTGCAATTCTTCCAGGCTCTCCTAACAGAGCTTTGTTTCCATTTCCCTGATAATCTTTGTTGCCTTCCTCTGAACACTAGTGGGTGATTTAAAATTACAGTAAGGAAATAAGAGAAGATGTTTTGTGGTGGAACTTAAAATTTTCAGACAGGCATTGGTAACATTATCAACCACAAACATATGCTGGGGGCATAGAGAGGGTGCCTTGCCTGTGTTGTCCTGCTTGCTTCCAGCAGTCTCCATGTTTCTTCTTCCACACACTGCATTTCTTAGGCAGATGTTTGCATTGTAATGATGTTACACCTTTGGCAACCATTTTCACATCCCTCTCTGGGCATGAAGGAAACCAGCTGGATGAGAAATACTCACCTTCATGTCACAGCACTTCAGTAAGACTGCTCTAAGGTTGCAGAATATTTGCAACATGGTCTGCCCGCTCCTCCCTGCAAGGGAAAGCAAAATGTAAGTCCATTGATGTGACCCACTCCCCTCTACAGTAAGGCTGCTCAGGGTGAAGACGTATCTAATGCCTTCAGTTTGCTGAAAGAAGCTGAACACTACAAGTAGTTCTCTTTGAGGAACTGCAACTCTGCATACAGTGAATGTATGAACAAACTTCCAATCTGCTATCAGAAGTGCCTCAAATAGTTTCAACCAAGGAAGGGAGGCAAAGCCTGGAAAAGATGCTGAAAAGATAAACAAACATTATTTAAAATTCTTTCTTTCATCATTTTGTCCTATTGCACTTATTAAACAGTCAATCTTAAAGGAAATCAACCCTGACTGCTTTCTAGAAGGCCAGATCCTGAAGATGAAACTCAAATACTTTGGTCACCTAATGAGAAGGAAGGACTCCCTGGAGAAGAGCCTAATGCTGGGAACAATAGATGGCAAAAGAAGAAGGGGACGGCAGAGGATGAGGTGGCTGGATGGAGTCACTGAAGCAGTTGGCGTGAGCTTTAGTGGACTCCGGGGAATGGTGGAAGACAGGAAGGCCTGGAGGAATGTTGTCCATGGATCATGAAGGGTCAGGCATGACTTTGCAACTAAACAACAACAATTGCACTTATTGTGGTCGTATGAGATAATTTTAGATTGAAATCTTGAAAGCCAAGATTTGCAATGCACTTTTTAAATATAATGGTATAATAGCATGTGATAAACAGCACTTTTTTTCCAAAAACTCCTTCTGATCCCTTGTTGCTGCAAAATCATGCAGTGTTTCCAGATGACCCTCTTGTGGTAGCCTAGTCCTTGCCCTACCACATTCACATGTATGCATAGGGCCCTGGGAGTCCATTCAATGTTGTGCTCAAGGTGTCATCCTCCTGTGTCCTCCCACCACTTCTATGGGCACGGTCCTATTCCTGGTAGGTGCTACTGGGCTGCCCTAGGGAGGGTCAATGGGAAAAGTCCTCCAAGGTCACAGCAGGGACTCCATGCTTGGAGGGTTTTCCTGTGCCCTTCCCACATGAGCTGTGACTCCAATGATGAGAGGCTGGAGCAAGTGCTGAGATAGCGAGAGAATGTTCTGGAGAAATATTCCATTCTGTGAAGAATCCTTAGCCCCTCTTCCCCACACAAGGTAAAACATTCAGGTGGCCAAAATCAACCTCTGCAGCCACAATCGCCTGTGTGCTCCTCTTTCAAGTTCGGCAGGTTATGGGCAGCCATATAGGAGAATACTCTAAAATGATTAGGACCGAATATGTTTACTGTTTACTGGAGCAGTAAAAATGTCCAAGTCCTTATCTAGGGTTCAGTTTCCTTAGAAGGGTGCCACAGGAGGTTTACTGGGCTTCTGTGATGTGCCTTGCTTCACAAATAGGCAGGGCCGAGATGCCATGGCAGCCCTCTCATGTCTCTTCCAGAACTATCTTCTGGATATCTGTAGGGCAAGAAGGGTATCTTCTACCTGTAGGGCATCTTCTATTCAGCTAACTCTAATCTTGCAATTCCTTACGACTCTCAACGCACTCACTAATAGTTATCCTGCAGCGCACACACATTTTCAGTCATTTGACCAATCTGTTGAAATACCGGATGGAACAAGTACAGTGGGATGGAGAAGAGACTAGGGGTGGGGTCTGCCCAAATGCTGTTCCAGACAGGTGTTTAGCAGTCAGTTGCAGCTGGGGGTACCTTTAGCTGCAGGCAACCATCTGCCGTGTGGTTCTGCTGCATTATATCAGGCAAGGGTCAACCAGGACAAAGGGCCAAGTGACTTTCCTTGGAGGCAGTTCCAAGATGGCACATGTCTGCTCAATTCACTATAGATTTTAAGACACGGGCACTTCATGCTCCATGAAGTACTGCTAAAGTCTTCTCTCCCCTGTTATCAGCATGGGTGGACCTTCCTGCCAGCACCACTGCCAAAGGATAGGCATTTGCAGGAACTGGAAACATGTCAGACCTCTGGACCTTCACATTTCAAAACACTACATTTTTCATACTTCTGTTAAGGGAACTGGCTCTTGCTTCATAAATCAACAGCCCCATCATGTTTGTTCTGCAATCAGACAATCTGACTTGAAATACTGAGCCAGAGGCAGGAGCTTCCTCTGTTTATCTTGGTGGAAGTGTTAACTACAAAGCCGTGTTTGTCTGTTTCAATAACATTACTCCTATGGTTTTTTAGCCAAACAGGAATCCTCTGGCTCAGGCTTTGGAAAGTTTCAAACACTCTCCAGTTGGAATCTATAGTGCACAGTAAATGATAAAAGCACAGGTCAGATGACTGTCATCAGCATCATCAGGGTATATCTGCAAATTATTGTAAATCCTAGACCTTGCAATGCTGAAAGCAATAATGTTTTGCTGCAGACAAATTTAATCTGTTTTGTGAGACTGAAATAAGCAGAGTGCTATCCTTTAAAATAACTCCATCTGAAGTGTGCACCAGAATGCAAATTCTCTGTTTAAAACAGGACTATTTGACTGTATACTATGTTCAGGTGGATGAAACATAATATTTAACATGTTCCTATATTTTCTGACCAGCTAAATGGGTATTGGAAAGCTTATAGTAGCAAAGGTTATAATAGCATTGTTTATGTTGCCTATAAATTGTTTAAGATATTACATATGTTTTGCATTTGCATTCTTTAGCAATATGCTTGCAAAGTCTGTTAAACTTACAAAGTGTCCCTGCTTAGACTTCGACATTTTCCAGAGACCTTGCAGGGGGAGCAAGCCTCTCAAGAAATTTGAAAAGTTATACACAAACCTAGGCAAAAACTTGAGCCTAGTGTTACATTCTTTCGCAAATGACCTCATGGAAGTTTTCCTACAGACATCAGTGAGATTGCATCAGAGGTACCCTCATTCAATGTAGACTAGCCAATGAAGGTATACTACATAACTTAGCAATGCTAGAAGACAGTCAGTTCAGAAGTTGGAATTCAGTGTGGAAAACAGAGCAGTAGGAAAAACTCTGTTTGCCTGTTTGCACTGAGGTACACAAAGAACGAATTAACTGCAATTACGAAATAAGTGAACACTTTCCTCTCCTCCTTTCTAGCTATTTGTCCCTCATTGGTCCCAGATCTCTGGATAGTCTTAGTTTGTGAAAAAATATAATACACCTTTTGGTTTGCTCTACATGAGTGTTTTAACTCATTGCTTTACTGGAGTTTATTTTTCTGTTTCCATGGCTGGAGGAAAAATGTGTCCTTTACCCAGACCCTTTTTCCATGGGTTATTTCTCTGCCTGTATTCTGTTAACCAGCCACAAGGTGAAGCTGTTGTAGCGCTGCTCAATTGTGACTCTACACATGGCTTTTGTTCTGGTTTGAATTTTAATAGTTGACTTTCTTAGCGCTTAAAAATAAAAGTGAAAATGACTGGAAAACACTGGAGAGGCTACAGATATAACAAAAAGGCCCTTCAAACTCCCATGAGTGAGGGATGACAAGTGGTCAATGAACGACATGCACATGTCATGAGCGGAGCCGGCTGGAGCCGGGGGTCAGGCTGGATGGCCTGGGACTCGCTCTGTTTCAGTGTTTCTAAATGCACTGCATTGTTGGCCTCAGAAGATTTAATTCAAGGTAAAGTAGGTTTTGTCAGGAAAAATGTTTCCCACCCATGCTTTACAGGTTATTTACCCATAACCCTTGTACTTCTTTGTCTGGCATTTGGCATCCACACAGAACAGGCCACTCCGCCTTTTCAGTTCTCCAGAAAAATAAAGCAGGTGTCTGATCATTTCCATGTATAAGTGAACAGGGAGAAGCAAGGTTCTGCTCTGAACCTGAGGTAAAGTACATCATGTCCAAAGCTGGCCAAGTAATAATTGGCCCACCTCTGAAGAGCACAAGCAGGCTCTAGACTACATCTTGCCTTTGCTGCATATCCCTAATAAACGTATCAAAATGGCTGACAAGCTGACATGTAGCAGTCACATAAAGACAGTCCCTATTCAATTTCCAGTTTCCTGTACTCTCCCGCACACTGAATAATTAGAAACACATTTGTTCACATATGAAAGAAGAACATAAACCCTGCAAAATATACACAAATGGGAAAGTCTTTGCATGTTAATGACAAATGTGTTACAGATTTTCCTCAACAAATACATAAAACACATTGAAAGATGTTCAGTTTGAATCTTGCTTCAGTCTGAGTCATTATGTGTTCAAGAAGACAGTTCTTTCTTTTGGCATTTACTGGAACTAGAACTGAACAAAACTGAAGTCTTATGCTACAAAACAAAATACATGACAAAATTCACATCTGGATACAAACATTATGCCATCTTGGTGTAAATTAAATCCTTTTGGCATATGAAGAGATTTTGAAGCATGCTTTCTTTGCACTAGGATGGTGCATCCATAGCCAATGGTAACTGGTTCAGTTGGTGCATGTGAGTTTGCAGGAGAAGCTAAGCACCCATACACTCTATATATCCACATGTAGTGCCTCTTAAAGGTGTCTTACTTTTTCACTCCTGCCTGCTCCCCATATAATCATCACTGACATATTAGATAATGATCTGCATGTGTGGAACCCACCACCAGAGATTAAGCGCCTTTTTGAACATCACACTAGGGGGACCCAAAAAACCCTGGGAATTATCTTCTGGAGGGTGGGCCCTTGTTGCACAGGCTTTCCCCACTAGGTGAGTGTTGTAGGAACCCATCTGCATCAGTGTACCCAGTTGGGTTGTTGTGAGGCTTAGTTCAGCTTCAGTGAGATTTTTTTGGAGACTCTTTCAATGCATTTGCCTGTTTCGTGATGGCTGTTTCACAAGCAACATGCAGTGGTGAAATTTTGTTCAGCAGTTTTTGAACAAAACCAGCACGAATCTGGTGCCCTGTTCTCCCTGTTCAGCCAATCTCTCCCCATGCAGCTTTTTTTTGTTTCCCTGGATGAAAAAGTGCTCAAAGGGAAATGTTTTGCCATTGAAGCCGGATTGCAGAGGCAGCAGAACATGATGGAACTGAGGTGCAGAATTTGGAAGGCATACAGAATACAATGTATGCCTGCTCATTGCACAGGTGTGGGGAGCACAGTTTTCCCTGAAGTTCGCGGGTTTTTCTGCCTGAATTGCCTTAGATGTGATATCCCCCACCATATCACATATCATGAAGTAGAAGCCTCTGCAAAGTGGGAGAACTTGGTGTGAGAACATGTGTCCCTATTTTAAAATGTGAAATATTGAAGAGAAAGCACTGAAATCAGTTAAGCCCACTTCCAATAAAAATTCATCAAATAATCTGCAAGGATAATGAGCAAAAAGGCCGTGGTGGGCCCATGGCAGGGATGGGGAAGTGGTGGGCCCATGGCAGGGATGGGGAAATGCTTAAACTTTAATAGCACTTCACTAGCAGAAGCAAATCCATTTCAGCATCCTGTTTATTCATTGTTTCATTAGCACTTGTATACATTTGCATTACATCTGAGCTACATACACAAACTTGCCACTTTCCCCACTGGCTAATAACAACTAGTTCATCGTCCCTGGAAGTTCCTCTGCATCCCTCCAAGCATTTCTCCCTTTTAATGAGCAGGCTTTTACTAATCGTGTCAATTACATTCACAGAAATCACAGAATATGTTCAAGAGGAACTCAACATTCCTCCAGAGGTTATTGCAACTATTGTTTACTGAAAAATGATCCAGGCATTTTACACATCAATTAATCCATCAGTTTGATTTGCCCTTACATAATGGCATGACCCTACAATCACATCACCTGTTTTCAGCAGGGATTATAGACATTCTCCTTATTTTCACTAAATGTAAAAATACAGGAAATAACAAAAAATATGTTATTTGAGCATCACAGTGGGTGGTAAAAACCTGTATGTTATATGATACATTCCTTAAATGCATTCTCTTCAAGCAACTTAACCTAATGAAAAGAGGTCAAGATTCAGAGCTTATATTCCCACAGTTATTACCCTGAAATAACAACACTTTTCTACATGAGCAAGAAATTTCAGGATATTACAGTCACACCCCTCCACTGATGAGCTTAGGTCAGCCAGTGGGCAGCATTCTTTATGGAATCAGGAAGTCCACACTCGGAAATATGCCTCTGCCAGGAGTTTACCGGCTGACTTTAGGCAAGCTCCGCTCCCTGTCTGCAATGGTCAGGGGGCAATTTTTCCTCTCCTTGAGGAAAACAACAACAACCACCCTCTTCGTAGGCAGCCCATCCCTTAAGAGTCAGAGTCCTGGTTCACACCATCCCCACAGCCCACCAAGATGCAAGGTTGCTCATCCAAGCCCCCTCACCATCACCACTGTGGCTTCTCATGTTATCCGAAAATGAGAGGGGGGCTTGTGATGAGAGGGGGGCAAACCACCCCACAATCCTGCAGTAGGTCATGGCTTCTGGGTGGCTTGTTGACCACTCCAACCAATCCCCCTCACCAAGTCCGGATGACTTAAGAAGCAGTGCCTGGCAAGGGTAATTATTGTATTCTGATCGTGCCAATGGGGTCTGAGGCTTAGGTCTCTCCCCTAGCAGTGGCTGGACTTCGGTATGTTGCTGCATATGACTGCTCCACCTCCGTTGCACCCCTCCCCCCAGTAATTTTAGGTAGGGGAGAGAATCCCCATCCACTGTAATTGGTCCACACTGGTTCCAAGCACCAAGCCACTTCCCCAGCCGATGTTGCTCCTTCCAAATATGGCATTGCCCTATAAACTCTGGTCAGCTGTTATCACTTAACAGGGACTTGCGATGCAAGGGTTTATCAGGCCAAACGTGCCAACCCTGCTGCCACTATCCTCTCCTTGCACACTATACCTAATCTCAGACTTTCCCACATTAAGCTTCTACGTTCATTCCACTGGATGCAGGTGGAATCGTCCCTGGATTAAGTGTTCCTGGCTTTGTCAGGGTTCCAGCTGCAGAGGCTTCTCTGTGGGTTCAGCTAAAGACAACCTCAGGCCTTTCTGCCCCACTTGGGAAGGTCTGGAAGGAAAAGGGAGCCAGCATTCCTGAGGATGTTGTGGGTAGAGCCAGTGCATAAATTGGATTGGCAAAGACGATATTTAAACAGGCATAATAAAGTAGCAGAAATCAAACAGTTAGTTGAATATTGCAATAAAATCCTACTCTGAGTTTTCATTCTTCTTTTAAAATTTTGTTCTGTTTTGTTTTCAGAAAACAGACATAAAATGTTGTTAATGTAAAAGATACTAGTACTGTTTTAAGAACAGTTTTCACCTTAGAGAGTAAAAAGGTGCATAGAATAGTTTTTATTATAATTTCTTGCAGGAAGATTGGAAAGACCCACTTTGCAGTTGCAGGCAAATTCTGTAAGTTCCGATCTCTGACACTGCTTACTGCCCACACTTTAAATAGAATTATATGCCTACTTGTATTCCTGGGCAAGTGACTTACCATGCTAGCAAAGGGCCTGGAGGAACCAAGTGGAACTTTTTCCAATCTCTGTGCCAATAGTGAAAATGCTAGAAGTTTATAGCATTTTATAGCATTGGGCAAACCGCACATTTCTGTGCTGATCGTATATTTCCATGTCATTCACCATTCTGGGACATGTGGATTTTTTCTCTTTCTTTCTTTACCATGTTCTTTTGCATTCCTGCCAAACTTCTGATGTGCATTTGATATTCCAGAAGTTACAATCATTTGTATGGATGATGCTCATCTCTATACATTAAAAACACTTGCAAAAACTGGTAAATTCCAATATGTTACAAGTCTTAACATGTTACTAAAATTCAAGCTATAGGAGACAACACATTGTATTAGCGTGTGAGATGAATATCACAGATAAAATTACCACCACCATCACCACCTCTTAGAAAAGAGGATTTTAATGGCAGAGGAATTCATCATGTAACACTAATTGCTTTCAAACACACATTTCTCCCTTTCCTCTCTGCTCCATTCTGTTTCAGTCCTTCTAACTCTTATTTGTCCAAGAAAACTGGGGTGAACAATGCAATCCTGATACACAGCAATCTGGCTTTGGAACTGGGCTAGATGACTCATGACACCATTCAATTTTACATTCGCAACTTTTCTTTAAGTCCCCAGCATTTCAGTAAAAGAAAATGAAATGAAATAGGCCCACTTGGTTAAAGGAAACCACAAGTTCTATTTTCCTCCAGTTACTTCCCAATTCCCAGTGCATGCCTGTGCCATCCAAAAAGCAAATGAATTAGCAAGTGGAAACTAAAGATAAGTCAAAGCACATGTGTGAATAAATGCCAGACCTTTCATCTTCTGAAAAATGAAATATTTCAATATATCATTGCCTCCCCCTTTATTTGTGCATCTTCAGAACTTCCCCTGGAAAAATTCTTGTGGGTAGGACCTATATGAAGTATTTGCTTTCAGGGAGTTAATTTTAAGCAATTCTTTGGAAACAAATTACTGTCTCCTGATACTGGCCACACCCTTTGAAATAGACATTAAGTATATTGTGGTTGTATTGATTAGCACTACAGGGACCAGAACTGTAATATAAGCCACCATCTTAACCTCCTCCATAGCTCCTCAGGAAAAGCTACCTTCCCACTTCACCTCCCTCTTGGCTATCTACCATGAATAGTTACCAATCACCTCCAGGTATTCTTGGATGAGATAGATTTCAGTTAGGATTGGAGCCTGGTTTGGGCACAGAAACAGCCTTGGTTGCCTGTATTATGACCTATGCTGGAAAAGAGATGGAGGGAGGGCAACTCTGGTGAGGCTGCTGGAACTCTCAGCTGCTTTTGATGCCATCAAAGTGGAGGGCACTGCATTGCCGCAGTTCTGCTCCTACTGGAGGGCTGTCTCTGGATGGTGATCTTTGGGGGGAACTGTTCAACCCCGTGGATTCTGCAGCATACAGTTCCTAAAACTGATGTCTGCTCTGTCCCCCATGCTATTTAACATCTGCATGAAACCACTGAGTGGGGCCACCCAGAGTTTTGGAGCACATTGCCATCAGTGTGCTGATGACACACAGCTCCAGTTCTCATTTTCATCCTCAACAGGCAAGGCTGTGGATGTGCTGCAGCAATGGACTAGACAGGGCTGCACTCCCCCTGAAGGAGCAGGTTCCTAGCCTGGGGATGCTCCTTGATCCACCTTTGCCACCTGAGGCTCACGCGGCCTTGTTGGCCCAGAGTGCCTTCTAGCAGCTTTGCTTGGTGGCCCAGTGGGGCTGAAATGCGATAAGCACTTTCTGGACTGCAAGGAGCTGGGGATAGTTCGTGTGATCCTTCCTGTCCTCATCCAGCCGCACACCATGAGTCCTGCTTCCATCCCAGGCATGATGCCTCCATGGCCAGTGTGTTGTCTGGGTCCCATAACATGACGCCAACTCCCTTTGCCAGGTCGGGTCAACAGGTCTCCCAGCCCAGGCTTGCCTGCACCGGGAGCACCAGGAGCTTCTGCACCAAATCATGCTGAGGTCAGTAGGCACACACAGACCATCGTTGGAGAGGTCACATCTGAAGCCTGGCAAATGGGGCGACCTCGACAGTCGATGCCATGTGACCCAGGAGCCACTGCATTCATCATACCGTAGTCCTGGGTACAACTCAAAGCCATGAGGAGAGCTCAATCAGTGCTCTTGCCCGCAGCGTGTTGAGCCTCTCCTCATTGTAAAGGATTGACTGGGAAGGAGAGAGGACAGATGTTGTGCTGTTAACATTAGGTCCAGGTGTCTCTAGGAGGTCACACGTAACTCAGATTGAGTCCAAGAGTTCATCTCAGGACGGGGTGACCAGCAGCCAGTCACCCAGATAGGAGAACACCTGAATCCCCTGCAACTGAAATTGGGTGCAAACCACAGCTATACCCTTTGTAAAGATTTGAGGGGCTATGCCAGCGGCTGAATGGGAGCACCAAGTACTGATAGGCAGTCGAGCCCATCTGGAATTGGAGGAAACGCCAGTAATCTGGGTGGATTATAACATGGAAATATGTATCCTTTAGATCTATCAGGGCAAACCAGCCCCCTCACCACAGCAATGGCAGAAGGTTTTGCAATGAGACCATGTGGAACTTCTTAGGTGGGCTGAAGAGGTTAAGGTCCTACAGGTCAAGCATGGGATGGAGGCCACTGTCCTCCTTTGGTGCAGTAAAATACCATGAGTAGAAACCCTAATAGACATTGGATGGAAGAATGTGTCTGATCACTCCCTCAGCATGGCTACCTCAGAGGGCAGTGTCGAGAGCATGGAGCCAAGAGTGGGGAGAAGGTCAAATCTGATGTACTATTCATTCTCCACAATGGAGAGAATCCACCTTCCCAGGTGAAAAGGTAGGTAGTCCGGCAGCCTTTAAGATAGATCTGCAGGGGGCGGGGGGACTGGCTTGCTGCAAAAGTCAATGCCCCCCCTTGTTAGTGTCCAGCCTCGTCTTCTGCAAATGCTGGAACAAGAGGTGGCGTCTCTCTGGTGTGGCCATGTGGAGTACTGCTGGTGAACGGCACAAGAATACTGTCCCCTGGGATGAAGGAGGAAGGGGCTCCAGTCCACTTATGTGCCCTCTGCTGCAGGTGAGATGCACAAAGTCCATCCTTTTGTCCATCGTTTGGGCCTTGTGCACAGTGCCCAGCTTTTCATCCATGTGGATATTGAATATTGAGGAGCCGCCCCCCACACCATCAAATGGCAGCTCCTGAATCCTCAAGTGAACCTCCTGGGAGAGACTTGCTGCCAGGAGCCAGGCTTGGTGTCAGATCGCCGCCACTCCAACAAGGGCCCTCGAGTTGCAATCAATGTGTTGACAGGCAGTGTTGATTTGCTACCTGGCTAGATAGAGAGCCTCTGACTGGAAAACCCTGGCCAAATCCCAGTATTTCTCTGGGAGGTACTATGCTAGGGACCCCATCTTCTCTTAGAGGAAGAGCTGGTAGCAGCTCATGGTGCTTTCATCGTTAAAAATTCAGAGCCCCAGTGCCACCAATGTGTAGACCCACCTCACCACTGAGTCCACATGGTGCCCCTCTCTGTCTGCTGGGCCGAGCACTCCTGCCGTGAGCCAGACACTGGCCATGATCACTGAATTTGCTGGGCATGTTGCGACAAAATGGGACCCAGCCCCACTCTATGACCTCCATGTATCACGATGCTGGCAGCAGCTGTGCCAGTATCTTCACAGCTCCTTCATGGGAGTAAGGCGCATGGGCAGGAACAGATGGGCACCAGCAGCACTTCTCCATCTGGATGACATCGAAGGCTGACTCTGCTAGTTGTTCTGCTAGTTGCTGCACCTCTAATCCTAGCAATGTTGCCCAGGATTTCCTCGGAGAAGCAACCCAGTTCCTCAGAGGGGGACCCTGGTGATGTCGTTGGTGAGGAAGTTGGAAGGTTGTCATGCAGGACAAGTCAGAATTGGATGGTGGTCCTCTGGACCTGATGATGGAGAGTCCCAGCACAGTGGCAAGGCAGGCAAACAGGGCAGGGAGGGCCAACCTGACCCACGTTGGCAGTGGGGACTTGGAACTATCTCTTGGCAGGTGACTGGAGGCATGAGACTATAACCCAGTGCAGTGAAGGACTGGAAACTGGCAGTGGTGGCAGCATCAGAGTCAGCTGTTCCTGGTGCAGGAACTCTTGAAGGTGAGTCCACAGAAAATGGTTGGGCTGGAGTGTGGGGTGGCAAGTCCCAGATCCCCCCTTCAGAGAGCAACTGCGTCCCAGTTGGTTCCGTCACCAGGGTGGGCCAGGATGCCTTTGGGACTGGTGTCGGCCTAGGCACAGGCACAGAGAGCATCAGTGGGTAACGGCACCTGGACTGCTTCTTATGTTGGGCCTTCTGTGCATCCACCATCTTTTTGACTTTCTAGGCCAACTTTCTCACCCAGCTGGCCCCATCCATATACCCAAGCGTGGACTGAATGGATGACCCATCCAAAGGCGCCCCTGCAGCGGCTGTTGGAGGGCACAAAGGTAAAGTGCCCTGAGAGGTAGATGGGTGCTCAGTTGGTGC
Organism: Varanus salvator macromaculatus; assembly: GCA_023646645.1. Taxonomy (NCBI): domain Eukaryota; kingdom Metazoa; phylum Chordata; class Lepidosauria; order Squamata; family Varanidae; genus Varanus; species Varanus salvator. The sequence goes on along the minus strand of JAIXND010000779.1, from coordinate 10,139,405 downwards.
TGCTGCGGCTGAGTCAAGGGCCAGAAGGGCACAGCTCCAGAGTATGGCCTTAAGCTGCCCTGCTCAGTTCTTCCAGGCTGCTTTAGTGAAAGCCGGGCAGTGGGGCCAGGCTTCCACGCAATGCTTCTCTCCTAAACATGTCCATGGCACATCTGTGGGAGGTAGACAACCCCCACAGAGGAGGCACTCTCAAAAGGGTGCCTGGGGTGGCATCAGGAGAAGAAGGCAGTAGAGAGAAAAATATAGGAAAGTTTATAGAAATGAAGTTGTCATAGGAAGGGAGGGGGTTAGATTTCTTTTTGTTTTCCGAAAGAAAAGTGGGGGAACTAGCATGAGCAAATGGATAAGTTTAGAAGAACATGATAAAGATTGAGTAAAAAACCAAAGAAAGGTGAAGACTACCATGCAGAGGAAAGCCCTGAGGCACGTACAATTAGAACTGGAGAAAAGGGTGGGAACCTTCTCCTAGCTAGACCAGGGGCAGGAGGGGAGGGGTTCCTGCCAGAGTCCAGCTTGGAAATCTTCCTGACAGCAGGCCCCGTGCAGGTGAAGAGCCCGAACGTTTGTTATGCAAAGATCTGGTAGTTCTTCTTCATGTTATGCATGAAGAAGAACTACCAGATTCCGTGATGGCTCTTGTAGGTCAGGGGAGGACCTAAGGAGTCACCATTGTGAGATCCAGCATTGCACAGAGACTTTTTCAAGATATAAATGTGGGTCAGCTGCACATGTTTTCTGCACAACATGTTTTCTGAAACATAAACTTGTGCAAACACAAGTTAGTTTACAATTTTTCATAAATACATAGTGTAATGGTGAGTTAAGCTGCCCCCACCAGATGCCGCCAAAAGTCCCCTCCTTCCAACAGCCCCCCAGGACTAAAAAAGACTTCATCCCAGCCCACAACCCAAGACTTGGGGAAAGGAGTCTTTACAAGACTACAATAGACACACACACACACAGGCAAAAAGTACAAATAGCTTCAGCTACCTAGGAGTAAGGGAAGGGAAAACAGGAGAAAGGGGTGAGGTAGTAAATTTGCGTCGATACAATACAATTCCAGAGGTTCACCCCCTCAGGGTCGTTTGACCATCCCAGACTCTAAAACAACAGCTAAAAACCTGCAAACTTTCTCACTGTGCCAAACTGGTCTCCTCAGAGTAACTGCCCTGATCTCCTGGGCTTCGGCGTTTTGCAGCTGCCATTCCTCCGTCTACCTGCAAGGCGAGGCCTGCCAACCTGAGAGCCAGCTTTCCTTTATCCCCTTCCAGAGCAAGCATGACCCTTTGATGCCCAGGATGTCATCGAGAAATCTAAACCATTTGCCCTCCCCGAGCACCAGATCTGCAGAACCATTTGTTTTATTGCCATTATCTCTCTCAATTCAGCCGGGCATCCTTCCCCGGGAAGATGGTATCTGACCTTGTAAATCTCTAGGCCTTCAACCCTTCCACAGCCTAACCTCGGCACCAGAGCGTCCCTGTCACAGCCACCTGGGTCTACTCTGCTCTCCTCAACAGGCTGGCCGACTCCATCTTTTAACCCCTGCCACGCCTCTAGTATCAAAAGGCCCTTTCTGTTACATATGATCTATTACATTGTAGGTATGGTTAACTCTGGTCTATCTCACTTGGAATTTGTATCCTAAGGGTTTCATCATTTATCCAGAAGTGAAGTATTCACAGTAACACCATGGCATTTTGAATAAAGGGAGAGGCAATCACAGTTTTTATGCCACAACCTTAAACACATTTATTGTGCAATGGCATTAAATGGATGATGGACTGTAGAACATTACATGAAGTAGGACATCAGAACCAGTGACTGATTCCTTGATTTCAATCGCTGAGAGAGTAACATATGCATGTTTAGACAGGGAGTAAGGACATGTTCATCTCCCAGAATTCCCCTTCTGGGAATACTAGGCTGGGGCATGAGATAGGGTTACTTTCTGTCCATTTTCGATGATTGTGCCATAAATTAGTTGGGTTTTAGCCCTATAAGAGGGAATATAGTAGAGTAAGACTACAATCCTATAGAAGGGAGCAGAACCTTCAGCTAGCTCAAGTATGCCTTGTTCTCCCACCACTTTTCCCCAGCAGAATCAGCCAACTCGGTGCACTCTCCTTAGATGCCCATTTTCCTGGAGAAACATGGCTGTTGGGGAGCTGATCCTGTTTTGGAACAGGGAATGTGGGAATGGTCTTCTGAAGCAGCCTCTGAAAGGGATCATTTGACGCAAAGTGACAGTGGGGGGAAGAGGGCACTTAGTCATCCCTTTCTCCTCTCCTTCCTTCTTTCCAGCTGAGCAAGGTGTCCAGATACATGTGCCGGAGAGAGGCAATTAAGTGTGAGAGGGCAAGAAAAAGTATGTGTGGAGGAGTAATCAGCTCCCTGCTGCCTTTACAGTCCAAGTTGTCTCCTCTGAACATTGTTTTGTACTTGGGGTTTTCTTATATGCTCTTACAAACATTTTTATATAACATCTAATTACGTTTAGTTTTAACATATAACAGACCTGAGCTTCCTTTTGCTTTGGAATTGAGTTTAGAATAATGGAGCACCATGGGATCTGATCTTAGGAAGGCAGCAAAAGTGTGGGACTCACAGAATGGCATTCCTAAGAAAATGGCAGAGTGAACGCAATCATGTTGTTGCTTCCCTTCCACCGAGGTTCTCAGAGGAGTAAAAACATGAGTCTGATAAGAATGGTTGAGAAATCATACCATTTTCTTTTTCTTGATACGTGCAAGAAGGAAACACAAGACAGGATATCATTATTTCCTGTACATGCCAATCATGATTGCCTTAAAAAGTGGAATTAATTTGATCAAAATTATACTTGCAATAAAAGTAAGGGAATGGACACAACAAGGCAACCAGTTCACTGAGACACTGCATCTTTATTTCATGTTTTAAACTGATCTAGTTCATGCAGTGGCATAAATTAATCTTTTGGGTGAATAATTTCAAAATTAAGATCTGCCCAATTGGTTAAGATGGCTAGAAATAATAGAATTATACTGATGCAATCACTTGTATGAGCAATGGGTTGCAGGATTGTGATGTGCATTTTGTATAGATCTGGTTTAAATGGCAATATAATTAAAATATTTATATGGATGGTATATTATTTAAGATGCTGATTGCATGCATTCTCTCGTCTTGTTCTTTTTTATAATAATAAGTTTTATTCAAAATTATAACCCTAAAACCAAAGAAAAACTAAAAACAACATCAATCATCATAAACATCGGGCCTGCTGGGACAGCCCCCACATTTTTTTTTCCATTTATGGTAACTTAGAAACATATTTAAATCTATACGAAGTCCCGTTTCTCTAGCCAATTTAACAATGCTGCATTACATATACCCTTAAGAAGCGTAGCAAAAATTCCTTCAAAGGATTTATAAAACTCTGCCGGTAGCCCATCCGGGCCAGGAGTTTTATCGTTCTTTTGTCGCTTAATTGCCTCTATTACTTCCGTGATTGTTACTTCTTGATTCAATACTTTTTGGTATTTCTCTGGTAACTTCGACAAGTCTCACTTCCGGATGTATTCTTTTACTTTCTCAGCTGAAATCTCATCATTCTGGTATAGCTTTGCAAAGAAATCGTCTGCTGTTTTCTTGATACATGTACTTGCAGTCATCCTTCTCCATCCTTCAATTTACAACTCAGTCTCTTCTCTCTCTCTTTCTTTACTTTATAGGCTTACCAACTCCCTGGTTTATTAGCATTTTCAAAGAAGTTCTGTTTGGTCAATTTCATTTGCTTAGTAAGTTCATTTGTGTCCAGGAGGTTCAGTTTATGTAACAGAATATTCCTTTGGCCCTTAAGGGTTTTTTTTGGATGGATCTTCCTGTAATTCTTGTTCACATTTCATCAATTCCTCTACTATTTTAGCTTGTTCTTGTTTTTTCCTTTTGTTTATTTTTGCTGAGTATGTTATTAGCAACCCCCTGACATAGGCTTTGGCTGTATCCCAGACGTTTTGCAAAGAGGTTTCTTCAGTTTTATTTATTTGAAAGAATATTTGCATTTCCTTATTTATTTCTTCTGTGGTCCTCTTGTTCTTCTGTAGCATTGGAATACCACAAATACATATGAAAAAGACAACGATAAATAATGTAGGAGTACTTCCCAACATATTTTCTTGTTAGTCACAAAGTCGTGCCCATCCCATCACGATCCCATGGACAACGTTCCTCCAGTCTTTTCTGTCTTCCACCATCCCCCGAAGTCCACCCAGGCTCACCCCCACTGCCCCAGTGACTCCATCTAGCCACCTCATCCTCTGCCGTCCCCTTCTCCTTTTGCCAACAATCCTATCTAGGAAGTATGATTAGAAAAGGAATACATAGAGTGTTTGGCAAAGCCCACCCACCCCCTCACTGCCCATCACTATCTCATATGCTTATACAATGTGATTCTTTTACTTTTTCATTCTACAGACAGTATAAGCATGATTTTAGCAGCCTGTTATCCTTTTAAAGAAAAAAAATGGCTTCTATGTTTTATTATTCTTAGTCACAGCTAAATTTCTGCACTTACAGGTAAGAAGACTGTACTGTGAAAAAGAAAAATCTTATTTGCTGTGCCTGTTCCAGGAGTTTCTGGCCCACAGTAACAAGAGATACTATCCTAGACCAGAAACAAAGGGCAGGGTGAGGAACCAAAGTTTCCAAGGAAGCCCATCAAATCTACAGAGCTTCCATAATGCTCTTCTGCTGGTGAGAGTAGAAGAATACTTGTTTTTGTGCTGCATTAATGAAGGACTATGATTGGGGAGCAGGATCTACTCACTGAGATCCAGCAACTGGTTTTTAAAAGGAACTTGGAATGCACGTTTATGCCACCCACTTGTCTTGTCTCAGGCTGTGGGAACTCCTATTGCCAGAGAGTTTGGAAGGATAAAGCGAAGACATACAGAGGGTAACAAATTGCCCACCCAGATGAAGGGGGTCCTCTACCACACTTGGGCCATGCAACCGCCTTGATACTCATTTCCTGTCATCACCACCAGCTCTAATCTTGCTGCCAAAATAAGCAGAACTGCCTGGCCAAGTCTTCCTTTGCCATTCCCCTTCCCATCCCGCCCCCCTCCCTCCCAGCCACACTAGCATCCTGAAAGAAAATGAATACAAATAAATCATACTCCGCCACTTGGTGTGCTTTTCATCAAAGGATTTGCTGGCCTGCTTCAGCATGGGATACATCGTTAACAACCTCTCACCTTCATAAAAGGTGTTACCTTTTTAATCATTGCTTGGCTTAATGTCAATATAATGTGTTCTGTGTGTAGATCCAAGCGTTGCCTTTTTTGATACAAGTTGTATTTTGGCTGGAACAAAAAAAAGTATTGCTTGTCTGAAAGGGTTTAGAGAAATCTGCAGGAGAGTATTTGTCAAAGAAGAAACTGCCTATTGGAGATTAGAGTCTAATGAAATTTGTCTTTGTTGAGCTTGGCCCTGTTTCTTTTTCACTTTTTGTACAAAGTCAGGCTTATTAAAATTCACGGTGAGCCCAACACAAAAGCCATATCTTAGGATCCAAAGGCCTACTTATTAATGCAGAATGCTTGATTCAAAATTGTACCAAGCATGACAGTTTCAGAAGAATTTCCTTTTTGTTTGGAGTAAAAAGGAAAGACATGCTGGTCATTGTCTTTCCCAGCTCTGCAAGCAGCAACTGAAACAAGTAGATGCTGAGATTCAGGGGCAAAAGTAAGAACCTGTTTGCGCAGCATGAGAGCGAGTGGTCTCAGGGACACAACCAGGCCCCAGTGGCCCAAACACATTGGATTGTTGGTCTAGCTTCAGTCCCATTCACCTCAGGAGGTCTACTCCAAACGGGAGCTCTACTGGATAGCATCAACAACAGCTTTCATAGCTAGGAAATGTCAGCTTTTGTGGACTTATCACTTGCCTGAGGTGAACGCTGAGGTAGAGTCGCTCACCTAAGGGCCGTGTTTTGGAAGGCAGTTCAGTATTCCCATTCTATCTGATAAAATTGCCAGTCTGGATCCAAAATGTGGCTGCCAGGAATAGTTGCACTCCTGCCTTAGGCGTGCTTCAGCAGGATAGACAGGGAAAGTAAAGGGGTACATGCAGAACACCAGGAGACAAAGAGTCATATGGGTAGGAAACTCAGACCTTGTTCAGGACATCCTAAGACACAGGAACAGTTTGTACTTCCACTTTATCATTGGAACTAGAATTGTTCCAGCTCTTGTAAGCTTTGCAACTTCAAAATGATAAATTAGTGATAAACTAGAGAAGAAAAGTGAATCTTAGAGAGTGGACTACAGTAAGTATCTCTCTCAATTGTTTTGGCAGAGGGCAGAATTAATCTGCTCCACACTCAGCAAATGCTAGAGTAGATAGGAGTATCTGGAGTAGAGGATGCAAGACACCCTGTGCACACACAAAAGCAGGCTCCACTGGCCAGAAGCCGCAGAGTCAACTGCAGAATCCATTCAAATGCTCAGCTCTAGTGTTTGGATAGAGTGGAATGACTTCATTCTACTATTAAGCCAAAAGTTGCAACATCTACATGTTGGGGATAGGTGTGCCATGCTGGAGCCACATTCCAGAGCTGTGGCCCCACATGAGCCCTGATCTTGGATCAAGGGGTTCAGGACTCAGTTTCAGACTATACTAATCCTGGGGGCAGAAATTGTTCTATGACATAACAGGAGCAGTTGTGTGTGACCCTCCCTGATCCAAAGCCAACAGTCTGTCTAAGTGGTTGAAAAGAATGGGGAATTAGCAATGCATAACCATGGACAAAACATGGAAAGCATACAATGTCCTCACTGATAAACTGGAGAGTAATACATGCTATTTTACTATTCCAGTAGATGGTGCTCTTTGTATTAGCTATGGAGATTAGTGAGTAACACCAGAGATGCTACTACTGTTTAGAAACAGCATCAGGCTAGAAGAAGGGGGGTGCTGGGAGTTAGAGGACTGAACCTTGTCCCTGTGCTTTCATGGATAATATTCCACATTTCATTGTTGCTTTATCCAACTTACTGATTACTGGAAAGGTGGTTCTCTTTGCTGTCACTGAAATTAATTTAAATGTCAGAACTTTTTTTAAAGTTTTGCTGGATGTGAATGAAAACATTACACTCACATTTCTTTTTGGAAAGTGAACTGACCACCGCATCACTCCTACTCTGAAGCTCCCTGATTATGAAGAACAGAGCACGCCATCTCCACCATGGGACTGCAGGTTCTGCCACGGAAATCAGCATAGAAAAACAAAGGACGGAGCTCTTGAAGTATGACATCTGTCATGTTCTATCTCCCCCCGTGATCCACACAGGCCAACTCTGCTCTGCAAGTCTAAGCAGCACGATCAAAATCCTTGCACAGGATCTCTGTGACTTTCTGCAAGATAACACCTGTGCCACAAAAATACTACATTTCCCCACTATAAAACTGTAAGTTCTTACTAGAAATGGAGGTACTTTCTAGAAAGTGTTGGTGGCGTCAACGAGACAATGAACTCAAAGACATCACCCTCACGTCTTCTGACTTACATTTTATTTTAAGCTTCTCTCTCTCTCTCTAAGAGTGTGTGGGTGGGGTGGGGTGGGGGGAATTATGGGCTGCTGGGAACACTTTTCTGAGTCCTCCTCACTTTGCCAATTCTAACCCTCTTCTCTCCAGAAGCAGGAGGGGACAATACCCTACACACACACACACACACACACACACACTGCAGAGAAGCTAGAAGGGAACAGCTAAATCCTAGTGACAAAATCACCACTCAGCACATTCCCCCCTGCCACCCATTTTAAGGTCATGCTTGTTTCTCCAAAAGCACCTCTAAATGAACCCCCAAACATTTGTCATCATTTTTTAAAGGTACAGCTTTACCAGCATATAAAAGACGGTTGTTGCAACAGTGAGCTATGCCAAGTTTTGCTGAGCTGCATTTTGTTAATATCCAAACATGGAGATTAAGTACATTCCATTCCACTATAAAAGTAATATAGTGGATCATGCATGCAATGGACGCCACAGGTAAGCAAGCCATGGGCTTCTGACAGTTTGTCCACCACCCATGCTAAACAGCCCTGGGATGTCTCACCCCTGATGTGCAAATCTGGAACTCTGGGTTGTTGTGGAAGGAGCAACTTAGACTTTAAACTGGTGGTTTGCTCTGGGCTAAAACTCTGGGATCCTTCTCCTTCAACAGTTCTATGTTCTAGCTTTGCTCAACTCCAACACCCTGGGAGCAGGTAGTGGGGAGCCAGCACACTCCATTGCTCCTAATCTTTCGATTGGCCTAATAAACATAGCGCAGCAACATGGATTTTGGATTCCTTGTTGTTATGGTCAGCATGGTCAATATCTTTGCTTTCTTGATGGAGCTGAAATTGGTCAGTTCTAGGGGGAAAGCACACATCCCAGCCATAGCCTTCCTGCCACTGTGCACACAAACCTTTGCTGCCTGGGACACTCACAGATCATTCTTCTTTTTTCCAGAGTTGCATGTGGGGACTGTTAATTCACCTTTCTCTGAGTATTTTTGTTCTTGAACTCTACACCAGTTATGAGAAATGGCTGATGAATTACAGCAGGACAACTTTCTTCAGGTCATATACAGTAATAACTCGGTTCACAAACACTTCTGTTCACAAACAATTCGATTCGCAAACAGAAAGTTCGGCAAAGTTTTGCTTCCGTTTGTGAACTGCTCATTGGGTGACAAACACAATCGTGGCCATCTTCCCCGTACAAATACAAATGTGGCATCTTCCCCGCTCTGACATGTGGTCACGGCTTCCTCTAGTCAAGATCGTGGTCGCAGACTCCCCCTCCAAACAACGATCCCCTTCCCACCCACCTTCCTGGCCTCCACGCCACAAGTCACCTCAAGCAAGGTCAGTGTTCTCTCTCTTCATACTCTACTGCACTGTACTTTTTTCATATTTTTGTGGTTTAAAAAATTTACATATGGTTCAGAACGGAGTAACCTTATTTACATTGAACCTTATGGGGAAATTTGACTTGGTTCATGACCAATTTGGTTCGTGACCCAAATCGTGGAACAAATTATGTTCATGAACCAGGGTACCACTGTAATTCTTTGGAGGACAAGGGACATTCCCACAGTGACACTGAGTGATGGGAGAAAATGAATGACATGCATGTAGGGTTTGGGGTATTCACCAGCTTTGGAGCACAACAGGTGCCTCTCAAGCCATCGGTTAGGAGCCCGCTCGGTGCAGCAGAACCCTATTCTGATAGGGCTTGCTTTGTTCTTTGGCAGAAGGTGCTTTCCTCAGCTGTAAATCTGACAGAAAGGAAAACAATTGCTTTATGGGCAATACATATAGTCATTTATGAGTTTGAATGCATTTGCCATTTTAAAGAAGCAATTGTTGCAGGAAAAAAACATTCCTGGAGATAGTCCAAAGCAGTTTTTTTCCAATTACAGATGGATGCATATCAACCTATAAGCCTTTTGAAGTTTGACCTGTGGATTTGGCTTTGAGCAGCTGGATCTCCGCTGCTGCCAAAGGTTTTTTTTCTGTGCTGGATCCAGTCTCACCAGTGAGCGATGGTGAGGATAGTGCAACACCCACTGTTTATTCCATTCCTCACCACAGGCGTGGGAGGGAAGCACAGCCAGTGGCTGAACCCTCCCCCCAAGAAGCGCATGTGCAGCCTGGGCTGCTATTCCATTCAATCTTGCAATGCGTGGGTTGGATTAAGGCTGCGCCATCCACGGTCAAACAGACAGCCTGGTTTTCAGGACTTTCTCCTGCTTCCACGAGCCCACCTGTCCAAGTTGTGTCCCTCAATCTTCTATGTAGCATTTTGGGGGGACTGGAGGCAGCAGTGATGAGGAGGGAGCAGGGACATCTGCTTCTGCCACCCCAGTTGCTCATGCCTCAGTCTGGAGCAAGGTGAACTGTGGCAGCCGTATAGGTGCATATCCTAGTATTTTTTATATCAATACTTGAAAGCTCAGTTTACCCTATGATGAATTCAAATCCAGGTGAAATATAGCAAAGATCCATCAATATCTGGTACATTCAGTAAAGATATTTCAAACTGCTTGATTTGCCTATGAAATACTCCTTACTATAATTGCCTAGGAAAGAGTTTATGTCAGGAATGGGCCATTTGTGGCCCTTCAGAAGTTTTGGCCTACAACTCCCATCAGCCCTGGTTGGCATAGACAATGTTAAGGAATGATGAGTAGACAAAAGCATCTGGAGGCCAGGAGTTGCCCATCCCTGACATAAAACCTAATGCTGAATTTTCTAGACTGTTGTAGTAAGGAGCATTTCATAGGAAAATCGAGCATTTTTCATAGGAAGCATCAACCTGCTTTATGTGCTGTCTCCAGATTTATGCTCTTCACCTAGTTTTATGCACCCAGATTTACATCATTAAACAATTTTTCACAAGCTTACAGCCCAGTTAATTGAGGCCACCTTTTAATTGCCAAAAGTTTTGTAAACATGCAAGCTCTTTGATTAAGTATTGCAGCTTTAAGTGTATGAAAACTCTTTACTTGTTAATATAATACACTTTTATGTATGCTAAGCACTGTTGTGTTCTAAACTATCCATGTTGGACAATTTTTAAAAGTTGTGACCTTAAGCATGATGTTTCAGGAAAACCATCAATAGTTCCTTATTTCAAAAAACCTAATGAATGGTTCATTTATTGTTGTCTTTGGCAACAGGTTTTCTGAGGTCCTGTGAAGCAGTTCCCAATGCCAGCAGAATCTACCCCTCCCCATCTACTGTACAGGGTATTTCCAAGCTCCCCCTGCCCCTGCTAGCATGGTAACTAAGTCAGAACTAAATGAAGCTGTGAGTGGGCTTGCTCTCCCACTTTGATCCATGACCAGTAGAATACATACATGCTGCTTCTTGTAAAAAACAAGGTTTTCTTTTTCTTGGTAAACAAGGAAAGCCACAATGCCTGAAATATGTTTCTGTGCTCTTCAATATTTGCACTGCAGTTGAGCAGAACATTCAATATCGGTGATATTTGATGATCCACACAGAAAAGCCGATTTGGATTAATAACAGCAATCCCCATACTAATTAAAATAATATAAAATCTTATTCTATGAGAAGTTCCTTACCTGTGGAATAGTATAAAATAGAATGAACAGGCCAGCTTAAATATTTCACATTACTTGCTTGATCAGGTGATGAAAGAGGTTAATCTGTCACTGCCAGGCAGCCGTACAAAGCAAACCTTTCTCGGGCACTGGGCTGGAATTTGATTACGTCTTTCAATGATGTTTGATTAATTTCACATACTATTTTCTATTACTTCAAGTTCATGACTGGATCTTTCTGATAAAGCACAAGTCCATTAGTAGGTAAGTGGGTTAACAGCAATTTGCTAAGGGACAGAGATAAGTCTGGGAAAATTGAATTATCTTTCTGTATTAGATTAACTAAGCTGTTTGAAATATGGACACCCTGGAATGAATCACTGAGCAATAATATATCATTGGTACAACTGGCATAACAGCATGCATATTGCATACAGGACAACCATCAAATCCCTCTAAAATTCACTAAAGGAAATAAATTATTCCCAATGGTACAGCAAAACCCCAAATTCCGTGCTCACAACAAACGACTCAGATTAATAAAGTGTACACATCTCTGACGAGTAAGTATTGCTGTCTTCCATCCAAACTCTTCATTTGCTGATCATAATCTTTGAGTTCTTGCATGACTCTGCATTGTTGCGAAAGGGACATGCCTAGTGAGGGAAGGCGGCTGGGAGTGCCTGAGCAGCAGCCGTCAGGGGGAACCTGGCTGGAGGTTCTGAGGTTGATTAGCATGCAAGTACATGAAGCCTCACCACCCCATTTTTCAGATGGTGGCTTGTTCCACACCCAGACACATACACGCAGAGGTCTGTGAGGCCTGGAAATGATGGTGCAGTTTGGGCTAGTTGGCCTGTTTGCTTATTTGCTTGTTGGAAGAAACAGAGCAATTATTTGTTTGTTAGGGTCAACGTATACATCAGCGGCATCGAGCTTTTTCAGCCCGAAGGCCAGCCTTCATTTCCAGGAAGCTCCCCGGGGCCATGTTCCAGTGGTGGGGCAGAGCCAAAGGCAAAGGGGGTGTCCAGAAACAGCAGGGGCAGAGGCATAAGGCCAGCATACTCTTGCCTGCCATTCCTGCTGCTAGCGATGAAGCTTGAGAGGAGGCATTTCAGGCCTCAGACCAGGCAGAAGCTGCACAGAAGCTGGGAATCCACCACAGACTGACTCGGGAAAGGAGGTGCAGGCAGGAGAAGGGGAAGAGCCACGAGGGGAATACTACAGGACAGAGTCACCATCCAGGAAGCAGCCCCTTTCCAGTGTTTTAACCCCAGCAGGGTAAAAGTAGCCTGGACGGCAAGATGCGGTTGGATCCTTTCCTGCTTGGTTCCTTTTCAGTCCAAATTGTCCTCCCACAATGGGGAAGGCAGCTGTGAGGAAGCTCTGGGGACAGCACATCTTTCCTCTGTGGGTGGGAAAGCAGCTTGGGGAAAGTGATTTTGAACTAGAAGGCAGCCAGGCAGGAAGGGCAAAGCAGCCTCCCTTTGTGAGTCCTTCTGCTGCAGCACCGCCTGCGTCCAGTGTTGAAAAGCCTCCTTGGACAGAGGGCCCACAGAGTGTGCAGCCTGAGTCCCAGGCAGGCTCTTGCCTTGTCAAATTCTAGGGCTCCAGGTAGACTGACGGGCCTTTCCAACTACAACAGCTACGGTGGCAGCAGCAAGAATTGCCCATTTGGGCATGTAGGGCATTTGACTGCAGACTGTGCAGGGAGTACAAGCAAAGGGGCACATTCTGTTCATAAACAAATAAGGAATTTCTTATGCCAGATTCTTCACATGAATTTCTCAATCATTTTCATTCCAAGAGCTAACCACCTAACTGGAAACGTGTAGGCAATGTCCAGCTCCAGCCCCAGCCCAGCTCCAGCCAGTGGCATCCTCCTTCCTGAAAGAAATAGACCATGTTTGGCTACAGAATGGGAACAAAGTGGAAATATGGGAGGCACAAACCAAGAACAAGAGGTTAATGGCAATGGGTGCTGGATGAGCCCAAAAGAAACTTGAGCATGGCCTCAGAGAAGGGGGCTTGATCTGAGAGGTGGGTCCTCCTGCAAAGTCTTCTTCGGTGGTTCTTGCTTACTGACCACAGCAAGGACCAGGCCAGCCGTGGCATCCACTGTGTGGAATGGTCTTCCCACGGAGACCAGGTAAAGGCAAGGGAAGACTCACAAGTCGTAAACCCTGACCTTTACTATTATCACCTATCTCGAGAGATTTTAGTTAAGATTGTAATGCTTTCATGATTATTTTGTTTTAATTACCATTTTTATTGTATTTTAACTTCAGGATTTGTTTTCATCAATGGTACATTCTTAAAATAGTGCATCTAAAGTAAGTCACATAATATGAAAACTGATGAGCCAGTATGCAACATCAGCTTAATATCCTGCATCTCTTCAGAAGAAATAACAAAAATCTTAATAGTATGCGTCCTCCTTTCCTGTAAAAGTACAGGTTTTTGCCACATACACACTCTTAGCAGTCACATCAGGCAGCTGTATCACATGCACTTGTAGATCACTTTGTAGGCTATGACAAGCTTTAGCAAACTGTCCCACCTTCTTACAATAATTACACTGAGCTGCTTTAGCAGGAATTTAAAATAACTTGCAAGGTGCAATGTAGAACCACATCAAAAACATGTCTTTTCTGCCACTCTGTTTTGCTGCCTCTGTTGTTTTTCAGTAGATTTCCTTTTAAAGTCTTGAATGTGCATTGAAGCTTTCTGCAAGAAGTCCACACATTGCACTTGATCTCCAGTGCCCACATTCATTATCTTAGCTTCATGCAAAACTGCCTTTACTTGGATTGCAATGGTCATAGCTTCCTCCAAAGAAAGCTCTGATTCAAAAAGAGGCAGTTCTCTTACATGAGGCATATTTGCTCTTTCAGCCAGCTGGTCTCCAATCAGCTCATCAGACAGCATTCCAAACTCACAGGAGCCAATTAGGTCTCTCAAAGCAGCAATATATCGCACTGTTGACTCCCTCAGCACATGCTCACACAAACAAAATTTATATCAATTAGTACCCATATTCACTTTAGGCACCAAAAAAATACTTCAGTGCAGCAAGGGCAGTCTCACATTTATCATCAGCAAGATGAAATGTATAGCAAATAATTTGTCTTTCTATTCCCAAGAAGTGACTAAGCAATGCAAGTTTCCTTTTTCAAACACCTTTGTGTCATTAATTGTAAGCAGGTACTTATCAAGCATCCAAATCCAAGAAGTAAAACTAATTGGAGGCACACCTGGGCTTTGCCAAAAAAAAAAAAAAGGACTGATGGATTCAAAGGCAAAGGGTCATCCTTTGTCTCCAATTTGCTAAGCCTTACCCAAGAAGCCTCCACTCCAAATACAGGATCAATATCTATTCAAGACCAAACAAGTTAAGAACAGCACATTAGTACATCGGCACACCTACCACTCCCTACTTCCTGGCTTATATATGCATGCCTTTTCCCACAGAAACAGATCTCTTAAACACCACAAAGAGATGAGATGAGATGAGACGAGACGAAACAGCAAGTGAGTGGTTGTTTTGGTGCCTGAGTGGAAGAAGAAAGGTGGATAGTGCAGGGGAAAGAAAAATGAAGGATCTAGGTCTGGCCGGGGGAGGAAGAAAAAATGACGTACTCAGAGCCTGAATGGGAGGGAGTAGGTGTGTGAATAGGGGAAGTGCTCTTTGTTTAGAGGCGATTTGGAAAAAGGGCTTGCCTTCTGTCAAATGGGTATTATATTGGGGCAGAAGACTGGCAATTCAAAGGAAATGTTTTAATTTTGGGCCTCCTACATTTTACCTTACCTTTTACTTGGGCAAGTTATTTGTCTTTTAGGTTTCTGTGAAATTCATGTTTTGTTACAGGACTAAATATCAGGATTGTTCACATCCTCATGGTAGCCATTTTGGACTGGCTCCATTCTTCTCATGCCAACCCTTTTCAGTGAGGCCCATGGTGATATTTCAGAATTCCCACAGTTGTTATTGCCCTCAAATACAGGGACCCCGTTCACATGATTAATGTAATTATAGTTTTTACTGTTTTAAATGCATATATAGAATTCAGCAATCCACCCAACTTGTAACTCCCTCTGTACATGTCTAACTTTAACAGAGTTGATTAACATTTGCTCTATCAAATATACATATAATCTAAATTAACTTCATCAAAATTAGTAAGCCTTATTTCAGACAACGTATATTTTGGGACATGGGGGGATTCATGTGAAAACTTCTATTATTTCTCTTTCAGGGATTTAATGTGGACCACATTTGCTATAAATATGTGTTGCTTCCCACCATGCCACCCTCAGCAGAATTGTCTAGTCCTGTACTGAGTGCTTTCTCTGTGTCTTTATGCCATTTTGGAAGTGGATTTGTCACAAGAAAACCAAAGAAGCTTTGAGAAGAAGTAATGATGGAACACCCACACATATCACAAATTCAAAAACCTATCAAAAGAGTCTTTTGGAGGCCAATATGCCAGCAGAATATCTGGCATCCTTCCTAACATGGATACAAATCCTGCTAAATGGCTTCAGAAAGTACTGCAGAAATACTGTAGAGGCTGAAGATGTTCAGAATATTGATGGAAAATCTGAAACATCAACATAAGTGTACTCAAAATCAGTGTGGTATCTGTTCTCTTCTAATTTATGTGAGTAGAACATGGAGGGACATTTTCCCAGCCAGACGTGTGAAGAAATTAAATAGAGGAAAGAAATACTGTTGCTATTATCTATCTTGCAGAAGGAAGACTTCGACTGTACAAAGGCAGGAAGACTTTGGAATCACTCCACAACAGAGATTACCTTGAAATTTACCTTGCTGCCAAGTTTGATCTTATTTTTGGCCAACTATTGGAGAAATCATGGAAATAAAGGAAAGAGTCACATTGCAAACATTTCTGTCCCAGATACAGTGGTACCTCACCTCACAAACGCCTCAGTTCACTACCAAATCGGGTCATGAACAGAAATTTCAGAAAGAAATTCCCTCAGTTCACGAATTCTGCATTGGGTGACAACCATGATTGTGGCCATGTTGCCACACAAACATAATCATGACTGTGGCCATATCCCCCCCATCATACGATTGCTATCGCACGATTATCGTTTGGACTCTCCCGCCAAACAATAACCTCCCCCGCACCTAGGTTAGTGTTCTCTACTGAACTTTGTTACTTTGTTGTTCTTTGATACTTTGTTTCAATTTTTTGTGATTAAATCTATAAATATACACACACACACAAAACAGATTAACCTTATTCACATTGAACCTTATGGGGAAATTTGACTTGGCTCGTGACCAAAATCAGCTCACAAACTGAGTGGTGGAACAGATTAAGTTCGTGAGCTGAGGTACCACTGTATGTGATAATCTTATTATGCTAGTGTGGAACCAAATACATATGAAAATCATTCAGGAAATTAAAGAGGCAAAGTGCTTTTCTCTTACTATTGACACTGCACCAGATATTCCTGATGATCAGCTTGGCATTTTCTTTTCAGCTGTTGCTTGAATAAAGAAGGGAACATCCTGTTTTTGTAATTTGTGCCACACTGGAGAAAATTTATATGAAACTGCTATCTGAATTCTTCAGCAGTATGATTCTGATGTAAATAATTTCAGGGGATATGGTAATGGTAAGTAAGGAATATGACTGCAAGATCTGCAAGCTCACATTAGAGGTATGACTTAGAAGTATAAGGTACAAGGTTGCATTAGTGGTGGGGTTGGGCCCCCTCCTGTCATTCATATTTTTTCTTTACAAGACCTACCCCCAGAGGGAAAACATTTCAAGACAGTAGGGATCCCTGGTCCAAAACAAGGAATACACCTAGGATGGCCTTGGAAAAGCTATCATGAGACTTCACACACAGTCTTGTCACCTGTGATGAATATATTTCCAAAGACTTTATCAATTTTGCCAGTAATTCTGGGGATAAAATGGCAGATAAATTAGAAGGAAGCTGAAAATATTTTTAGTATTTTTAGAGTAGTATTTTGGCCTGAAGTCCTTCACCGATATGACTTTGTCAACAAAATCCCAAAGTGTTGATGTTCCATTAGGGAAAACATGTCTTTCTTCCCTTATCACCTTTGTCCATGAAATGTTGAAATAACTTTGAAGAAATTGAAGCAGTAGCAAAGAAACTGAATAAGCAAGTGGAATCCATATCTTCAGACTGAAGAACAACAAGGAGATGCAAATCAGTTTTCCCTGATCAAAGTGACTGCAAATTAATTGAAAGAGACAGTCTCAGGGTGGAAACACAGAAACAGAGCAAGTCAGAAGGGACCCTCCCAGGGCATGTAGTCTGACCCCCAGCTCCAGCTTGCTCCAGTCATGACTTGCCCACCATGCTTTTGTTTGTTTGCTTAGTTACAATGTCATGTCTGACCCATCACGACCTCATGGACAACATTCCTCCAGGCTCTCCTGTCCTCCACCATCCCTTGGAGTCCAGCCAAGCCCACACTCACCACCCCAGTGATGCCACCTCATCCTCTGCCATCCCTTTCTTCTTTTGCCATCAATCATTCCCAGCATCAGGGTCTTTTCCAATGGGTCCTTCCTTCTCATTAGAGTGGTATCTGAGGTTGTAGATATGCAGACGGTTGTAGATATGCAGACGACAATCTTAATTCTGACTTGTGATTCATTTAGCCCGGCCTTTCTCATGATGTGCTCTGCATATAAGTTAAATAGGCAAGGGGACAATATATAGCCTTGCCGAACTCCTTTCTCAATTTTGAACCAATCAGTGGTTCCATGTCCAGTTCTCACTGTTAGTTCTTGACCCGCATATAGGTTTCTCAAGAGACAAATAAGATGGTCTGGTACTCCCATCTCTTTAAGAACATGCCACAATTTGTTGTGATCCACACAATCAAAGGCTTTAGCGAAGTCAATGAAGCAGAAGTAGATGTTTTTCTGGAACTCCCTAGCTTTCGGCATGATCCAGCGTATGTTGGCAATTTGATCTCTAGTTCCTCTGCCTCTTCGAAATCCTGCCTGTGCTTTTGGTAGTTCTCGGTCCACATACTGCTGGAGCCTAGATTGTAGGATTTTGAGCATAACTTTGCTAGCATGTGAAAAGAGCACAATTGTATGGTACTGTGGACTTTATTTGCCATTGCCCCTCTTTGAGATTAGAATGTAAATTTATCTTTAAACTTCAAATGGAACTGGAGAAGGGTTCCTGTGCTTACACAGAGTCTCTCAGTCTATCTGGATTCCTTGCAAGACTGGACCATTCCTCCTAAAATAAAGGTATATTGGAAAGGAATGCAGAAACATCAGGGAAAACTTACAAATCTAAGTCTACAAATTTTCTGCAACTCTGCCAATTTCAAATTGAGAATCAGACGTAGGCTTCTCCAAATTAGCCTTTATTAAAGAATAAGTCTTGTTCCACAGTGCTCTGTTCAGGACTGTTTTCATTAGTTGTTCTATGTGCAGAATGGGATCTTCTAAGAGAAATGTAATCTTATCTCTGAATTTGCTCCAAGGTGAAAAAAAGGAAAGATGATTGTTAAAGTATTCTGAATATAGCTTGGCATTGTGTGTCAATGTTTTGTTTAATCATAAACCTTAACATTCTAATGTCAAGTATAATCGTTTTTAAAGTATGAGGGCGGTATCCAATGCAGCTGTGTGTGAGCAAGCCCCTCTGCTGCTTATCCTCTGTGAGCATCCACTAATTCTTTGCTGCGAGTAGCTTTCACTATTGCTGTGGTCGAGGCCTGGCACTCTGAGGACAACCCAGAACAGGCAGAAGTACTTGTTTCCATAGAGACAGCTGGAAAGAGCTCCCTTATGAGAGTTCTGTTGACTTGCCTGATTCCAGAAATGAACTTCTCTGCTCATTTTGGGTTTCCCCCAGAAGTGATACCTCTCTGTTGGGCAGGTGGTGCAGCGAAATTGGCAGGGCTGATTGCCTGTGTGGATGAAACAGACTTTTGTGGAAAACACACAGGCAGAGAGTAGCCTTCTCAGGACATCTAAGAAAAAGCAAGCTGCATTTCTGAAATCCATTAGGCAATGATAAATACCTTTCCATAAGTATCTGAGTCTTTTGTTTCATTCTCTTTCATGCCGATTTGGACTGAGCACCACTGGATTCTGCCCATTATGCTCTCCCAGCTTCTGGGACATTCTTCCTGCTGAGGGAAAAAGTGACACTGACTTCAAGAGGCCCTTGTGATGAGGGGAAAGTGGGTGGGCGGCTGTGGGAGGGTGGGATCCCAGGAGAGCTGTTTGGCCAGCTCCATGCCTTGGATAAGTCTGTGTAGCTTATTTGATCACACACAGGTTCAGTTAACTAGAACTGAGCCTTCACTAACCTAAGAAATCCAGATACTTCAGTCAGTTTACAGGAGGAGAATGTAAACACAGGCTGCATTCCCAGGATTTCTCAAAGTGTTTCCAAGGGTGAGCACCTCCAGGCCGTTGGATTCATGCAATTTCTTACTCGTAAATTACACAGGAGACACCTTGTTGGGGGACCATGACTTCAGTGTTCGGATGTCATTCATTTTATGTATTATGCTGAAACAATCAGAGAGTTGATATTATGCACTTCCAGTGGGTGAGTGGTGTAGGGAATGACACAGGCCAAAGTGGTAAGAAACAATCCTCCAGGAATTATTGATTTGGTGGCCCCCATATAATCCAAGGAATACCTAAAAGATAGCAACTTTCTGATGATCAGTTACTATACTAATTCCCTTGGACACTGCTGGTTTTGGTAGCGATAGGAAATCAAACAGGAATACCACCTAAGGCCATCCACCTTGTGCCTCATCACCCCTTAGCCTCCTGGGAGATCAGAATGGGTGGGAAATACAGCTAAGCAGGGCTGGCCCTCTCATGAGGCAAAGTGAAGCCCCCAGCCCAGATGGTAGAGCAAGAGGAACAGCAGACTGTGTGCTTCTCCTAATCCAGGAGGACTTGCAGGCAGTGTGCTCCCACCTTTCACCATGACCACAGCCAGCCCTGCCAGCCTGCCAATTTCCTGCCATCCACTCTTCAAACCTCTCAGATCAAGATCAGAGTAGCTGTGGCAATGGAGTATGGAGGGATGGGGAAGAGGGGACATAGCTGCAATAGGAGGGAAGTGATGGTGGTGCAGGTGTTTTCCTAGCTCAGATGTCAAGAGAGTTTACAGCAGTGCTTCAACTGAGATTCCTGATCACCTCAATTTTTCTAGACAGTTGATGGGATTGGGCTTCCCTTGGTTAAGAATTTCCAGTGATGACACTACACTGAGCTGAAGGGTCTGATAGGCATTGATGCAACATATACTTCCAATCTAATGAGGACGTGTATAAGAAGCACATGTAATTTAAGCACCTATAAGCCTCCAGAGTCTAAGAGAAGGCTGTTTAGCACAGCTGGTTTTATTTGGTCCAAGATCTCAGACTGCTCACTACGTGTCTGTATCGTGGCTGGGCATGGCACTGCTCAGCCTAGTTTTGAGACGCCTGTTCTGGCACACTCAGCTGTAACTATGATGAAGACCAGGCACCACACTCACTTGTATTCTGAGCCAGAAGAACACTCTCAGTTGGTCATCATTTGAATTAACCTGAGGTGGCTGACACATTAGATAGAAAATAAGCACATTCTGAAATGTAATGAAAGAGTAAGGTAAACCATAAAGACTGCAGGGCAACCAAACTGTTGGTTTTATAAGGGGAAAGTGTTAAAGCAGGTATGAATGTATCAGTATCTGTAATTGTTATGTTTTCAGGTAATGTGTGTTGTCTTGTGTGCAAAAATGATGATTCGTTTCTGAATTTGTACAGCCTGAACAAGATATTCTAAAAATGGCCCACAACATGCTTTGGCAGCACATTCGCCTGCAGGCAGTCTCCTAATCACAGTAACTATTTGCATAATGTAGCTGCACTTAATCCAGCATCGAGTAATTGTAACCATAGATCACAGGGATTCATTCTGATGGCACAGCTTGAGAACAGATAAAGAAATCATTTTAGGCTTGCAAATTGAAACTTCCCATATTGATATTGAGTGTAATGGTGGTGAAAAATATGTTTATGAACATCCAAAAGTACTGGAGATAGATTCAATGTGAGCATGATTGCTCCACAGTATATTAAAATAAATGCAAGACGGAAAACATTCCTTTTGCAGTGAACAGTATTTTTTATGGTTGCTGCCTTGTGATAATTCTATGGAATAAGGCCCTTGCTCTTGTCCTGGGGCTCTGTCTGAAATGAAAGTCCATCCCCGCCACCCCTGATTATTTTCATGATGCAGTTCTGAAGTTAAGGAGATATTTTGGGCTTTTCTTTTCTTTTCTTTTTCTTTCTTTCTTTTTTTTTTTTTGTAGGAAAGGTTTTATTGAGCATAAATTTTATGCAAACTTGGCACAGCCAAAATAGAAAAAGTACAAGGTAATTTTTAGTGTAAAACAATAAGAGATGTAATAATGAGAAAACCCAAAGTGAACATTTTAACATAATATAGTGTGTTTCTCCTGATGGCTAATTATTAAAATGGAAACAATCTGGCATCATTTTGACAGAGACCATATTCCACAGGATGGTCCATCTTCATGATCGAATGATACATGCATTCCCAGGGGAAGGATAAAGGAAGGAGGCCTGGGGCTCAAAAATAGATCCCAGTGTCCAGTTTAAGACTTCAGTGGGTATCCCCCTCCCCGCCCCAAAGCCTCAGACAGTTAGACATGATTGTTTCTTGTAGTGGCCATCACTTTGGTGACATGGTCCTCCTGACTCAACCCACCCGTATCTTTTTTCTTTTTCATGGGAGAACCACGTGGGTAACCACACACAAATCAAGAAGCACACACAGCGATTACCAAGTCAGTCAGAATTAGTTGTGTGATTATTTCACTGAGGACAAGTGAACGTGAGGACAAAGGGTCTGATGTGCCTATTATCTGAGAGAAAAGGGAGGCATTGTTCAGCACTGCCCAAAACATTCAGCAAAACTGGGTGGGGTTTTCAGTCTCTGCAAAGTATATTTTGCAACATCTGGGGGCAATTCAGAATCAAATTGCATGTTCTCTTCAGAGACCTGGAAGACTCATCATGTCCATATAATGCTGCCACTTTTAGCATGCTCCTCACTCCCAACACTGTGCAAAGTAACTGTTCAGTTGCCATCAGTAGTAGGTGGAGGAGTAGAAAATTGCATGCAATGTCCTGTCCCTCCCTGAGGAATAAAGCCTTCATCCTTTTTTGAAGTTCCTCATGGAGATTTACAATGGTAATTTAGTCCTTGTAATCCAAAATAAACAGAAATGCTCATTTCTGGAAAGAAGCAGGTAACTGGAGATTCCATAAGAGAGCTCCATCAACTTGCCTCCTCCTCCTCCTCCAAAAAAAAAAAAGAGTGTTTCTGACCATGTCTGCCAAATCTTCCTTGCAGAAGTATGAATTACTCTTATAATAGGATCAGTAGGTTCCATAGCTTGCAGAAAGGAACCCGCAGAGCCATATGTGGCCCACTGGATTCTGCCCATTTGTTTGGATTTCCTAGTGACATTTTATAGTGTTTTACCCTTAAAACTTTCAGATGTTTCTGTTATTTGTTCCATTGCCCCCTTCTTTTACATTTTCATACTAAATTCTTTCCTGGGGCCGGTAGCCTGAGATTTTTTTTGTGCCTTACCGTATCATGGCTGCATTAATACAGCCTCCTTTCCACTGAAGACTATTACAAACAGGGCTTCATGATACCCTGCATTCTCTGATTCTTTCTTCCCCTCTTCTTTTTCTCTTTTGCTGAGCATTCAGCCTCACGGACAGCTCTGGGGAAAGAGCTTGCTCATTTCTTTGCAATTTTTAGAAGGTCTTGTGCAAAGCATTACACTACTGTTGCTTTTAGAATTTTTTTTCTAATGGATGCTGACAGCAATTATTACCCTTTAAAACTAATGCAGAGCGGCAATGATTTGTATGGATGAATTCAGTCCAGTCCTTCCTGCAATATCCATATCTCCCATGGCATATGGCTAGAGTGATTCTTTAGAATCAGGTTAGCTTGTCAACATAATGCTGAGATTAAAAGAAAAAGAAAATGAGAAAGTTTCTCCCAGGGCAAGCAGGTTGTGGGACTTCCCAGTATTTCAGGGGCTAATTCTTACCTTTCCTTCTGGCTAGCACAGCCAGTGGTGAGGGATCATTTGCTCTGCAAGCCAAAACATCTGGAGGACCACAATTTGCTCACCCCTGCTCTAATCAATAGGATGCAAAATATTGAAGTGAATAAATAAATAAATTCATAAATAAATTCCATTGTCTGTAAAAGAGAACGTCATGGTGTGGGTTGTCTTCTTAATTAGTTAAGCAAGTACTTAAAACAGGCTATCAAAACAGATAAAGAAAATAAGGAGTGTGCACTTTTCCATTTGGGATTTTAGGCCTTACCTGGTTCTTATGAAATGTTTTCACAGCTGTACCTGGTTTGAAACAATGAAATTCAGACATCATATATGTCACTTTTGCAGAGAAAAGTTTTCCTAAGTGCAATGACAAACCTACACACTTGCAGAAATGCTGGCATTATCTGTTATCTGTTTTTCAGCGCCAGGCGAAGACCATTTTATTCAAGTCATATTTTAATTGTTAGTTTAGGTTTATAATTTGTTGTTATGTATTTATATATGTATTTATGTTGTATTTAATAATTGTTGGGGTTTTTTTTTTCTTTTTTAGTTGCTGAGATGCACCGAGGGGGGGGAGGGATATATTGTTTATTGTTTATAGTTTTATAGTTTTATTGTATTTTATTACATTGTATTTTTAAACTGTTGTAAGCCGCCCCGAGGCTTTGTTGCGATGGGGCGGCCTATAAATGTTTTAATAAATATAAATAAATAAATAAATTATTTTAAATTGATCCAGTTCCATAGTTCACAGCTGTTCTTGATGGCAGACATAAAGCGAAGCAAATGTATGAGAGGCCATCCCATGCAAATAAGGCAAACAGAAACTTTGCTGGCCAATGGCTAGTAGGTTAGCTATGCAGCTGCCCAGGGTCCATGAATGTTTGAAGGACTCACTGAGACAATTATTTATTTTATTTATTTATTTTATTTTACAGATTTTTATGCCGCCCCCTTGCAAACTAGCCTTGGGGCGGCTAACAACATATAGAGAAACAATATAAAACAATACACAATCTAAAACTAGCAAAGCTAACATTAAACCTGTAGTAGCAAACTTTTGGTTATAAATTTGTTTGTTTGATTTATAAAACCGCACCCGACAGTCCCAAGGAGAACTCCCTGGGCTGTGAAATGCTCTGTGAATAAATGATGCTAACCTCTGAAGGATAAGATATTGGCATGGAAGGCCATCCCACCAGTGGGGTACCACCTAGCTGAGCACCCAGTTCCTCAGCACTCTAAGAGAAAGATGGATGATCCTGGAGGCCAGCCCCATGACAGGTAACTCTTGGGTAGGGCTGCATAGAATTTCTTAAATCTGTTTGGTGTGGGTTCTGTAGATTGTCACACACATCTTCCATTTTGCTGTTTACTCATTTACTGGGGGGATGGGGTTGCCACTCCAAAAGGTACACAAAAATCCATTGCAACTTATGTATCTTTCACCGGCATATATCTTGTGTACTTTTCTAAATGTACTGAAGAGAGATTGGAGATGTGGGGGTGATATTTTCATATATTCAGGTGTTTTCAACTCACTTTCATAGTTTGACTAAAGCTGTGAACAATTCAGAAAACAAACAAACAAAATCAGTCTACAAGTCTGCAGAAATTGCGTATTATGTAAGATGCTGGTCTACTGTAGAACTTTTGGATTGGAGTCACTGAAATCAGAAGTCATTTGCATCCATTGCAGAATTCTGACATACATGCACTTGGGTGTGGCTAGCTAGTGTGTAGACGAGTATGCAGCAGGCTGGCAGGCCTCATTTTGTTAAAAATAAAGTTTGATCTATTCAGGTACCTCATCTACTGCGAGTCTGTTTGGAAAACCAGAACAACGTGTGATCTCAGAAAGAGAGGAATCATGGCCCTCACGCAGAGTAAAACAAGAAAAGTGCCACCCATAGGTTTTGACAGAGTAAGATGCCACAGCACTGTATAAAATGGAAGGAATTAATGGAGCTGATACTCTGATATGTAGTGGGCAAAGGGGCAGAAACATATGTAGAGTATGGGCCTCAAGTAGCAAAAGTTAGGAAGTAGGTAAGGAAGACCCAGGCAAATCACCAAGAAAAAACCCTTCCGTGCAGAGGATATTTCCTGTGAGAGAAACTAGGGCCCAACAGAAACTATTGATAAATGAGTAATCCAGCTGCAATTAATCCTCAAGGATTGCTCCTTCACAGATGGGGATGATATGCTAGACAACAGAATACTAATGGGATCAAACAGACACAGAGGGAAAGCTACTCATGGAAGACAACCTAATACTAGAAAAAGCCATAAAATAGTTTAAGCGTACAAAACATCTAAAGTACAAATGAAAATGTTTAATAGTCACCACTGTAATATGGATGTGATACACCAGAGAAGCAAATATATAAGTACAGCAACAGTAGCAAGCAAAACTATATGAAAAGAAAGGAGACACATGAAAGCAACATGCAAAGGGCGATTTCACCCACTGCTAGGGTATATATGAATGAATTGAACAAAGCAAATCAGTTTGCATGCGTGTACCAGGTAAATATATAAAGCGGAGGAAGCATAGTACACACAGTCACATGGAACATGTGATGAAGAATCCAAGTTATTCTCCAAGGAAAAGAGATGGGCAATATCAAGCCTGGCAGAGCCATGGGGATAGCCTCCGAAAACGCCCCCCATGGAAGTTAATGTTGACCCAAGGCAGAAGAGAACTACACTCTGAGTGGAGGATACAGGAGATACTTAGTTCAACAGCTCAGTTCACACTGAGGCCATGTGAAACTGAGTACTTTATAAGCACCCTCTCACCACAGCAGGAAAATCTTCTGCTAAAGGCACGAATCAGATGTGCCTTCTGCACCTACGAAAGGGGCAATACATTGTTACAACATGGGGAATATTTGGCTCAATCCATCAAATGAGAAGGATCTTGGAATTGTTTTAGATTGCAAGCTGAATATGAGTCAACAATGTGGCATGGCTGCAAAAAAGGCAAATGCTGTTTTGGGCTGCGTTAAATGCAAGCATCACTTACAAATCCCGTGAAGTACTAGTTCCCCTTTTCCTCAGGACTGGTTAGAACTCATCTGGAGTATTGCATCCAGTTCTGGGCACCAAGTTGTTAAAAGATGCAGACAGACCAGAAAAGGCAAGGGCAACAAGGATGACCTGGGGACTGGAAACAAAGCCCTGTGAGGAGAAATGGAAAGAACTGGGTATGTTTAATCTCGAGAAGAGAAGACTGAGGGAAGATGTGATTGCGCTCTGCAAGTACTTGAAAGGGTGTCACAAAGAGGAAGGACAGGATTTCTTCTCAATCATCCCAAAGCACAGGGCACTGTGGGATCAAGTTACAGGAAGTCAGATTCCTGCTGGAGATCAGGAGAACTTTCCTGACTGTTAGAACAGCATGACATTGGAACCAGTGACCTGTGGAGGTTGTGGGCTCTCCCATACTGGGGGCATTCAAGAAGCAGCTGGGCAGCCATCTGAGGGGGATGGTTTAACTTAAAACCCCTGGCTCCTTCCAGCTCTGCCTATCTTATGGTTCTATGGGATGCCAACAACTGAATTTCAGTACGCTCATGAAAACCAGCATTAGAACTGAAGGTTTTGAAATCCTGGAGGTGAATAAAAATCCTAATGACAGTAGAATCAATAGACAAACCTCTAACAACAGAAGTAGTAAAAAAATCATTTCTGGATGTGCTGGGGGGACAGTGAGATGCCCTCCAGACTATTGTAGGCGCAAGTGATCAGAAGATGCCACACCATCAATCCTTGCACCAAGGCATCTTCCCCTAACAATGCAGCATAAAGAAAGAACTCCACTGAACGGAACAGCTCAGGATAGTCTGAGTGAGTGGTGAGCCCATTGGAGTCAGCTCAACGGTTGCTGTACCAAGAAAAGGGCACAGGCGCAGTCAGAATGTGCACCAGTGCCCGCAAGTTAAGCAATTCTGATGGGGCACTAGCTTGCCCAGACGAGACAACACAATTTACAAGTGATCTACTGCTAGGGTGTTCAGTATTCTAGATGCCCACACAGGGCACTAGCAAATCAGATCGGACCAAGACAGCAGTAAGCTCACCACTGTCAACATGTCTTCCAGAAGTAGTGCTTCAAGAGAATGCCATTTGGTACTTTGTGGGCACAGTCAATACTCCAACTCAGAAAGCACTGGAAGACCTGAAGCCTGTAGAAATCATGATCTGGCACATGGAAGAAAACCTGAGAACGTAATGAAAACCTAGTAGCACTAGACACACAATCAGAGAGTACAACCCCCACAAGCAGCAAGTTGGAATATTTGGGTCACATTCTCAAACATGGGAGGTATCCAGTAGTTTCCATAGAAGAATCAAGAACACCAACTTCCCTACAGAATTAGGGTGTCATACTTTCCAAAGTTCATCCCAGGATTCACAGAATCCCCCTCACCAAGATCCGAGGAAAAAGCAAACAAACAGCAAATGGTGTTGGAACTAAGGGAACAACAATCCTGATGTTCTTTCAAAATGGGAAAGCAGCACTGCCGCAAGAGGGAAAGCTGAGCTCTCAGCGGGGAGCGTACTTCCCCAGTGGGCAGGGGGGCAGCACTACTGCAGGAAGGGCAGCCCACAGCACAAGCCTCAGGAGCACTAAGATCGGCTGAGCAGAAATATGACCAGACAGAAATGATTTAGTCCCCATTTTTCCATCAACACACATATTGATGCCACATAACTGTGGAAACAGATCACAAGCCCCTAGAAAATATTCTAGAGAAAATTCTAAACTCCACACCAGCCAGACTGCAGTGCATGTTTCTAAAATTGTAGAAGTATAACCTATAATGCAAGCCTAAAAAAACATCTTTATAGCTATCCTGCTCTGACACAAGTGTAAAGATGGCATGCCACAGAGGCAGAAGACATGGAATAGCAAGCACACAGGATGTTGCAACACCTACTTGCAGCCACAAAGAAACTAGCAGAATTAAAGCAGAAGCACAGAGAGAAAAAGCAAGGACTGTCTTAGAAGAGGTAGCCAGAAAGGGTGGCCCACCTGGTCAAGAACTACAAGAGCATTCCGGGATTCAAAACGGAACTTTTGGTGCAAAGCTGGCTAATTCTAAATGGGGAAAGCGTAATAATTCCTGACCACCATGTGCCTGGAAATCCTGAGGGAGTTTGTGAAGGCCATCTTTAAGATACTATTAAGTATCCCATCTCAGTTCAGAAAACCAGAAGAATGCATCCAGCAGCCTAATTGCACCAAGGAGGGATTGCCAGAGAAGAGTCTCTGATGTGATCAGGAACACTGATGAGGTTAATTCTGAGCAGGCCAAGGCTAGACCCAAGCATTGTATGCATGAAAAGGTATGCTGGGGGGGAGGTGTTGGAGGGGGAGCAGCACTTGGAAGCACACTGGAAGCCAACACAGTTCTATTAAGACTGGTGTGCTATGGACTGGGCGACAATCCTAGTCATATGCTAATCAATTTTGCTATATATAAAGAGTTTAAAAGGGGTGAGGATTTTCACACCAGTCCTGGACGAAAACCCCCCAAAATTCCACCCTTTGTTTTCCTGGACAGAGAAGCCATTGGTTGCAATATTTAGGATAAATGATGAACAGAACTTGGTAGTTCACTGTAAAAGGGAGGCGAGCCAAGCCAAGTGCTCTTGGATTTTGAACTTCTTAGCTAAATTTCAGTGTGAGACTTGTCCTTTATGAAGTAAGCTTTCTTGCAATGAAGGCTTTTTCATAAAAGCAACATTGATATGGCCAGAATATCATTAGGACAGCGCTATCACATTAGAGCTGCCGCTGTTTCTGGGAGATAAATCTCAGCTTGCTAGCATTGCTGGGGCCCCAGGAACACCGCGATAATAGCTGTCTCCAGACTCCAGTTCGCCGAGTCTAGCTTTAAAGGACATTCCAGCCTATGAGGATTTGCTTCCCACGTAGATCGAGCAAACATTATGCCTGATTGCACCTTTAAAATAGTTTATAGTAGTGACCTTATCTGCATTAAAAGCAGAACTGCTTTAACGTGAACTTTACAGTGAGCTGGGATGGGGCGCTGGCAGTTTCTCCGTTCTCGAAGAGGTGCCTTGCCTCAGGATCATTGAAATTCCACCCTATGCCTATGAGCCACTTACACGGCCACAATAGGCCTTCTGTTAGCTCTGCTCACATGAGCTGAAGTGCTCTCCAAGTCAGGGAGTTACTTTTGCTAATGAGCACATCTGGCCTTTATCAAGCATTTACCAATCACTGTTTTCAGGTTAGATATCCAGCATGTCCTTTTAAAAAGTCAACTTCAGACTATTTGTTTATCAGCTTTATAACATCCGCTCTACAGATCTGCTTGAGCAATTAAAACTGTATCTTTTTTCAAGGCAACTTAAATATACTACTCAGCTGTGCAGTGGATGACTACCTTCTTGCTACCAATAGTACCATTTCAAATGTTATTGGGTGTTTTTAACAACAACAACAACAACAACATGTATGTGATAGTCCCATGCCCCAGAACTACTGGCTAGAAGGGAGTTAGGAAGCTGTGCTCCTCCCAGCCTGACCTCCCATACTCAGATGCAGTACTGGGTCCACAGTGGACCCCATATTAGGCTAGGCTAGCTCTGCTCATCATTACATGCATTTTCCAGTCTCCCCCCCCCACCCCACCCCCCCGCAAAAAAAGCATTTATTGTTACAGTTTTTGACATTCTAGCATTACTTACCTAAACTGCTGTGGTGGGATGGAAGATCTCTCCCTCCGTCTTATTTATCACCAAAAGCAACTGTTACAAATCTAAAAACCCAGCTGAAATGAACTGTGCACAATCCAAACAACTTGGGTGGGCCACTTCTATTTTTATAATTAAGACTTTCAGATGAAATTTGCTTTCAAGATAAACATAATTCATTTTAAGTAGCATGGGATGCTATCTTTAAACAGTTCCAAACAAAATGACTTCAAACTCCTAAATATATAAAACAGCAGAAGTAAACAGCACTTAAGATCACAAGACGGGTTCTCCGTCTTATCTGTCATCAAAGGAAGGAGACCATCTCACGCTGATTCCAAAAAGGAAGCCACAGTAGACCCAGCAGGCAAGCCACAGATAGGGCCACAGTGACTAGAGCATGGCCATCACCACGCTCTCAACAGCAAAGGAACCTGAAGCAGGTATAAGGAGATGAGCACAGTAGGCTAACAGGATTAATAAACACACAAGTGTGTGTGTGTGTGTGCTTGCTTTTACAGCCACTGCTGTCACACATCTTACACCCTCAGTAGGGTTTTCATAGTCAGTTGCAATCACATAGTAAAACATAAGTGAATATAAAAATGGTGAAACAAACATCCCAGCAGCAGCAGAAACAAAAAAATGAGAGCCAGTATTGGAAAAGCACATACAAACAAGGCGATTTTGACCTGTTTCCTGAAAGCCCCACAAGCTGGATTGCAGGAAATTCCATGATCTAAGTGCTGCTCCTTAGAACGGCTGAGCTTGTGACCCCATCCTGAACCTCACAGGGCTGAGGCCCTGTATGACTGTAGGATTCAAGTGGCAGGATGCCGTCTTCGTGCTGTCCTGACCTCAGACCCATCAGGCTTCATGAGTGGGACTGAGCGTGACACACACCAGGACTATGCAACTGGTGCGCTGGCACAGTGCGGGCACCAGCAGCAACCCTCCCACTGCACTTTCTACCAAGGGTCTAGCACACAAGAGTGCAACTGGAGTGTGTGTCAGGTTTCTTCAGAGCAAAAGAATGTGCTAGCCAAAACCGGACAACAATCTTCCAGTTCATGACCTCCACCTATCTACTTAGACTAAAATCCGGACCTGGGAGCATCTTCTGATCGCATGGCTGCTTAAAAAGTGTCCAAGCCAAACTAGAACAGGCTGAACACAGGGGCACCCTCTCATATCAGTCTTGCCTAGGTTAAGGTTCAGTTTGTCACCCCACATCCATTCTTTCATTGGTCACAGATGGAGCCAGGTAGAAAGCAGACAATAGAGACAGGCTGCATGATGGAAAAAGATATCCTGACCCAGGGCCACTTAGGACTTTGTAGCAGAGATGTGTGAGGAATCTGTTTTAGGGGTGGGAATTTGTTAGCTTCCCTGGGCTGAACTCATCTGATTCCAGTCTGCTTTGCCATGGCCATGAGTTCGCATTCCTGGCAAACGCACCCAGCATTCACATGGCATTCACTGGGAATCAAGGCCCACACGGTTGCCGCACAAGTGGTGTCCCTGTTCCACGGCAAGTGCAGCAGCCATTGTGTTGCACACAACATAGCGCAAGGCCTGGAGGAAGGATGCCAATTGTGCCACCTTTGCTCTGTGGGCATTCACAGACCTCCTCTTGACTTGGCTCGGTTTCTAAGTCAGGGCCAAGCATGAAAGTAAGTCCACAAATGCTAGAGGGGAGGATTCCATGGAGTGCTGTTGCAACTGTTCTTTATAGGTCCTGCACACTAAAGCATCAAATTGCACCTTAAAACAAACTGGGAGTCATGCTGAACTTTAATACTGAATGGTGAGATATGCTTGCTACCATGTGTCCTGGTTAATAGCTTGGTGGCCACAGTCTAAACCAGGTAAAGTCTCTAAAGATTCCAGAGGTAGCCTTATATATAACATATTTCAGTAGTCAAGTCTGGACCACTGAATAAGGTATGGATAACTGGGAAACTTATTTTTACCAGGAGTGTTAGCAGCAAGTATACCAACCATAGCTCTGACACAGATGCCATCCACAAGTAAATAAATATCAGCATCAAGCTATGAACGTGATCTTTCTTTGTTAGTGAAATGCTAACCTGCATAGGCGGAACTACTTCCCAGCAGTAGCATCACTGGCTGTGCCTCCGTTCATCGGTCCCTTTGGTCCATGACTGTTTCAGAACACCCAATCTCCTGCCCGGATCATGAAAGGAAAAAATAGATCTGGCTGTTGCCTGCTTATTATGAAACCTCACCCCAAATCCCCAGATGCCCTCTTGCAATCATGTGGCTGTTAAATAGCATGGGTGACATTTTTACAAAATTCCTATTTTACTGCAGTGTGTGATTTTGTAAAACAAACCAATGACGACAGTCTCTGTTTAATCTCTCTCATACTTCTGCACTGTGCTGAATAGCATGCTGTCTCTTCTCAGTACCACCAATCTCTCTGAATTGCTGTCTCTACTAATGTCCCCCACTTTTCCTTCACGTGCAATTGTCTCTCTGCACCCTCATCTCTCAGTTGCCTGTCTCTTTTCTCCATCCATTTCTTGCTGCAGACTCTATTGCCTCCTCTTATTTTCCTCTTGCCACCTCACATCCTGCCCTCTGTTTCTTTACCACCGCAGATCTCTCTGCAGCGTGTCCTCTTCTTTCATCACTGTTTCTGTGTGGTTTCTGCAACTCGTGACAGCCAGCACATGAGACGTTCATTTCCCTACCAGTCACATACTGGAGAGTGCTCAGATGCAGGGAACCTAGAAAAACAGGTGACAGTTCCATCCCATATTGCAGCCATCTTCCCTACTTGATAATCAGGCAATTTAACATTCAGAGAAACAAGCAAGCTTCCTCTTGCTGATTCAAACCCAATACAGAACTTCAGTGTCCAGACATTCTCCTAAAAGCAAGCTATTCACTCTCTCTTCATTCTAGCTTTACAAATCTGTACCCAGGATATATTACACCAACAGTACTAAATCAAAAAAAATTCCTTATTTTGAATTTTAATCACAGTTCCCCAGAGTGGCTCATTAGAGAGGCACCTTGATGCAAGTGTTAACATTACAATGGAGACCCTCTGCTTGTGCTATGCACATCCTTTCAAAATGGCTGAGTAATCCTGCCTTTTATCCAAAGACTAATGAGCAGCTGTGGAATGGGGTGAATGGGTGTAAAGAGGCTTTAATTTTAAGATCAAAACAAACTGGAATACAGTAGCATTTCCCAAGACACAAGGGAAATAAGATGGGATTAAAGGATGGGAAACAGCTGGATCGTTAGATGGCAAAGATGGAACAGATGGCTTTACTAGGCCAAAAAGATGAGAGTTTGGTTAACAAAAAGAAATCAGCAGGGAAAGAGATGAGGCCAAAGTACCTAATGACTCAAGCATGGGCAGCAGTCCTGGCAAGGGGGACCGAAGAGAGAAAGACTCAAGTGCTGTGAAAATAAGGGGATGCTGTGGAGGTGGCCATTTGTTTTACTGGCTATTCCATCAGATCGCATATGCACTGGACTAATTGCAGTGATGACTGTTTACCACTTTACTTTGTACAAGCAAGACCAATGCAATTAGGCTAACCAGACAAACAGCAGGACAGGACTCAACTCTGAGAACTGGAACGGCTCCAAAGAAGAAGGGTTCTCCACTGGTGCTACTTGACATACAAGGGAGGAGAAGTTGCAGTAACCCCCTCGTCTGTCTACTCCAGTCCTAATAATTACCAATCCAAACATTCTTTTTATCTCCTGTAGCTCCTGCAGGCAAGAGCCATTCTCTGCTCTCACGGAGGAAGATGGGATTATGGAACAGCTGAATTTAGCAGGCACTCCCTACCAGGGGTCCCCAATTGTTTTGGACCTGTGGGCACATTTGGAAATGAAGACACTGCTGTCGAACGTACCCAAAATTGGCTCACATGGGGGATATAGCTAGTCTCCTAACAGCTGCCATGTGGGCCTGGCTTGTCAAACATGCACTAAAGAGGTGGAGGGTGGGGGAAGAAGCAGAGAGGCTGAAGGCTGGGCAGGAGGGGAAATAGCAATGGTTAGAGGGTAGAAGTGGAATAACATGGTCAGATAATATAAAAGGAGAGAAAGAAGGCTGTCAAGCATCAAGTGACAAAAATTGCTCCCAGATGACCCCCAAGCTATGAACCTGCTCCTTCATGTGGAGTGGAACCCCATCCAGAACAGGTTGAACACCTTCCATTTGGTCATAGAAACCACCCACTAATAGCATCTCCACTGACTGGACTGAGTTTCAGTTTATATGCCCTCTTCCAGTCTTTTGTTGCAGCCAGGCACTGATTTAGCGTGGCCTCAACTGATGGTGAAAAGAGTAGAGCTGGATGTCATCAGTGCACTAATGGTCTCAAATTCCAGAACCCCACATGACCCCATTCAGTGTTAGGGTTGGGGCAAATGCAACGGAATCTGCTCCTCTAGCATCCACAGACTTCCTCTCATGTTCAACCCATTCCTGCAAGGTCTGCCAAGCACAAAGGAAGTCTTCAAAAATGCGTGGAGCCCTGGTTGCACAACCAGGAACCTTCCCCATCAGAGCCACCCAAAGGGACATGAAAGAGGGATGCGGCTAGTGGTCACCATTCCTAGAGGCCCTGGCAGCCAGCCTTCCTCTGCATCCATTGCAGACACTGGTGGCTACATCAGGTGCAGAAGAGGTGCGCTGCTAGTGGTCGCCATTCCTGACAGCCCCAACAACCCACCTTCTTCTGAATCTGGTGCAGAAGGACAGAATGGTCACAGTGCAGACACCAGTCTAAGACAAAGCTGCCCTCTTCAGCAGCAACAGTCATACCACCAGGCATTGGAGAGGAGCTCTGCTTACACCGTGCATGGGGCCCAATTCCTCATGAGCTCTAGGCACACAGCAGACTCTGGGCTGCTGCAAAGTAGCCAGGAGATAAGGGAACTGAGCCCTGGGAATCTGAGGGATTCCCACCCCTAGTTGGATTCCACACAGATCTCTGCTCAGTTGCTTCATGTAGAATTGTGGACAACACTGATCCCTGAGGAATCCCATGGTAGACAATCCACAGCACTGAGCAATAATCGCCAAGCACTAACCTATGGAGTTGGTCATCCAAGTAGGAACAGCACCCACCACTCTCACCATTCAAGCAATCACCCCAGAACGATACCCTGGTTGATGTAAGCTGTCAAGAAATCCAGGAGTATCAGTAGGGCCACCCTCCCCCATTGGCTCTCACAGCACAGGACATCATCCAGGGCAGCTAAAGCTGTTTCCATGCAACATATGAAATGGGTTCAGGCCAGGTTTTGGCATGGAAACAGCTCTGGCTGCAGCTCATAAGTAAGTTCACACTCCCTTCTTTTTGGCAAGATGGTGGCTTTTCCCTAGACTGGACTATGAGGCACAGTGTGGGTCTTCTTGGTATATTTGCACCTAGAGAACAAAAAAGAGCTAAAGGCCAAAGACTATCCCCAAGAGGACTATCTCCTCACAGTGAAATAATCACAAACAGTTCCCTAGACCACCAGTACAGAATCAATATGCTTACTGGATTATCAGGTTCCTGTTAATACACTTACACACAGTATTTATTTATTTTTATTTATGCTACAGTGTATTAAATAAAATTGTTTGTGTCAGTCATTTACCATGTGCAGAAACAAGCAACAGTGATTTGACATGCAAGTATTCAAAGGCACTTTCAGGGTCTCAGGTTGCTTTGTATTTGGTGTGTCACTGCGATAGACACCAGAATGCAGTCAATCCCCTGAACTTAATTTGAATAATGCCATGAAGCAGATGTGTTCTGTGGTGCGCGGACAACTTTTAATTTCAATTCCAAAGCCACTGGTGCTGCATCAGATCGTATCTTATTAATTATGCCGGAAGAGCTGACATGGCATAACAAGTCATAACACAATCATATATCATGGAAGTCACGGAAGTGCAATACTGCCACTATCCATATAGGATCAAATTCAACAGGGAGTTACAGCGATCTTCCTGACATGCTGCTCGAGCTGTCTTGCAGAGTGCGAGATAACCGTCAGCCAACAGGTGCTGTGCACTGTTAAGGTGCATGCAGAGTGGCTGGTTTGTGCATGACTGGCTGAAGAGATCAAGGGAGGCCTGTTGCAAGAAGAAACGTGGCTGCTGGGCAGAGGAACAATCACACAGGCCTCCCCCAAAAGCAAATTGCCCCACCAGGGAAACTTAGCAGGCCTAGGAGAGCCAAGACACTTCCTCCTAACACCTGACTGCCCAGAGTGATGGACTGGGGCATAATCTTTGACTTTCTTAGCTGGAATGGCCTGCACTTGCTCACCCCTCTGCAGCCAGCAGCTCAGGTAGCATAGCTTAAGGAGCCAGAGCTTTTTCTGCAGGGATGCACCTACAATTAGAATTGTTTGCACCAAAATGCAGTTTCAAACATTTGACTGAGTACTAATTTCAAACCCTCACCCAGATTCTGCACAAAAATGGACTGCTCATTATTTATTCCCCTTCATCAGTCATTGCTGCTGCTGCTGCTGCTGCTGCTCTTATTTGTGGACAAGTCATCTCTGCCTTACGGCAACCCTGTGTACAGAGGGATAATTTCCAGGGGTTATCACAGCACACATGGAGGGCTAAGTTAGGCCTTTCCTCCCCAGCCATGGCCCTGAACAATCCCGTACCCAAACCAATTTACAGAAGCAGGGAGAATAACTGTCTATGGCTGGGGTGTCCAACCCATGGCCCAGGGGCCACATGTGGCCCAGGATGCCTATGAATACAGCCCAACAAAAAATCATGAACTTACTTAAAACATTATGAGATTTTTTGCAATTTTTTTGTAGCTCATTTGTGCAGTTCCCCAGTGCGTACTCTGTAGATGACAATATCGTGTCGCAATGTCATGTAAAATAAATCTACCTATGCTCTCACGATTTGTACACGTGTGGCTTCAGCTTTACAGCTGTGTGCAGCTCACAGTGCAGACAGTCAACCTGACACCATCAGATGTTACATGTGTTCATGGTGACTTGGCAAGCGAAACACAGCGGTTATCAATAATATTTAAATCTATCATTGCAAACAATTTTATTCATTTTGACATGTTGGCTAAACACAGTCCTGTGGACAGTGAAAAAATATGCAGCCTTGCCTTTCAATTTGATACGAGAATTTGAAAACAGATTTCCAAATTTCTGGGGAAATAATCACTATTGCGGTATATGTCCAACTCCATTTTGAGTTGACACAAATATGTTACCAGCCAATTTCCCAATGGAATGTATAGAGCTGCAGTCGGACATTCAACTTAAAGAATTTTAAGAATTAAAGAATTCTTAAAGAATAGTAAACTTCTATTACTAAGTTCAATTACCATGCTGGTGTCTGAGGTTCAGATTTTGCCAGGCTGTTTTTGTGGCATATGGGAGGAGAAGGTTAATCTGCACTATCTGCAATCCCCTAACCTGCCCCTTCCCATTTTAAATGCATTTTTTGCAAACAGTTTTGCCAGTGAGCTAACATCATTTCCACGCATTGTCTTACATCTACACACTTGAGCACAGATCCCAAATAGACAGAGGAGGTAGGCTGTGGCTAACCAGGGCCACGACTTGATTAACTTTGACCACAAGACCTGCAGCTGTTCTAAACTCTGTAGGATTTTATTGTGTTATTAGGGCAAGGTTGCCCAGGCAAGAGTTAGGATCAGTAACTGCGAAGCTGGTGCAAATTCTTCACATTGCCCAGCACAGGCCTTTAGTGTAGCCATAAAAGCAACAGGTATTGCTCAAGGGGAAAGGGAGGGGGGCCCTGTGGAGGCATGAGAAGGCCAGCTGCCCTGGCTCTCGGAGCTCCTTGCCTCATCCCTCAGATAGGGATGGTCCTGTGCCCTTCTGCTGGCTCTTCTCTCACCTTGCACCCTTCTCCCAGTGCAGATTTTGGCTAAATAATAGAAACCTCCTAAAACCAAAGGCTGTTCAGCAGAGTAACAGGTAGTCCCAGGTAGTAGGATCGCCAAGGTGCTTGCCATTCTGGATTTGACAGCTGAGGCCATTTGACTAAGCATCTAAGAGTGCTTTCTTTTTACACATATTTAGAGTGATGGGATACATGGGGATTCACTTGTTTTAATACTGTGATTTTCTTTCACTATATATCAAAGCATTTTTTAACCTCAGCCTTGTTCTGAGTTGATCAACCTAAGGAATTTATTCTTAGTCATATTAAGACATACATAAAACAAGATTGTTTTAGACAAGTGTGTCCAACCTGCATTCTGAAGTGATATAGGGCAAAGTAGACCCCAACCATTACATCTACTATTTGTGAGAACCAGATGCTCATCCGAGTCCCCTGATACGACTGGATACAGACTGGACAAAAAGGAGATTTTATGGATGGAGTGCTAGTAATCACCATCCACTTGGAAGTTCCTGTGACTTCCTTGCAGATGAGACTAAAATTGTGTTTAATTAACTAGCCTGATAATTCACTTATATTGAATTAACACCATATACTGTCACATATGTTTAACTATGCAAATATACTTTGACTGAAAGCAACAGAACTCATAACCAATAACTAAAAATCATGCAGGCCAAGTTGGCCTGGGAACCTCAGTTTTACTCTTCACTTGATGTAGGGGACATACTGCATGTAAGCAGGCTAGGTAACCTTGGACTGTCTGATCTGACCAAAGGTTTCTGTGTTTGCTTTTCAAACGGAGGATCGAAGGGGGAAATAATTCAAGCTACAGTCCTATATATGCTTCCTGGAAGTAAATCCTTTGAGCTCCATGGAACTTTCTTCTGAGTAGACATCTACAAAGGATCCATGGAAGGGTGACCCTTATACTGGAAGTGGCTTGAGGTTCGACCAGCAGATCCTTTCTAGCTCCATGATTCTGTGCACAGACCGCTACTTATCAGCAACCCTTTCAGCAGCCATCACACCCCCTGTAACCCTTATCATGACTCAAGTCAAATATGATGGGGTATATTTTGAACCTACAGACCAGATTAAGTCATGGTTGACTTCAGGAAAGAGAAATGCAAAGTAATGTGATCTTTCCTGAAAGGCTGTCAGGGAAGTTATTTGGGGATCTGTCTGAAAAGCCTGTCCAATTAGTCCCCAAAAGCACTTTAATTCACAGTTATTCAGGTTCTCCCTTAGTACTTGGACATCTAATTTATGGGGTAATGTTTCATTAATGCTAATACAAGTAACAATTGAATGTTAGGGTGTTATGTCCGGATTAGTTTTAGCAGATGACCTGCAGCAGAGGTTACATAAAATGTCTTTAAGTGCCTTAATTAAAACATAGGCGAAAACCTGTCTAAGCGCTCAACCTCCAGTTATTTGCAGTAATTAGGAGGCCCACATGCCTCAAAATGATAGATGATTTTAATCTCTGGTATAACATCACATGAAAAGAATATCTTGCCAGCACTGTGAATAAACCCTGCAACATTTCACCATTTTCTTCAGTATTTTAATTTATTTCTAATTATTCTTGAAAATTAACTCACTGGGGGCATTATTGAGCACAGCATCTTCCATACCAATACAATCTTCTTTCTTTTCACCATTTACTGAACATCCTTTTTTCTCTTTAGGAAAGGCCCTGTGAACAGAGAAAGTAATTTGTTTCCATGGATGTAAACGTGGAAAAAATCTGCTTTTAAAGTTGCTCTAGCACATCTTTTCCAGACAATTCAATTCAATTTGGGTTTCAGAGGCTAAAATCGTACATGGTTTTGTACATTTCAGAATGTGCAAAGCTGGAACAGAAGCTCTTGCTTGCAGTTAATCCAGTGTTACCAACTTTGCAGTCAAAAAACCCAACACATGACCCAAGCTTTTGTAGTGGATCTTGACTGTCTACAAGCATCCCACAGGCACCTGCTGCAGGAAGACTGATGTATCTTTTGCGCAGTGTATTGTGCTTGTGCTGAATATGCAGACTTTTGCTCCTTCAAATCAGGTGCAAGGGTGGGAAGAGGACTTCCATGAACAGTGGGGGCTGGGGGTCAGATGAGATTTCCTCCTGATCCTTGGCATTCAATAACTATTACGCCCTTTGCACTGAAAGCCAGCACATTTGGAAAGACTTTATCAGATGATTCAGTAACCTGCAAGAAGCCAGTTCCCTCCCAACCCACAAAACCCAGCAGGGGTGGCCCACAAGCCCACTACCAAATGTGCTGCCCAAATTTAGTGGCTAGTTGCAGGAAAAACAATTCCCTTTGAAACAATATGCATGAGGAGTACACACTTAGCTTTAAGCAAGCCGTACCAGAAATTTAAAAAAAAAAACCCTCCCCCACTCTGAGCTTTCAGGGATATGATTCTGCTTTCAAGCAAGCCACGTTTTTGTGCACATCATTTCAAGGAGAGAACATGGCTTGGCTTCATACGTCTGAATTCTGCCGGAAAATTCATTGCTGAAGCAGGAGGAAATGAGAGAATAAGCTGGGGAGGCTGCCTGGCACCCAAGGACTCTCTACTGCCTGTCCCTGTGCAGCATGGCACCTGTCAGATTGCATGACGGCCACTCCCACCACCTCCAATTGGCATGGCCAGTGATTGGGGTGATGGGAGTTGTAGTCCAAACCTTCCGGATGTCACCTGACTCTGCGCTAAGCTAAAGAGGCCAGGGCAATCAGGCTAGGAGGGCCGTATAATAAAGCTGGCACTCATACTCTTGGCTGCATTCAGAAGCTTGGTTCCAGCGGCTTTGCAGCTGCACTGTTTCCACCAATGCATCACATCTATTTAATACACTGCATCTCGCATTAGTATTCTTATTCTTAGTACATGGCCTTTACATGCCACCATTTTGCTTCTTGTGAGAAACCCAGGGCAGCTTTTTCAGCTCCATTTCTCCTCAAAACAACAACCCTCTGAAGTCGGTGGGGCTGAGAGTAAGTGACTGGACCAAAGTCACCCAGTCGGCTCCATGGCCGAGCAGGGACTAGAACTAGGATCTCCCAGGGCCCCGGTGCGGCACTCTCACCACACCACACAGGCTATTTCCTAAAAATAGCTGTTATTTATAGGGCCACACGCTGAATATGTATTCTGAAAGGTGCACACACACACACCCCAGAGAGTGAGAGAGAGAGAGCTCCTCAGAACCAATTTCACTGACTCAGAAGTCATGCCTTATTTTCCAGGTGATGATTTTATTTATTTCCTGTTGATTATAATGGAAAAAATCAACAAATGCTGGCATGTTTTCCCAAATTGCTTTTGGCAGAAGCAGTCTCCCTTGTAGTCTCTGTCTCTGCCACAGAAAAACATTGTGGCCCCTCCATGCCCAAGGTGGGGGGACACTCTTAGCAGCAGGAGCATCAAGGTTTGGGGGTCACCCAATGGAGAGTGTCCTTTCCATTTTGCCACTGCTCCTGGGTTGATGCTGCCCAGGAACGTGCAAAATTAGGAGGAATTCACTGGGGTGGCCCCGACGGACAGAGTAGCTGTCACGTGGAGTGGTCACACCCTCTCTGGAATTTCCCCTTCCCCCAATTTTGCATGTGACAAAATGGAGGGAATCCATGGGAGACACAGGGACCCCCCCCCCCACCTCAATCCCAGCTATTTTGTTGAGGCCCCCTTCTTGCACACACCAGTCTCCTCTGGCTTTGAAGCGGGAGGTCAGGCACACCCTGTGGTGCCACCCCTGCATTGGCGGGGGGGGGGGGGCGGTGGCAGGGAGAAATTGAGCTGAAGAGAGCTTATTTGATCAGTATCTCCACTGAGTGGTCCTTTAGCTTCTGATCTAAAAATGCAAAAACCTGCAAAGATCAGAGGAATGAGTACATACCATATAGTTGGAAAGCCATCTTTCATTTTTTATGTTTTTATTTATTTATTGGTTCTCTGGGGAAAACCCTATTATCTGTCTCTGGCCGTAGAGTCTCTAATACAGCATTATTTGGGACTGCAAGTAAGCTGAGTGTCCATAATCATGGCAAGAGGAGCATGTGCTCAAGGCTATACATGCTCTGGAGCAGACTGCAAACAAGAAGTCAGATCCTCAAGTGCTGGAGGGCACTTTTGGCTAACAAGGATGAATTAGCTAGGTAGGGTGCTGGAGCACTAGGGAGACAGAGAACACCCTAAAATAAAGGTGTGAGGGGGAATTAAGGGGATGGGAAACATTAACTATCCACTTTCCCATTTTCTTTCATAATGGCACTTTCTTGCAAGCTCTAAATATCAAATCAGAAAAATTAACTTACCTTCCAGCCATAACAGTCCTTCTGGCTGCCTCAGAGTCTCACTACCACATGAGTTCAATTCCATCCTAAACTACAGCTAGGTATAAAGTAAGTCTGATTCAGAATCAGAAACTGGTCCCTGGTTTGCTTTCTGTCAAGTCATAGTTTAGGATAGGCTTAGGCTGTGTCAGGGAATCCCAGTTTAGCAACCTGCTTGGATCCACAGGGAAATGTCTATGTTACGAACCTCAGCAGTTTTATTGGTGAGAACACCCAGGAAACCCATCTGCAGAGACAAACCTTCATGAACTGTGCTATTGGGAGAGGCATGCCCACCAACATATACAGCTTTATAGGTTTTTAATCATGTACACAGGGATAAGGTTGATGATGCGCAAATAATGGGTACATAATATATTCATAGTCAAGACAATGTAAGAAATCTGCAGAGGGGACATGACACAATAGTACAGCAAATATCAGTGATTATAGGATAGGATATTGATATGATAATCAGAAAGGCACATGAATCATTACAGGTCTTGGGTGCAAGCTTGAAAATGTAAGTAAAAGTGATTGCAACAAGACAAGAAAAATGCTTTGTCGGAGCAGCTTTGGTCGGAGCAGCTTTGCTCTTGCTAGCAGAAGAATGGAATGCTTGGGAACCGCATTCCAGAGAGGATTAACTTTGCAACTAAATGTAGCAGCCACCTCAGGCAGTGGAGAGTCTCTGTGTCTTAAAGGGACAGATGCTTCAGGGAAAAGGAGCCTGGCTTGGAATTTTGGTTCTTTCTGGGCAAGAGGAGCAGGGACACTGCAGGTTTGATTTTATATCACAAAGGCACATGTGAGCAACCTTCTCTATAAAGATTTATTTGGATTTCCCCAACAGCTGCTTGCCTGCTTTCTGTGGATTTGTTAACATGCATTTTTAAATGGAATGAAAAAGGGCAAGCCACACAAATCAGCTCACTTTTGTCCTAAACAGCAGAAATATGCAAGGGACATCTGATTGCCACAAATGTGGGGACTGGAGGGGGAGATGCTTGTGATCAGTCCAAATGTGCAATTCACCTAAGATCCACAGTGCTGATCTTTATGAAAGATGGAGGCTCACAGAAGACACCTACTAATGACTGCATGTTTGAAAAGACAGTTCCGCCTTTTAACAGCACACTGTTGGTAGAAGTCCAAAGGACTTGTTGATTGCCACTGAAAAGCACACAGAATGGATTCTTTCTAAGTCATGAAATATAGTCTGATTATTCTTGCAGGTGCAAGAAAATACTTCTTAACAACAAGGGGGAAAGAGTATATAAATTTGCAGTAATCCAAGAGTTGTTCCAAAACCAGAAAATTTTCCCTCATTCAAGCTGAGATTATCTTCTGCAGAGCTCCTGCCCACTCTCTCAAACACACCTTCCTGAAGTGGCCTTCCTGTTGTCTCTTCAGGGAGGAAATACATCCTAGGATCTCTCACCCAGCCCTCCGCTGCTACGCATCGCACAGGGAAATAATCAGAGATTGGGCTATTCCTCTGAATGGAAGGATATGCAGAAAACCACAGGACCATTTTCCAAAGAAATGAACGAAGGCTCCTTAGGGACTTGCATGATAATCTGAAGTTTATAATGTTTGCAACAATCTGATTTGAAGGAACATGTATCTTATGAAGTTTCTTTGTAGCCATTA
The DNA here is from genome assembly GCA_023646645.1 of Varanus salvator macromaculatus. NCBI lineage: Eukaryota > Metazoa > Chordata > Lepidosauria > Squamata > Varanidae > Varanus > Varanus salvator. The sequence goes on along the minus strand of JAIXND010000779.1, from coordinate 10,095,493 downwards.
ACATCTTAAAACTATAGAACAGGATGATGCAGATGTTCTGAGATTAAGATACTTTTCCAGACATACTTAAAGTATGATAATTCTCATACTAAATCAGGAGAGAAGAGTCAAATACCCACACTACAAACCATTTCACTTTCCATCTAAGGGTACAAACCTATGTATTTTTAAACAGACAAAAGTACAACAACTCCCAGCCAGGAGCAATGCTAGGAGCTGAAATATTTTTTCTGCCTAAACATGCATAGGATTGGTGCCCTGAAAATCTAATGTTATGCCAATAAAATAAGGATTATTCAAGGAAATAACAATGATACTGTTCCCCACAATGATCAACAAGAAACTCTTTTAAAAGGCATGTGTACAGTGTTAAAAACCATGATTCAGTCTATGCTGTTAAACAGAAAATAGAGTTGGTCATTATAAATTGCCGGTTTTTCAGGCAGAATCGCCACTGGTCTCAGTCAAAAAAAATATTTTTAGAGCTGACCAAGGAATCCAACAGAGTTAACTGCATTTAAGGCCATTTCTGACAAAAGGATAGCAGGAACAGAGCACTACTGTCAGGAGACTTCAGCTGGAAGAAGTTGGGGCTAGGATGATTTCCTTTGAGTCCTTTTTTCCTTAGCGCTCAGGGACTGTCTGCAACAGCATGGGAGGAATCGGTAAACATTTCTTCCCCTTTGCATGAGCAGTAGTCTATTTTGGGTCAAAGGTTGTACCCATTTTGCCAGCACATACATTAACACTGGGAAAATAGAAAGAAGATCATCATGACCCCTAAGGGTTCTAAATCAGCCAACTGTTGGAGGGGCAGTATAGCTAATGTTTGTCTCACCTGTTCATTTGGCAATGCTCAATGGCTGCCTCGGTAATGATTCAAATAATTACAGGTAATAATACAGATACACTTTGTGAGAGAAAGTTCTTTAATATTTACAGATGTGCACATTCTTAGTTTATTTGCCTGCTTCTTGGAACTTTTCTCAATGTCAACATAAATGGATTTGCCATGCCCTTCGATGGCTAAACGACTAATAGTACAACATCAGAAGGACAAATAGCAACTTGTGATAATCAATGCATAGAAGACTTATTTATTTATTGAAAGCATTTCTATCTCATCCTATAACAAATAGGTCTCAGAAAGGTCATACAATAAAAATAAAAAAGCACAGCATCACATCCTCAATAAAACCCCAATTAAAATAGCAATTAAACCTTAAAATACTGGGGAAATCAAAAGGTTTTGGCCTAGTGCCAAAAATAATAGAGTGTTGGAACTAGGCACACCTCTCTGGGGAGCGTATTCCATAACTGGGTCACCACCACAGGTAGCCACTCTCCTAATCTCCTTCAAAGAGGGCTCCTGAAGAAGGACCTCCAGCCCAGATTTTAAGAGCTGGGCAAGCTTAATGTGCCATGGGAACCCAGTCACTGTGGTTTCTTGTCAGGTCTGTTGGGGTGACATGTCAATGCACCAAATCACTTATGCTTTAAAAAAATGGTGAGCTGGAATAAGTTGTCAAAGTTAACTTTTATAGAAAGCTGAATAGCTAAAAATCATAATTTTACCTTGATTGTTTGTAGGAGTGTTGCAAGGCAGTTCAAAGATTTAGGCTCTAGTCTTTTAGGTCACAATCTACATAAAGTCAGCATACCCTAATTCACAATTCGGTATATGCAGAACTGTTCAGTTCCTTCTTTGACTCAGTCTTCTCTCCCAAGCAGTTCTACAACCTGCATGGCCGAAGGGGGAGGACTGCAACCTGACCTTGATACACTGATGGTCAAGGAACACCCCATGCCTTTGAACAAGTACACATTTTCTGGGCCTGATGAATTGCATCCTACAGCCATAAAGCTATTGGCAGAAGAACTCTCAGAACCACTGTCTCTTATCTTTGAGAAATCACAGAGGACAGGGAAAGTGCCAGATGACTGGAGAAGGGCTAACATTGTCCCTATCTTCAAAAAAAAAAAAAAAAGGCAAAAAGAACCTGGTGACTATAGACTGGTCAGTTTGACATCAATCCCTGAAAAAATTCTGGAGCAAAATATGCAGCAGTCAATCTGCAAACACCTTGAAAACAATGCACAGATTACTAGAAGCCAACATGGATTTGTCATGAACAAGTCCCACTAGGTTTTAATAGGTCAGGCTCCCTTGTGTACTGTAGGAATTCCAAGGGCAAAATATATCTTGATTTCATCAAAGCTTTTGACAGACTGACCAATGAGATCCTGATTAGCAAACTGGCTCAAAGTGGTCTACAAGGAACAATGATCAGGTGGATCCACAGTTGGCTACAGAATTAGACTCAAAGAGTGCTTATCAATGGCACCTTCCCAAACTGGAGAGAGTTAATGAGTGAGGTACCAAAGGGTTCGGTTCTTGGTCCAGTGCTCTTCATTAATGATTTGAATGAAGAGGCGTAGGGAATGCTTATCATAGTTGCAGATGACACCGAAATGGGTGGTACAGCTAATACCATGGAAGACAGAAACAAAATTCAAAGTGACCAAGATGGGTTGGAGCAATGGACTGAAAACAGAATGCACCTAGGAAAAAGAAACCAAGATGGAGATACTTGGCTCAAGAATACTGCAGGTGGGAAGGATCCTGAAACTGTTGTAGCTCACAAGTTACATATGAGTTAAAAAGCTGCTGTGGCTGCAAAAAACGGCAAATGCTATTCTGGCCTGCATTAATTGGTGTATCATTTGCAAATCATCCAAGTTAGTAGTTACTTTCTACTCAGCACTGCTTAGGCCTTATCTGGAGTCCTGTGCTCAGTTCTGGACACCACAGTTTAAGAATAAAGCAGACAAGCTGGAAAGGGTTCAGAGGAGGGCAGCAAGGGTGAACCAAGGACTGGAAATGAAGCCCTGTGAGGGGAGACTGGAAGAACTGGGCATGTTTAGTCTGGAGAAGTGAAGACTGAGGGGAGACATGATAGCACTCTACAAGTACTTGAAAGGCTGTCACAAAGAGGAAGGACAGGCCCTCTTTTCAATAATCCCAGAGTGCAGGACACAGAATAACAGGCTCAAGTTACAGGAGCCAGATTCTGTCTGGATATCAGGAAAAACTTCCTGACTGTCAGAGCAGTATGACAATGGAATCAACGACCGAGGGAGCTTGTGGGCTCTCCCACAGTGTCAAGGATGCAACTGGACAGTGATTTGTTTGGGAAATGCTCCTCGGAGTCCTGCATAAAGCAGGGGGTAAGACCGAATGGCTGTATTGGCCTCTTCAATGATTCTATGATTTCAAATGAAAACGTTCTTCAGTTAATTGGTGCCTGGCTCCGGAATATTCCAAACCAGCTTTTCTCCAGCTAACTGCCATGCTGGGGAAGGTATTGGGGGAGGGTGCAGCATGCAGCCCCTCTTGCCCCCTGCCAGGCAGCGGAGCTGGTGGGAAGAACCCTTCGCTCAGCATCTGTGACACTCAGGCCTCAACAGATCCATGGAGCCAGGCTTAGGAATGCCCATCACATCTTCAGAACAGTTGCCTTAACTGGGGATTACAATATGGGCAATTAAAAACAACTTTTGTCTATCAATCAAAAGTTTCCTTTTGATCAGCTGAAACATGTTAAGAGCAATCCTAAAGGAACCCTTTTTTCCAGTGACCTTGGCTTGAAACCAGCCCCCAAGTGTTATCTGGAGAAACTTTCCCAGCCACATAACCAAATAATGGATCAGGAGAGCACCACATGAATGGGAAGTTCTCCCACTCCATGGACAGCAGGTGGGGGGCTTCCAGCCTCTCCCATATACATGCAGTTGGTTCTAGTTTTATGAAGGGGCAAAATGAAGCCTTCCATGTGGTTGCACGTCGCAGGGGGTGTAATGGGAGAACGCTTGCTGCTGCGAGGAGTCAGTGTCAGGAAAAAGCAGATCGGCTCCCACGGTCACCAGGAGTGCAGCGCGGCACTCCAAGCACTCTGTCAGGGCGCTTCAGACAACTCTGGGTCATGTGGCGCCAAAGTGATGGCACAGCTCTTGCTACCCCAAGGTTTTGAGTTCTGAAGTAGAACTATTATACGTTAGAGAGAGCAGAGGTTGAACTAGCAAAGGATGATCTACACTGAGAGGCAAAGCACAATGTTTATAATTGAAAACCTAGTTTGGATTTCTAAGACTAAGACTAAGCATGTCCAAGAACTGAGACCACTCTTGAACAAATATTTAAAGATGACCACATTAAGTTTTAATTACATTAATTGATTTTCCCACTTCAATTATGCTCCCTAGATTAAATGCGGGGGTGCAGGCTTTTTTCACTTGGAAAAACTTAAATGTCAAGAACAGAACTATCCTTTATATATATATTCATGCAAGTACTGGTGAGATTAATATTAATATGAATTAGCATGATTATCTGACAAATACCCACAACAGCTAGTTCCCTTGTTATTATTGCATATTACAGAAAGAATTCAAATTCCTTGCCTGCATTTTTATCCTAAAATAGGCTCTCACTCTTGCTTTCTCTACACACACACATACACACACCCCAAGAGAGAGGGGGTGGGGGGGAGAGAGAGAGATCTTAAGAAGTGTTTTGTTTTATTTTGTTTTTTATATTTGTGCTGCCCTCCCTTATCAGGCATGATACTAGCTACATATGCTTTAGTCTTATGATTTTGCTTAAACACTGCTGAAACCTAGGCTTGCCTGGACCTAGATATCAAAATTAAACACCTCAGTTCATCATCATCATCATCATATAGTAATTATTATATTTTTGCTCATCAAATAAAATTTTGAAAGATCAGTGGGGAGGCTGGACTGAGGATAGCAGATCACACTCTTACCCAGGAATACAACTTTTTTTAAAAAAAATCAGGGCTGTCATTGCAGGACCACAAAAACCCAGAGCAAGTCCTGATTGGGTGCATTTTGGATAGCCAAATTTTATCTGTAATAGTGTTTGCCTACATTCTTCCCTTCCTCCCTTGTGCTGTTTCCCCTCTTTATCTGATACTGTAAGTTGTCTTGGAGCAGAACATTCTCTGTGTAATTCTGTAAGATGTTACATCATGGCCAAGCAATAGCACAGTATGTTGTTATGGCACATCATGTGGGCTCCAGTAGTGTGATCTGGCTACAATATGAGCCTTGTGTAACATGAAAACTGTTTTCAAAAGGAAGCTCTGTTCACACTCCAGCACTTCCCCAGCTCAGAAGAGTATCTCAAGAGACACCAAAGAAAGATCCAGCACACTGTTTTAGGGTTGCTGCTTACATATTCATTACGAGTATGTGCTGTAATCCCCTTCATGGATCACTGCCTTGTCGTGGTGAAGGGGCTTGCACAGCTCAATGAAGCCATGAGCTATGCTGTGCAGGGGCACCCAAGATGGTCAGGTCATAGCAGAGAGCGCTGACAAAACCTGATCCATTGGAGAAGGAAATGGCAACCCACTCCAGTACCCTTGCCATGAAAACCTCATGGAGAGTACCAAAAGGCAAAGAGATATGATGCTGAAAGATCGGAAGGTGTCCAATATGCTACTGGGGAAGAACAGAGGGCTAGTACTAGTAGTGCCAGAAAGAATGAAGCGACTGGGTCAAAGCCGAAAGGACACTCAGTTGTGGATGTATCTGGTGGTGAAAGGAGAGTCCGATGCTGTAAAGATCGATACTCCATAGGAACCTGGAATGTAAGATCTATGAATCAAGATAAACTGGATGTGGTCAAACAAGAGATGACAAGATTGAACATCGACATCTTAGGAATCAGTGAACTAAAATGGACAGGAATGGGTGAATTTAATTCAGATGACCATCAGGTGTACTACTGCGGGCAAGAATCCCTCAGAAGAAATGGAGTAGCCTTCATAGTCAATAAAAGCGTAGGAAAAGCAGTACTTGGGATACAATCTCCAAAATGACAGAAATATCTCAGCTTGAATCCAAGGCAAACCAAACTATTCAACATCACAATAGTCCAAGTCTATGCCCCAACCACTGGTGCTGAAGAGGCTGAAGTTGACCGGTTCTATGAAGGCCTACAACAGCTTCTAGAATTAACACCAAAAAAATGATGTCCCTGTCATCATGGGGGACTGGAAAGCTAAAGTAGGAAGCCAAAAGATAACCGGAATGACAGGCAAGTTTGGCCTTGGAGTACAAAAGGAAGCAGGGCAAAGGCAGGGTGAGAGAACACACTGGTCATAGCAAACACTCTTTTCCAACAACCCAAGATACACATGGACATCACTATATGGTCAACACAGAAATCAGATTGACTATCTGCTCTGCAGCCAAAGATGGAGAAGTTCTGTACAGTCAGTAAAAACTAGACCTGGAGCTGACTGTGGCTCAGATCATGAGCTTCTGGTTGCAAAATTCAGGCTTAAACTGAAGAAAGTAGGGAAAAGCACTAGACCTATGACCTATATCACATTCCTTATGAATATACAGTGGAGGTGACTAATTTAAGGAATTAGATCTGGTTGATAGAGTGCCTGAAGTACTATGGACAGAGGTTCGCAAAATTGTGTAATAGGTAGCAACTAAAAGCATCCCAAAGAAAAAGAAATGCAAGAAAGAAAAATAGCTGTCTGAAGAAGCTTTACAAATAGCTGAGGAAAGAAGGGAAATGAAAGGCAAGGGAGAAAGAGAAAGATACACCCAATTGAAAGCAGAATTCCAGAGAATAGCTAGAAGAGATAAGAATGCTTTCTTAAATGAACAGTGCAAAGTAATAGAGGAATGGGAAGGAATATAGAAGACTAGAGTAACAGAATGGGAAAGACTAGAGAACTCTTCAAGAAAATTGGAGATATGAAGGGAACGTTTCATGCAAAGATGAGCATGATACAGGACCAAAATATCAGGGAACTAACAGAGGCAGAAGAGATTAAGAAGAAGTGGCAAGATTACACAAAGGAACTATACAAGAATGAGCTTAACGTCCCTGATAACCACGATGGGGTGGTCACTGACCTCGAGCCAGACATCCTGGAATGTGAAGTCAAATGTGCCTTAGGAAGTCTGAGCAACAACAAAGCTAGTGGAGGTGACAGTATTCCAGCTGAGCTATTCAAAATCCTGAAAGACGATGCAGTAAAAGTGCTACACTCAATATGCCAGCAAATTTGGAAAACTCAACAGTGGCCACAGGCGTGGAAGAGGTCGGTTTACATTCCAATCCCAAAGAAAGGCAGTGCCAAAGAATGTTCAAACTACCGCACCATTGCACTCATTTCACATGCTAGCAAAGTTATGCTCAAAATCCTACAATCTAGGCTCCAGCTGTATGTGGACCAAGAACTACCAGAAGTACAGGCAGTGTTTCGAAGCAGCAGAGGAACTAGAGATCAAATTGCCAACATACACTGGATCATGGAGAAAGCTGGGGAGTTCCAGAAAAACATGTACTTCTGCTTCATTGACTATGCTAAAGCCTTTGATTGTATGGAACTAAAGAGCCTCTTGATGTGGGTGATAGAGGAGAGTACAAAACTTGGCTTGAAACTCAACATAAGAAAACTTAGGTCATGGTCCTACCACTTCCTGTCAAAAATATGGGGAAGAAATTGAGATAGTGAAACATTTTATTAATCTGGGCTCCAAGATCACCACAGATGGTGACTGCAGCCAAGAAATTAAAAGATGCCTGCTCCTTGGAAGGAAAGCTATGGCAATCTTTACAGCATGCTAAAAAGCAGAGACATCACCCTGCCGACAAATGTTCTTATACTCAAAGCTCAAAGTTGAAATGTATGGCTGTGAAAGTTGGGCCATAAGGAAGGCTGAGCACTGAAGAATTGAGGCCTTGAATTGTGGTGCTGGGGAAGACTCCTGAGAGTCCTTTGGACAGCAAAGGTATCAAATTAGTCAATCTTAAAGGAAATCAACTACAACTGCTCTTTTAAAGTCCAGATATTGAAGATGAAACTCAAAAACTTTGGCCACCTAATGGGAAGGAAGGACTCACTGGAGAAGACCTGATGCTGGGAAAGATTGACGGCAAAAGAAGGGGATGGCAGAAGATGAGATGGCTAGATGAAGTCACTGGGGCACTGCGTGTGAGCTTGGGTGGACTCCAGGGGATGGTGGAGGACAGGAGAGCCAGGAGGAATGTTGTCCATGAGGTCGTGATGGGTCAGGCATGACTTTGCTACTAATTTTCTAGATTTGAAGAATAAATTCAAAATTTCTCATTTACATTTTGAGTGGAATGAATGTAGCTTTTATCAGAAGATATGTATTTGTGGATATTTATTTCAGCTTTAAGATATTTAAAAAACTCTACTAGATCTAGAATGAAAAGATCTAGAATGAAAGCAGACATTGCTAATAATTACCTTTTTCCTGGCAAAAAAACCCTGTTAGGCTGCCACGAAAGCCCTTTATTTATTAATGTGGAGGTATGCTAAAATATTTGCCACAAAATGCTGCCTTCCATAGCTCACCTGGCACCAGAAGGGCATCTGAGGAGCATCCCACCCTGATGGGATGGGAGGAGAAACAGGTGAGGCTTGGATTCAAAAAAGGAGCTAGAGGAGAAGAAAAAGAGGCCAGCCCCTGTGGGCAATGGATGCACTGCAGACCTGAGCTCAGCTGAAGTATTCCCTCCGTCTGGGCAACTGAACTGGGCATCGCCATCCTGCTTTTTAACATTTCTTCCCACCTGCCTCGCAATCCCTTTCCTTCCATCTTACGTCTTTTTCAATGGCGAATCCAAGGGCAGGGACTGAATCTTATAAGTTGCTCTGAGAATCTTTTAACTGAACAGTGGAATATAAATTCTTGGAACAAATAGATAATATAAAGAGGTGCAAAGTCACTTTGCCAACTGCTCTGACAAATTCAGTCTGTAGCATATGCTGCTGATGTTTAGATGTGCTTGTTATGCTCTCTTTACAATAGGTTCCATTTCTACAATTGGTACCAGGCCAAATCCTTTCTTGCAGGTATATTTAATTATAGAAAGATGTGAAAAGGCATGTTCAAATAAACCATCGCATCAGCTTTCTTTGCAGTCTAATTGCCTGACTGCCACACATCCCTTGAGCAGTAGGGATATAACTAATCTGAAGTAGAAGCAGCTGAAAACACAGCACATTCCTTGCCTACTTGCCACTGCCTCTCTTCCCCTCCCCTCCCTCCCTCCCTCCCTCCCTCATTTCCACTGCATTAAATATTTGATTGAAAGCACATACATGATAGATGGTGCTAAATAAAAGCATAGCAAGATAACAGGAAGGATATGCTTCTACTACTGACGTGTGGATGATACACACAATTCCACATGGCAGCCTATGGTTATAATGCCCTGTCTACACTACCTTCTATTTACATATTGGGCTGGTGCGCATGACATGAGAAATCTTACTGTTGAAATAAGGTGAAATCTTAACTGTAGTGGGTCTATTGTGTTGTTCAGACCCAATTCCAGAGTTCCTGCTTGGTAGGATTAGATTTCTGAAACCATGGAGACAATCAATGGATTGTTCTAAGGTTTCTATACTTCTCTATGGCTCCGCCGGTCATCTGGACCCAGGATGCAGCCATTTTACCATTGTTGGTATGGAAACATTATCAAGTCTTCTGGCAAGAGTGACCATGGAAGCAGCCACTTCTATCTTTTGATCTCTACTGCACTATCTCTCTAGCAACAAATGTGGCATTGCTCACTTTTTCCCCACTTGTCAAGCAGTATGTCTGCCTACCTGTTTACGTTGGAAAGAGAGAGAAGGGGGAATCATGGTGAATTTTAAAATTTCCATACAATGAAAATGCCTCTGGAGGCTAAAGTGGCTGGGAAGCATCACAGCCATGCAGATACACTTGTGGGGAAGAAGTGGGAAACCTGCCTCAAGCCTGCGGCTGACCCATCAGGCAAGAAGAGGCAAGAACAGGGATTTTGCTCGCAGGGGCTGCCAGGAGGCACAGCAAGGCCAGGAGGGTGGAGCAGAGGGCACAGAAAGTGCTCTGCCCGGGTTGATCTCCTGATAGGGCAGTTTATATATTTAAAACATTTTTATCCCATCTGTAGCTGAAACAGATCCCAAAACAGCTTACAGAACCAGTTGGGGCAAAACACCACATACACCATGGAAACAGTGCAGGGTTGGTTCCCATGTCATGGGAACCCAGCCATTGTTCAGCTTGTGCTCTTCTGACAGACTTATTAAAAATCCTTTAGAACATATACATTAATAGGATAGTCAGCAGCCAATGAAGAATCACCTGGGAAAAGAACCACCACGGCCCGAGCTTGTCAGGATTCCTCAGGTTCTACCTGAAGAGTGGTCCACCTCATTCCCAAGCTTTTTTGCTGTTTGTGTCCAGGTGGAAACAACCAGGGGTGGATATACATTTTTAACAGCAGCTATTCTTCAAGAGGCTCATTTCTGAGGAGCACGTTTTTCTAGTGAGCTCATCTTCAGAACTCAAGGACAGGCTCAGAATGCACAAGCTTACCATAATATATGAATTTCTTTGAGAGAAAGCCCAAAACTGTGTTAGGTGGGAGGAATCTCAGTAAACACAGAGGCGTGCGCACACAGACAGACAGAACGTGTGTGCATGTGTGTGCTAGTGAGTTACACGTCTCCAGAGAATTTCCAAGCCACAACAGTCATACAACAGGATACATAAACTATCCCCGAGACTTTTAAGTGTGGGATGGTAGAGAAGAGTTTTAAATAAGTCATAATAAAATCCTTTAAACAAGAACTTCCATCTCAATTTTTCTCACACAAGCAAAGATACAAATCTACTTGCTTTCCAGATCTCCTATGTGCTTGAACGCAAGAACCCTGTTCAAGCGATCTATAAGGTCTACTTCTCTTAATATGTAAGAATTCAACTCGATGTCCCTTCAGGTATGCATGTCATTATGCTAGTTAAATGTTTATTGGAATTTTGGCATTTTGAGTGCTTCACTGAAAAATTGGGCAGCACCTTCTAGGTGCTCCTTCTAGGCAGCACCTTAACTTTGTTGCATTTAACCAATGTATCTTGGAGGTGAAGCTCTCAGACCTAATAAAAATTCATAAACACTTATGCACAGTGAAGCAATTCCTAGTTTTATTCCTGTATCAACTTCACCATTAACTATTTTTCAATTTGAAAATGTTTCAAAATAGTTCATCTTCTGGATTGGACCAGCTTGTACTTTTCATGTAACTAATGCCTTTTGTTTATCAGCGAAATGGGGTAGTTCCACCTTGGATGGAATTGCCATTGGCATATGCCCTTTTCTACACCGGGTTCTCAATCTACGGCATCGAATGTCAGTTTCCCGCCAGAATTAAGATCCCAGTTCCATACCAAGCACTTTCTTTCCTGCTACCTAACCACTAGGTGGCACTATGGTGCAGCCGAATAACACAGTCACATAAGACAGGAAATGTACTTTGCTTCATTATCAAGGAATAGTACTGCATTTTCTTGGCTCTTAAAAAAGCCCTGCAGAAACAGAAGCAAAAATAGATGATCATGACATTGTCTAAATAAGCAGTGTGGATGGCCATTAAACAATAAATGCCCTGTGAAGAAAGTAAGGATAAAATACTTGTACATCAATTTTTCTCAGGCATTGACTTATAGCACAACAGTGGGACTTTAAAAGGACAAAAGGTTTTCCCCAAAGCCCTCACTCCATTCTTACCTTCTGTGGAAGTTCTTGGCTGTTCACAGCCCTAGCTGCTAGATATTTCATATTGTGAGGATACTAACCAAAAGCGTTTCCCCCCACCCCACTTTTTTTGGCAGGGACTTAATTTCCCAACCGAATCTTCTTTGCAATGTGACAGTGTCATTACCTCCGAGGGAGGGCAGCCTTGAGGGGCGAGTGGGCCGCTGCTGGGAGGGAAACATGGAAACACTGGCAAATGCGGGAAGCAGCTGCTGAGGTGGGCCAAATGTGCTTGCCACTTTCCTGCCATTCCTTCCTTCATTCCTTCCTTCATTCCATGCCTGTGTTGTCCAATAGCCAAAGCTCTCCGCAGACTGGTGAACTGGGGTGCATGTTGCAGGACAAAATGGATTGGATAGCAAATGCCAAGCTGAGCTTCTACGGCAGCTTCCCATAGCTGTAGCTGCCCCACTTTGGCTCTCCCACTGGCTGTGAGGTTCAAAACTGATAATGCCCAGGTGCATGGCACACTGCTGCAAGGCACAAAAATGTCAGCAGGTCCTTCCGTTTGTGCTGCATTATGCATGGATCCCAGCTTTGGATTCATCAGGTACTTTATCAGGGGATAAAGCTCTCTCTCTCTCTTTCTCTGATTGTACTAGGCAAATATCTAGCCTTAAATATAACTTTACATTCATATCCCTTAAGATGCCTGACACACTGCTGCCTTCTTTTCCGTCATGAATAGGCCTGTGGCCATAATGGAATGGAAAAGACGTGATCCTTGTTCAGTGATGCCTCTTTAAGATGTCTTTGCACCACGTTGCAAATTCCAATACCAAGAAATCAGGAGCTGCCTGAGGATTAAAGCAATAAGATGCTTAAACGTTTTATTTCATAGCTACAAGTCTCCCTATCACTTCTCAGGAAGACCAAATAAAATCTGCAACACCAGTTCTTCAAATTGTACAAGCTTCTAATTTTTCATGAGTTCCCTCTCTTGGATCAAATGCTCCATTAAAAATTATAATTGGCCATCATTTTAGAGCAGGTTTAATTTCCAAAAGGAATTCCAAAAGGGATTTTACAGTGATTATTTCAGTTGTGCTCATAACAGTCTATGAGGAAGGCATGTTCAAATGTTCCAGGAATTTGGCTCCAATTTGTTCATATTTTTCTCACTAAGTCTTCCTGCCTTACAGTAGACCCTGAGCACAGAAGTGTTTGTGTTCATGGTTGATGCAGCCTGTGCTCACAGACCCAGGCAACGCACTGTCCCCATCTTCTGCTCTTCTTAATTTTTCTGACTAGTATGGGACTGAACCAGGACCTCAGGTCAAAGGAGGTCCCACAGCTTGTCTTACAGTCTCAGCTCTTCCTGATCCTGACCTGGCAAAGGTTCCTAGCAATGCACCAAGAGGGGTGAGCAGGCATCAATTCCTCAAGGGTGGATCCAAAGCCTGGACACGCCATAGACTCCCCCTCAGGAATTGCTTGTTGGTAGTAACCCATGTCCTCTTTACCACTTTACCATTCGTACCACTAAGTGGCAGCCCCAAGCTGAGTGACGCTGCTGGTGCCTTTGCCTTTGCCTCTGGAATATTAGTAGTGCCAGCCAGCAGCCACCAACTTCCTGCTTCAGGGCTGCAGCTCAAGGGGACAGCAAAGGCTGTGCACATGGAAGGTCTCAGGTGTCCCCAGGCAGGGCAAAGAATGAAACCCGGGAAGCCGCCACCCACCCTTATCAATTTCCCTCTGCAAAAAGCATGTTGCAATGCATTGATGAGCTAGCCAGTTCTCAGATCCTTACAGTAGTTTAGTCTCCACAGCCCATTCAAATGCTTCCTCTTCATTTCAAAATATGTTCATGCAGCTCTGATGGCCTTTTCCATGTGGCACCTTTAGCACCCCCGCCCCCCAAGACACATTAAGTCTTTTCACTGGGTCTTTTCAGCCTGGAGAAGAGGAGACTCAGAGGGGACCTGCTAGTGACATACAGGTATGTGAGGGGGTGTCACACGGAGGTGGGTTGTGAGCTTTTCTCCCCATGGTGGAGGGCAGGATGTATTCCAATGGAGCAAAGCTCAGGAAACCAAGATTCAAGGTGGATGCCAGGAAGTACTTCCTGACAGTTAGGACTCCGAGGGTATGGAATGGGCTTCCACAGGAGGTAGTTGAGGTGCCATCAGTGAGGGCGTTCAAGGATAGGCTAGACATGCACATGGTGAGCATGTCATGAGCAGAGCCAGCTGGAGCTGGAGGTCAGACTAGTTGGCCTGGGAGACCCCTTCTGACTCACTCTGTTTCTATGTTTCTAAGTAACAAACAGTTGTCCCTATCTTCAAAAAGCGGGAAAAAATGAACCTGGGAACCATAAACCAGTTAGTCTGACATCAACCCCTGGAAAAATTCTGGAGCAAATTATTTTAAAAAATCAATCTGCAGCATCTGGAAGAAAATGCAGTGATTAATAGAAGCCAGCATGAATTAATCAAAAATAAATCCTATCAGACTAATTTAATCTCATTCTTTGACTGGGTAACCTCCCAAATGGACAAACGGAATACTGTGGACACAATCTACCTATACTTCAGCAAAGCTTTTGACATAGTGCCTCGTGACATTCTGATAAGCAAATTAGCAAAAACTGGACTAGATAGAAAAACTATTAGGTGGATCCAAAATTGGCTGCTAAATTGGACACAAAATTGGCTGCTAAATCGCTCATCAATGGCACCTTCTCAAATTGGATGGAGGTAACTAGTGGGGTCCCACAGGGTTCGGTCTGGCCCCAGGGCTCTTCAACATCTGTATGAATGATTTAGATGAGGAAGTACAAGGAAAGATAATCAAATTTGCAGATGACACAAAACTGGGCAGAATAGCAAACACCCTAGAAGGCAGAATGAAGATCCAGAGCAACAGAATGAGATTCATTAAGGACAAGTGCCAAGTCCTCCACCCAGGAAAAAGAAATCAAATGCATTGATACAAGCTGGGGAATACGTGACTCAACAGAACTGAAAAAGAAAAAGATCTTGGAGCAATTGTGGACAATAGGCTAAACATGAGCCAACAATGTGATGCAGTCTCCAAAAGGGCAAATGCTATTTTGCAATGCATTTGCAATGCGATGCATTTGGATTACTTCCAAATCACAAGAAGAAGTAGTTCCCCTATACTCCTCACTTGTCAGACTTCATCTGGAATATTGTCTTGGGCAGCAAGAATTAAGAAAGATGCAGAAAAATTGGAAAAGGTCCAGAGAAGGGCAATAAAAATGATCCAGGGCTTGGAAACACTGCCCTATGAGGAGAGACTGAAAGAACTGGGCATGTTCAGCCTTGAGGAGAGAAGACTGAGGGGGGACATGATTGTTGTTGTTGTTAGTCGCAAAGTCATGTCCGACCCATCGCGACCCCATGGACAACATTCCTCCAGGCCTTCCTGTCCTCCACCATCCCCCGGAGTCCACTTAAGTCCACTTAAGCCCACACCGACTGCTTCAGTGACTCCATCCAGCCACTTCATTCTCTGCCGTCCCCTTCTTCTTTTGCCATCTATTGTTCCCAGCATTAGGCTCTTCTCCAGGGAGTCCTTCCTTCTCATTAGGTGGCCAAAGTATTTGAGTTTCATCTTCACTATCTGGCCTTCTAAAGAGCAGTCAGGGTTGATCTCCTCTAGGACTGACTGGTTTGATCGCCTTGCTGTCCAAGGGATTCACAGGAGTCTTCCCCAGCACCACAACTCAAAGGCCTCAATTCTTTGGCACTCAGCTTTCCTTATGGTCCAACTTTCACAGCCATACATTGCAACTGGGAAAACCATAGCCTTGACTATACGCACTTTTGTTGGCAGGGTGATGTCTCTGCTTTTTAGTATGCTGTCTAGATTTGCCGGGGACATGATACCTCTCTATAAGTACCCCAAAGGCTATCACAAAGAGGAAGTTCAAGATCTCTTCTTGCTGATGCCAGAGTGTAGGACACGGAATAATCAATTCAAGCAGCAACAACCCAGATTCAGGCTGGATATCAGAAAGAGCTTTCTCACTGTCAGAGCAATACGACAGAGGAACCGGCTGCCTAGAGAGGTGGTGGGCTCTCCCAATTAGAGACATTCAAAAAGAAACTGAGCAGCTATCTGAGTGGGATGGTGTAACATGGTGTACTGCAACAGCAGCAGGTTGGACCTGATGGTCTTCATGGCCCCTTCCAACTCTAGTGTTCTGATTCTATGTGCTAAGTAGTCTTTCTAGGTCTCTGCAGGGGAGAACAGGTCTCTACCCACCTCCGTGTGACACCCCCTCACGTACCTGTATGTCGCCAACAGATCCCCTCGGAGTCTGCTCTTCTCCAGGTTGAAAAGACCGAGTTCCCTCAGTCTTGCCTCATACGGCTTTCCCTGCAAACTGACCACCAACCTTGTGGCCCTACGCTGCACTGACTCTAACCTGGCTATATTCTTCCTGTAACAAGGGGCCCAGAACTGAACACAATACTCAAGTTGCAAGTTTTCAAGCACCGTAACTCCTTAGTCCCTGCACCTCTGCTTCTGCAACTATGCAGGCCTTTCATTTAAGGATAGCTCTGTGTGGCTTGACATTGCCATGCAAATTGTTCAAAAAATCAGAGGGGTTCTCTTTTTAAAAAAATCAAATTATAAGGGGCATAGAACAAAAAGCCTGTACCTTAAAAAGTGGCAGGTATAATCTTCTTCTAAAGCACTATTGTGCCTGCACATGTAATCCAGTTTGATGAAGAGAAAGAAGTTACAGCCTTTTAGTTCTTCTATGACAGGCAATAGGAACATGAAGCTTTGGATTTCCAAACCTTAACTGTGTTTCACAACCTGAGATGCAGCAGATAACCAAATTTGTCTGTTTCCGAAAGCTCCAAATCATCAGAACTAAGGCAAGCCTTGTGGTTGGTGCACACTTCTAGTAGACTGGACGGAGTGGAGTTGGCAGCAGAAAAACGAAAGTGCAAAGTGTGCGTTTCTCAGGCTCACCCGGTCAGTTGTTCCTGTGATCCTGTCTTCAGATCATTTCTTGGTTAAGCACAAGCTGGGCTTGGTTAGCGTAATCTCAGCCATATGCCCCTGCTGGTGACTCCACTGACATAGCTCTGAGTGTACGTTAAGATTTCCTTGTGAAGATATCTTAAGCTCCTCTTTTATGTGATAGAAAACCATCTGGGGATTTTTTTAAAAAAAATCAATCTGCTTCTTAGATGAAAGTATTTGGAAACATATGTTTTGTCATGCAGAAAAACAGCCATACTTGTCTTTTAAAGAAGGCTATAGCATAAAACAAAGCTAGGAAAAAGAAGAAAAATATTGCTGATTTAAATATTTAAGCAAGAGTTATAGCTACAGCTTTTTAGAAACAGAGAAACAAAGTGAGTCAGACGGGGTCTCCTGGGACATCTAGTCTGACCCCCAGCTCCAGCTGGCTCTGCTCATGTAATCCCCAGCATGTGGTTGTCCAATCTTACCTTGCACACCCTCACTGATGGGGCCTCAACCACCTCCCCTGGAAGCCCATTCCATATCCTAGCTGGTTGCTTGAGCTTTGCCCTGTTGGAACACATCCTGCCCTCCACTGCAGGGCAGAACAGGTCCCAGCCCTCTTCCACATGACATCCCCTCACATACCTATCATTCGCTTTTAACAGCTTTAATTAACATAGTATGCTTAAATAAAGAGGTCACTTGTAAAGAGGTCACTTGATACCATCACAAACAAGATTTTCTGCTTCTCAGCTTTCAAAGTGAACTGGTTTAGAAAGCTTTGGGCCACAATCCAATACAGAGGCCTAGTTCAGGACAGCAGGTGGGCTGCCATGAGTGAATGCAGGAGAAGCGATGGCACGGCAGCTTAATGATGCTGGAAATGTTGGCCAGAAATGCTTGGCACTCCAGTGGCTCAAGCCCAGCCTCCGCCAGATGGAGTGAGCTCCCATTATTTGCCCCTAGCTCCTAGCCCACCTAGCAGTTTGAAAGCATGTAATACGAGTAGATCAATAGGTACCACCTTGGTGGAAAGGTAGCAGCGCTCTGTGGCATCGTGCTGGCCACATGACCGCGGGTTCGTCTTCAGACAATACTGGCTCACATCCTCAGAAATGGAGATGAGCACCGCCGATATCAGCTGCTGGCTAAGCAGAGTAAAATCCTCAGGAACACTTTTACCTTTGACCATGAGGGAATACAAAAATCAGACACAACATTAGACTCTTTTGAAACATCTGGGACAGAAGAGACTTGGGCAAGTACTTGGACAGGTATGCCTTTCAGGATATAAATCTTTCAGGCCTCACGCCCAGTGATGTGATCACACATAGATTACTGGTTATTTTCCAGTACTTAATCAAGGATTGATTTAAATCAAAACTGATCAAGGAATCACAAAGTTCCTTTTCCATGCTTAAATCTTTATGTTAGTTACACTCTTTCCTTTCCCTCAGAGCAAATGCACCAGGCAGCAGAGAGTTCTTTTATTTTGAAATTTATTGCAATAAAGGGAGTTGGAGGGTTTCCTTCCCCTTTCCAACTCGCCGAGCACATGTTCACATCCCATATTTATGCCCTTTCCCCGTGTGCTTCTTCCCTCCTGCTCTCCTGGGAGGTTACGATCTTTTCCGTCCACCTATTCTGTGCCACTCCAATACCTGTTTTTCCCTCCCACATCGTCCCTCCCAGGTGAATTATAATGAGCTTATTTCTATGTGGGGTGTGTTAATATTCATGAGGTCATTGGGCAAGGGTACTGCTCCTTTGTCTACATGCCAATTCCCTCCTGCTATCTGATCCTGGCCCCCCTATGGCAAAAGAATTTTCTTTGTTACATTTTTACTCTTCCTGTTTCCTTGTTTCAAATCATCCTTTCATCCCTATCATTTAGACCACACCTAGAAATACACTGAAGATCTACTCTGTGTCTGTAAAATTTTTGAATGTTCTTTGGGAACCATGCATGTCCTATTGGCATTATATTGGCCAATCCAACTTCAGAGATTGGAACACAGGAAAAACGTTTATTTTAAAGCAGGCCACAGCAGCGTGTTCTCAGCGTTTCTGCTATTCTGCACAAAATCCCATATATTATAAACACACCTACACTCACACACGTATATATTTGTGGCTAATCCACAGCAGGCATTGCAGTAGAAGACATGTGGTGCACACTTTATAGAATGTAAATATGTTGCATATTTATAGGTCACCACTCAAGGAAAAATGAGTCCTGGGACATGCCCTTTTGTTTTAGCTATGCTATTTAGCCCCAGATCAGTAGCACCACCTCTGAGGGTTCATGCCCTGCACAGTGAGTAACACAGCTCCCCCCCCCCCCCCCC
>JAIXND010000779.1:10026411-10076427 GCA_023646645.1 Varanus salvator macromaculatus | reverse complement strand
AGTAACACAGCTCCCCCCCCCCCCCCCGCAAGCACATGGACTAGGCAAGAAGGCGAGTGTGTAGGTCTTGGCTGTTGGCTTTCTGAACTCCCTCTTCCCCCAAATTCTCTCTGCCATCCTCTGCAATTATCCCTCCTCTCCTTGCATCCCTGATTCACCTCAAAAAGGTCTGCTTTTCCCAAAAACCTATAAAAGCTATCCTATGAGCCATCTTGCCCCAAACACCAGAGCCCTTTTGTTCCCACATCCACACTCTTCGCTTGTGTCATCGCAGCAAGTCTTTCCTGAGCTACAGTGCCTATGTGCAGCCCCCACTGAACAAGCTCTGGGGCAAACTATGCAGGTCGAGCACCAGCTTCCGGCAGGCACCCTCTGGTGGCTGCTGAGGTGCCAGAGCCCTCTGAAGACCCACAGGCACAGGCATCTGCCCAGGGCCCAGGCTTGGTGCCATCAGCCGAGCTGACAGGCCCACCTGCTCAAACGCCCTGCTGGACAGAGCAAGTGGCATGAGACAGATGACCAGGGTGCCGGCCCGTTTCAGCCTGGTGGGGAGAGTGGAGGCACGTGGTTCAGACTCTGAGGGCAGCATTAGTGCCGAGGGGGCACAGCTTGGAAGTCTGCCCAGTCGCCAGACTTGTTGAGCCTTTGACATATCCTATTCCTGGGCTGATTGCTGATGCGAAACTGATTTTCAAATATTTAAAATGAAAATGATTGCCTGGAGGGTTATTCAGATGTTGATACTTGGGCTATCTTATTATTGATATTGAAACAATGAATGATTGGCATTCTTTCACATACTCATCTATCTTTGTATTTTTAAGTGGCCTTGAAAACAGTATCTTCCAAGGAGCACAGAAATTAAAATCTAACTGAATCTGAAACTAATCTTAGGTCAAAAATGAACAACTGTCTTGGCTCTGCAAATGTGGCAGGCAAGAACACTCCTCTCTTTTGAAGAGGCTGTGGAATCAGAAAGCATTCGGCAACTAAGTTGTTTCAAAAGGTCATGGTAAGGGCTGCCTAAGGGGATCATCTGTCTTTAAAGCAATTCAAGATTACAACATGCTGTCTTCATTCCTCTTTCCCATATTTTTCGGTGAAAGTCACCACTTAATTGCCAAGTAAGAACAAGCAATCTCTCTAAAACGTGTGCCAGAACAGTATGTAATCAAAAGCATATTATAATGATAAAACCAGGAAAGAATGTTTTGCATGTGTTGGATGTTCCGGAAAGCAGAATTTTAATGCAGCGGGAGAGGCTTCTTCCACAGCCACAGACCTGGCTTCCTGAAACGGTGAGACTGAGCACCAGTGAGCACCTGAAACGGTGAGACTGAGCAGGGCTGCCCCATCGTGCAGCAAGGGAAGGCGGCTGCCCCAGGTGGCAAATCTCTGTGGGAAGCTGAAGGGCAGGAGCAGTGTTGTCCAAGGTGTGCGCTTTATCACATGGGGCGGCATCTCTTGCCCCGGTGGAGGCAACAACATCCCTTGGTCAGCACCTGTTAGGCCCTTGACTTATGTGGCCACTGAGACCACGTCTCCTGAGAAGAGCACAAAAGAACGTGTACACTTGAGTAAAGTCTGCCCGGAATGCACACACATGCAAATCCAGAAAGAAGTTCTAGAATTTAAATGTCACAGAAGTCAATCCAATTTCCATCCAAATCACCCCATATCAGTTAGTTCAAACCCTTTAGAAGCACAGAAACAAAGTGAGTCAGAAGGGGTCTCCCAGGCCATTTAGTCTGGCCCCCAGCTCCACTCATGTAATCCCCAACAATTTTTCTATATGTCCCTACATTTGCCATTATATAACAGAAGGCAGAGTAGTGGTATAGAACGGAATTCTATAGAATGGAATGAACTACACAAGGCTGTTACAGGGCATAACAGAAAATGCTGGATTATTCTTGCTCTTAAATAAGCCACGAAAATGGCTGGAAAACATGGAAGAGTTCTGGGAGAAGACGATGTCATATGAAAGACACACATATTTCCCCCAATACCCAATAAATGCTTCACGTAGGAGCTTTCCATGTATGGCTAAAGAGAGAGACGCAATAGTTTTTGCAATGTATAGTTTTTGTGCATTGCCACAGATAGGACCATGGCACCACAGCAAGAAAGGGCAGAAGTCAAAAATGCATTTAATGCTGTTTTTTTGGCCAGGTGATTCCTGACATATTTTGACTATGCAAGTCCTTATGCAAGAGGGATTAAAGCAATAGGTTGATAAAAACAGCATTTTGAGGTTTGCTGTTCATAAAGAAATGGCTGTTTCCAAGCTTTGCTAAGCTGACACTCAAGCAACAGTAAGCATAGCTGAGAAGACAAGAGTATCAGGAAAAGCTTTGCCTGGTGCCATGTACACCACAGACGCCATTTCCTGACAGGACCCCTAGCTGGGTTTCAGCTATGCATGTCTATACTGTGGCCGGAATTGACTACAGCTAGCAGTTGAACTAAGCATTTCTTAGTTTGGTAGATCTGATCGTCTTGCTCATCTCCCTCCTCCTACACAGCCACCCTCATGCCAGCCCTTAGGAACTGGGGAGCTGCTGGGACAGGACCCCAGATAGGTCAGCAACTGGCATAGCAGCCCAGGATGCCTTTCTTCTCCAGGGACTGATCCAGTCAGCAGGAATGTCACCAACAGTGGTGCTCCAGCTGGCTCCAGGGTGGTTCTCAGGCACCCATCACCTCATTGTCCTCGAACTGGGAGTAGTTTCCACCTGTCTGCTTTTCCCCTCATACATACAATCTGACAAAATATCTTCTTCTGATATGGAAAAATTCAGCATTGGAGTCCAAGATCAGTTTGCATTATCAGACCTTCATAAGGATTCGTGGAATTAATTTTGGAAGACGCATTCTCTGCATTGATTTTCCCCCCAACCATAATAGTATGCAAATCATCTCACTGTAGGAAAAGAGTCCTGCATTTCCTTCTCAAACCGTTTGCTTTGCATTTCGGAAAAAGAGGGGCATACTTTTACAGTTAGAATTAATAATGATCACTAGACAAAATTCACCTAGATTATATGAACTAGCCTATTTCTCAAAGATTAATCATGGATCCAGTTTAAAAAATGATCATTCAGGTGCTTTCTGTCAGCTGTCAAAAGAGCCCCAAGCTCTCATAATGCTAGACATTCCTGCAGTGAGCTATGAGATGATTTTGATGCTTGAATGAAGGCATATAACTGCCGGCTGAAAAGATTATAGGTGCATATGAAGAAACACCACAATCTCCATACTGATGATGCATGAATAGGAGAATAGTGATAGGGGAAAAAATTACTGAAGGGAAGATAAATCATAATATATTGCCAGATTTAAGAGGCAAAAATTAACCTGCCACAAATATGTTACAGCCTCTGACTTTTGTGCAGGATGGGTTGCTGGAGGAATACCATTCATATTTCAGAGAACTAATAGCAAGAACCTTGCTTGAACAGAACATTAGAGGTCAAGTCACATTTTTCAAACATCAAAAAGGAATGGCTTGACTCAAAAGATTAATAACAGGCTGGGAAGATTTCGGCTGGTAGGTTTTTAGTCTTTCTGCCTGGGTCACACTATTCTCCCTCCAGCACCCTGGGTGAGAGGCTGTGGTGCTTCCTCGGCACATGGCTCCCCCAGCACCTCTGCACCCTGTGCATGCACCCCGCAGTGGCTGCAGATGCGCGGAGGCCTCCTGGGCACGCCAGTCGGCTGAGAACAGCATAGCAGCCCTGGCTCAGGACGGGCACCAGCGGCATTCCCGGGCGGTGTTGCAACTTGCCTCTGGCTGAACAGGTGTGAAAGCAGTGTGAAAGCGGACACTGCAAGCTGTGGCTAAAGCCAAGCCTCTCAGATTCACTCCGATACCCTCAAGCAGACAATGGGGCAGAGAAGCCATGAAATGTGTGTGCCAGACTGGAGCTGGGGGACCCGGGTTCCAGGCCCCGCTCAGCCTGAAGCTCACGGGATGACTTCGGGCCAGTCACTCACTCTCAGCCTGACCCACCTCACAGGGTGGTTGTTGGGAGGATAAAATGGCGATGGGGAGGATAGCGTAAGCTACCTTGCGATCTTTGCAAGAGGAAAATTGGCAGGATAGAAATGATAGATCGGCTCCTGTCTTGGTAAATGTGGTACAGCACTGTTATCAAAAAGATTGACGCTTCTTCCCCGAAGGGTATCTCTGCTCCGCTGCTGATGGGGGATAACAGCTTCTGCCTGCCCAGCCAGGAGAGCCTGCTGCTTCCTTTTGCGGCTGGCCCTGCTGCACTCTGAGTAATCATGCACGGGCAAGAGCCACATGCCTGCCCCAGACCAGACCTGCCCTGTGAGTCCTTCTGAGCCTTGCCCTTCAGCAGCATGCTTGCCTGACTCTGAGAAGACATGGTGTTCACGCATGTCTGAGCACCCATGCAGAAGCCTGGGGTTTGACATATCATTCGAAAGTAAACTTGCAGAGGCATGCCCTGGATATCTGTCCTTTGACAGCCTTCGTAATATAAACTGGTAGTAATGGTACTTCGGGTGGGTAGAGAAGTTGGATTCTACAGCACACTCACATTTTCTGTATTGTGTGAATTCCACAGACTTGTGAACCAGTGTGTGTTTTTTTTAAACTTTTGGGTGGGTTACACAAATGTGCCTTTGCACAAGTGCACCCTAGCACTAAAGCACATTCGCACAAATGGACATTTGCAAAGAGGAACACAACTCTCAACATTCCTGAGAAACAATTCCACTACATCAGCGAGCAACCAGTGGAACAAAATATGCTTGACATCTGCAAAGCACAGGCAGAACAGATTTAACCAAAAGTGTACGTCCCTAGTGGGGAAAGGATGTACTTTTTAGTCCTGCCAACTCTTGCTGGTGGCCTTACCCATCCCCAGAATGCCACTCCAAGGAATATCTTCACAACTGAATCTGGCCTTCGGTCTAAAAGAATTCCTTCCCCTCCATATAATCACAAACAGAATGAAAGAAACAAATGGGAATCAGTGCTTCATGTTGTGATGTACTACTGGAATTGGGGGCCATCCAATGAAATCAACAGAAACAGGTCAGAGGAAATTTAGGACAAAGAAAATATATTATTGGGTCAGCTAGAAAGTAGGATTCTGCAAACAGCATCAGTAGATAAACCTGAGTTCAAGAAAGAAAGGCTGAAAAAAGTCCTGGAGTACTGGAATATCAGTTCCTACTTGGGAGAAGGTGGTTACTGGTCTGTCTTCCACTCACCAACATCCCTGGGGCTACCAAAGGATTTTATCTGGTATGTTAAGATAATGAAAATCAGGAAGCGATGTGGGCGAAGGAAGTGATATTGTCAGGATCTGAATTGCTCCGCAGCTCCACCTGCTTGTCAGAGCCAGCAGAAATGATCGCAGCAGTGGATGCAGGGATGGGCCCAGACCCTGCTGGAGCTTGCAGGGCCCCTTGAGCACTAGCTGGTGGCTGCACAAGAGCAGGCTCCTCCCTCCAGGCTTGGCCTTAGCAATGAAGGCCTTCTTGACTGGCTGTGATGCTTTCTGTCTCCTGGTGTTGTCTGGACTTTTGCTGCCGAGATTCCTGCCCTGCCTGCCTACTGTTGTGCAAATTCAGAATAAATCCTGGTAGAAGAAGGTTGCTTATATGTGCCTTTGCATTATAAAATCAAAATGGTTCCCCTTTCTCAGAAAGTAGCAGAATTCCAAGCCAGGTAACAGTTTAGCATTGTTGTTACTTTACATAAAAAGTCTGAATTCTGAGTTCGCCTGAGAGGCTGCTGTAAGCTAACAGTATTGGTGGGGGAATACCATGTTCCAATCAATAAAAGACATAACATATTATATTAAAAACAAAAAATACAGTAAAACATACAAAACAAAGGTTGATGTTTAAGGAATGCAGATTTCCTAGATGAAAATCACAGAAACATAGAAACAGAGCAAGTCAGAAGGGATCTCTTGGGCCATCTAATCTGACCCCCAGCTCCAGCCGGCTCTGCTCATGACATGCCTACTATGCACATGTCTAGCTTATCCTTGAACACCTGCACCAATGGAGCTTCAACCACTTCCCATGAAAGCCCATCCCATACCCTCAGGGTCCTAACTGTCAGGAAGTACTTCCTGGCATCCAAATTGAACTTGGTTCTCTGAGCATCACTCAATTGGAGCACGTCCTGCCCTCCTCTGCATGACACCCCTTCACAGACTTATATGCCACCAACAGATCCCCTTGGAGTCTCCTCTTCTCCAGGCTGAAAAGACCCAGTTCCCTCAGTCTCACCTCATACGGCTTTCCCTGCAATCTGACCACCATCCTTGTGGGCCTATGCTGCACTGACTCTAACCTGGCTATATCCTTCCTTTAATGAGGAGCCCAGAACTGAACACAATAGTCCAGTTACGGGCACACCAGAGTCGTATAGAGTGGTAGTAATACCTCTCTTGATTTAGAAGCCACGCTTCTGGCTATGCAACCAAGGGTGGCGTTCGCCCTCTTGACCACCGCATCACACTGCTGACTCATGTTTGGCCTGCAGTCAACCAGCACCCCAAGATCCCTTTCACAAGTGCTGCTCTCCAGCCACTTGTCCCCTAACCTCTACTTATGACACCCATTCCTATGCTCCAAGTGCAAGACCTTGCACTTATCCACATTGAACGCCATCCTGTTGTCTCCTGTCCACTTCCATCGTCTGTCCAGATACTTTTGGATCTGGAGTACCTGCTCCTCAGTTGTGGCCACTGCCCCAGTTTTAGTATCATCTGAGAATTTGATCAGCAGACTGGTCACCCCTTCTTCCATGGCTTGAATGAAAAAAATGAACAGGATCGGCCCCAGGACAGGATCAGCCCCAGGCCCTGGGGGGCTCCAATTGTCACTGGCCACCATCCTGATGATTCCCCACTAATGGTTACCCTCTGCTTTTGGTCAGTCAAAACTCCTCAATTTCTCAACCAGGATATCATGCAGCATGTTGTCAAAGGCCTTGCTGAAATTCATGTAAACCACATCCACTCCATCCCCTCTGTCTAGCCACCTCAAAACCTTGTCATGGAATTCCACAAGGTTTGTCTGGCAGAACCTGTTATTGCGGAAGTCGTGTTGTTTGGCTGCCAGTCTCCCTTCCCTATCTAGCATCACTAGATCTCTCTCCATTATGAGCCTTTCCATTGATTTTCCTACAATGGACATAAGGCTAACAGGTCTGTAATTCCCCATGTCTCTTCTACTACCCTTTTTGAAAATTGGGACCACTGACACCACCCCCCAGTCCTCTGGAACTTCACCTGTTCTCCACAAGGCCTCAAAAATGGAGGTCAGCGGGCATGAGAGAACCTCTGGCAACTCTCGAAGTACTCCTGGATGCAACCCATCAAGGCCCAGCGCCTTTGTAACATCCAGTGTCCTGAGAAGCCCCTCAATTTATGCAGGGGGGGTGACTCTAATCTGTACCACTAAGTCCCCGGCCCAATCTCCCATGCAGATCTCCCCCCATCCTGCTTTGGGGAGAACACAGAGGCAAATTAGTCATTTAGCATCTGTGCCTGTTCCCTCGCATCAGTCACTGGATCCCCTTCCTCCTTATTTAACAGTCCCACTACTTGTTTCCCCTTCCTCTTGCTATTTACATGCTGATAGAAGCCCTTTTTGTTCCTCTTGATATTCTTTGCAAGTCTCAGCTCGTAATCTGCCTTAGCCTTGTGAAGAATCCTTCTGCAATGGCCCTCCTCCTCCTCTTTTGTCTATATGCCCCAGTACCTATTTCCTACAGAGGTTCCTCTTGCGTCTTAATCCCTCTAACCACCTTTTGCATCCATGGTGGCACTCTGCTTTGCCTCCCCGCCTTACTAACTAGAGGTATCATCAAGGCGTGCATCTCCAAACCCTCCCTTTTAAGAGCCATCCACCACTCCTCAACTCCCTTGCCTTCCAGTAACCTGTCCCGGGAGACTTTCCCCAGTCTGGCCTTCAGTTGGCCAATGTTGGCCCTCTTGAAGTCCCAGCTTCTGGTGCTCGATCTGCTGCACTTCCCCATTCCCCTGCTCTCAAAGCAAAGGATGGAGTGATCACTCCCATCCAGAGCTCCCCTTGTTGTTGTTGTTGTTGTTGTTGTTAGTCGCGAAGTCGAGTCCAACCCATCGCGACCCCATGGACAACATTCCTCCAGGCCCTCCTGTCCTCCACCATCCCCCGGAGTCCACTCAAGCTCACACCAACCACCTCAGTGACTCCATCCAGCCACCTCATCCTCTGCCGTCCCCTTCTTCTTTTGCCATCTATTGTTCCCAGCATTAGACTCTTCTCTAGGGAGTCCTTCCTTCTCATTAGGTGGCCAAAGTATTTGAGTTTCATCTTCACTATCTGGCCTTCTAAAGAGCAGTCAGGGTTGATCTCCTCTAGGACTGACCGGTTTGATCGCCTTGCGGTCCAAGGGACTCGCAGGAGTCTCCTCCAGCACCACAACTCAAAGGCCTCAATCCTTTTGCACTCAGCCTTCCTTATTGTCCAGCTTTCACAGCCATACATTGCAACTGGGAAAACCATAGCCTTGACTATACGCACTTTTGTTGGCAGGGTGATGTCTCTGCTTTTTAGTATGCTATCTAGATTTGCCATAGCTTTCCTCCCCAGAAGCAAGCGTCTTTTAATTTCTTGGCTGCAGTCCCCATCTGCGGTGATCTTGGAGCCCAGGAAAATAAAATCTGTCACTACCTCCATTTCTTCCCCATCTATTTGCCAGGAAGTGAGAGGACCAGATGCCATGATCTTAGTTTTCTTAATGTTGAGTTTCAAGCCAACTTTTGCGCTCTCCCCCTTCACCCGCATCAAGAGGCTCTTTAGTTCCTCTTCACTTTCTGCCATGAGAGTGGTATCATCTGCATATCTGAGGTTGTTGATATTTCTCCCAGCAATCTTGATTCCAACTGGTGATTCACCTAGCCCTGCCTTTCTCATGATGTGCTCTGCATATAAGTTAAATAGGCAGGGTGACAGTATACAGCCTTGCCGAACTCCTTTCTCAATTTTGAACCAATCAGTGGTTCTGTGTCCGGTTCTCACTGTTGCTTCTTGACCTGCATATAGGTTTCTCAAGAGACAAATAAGATGGTCTGGTACTCCCATCTCTTTAAGAACTTGCCACAATTTGTTGTGATCCACACAATCAAACTCCCTAGCTTTCTCCATGATCCAGCGTATGTTGGCAATTTGATCTCTACTTCCTCTCCCTCTTCGAAATCCTGCCTGTACTTCTGGTAGTTCTCGGTCCACATACTGCTGGAGCCTAGCTTGTAGGATTTTGAGCATCACTTTGCTGGCATGTGAAATGAGTGCAATGGTGCGGTAGTTTGAACATTCTTTGGCATTGCTCTTCTTGGGGATCGGAATGTAAACTGACCTTTTCCAATCCTGTGGCCACTGTTGAGTTTTCCAAATTTGCTGGCATATTGAGTGAAGCACTTTAACTGCATCATCTTTCAGGGTTTTGAATAGCTCAGCTGGAATGCTGTCACCTCCACTAGCTTTGTTGTTGCTCAGACTTCCTAAGGCCCATTTCACTTCACATTCTAGGATGTCTGGCTCGAGGTCAGTGACCACCCCATCGTGGTTATCAGGGATGTTAAGCTCTTTCTTGTATAGTTCTTCTGTGTAATCTTGCCACCTCTTCTTAATCTCTTCTGCCTCTGTTAGGTCCCTGCCATTTTGGTCCTTTATTATGCCCATTTTCGCATGAAATGTTCCCTTCATATCTCTAATTTTCTTGAAGAGATCTCTGGTCCTCCCTATTCTATTGTTTTCTTCTATTTCTTTGCACTGTTCGTTTAGGAAGGCATTCTTATCTCTTCTAGCTGTTCTCTGGAATTCTGCATTCAATTGTTTGTATCTTTCTCTTTCTCCCTTGCCTTTTGCTTCCCTTCTTTCCACAGCTATTTGTAAAGCTTCCTCAGACAGCCATTTTGCTTTCTTGCCTTTCTTTTTCTTTGGGATGGTTTTAGTTGCTGCCTCTTGTACAATGTTGTGAACCTCCGTCCATAGTTCTTCAGGCACTCTGTCTATCAGATCTAATTCCTTAAATCTATTTGTCACCTCTACTGTATATTCATCCGGGATATGATTTAGGTCATACCTGAGTGGCCTAGTGCTTTTCCCTACTTTCTTCAACTTAAGCCTAAATTTTGCCACCAGAAGCTCATGATCTGAGCCACAGTCAGCTCCTGGTCTAGTTTTTACTGACTGTATAGAGCTTCTCCATCTTTGGGTGCAGAGCACATAGTCAATCTGATTTCTGTGTTGACCATCTGGTGATGTCCATGTGTAGAGACATCTCTTGGGTTGTTGGAAAAGAGTGTTTGTTATGACCATCATATTCTCTTGACAAAATTCTACCAGCCTGTGTCCTGCTTCATTTTGTACTCCAAGGCCAAACTTGCCTGTTATTCCGGTTATCTTTTGGTTTCCTACTTTAGCATTCCAATCCCCCATGTTGATAAGGGCATCATTTTTTGGAGTTAATTCTAGCAGGTGTTGTAGGCCTTCATAGAACCGGTCAACTTCTGCCTCTTCAGCACCAGTGGTTGGGGCATAGACTTGGACTATTGTGATGTTGAATGGTTTGCCTTGGATTCGAACTGAGATCATTCTGTCATTTTGGAGATTGTATCCCAGTACTGCTTTCCCTACTCTTTTATTGACTATGAAGGCTACTCCATTTCTTCTGAGGGATTCTTGCCCGCAGTAGTATACCTGATGGTCATCTGAACTAAATACACCCATGCCTGTCCATTTTAGTTCACTGATTCCTAAGATGTTGATGTTCAGTCTTGTCATCTCTTGTTTGACCACATCCAGCTTGCCTTGATTCATGGATCTTACATTCCAGGTTCCTATGGAGTAAAGATCTTTGCAGCATCGGACTTTCCTTTCACCTCCAGATACATCGGCAACTGAGTGTCCTTTCGGCTTTGACCCAGTCGCTTCATTCTTTCTGGTGCTACTAGTACTAGCCCTCCGCTCTTCCGTAGTAGCATATTGGACACCTTCTGACCTGAGGGGCTCATCTTCCGGTGTCATATCGTTTTGCCTTTTGGTTTTCATGTCCATGGGGTTTTCATGGCAAAGATACTGGAGTGGGTTGCCATTTCCTTCTCCAGTGGATCACGTTTTGTCAGAGCTCTCTGCTATGACCTGTCCGTCTTGGGTGACCCTGCACGGCATAGCTCATAGCTTCATTGAGCTACGCAAGCCCCTTTGCCACGACAAGGCAGTGATCCATGAAGGAGAGAGCTCCCCTAATCTGTACCTTATCTAGCAACTCCTCCCTGTTGGTCAAAAGCTAGGCAAGGATGTCTCCCCCCGCCCCCCTTCGTCACCTCTTGGACCCTCTGCATGAAAAACCCTCCCTCTGTAACATCTAGGGAGCGACGTGACCTGGCTGTCACCTCTGAGTGAGTCTCCCAACTAATATCTGGGAGATTGAAATCTCCCATAATTACTGTGTCCCTCCCCCGAGATATCCTTAGAATCTGATCTGTCAGGACATCATTCAGGGTCTCAAGTAGACCTGGAGTGCGATAACATAACCCCACTGTCAGGTTCTTCTCTCTGACAAAATCCCTTAGTTTCACCCAGACTGTCTCTCTCAGATCCCATCTGTGCTGCTTTCCATCTCACTGCATCCTATCCCTTCCCTGACATATAAAGCTACACCCCCACCCCTTTCCCTTCCTGTCCTTTCTAAACAGGTGATACCCCTCTGTGATTACTTTCCAGTCTTGCCTTTCATCCCACCAAGTTTCTGTGATCCCCACCAGGTCATACCCTCCTATCCCCAGGAGAGCTTCAAGCTCCTCCTGCTTATTGCCCAGGCTCGTAGCATTGGTGTACATGCACCTCAACTCCTTCCCGCAGCTTCCTTTCTTTGGGATCCCCAGCCTCAAAATCAAACAAGTGGAGAGAGTTACCAACATTTGCAGGGTTCAGTGGTATTGGTTTCAAAATGAATAGGGATGCTGCAGAAGTTTGATTTTCTGGTTCCACTGGTTCCCATTCAAATCTGAGACCAAATTTCACTTTGAAATACATCTTTTGTGGTTGGCCAAACTGGAGAAAAAGTAAATTTATTTGCAATGTTAGGCATAGAAGATCATTTTTAATTTATGGCTGAACTAGAATGATGTGACTTAAAATGCTTAATCCTGGAATATTCTTTAACACACGTGTGCGCATGCGCAGTCACATTGATGCATCTCCCCTTCCACTGTCAACACTAAGTATAAGAAAAGAAAAGAGAGCATGAGAACTCGCTGACCAAATACTTTCTTCTTGCTCAGGCTTCTTTTTAACATGCTGTGTTATTTTTGTTGCAAAATCCTTGAAACCCATTTTTTCAGATGTCCAGCAGCTACATGACAGGAAAAGTACACAAGTGTCTGTCAAGGGAGAAACAAAGAGAGAAAGGGAAAGGGAACAGTACGTTGGCGGGCACTTGAATAGGGGCTCCTGCGCGTGACATAAGAGTGAATTGGAACAAAACTGGAGTCAAACAGCTATTTGTCAAGTGTAAAAATGCACAAAAGTTGTGAGAACATGGGCCTTTCTGTAAAAATGTGTCAGCCACTTTTTTGTAGCATCAGTTTGAAACCCCTGATGGATTGTGGTCCTGTGAGCAGTGCATTGTACAGGGTAATAAAGAGACATCTGGTCAGTTCTCTTTCCAGAAGAATGGTTTGACTCAGCTTAAATAAGTTGATCAATTCCATGTATTTTTTAGTGATTGGCTGGATTTGGAGTGTTGCTTTCCCTTTCCTATACTGCTTTCACTTGTAAATAACTTATACCTGCCTTTGCTCTGAAAATGAAATAATCCCTACTTCCTGTCTGCCTCAAAATGTTCCCTTTCATTCAAATACATAGTGCATGTTTATCATTCCAATAATTCAAGCCATTCAACAGAACTGCATTTCCTTAAGAATTTTCTTTGAAAAGCCCTTTCCCCGGTCCATTATAGCACATGCACATCACACAACACTTAAAAGCTTCATAAAATCATTCTAGGACTGAGATGACTGTCCTCAAAGACTTTCCTTTTTCAAGTGAAAGTCAGATCAAGCAACCTGCACCTTAAGATTTCATTAAATGTTCTCCTGCATCAGATGCACAAAGTTGTATCCTGAGCTGCGGGTACATATGCACAAGGGTGGGGTGGATGGAAGTAAGCAAACATTGCAGTCAGATGGGAACAACTTTAGGAAAGGACAGACAGAGGCGATTATGTTTATGCATTTGATGTATTTCCTTCGTTTTCTCTAACAATACTGTTCAAAGCGACACTACTAAAATGCAGTTCTAAAAAGCAGTTAATATATTACATGCGCCCACATTAAATTTCATCTGCTGAAAAACATAAAAATATATCAGTTAAAAGAAATAAGAAAAAAGTACCCATTAGTTTAAAAGCTACTTCAACAAACAGGATTGCTTAACAACCAAAAGCTTCTTTGAACAAAAAGGACACTCTGTCAGAAGAAAGACAATAAAGATGGAGCTCGCTGTGCCTGCCTAGGCAGGGAGTTCCAGAAGGGAGACGCATCCAACAAGAAGTTCCTCTCTTGCGTTCTGGACAAATTGCATTCTGCATTCTGATTGTGGTGGGTCAGAGGGAAAGACCTCTCCCAAACTGGGAAGGCCTTTCACAAAGCAATTGTTGCTGATAATACAAACATGCCAGCACTGGGTAAGCTAATTAACGCAAGTAATATGGAAGAAAAATAAAAAAGAAACTTTATCTCAATACCAGCCAGAGGTGATAAAACTGAGCCCCTTGATGCATTGAAATGCAATAATTTCTGCTGCTAGTCTCCCTCTTAAGTCCCATTGCTCAGGAATGACATTTTAACATCAGCCAGAGAGTATTCTTCAACATAGATATCTCCCCATTTTTTTTTTTTTTGTCACAAATATGATCATCTCAGAAGACCTAATTGTGTTCATTCATTCTTTTCCATAGAGTTGTAATCCATCTTGGTGGAAAATGTTGGTGTACAGAGCTTCAACATCCATGGTTCCTATGATGATATTTCCTAGGACATCATGTATGCTTAGTAATTTCCTGAAGAAGTCAGTAGCTTGGACTATTATATTTGTGCCATATGGTCTGAGACCCCCCCTCTCAGATGCGCAAATTACGAAGATTAGAGAGTGTCAGCGAACCCGAGAGCAAGACCTCCAGGAAGACAAACTCTCTCACTAGGCCACTCTCCCAGCAGAGTCACTCAGGATGGGATGGTCAGAGCTGAGACACCAAACTGAGATGCATTCACCCTCTTCCACAGTAACTGTCACATCAGCAGAAGAGAAGGGATGTCTCTAGCAGTGATGGGCAGCAGCAGTGGTTGAAGGAGGCACTGGTGGAGGCGAGGATCTTTTACAAACAATGGCAGTGATCCTGAGGCTATCTCTGGTCACTACTGCAAAGCACCCCCATCCACTTCTGGCTATTACTTACCCTGAAATCCCTGTGATGAAACAATCCAAAATGAAACAAGAGATTGTGCCAGACAATGACACTCCCAGGTCAGAAAGCACTCAATTAGCTACTGGAGAACAGCAGAGCTCAAGTACAAATAGCACAGTTGCTAATGAAGCAACTAGGTCAAAGGAAGCCCAGAGCTTGCCATTCTGAGAGGCAAAAGGTAAATCCAGTCCTACACAACACATAAAATTGGAACATGGACTGTCAAAAGTACGAATCAAGGCAAACTGGAAATCATACAGTAAGAAATGGAACAGTTAAATATCTCAGAACTTGGTCTGAGTCCACTGTAGTGGACTGGAATGACACACTTTCAGCCAGACACACAATATGTTTTACTTTGACTGTCCTGATGGCCAATATAGAAATCAAATAAGCTACAAAATTGGACTAAAAGAAGAAGAATTTGCATGCTCACTGCCAAAACAGGACAAAGAGCAGATTGTGGTAATGATTACTAACTTTTTATATAAAAAATAAGAGAAAAGCTGAAAAGGTCACCAACAGAAGCATAATATCAAAATATGACTTAATAGCACTCCCTAGGAATTTAAAGTTCAGATAAAGAACAGATTTACATTACTGAACACAATTGACCACAACCCAGAAGAGCTGTGGGCTGAAGCAAGAGTTGGTATTAGGAAAGAATTGCAAAAGTCAACTCCTTTTGGCAAAAGGAAAGAAAAAGCCTAAATGGACGGGAGAAGAAACACACACAATTGCAAGAAGCAAAAGCAAAGGTGACAGAAATAGCGTCCAACTCCTGAATGCAAATTTTCAGTAATCATCACATATAGACACAAAGATTATTCTACATTATAAAAAATATAATGAGCAGTGCAAAGAACTAGAACAACAAAAGAGGAAAAACAAAAGAACTCTTCTAGAAGATTCAAGACAGGAAAAAAAATTGAAACCTAAATTAGGAATGCTGAAAGCCCAGCATGGGAACATATTGATCAGGAAAAAATAAAGTGGAAACAATATACTGAAAAACTTGATAGCAGAGACACACACAAAAAAGCAGGGTGGGGGGAGAGATAAAATCTTTCCAAGAGGATTGCTATAAAATGGAACCTGCAATATGAGAAAGTGAAGTGAAAGCTGCTCTGGAGTCACTTGAAAGGAATAAAGCACCCAGAGTAGATTGGATACCAATAGCTGCAGAAAATGAATCAATCAAGATCCTCACAAAAATACGCCAACAAATATGGAAAACAAAACAATGGTCCAGGCCAGGAACCTTCAATATTATTTTCCAAGAAATGAGATGCAAAGAGCACAGCCACCATAGGACCATTGTATGAATTCCCCATGAAAGTAAAGTGATGCTCAAGCTGCTGCAACAGAGAATTTTACCCTGTATGGAGCAAGAAATGCCTGACATTCAAGCTGGGTTCCAAAATGGAAGAGGACTGAAGATCATATCACAAATATATGTTTGCTACTGAAGCACAGCTAAGAATTTCAGGTAAAGATCAGTCTATGCTTTATAGACTGCAGCAAAGCCTATGACTGTGTGGATCATGAGAAGCTATGAATTTTCCTGAAAGAAATGAAGTTAATCATCCTGATGCATAAGCTGTACAGAGGACAAACAGCTACTGTTAGGACTGAAGCCAAATGGTTCCTTACAGCCAAAGGCACCAGACAAGTATGTATTATATTCCCCTACCTGTTCAATCTGTATGTAGAGCATATGATAAGGAAAGCTGAATTAGGATCAGAGGAAGGAGGAGTGAAAATTGGCACATTACTGATACATGGATAATTTAAGCTATGGAGATGACTTGCAGAAAGCAGTGATGGATTAAAATAACTCCTGATGAAGGTGAAAGAAGAAAGTGCAAAAGAAATGCAGTTGAACATGAAGAATATCAAAATCATGTCTATAGAAAAATTACACAACTTTAAGGTCAACAGGGAAGAAATTGTTGAAATTGTGAAAGATTTGGCATACCTTTGCTTCCTTTGAAAAGACAAAGGGAGACTTCAGGAAATTAGAAGACTGAGACTTGGGAGGGCAGCTATGAAGGAATTTGAAAAGATCATCAAGTGGAAAGAGGTTTCATTAGAGACCAAGGCCAAGATCATCCTCACTATTGTATTCCCAATCACAATTTATAGATGTGAAAGCCAGACAGTGAAGAAAGCTGATAAGAAAAAAATGAATGCATTTGAAATAGGGTGCTCAACAGCTTTGTAAATACCCTGGACTGACAGACAGATTACAAGTTGGTTCAAAATCAAATTAAACTAGAGCTTCCCCTGGAAGCAAAAGTTATCAGATTGAGACTTGCATACTTTGGGCACATCACGCAAAGGCAAAACTCAGCAAAGACAATAATGTTACTGAATGCTGAAGCCAGAGGAAGAAGAGGAAGACTACTTAGGAGATCAACTCTGTAAAGGAAATCATATCCTTGAGTTTACAAAGCTGAGCAGGACCATGAACACAGGCTGGACCTGTGAGACTAAATGAGGCAATCATTTTAATTGCCATTTAATTTTGCCTTTCTATACGCTTTTAATATTGTAGTTGTCTTTATGTGTATTTGTATTTTTGTATTTTTCTATTCATGATTTAATTGTTCTGTCTTTTAATGTTGAAAGTCACCTTGAGTCTCAGTATTGGGAATAGGTGGAATATACATTGATGATGATGATGATGCCAACAAAGAAGAAGAAGAAGAAACCAGATTGTTTTCCTCCAAAGAATGTAGAAGTAGATTTTTTTTCTCTGTACTCAGT
Organism: Varanus salvator macromaculatus; assembly: GCA_023646645.1. Taxonomy (NCBI): domain Eukaryota; kingdom Metazoa; phylum Chordata; class Lepidosauria; order Squamata; family Varanidae; genus Varanus; species Varanus salvator. The sequence continues at coordinate 10,059,149 of JAIXND010000779.1, read as the reverse complement.
GGGTGATCTGGAACAATAATCAAAATGTGGAAAGATAGAAAACAATACAGCCATTCCGATGTAAGTTTTTCTGAAGCATATGATGTAAAATTTTCCAAACATTTTCTAGAGGGGTAGTTGATTTGGACAGTAAAACAGCACAAGGGCCCTGTGTCCCCTTGAATCAGGGGTTAGCGGCATGATACCCATGGGTGCCCCAAGCCTCCTGAGTGTGTCCAGGACCATCAAGCTTTGCCCTATTTCCAATGAAGTCAATTGACTTTAACAGAGGAAGGGAAAACTTTATAAATACATGTATAATTTATTTTCTGCATACTACTATGCAGCAATATAACAGACATATAAGTGCCACATTGTAAAAGAAACCTACTGACTGCTACACATACTTAACATGCATAAATTAAAATGCATTAAAGCAAGAAAAATAAAAGAAAGTAGTATTGTTAGTGCTTACAATACTACCAGTTAGGCAGTATCAATACTTTAAGTTAAGACCTTTCAGTCATTAACCCATCCTAAAATCAGTAGTTTTGTGTCCTATACACCAGGGGTGAGGGGAAATTTTGTGGAGACGTGTTGGAAAAGCTACCGTGCTGTTTTTCCCCTAGAAAGCCCTGTTTGAATTTTGGGAAATTCTAGTGCCTGTCCTGTAAGAAGCGGTAGCCTCCTCTGCCACTCAGTAGAGGATGTCGTAGGCAACAGTTCAGTATATATACAGGAAAGCTTCTTACAGAGTGTATGAATTTGAAGATTCAAAGGATGCTCCAGGCCACCTCTGGAGGGGGGGGGGTAAAATTGACACTTCAGGCCTTTGCACATCTAACCAAAAGCAGACCCTGAGTTCAATAGAACTTACTCCCCAGTAAATTTAGGGTTTGTACAGGTAGCTCCAGAAAGAATGAAGTGACTGGGACAAAGCCGAGAGGACACTCAGCTGTGGATGCATCTGGTGGTGAAAGGAGAGTCCAATGCTGTAAAGATCTATACTCCATAGGAACCTGGAATGTAAGATCTATGAATCAAGGCAAGCTGGATGTGGTCAAACATGAGATGACAAGACTGATATGATGATATTTGGGATAAGGATGGAGGCCTAAAACTGGAACAAGAAATACAAGAACAGGGACTTAATATATCGTGGTGGTATAAGGTGCAGATGCAATCAAGATATGCCAAAGACTGCAAAATATGGGGGTTTTATAAAGATCTAACAGACTTTGATCAAGTGATGTTAAAAGCAGATGAGAAAATGATCAAGAGAATCTATGAGTTTTTGCTTGACAGAAAATGGAAGGGGAACAGGTCAAGGACACTATGATAACATGGGCACAAAACTTTGGATATAATATTGAATTAGAAAAGTGGCAAAAGCTGTGGGAAAGAAATATTAAGATAACTTTAGCAACCTTGTATAAAGAAAATTTATATAAAATGTTTTATAGATGGTATTTGTCATCAAATCGATTAGCTAAGATGTTTCCAAATATGTCTAACAGATGCTGGAAATGTAAACATGGTGTGGGTACATTTTATCATATGTGGTGGACCTGTGAATATGTGAAAAAGTATTGGATTAAAATACATAAATGGCTTGAGGAAACGCTACAAAAATCTTTAGCCTTTAAACCTGAAGTTTTTTTGTTAGGCATTGCACCAGAAAATATTAGTAAACAAGAAATGTATTTGATACTACATTTAATCACAGCAGCAAGGATCGCACTTGCTCAATATTGGAAGAGTTCCAGAAAAACATCTACTTCTGCTTCGTTGACTACGCTAAACTTTTTGATTGTGTGGATCATAACAAACCATGGCACGTTCTTAAAGAGATGAGAGTACCAGACCATCTTATTTGTCTCTTGAGAAACCTGTACGTGGGTCAAGAAGCAATAGTAAGAACTGGACACGGAACTATTGATTGGTCCAAAACTGAGAGAGAAGTACCACAAGTCTGTATATTGTACCCTTGCCTATCTAACTCACATGCAGAGTACATCATGAGAAAGGCCGGGCTAGATGAATCACAAGTCAGAATAAAGATTGCTGGGAGAAATATGAACAACCTCAGATATGCAGACGATACCACTCTAATGACAGAAAGTGAAAAGGAACTAGAGAACCTCTTGATGTGGGTGAAAGAGGAGAGTGCAAAAGTTGGCTTGACAATCAACATTAAGAAAACTAAGATCATGGCATCTGGTCCTATCACTTCCTGGCAAATAGATGGGGAAGAAATGGAAGTGACACATTTTATTTTTTTGGGCTCCAAGATCACCACAGATGGTGACTGCAGCCAAGAAATTAAAAGACGCTTGCTCCTTGGGAGGAAAACCATGGCAAAACTAGACAGCATACTAAAAAGCAGAGGCATTTCCCCACAGACAAAAGTTCATATACTCAAAGCTATGGTTTTCTTGGTTGTAATGTATGACTGTGAGAGTTGGACCATAACGAAGACCTGATGCTTTTGAATTGTGGTGTTGGAGAAGACTCCTGAGAGTCCCATGGACTGCAAAGAGATCAAATCAGTCAATCCTAAAGGAAATCAACCTTGACCACTCTTTAGAAGGTCAGGTACTAAAGCTGAAGTTCAAATACTTTGGCCACCTAATGAGAAGGAAGGACTCATTGGAGAAGAGCCTAATGCTGGGAAGGATTTAAGGCAACAGGAGAAGGGAATGGCAGATGATGAGCTGGCTGGATGGGATTACTGGGGTAGTGGGTGTGGGGTTGGGTGTACTACGGGGGATGGTGATCTTTGTTGTTGTCACTTTGCTTCATATTTTTCTGATTTAAAAAATGGTTACAGAACGGATTAACCTTATTTTCATTGAACCTTATGGGGAAATTTAACTTGGCTCACAACCAATTTGGGTCACGACCTGGAATGGATTAAGTTCGTGAAGCATGAAACTCTCCCAGAATTATGTGCCACCAGATTCTATTTTTCATACCCTCTCACCTGGATCAAATAGTGTCTAAAACTGACTGGGCTGATACAACTTGCTAACCCTCACTCAAGGGGTTTAGGCTGAGTGTGAATTGCTGTTGAAGCATGTGCTGTTGTGGTATGTGGGCCCAGCCACACCAACAAGCCATTGTTAACTGCAAACATCCCACTGTGCATAATCCAACAGGAGAAGCAGATTCTTTTCATGGGTTGTTTATGGTTAGAAAAATCCTAGTAAGTGTAGTTCATGACAGCAACAATCCATGGCCAGTCCATACTCAAGTGTGAGAGTGGGTTGCTGTGTTGTATCATTCCAGCCACTGTGTGGAGCCCTTGAAAATGGACCTCTTTGCCTGAATGCTGCAAAGAGACAGTGCGGAAATGCATCCCCTTCTCCAGTGGCAGGAGCTTTGGACCGTGTTATAAACTTTATACCATGCTTGGAGTAAAATAGGTTTTTTAATGGCATTTGGCAGCTGTTGCAAATAAACAGGGCTTTTAAAAAACTGTCTGCACAACACTTGCGGGAAGGAGATTTGTGGCAATAACTCGCTGCAGTATTTTCATCATTTTCCCTTTAATCACTCACAGTCACTTGGCTACAGCTAAGGAACAGCGACATTCCAGTTCTGTCTTTCAGGCAAGCAAGAGCAAAATTGAGAGTGAGGAGGCAGCAGCTCATGAATAATAAAGTGCTGAGCTGCTGAACTGCAACTTCTTTCACGGGATCTTGAAATGAACAGGCTTTACATAAAGTGTTTAAGGGGATATTCAGTGCAAAGAAGTAAATGACAACATAATGTGAAATCTGCCCCGAATATAAAGAGAAGCTGGTATGCACATCCAGGATGAGATTCTGCATTTCAGGAATAATATCCAGCTTCAAGCTGTTTTCAAGGGGACATGAGATGCAGCATCCTCTTTGAAGATTGAGGTAACAGGCATCATCTCTGTGCTTATCTATCTTGGAACAGAAAGAGGCATTTCTGAGTGGTGCGGCTGCGGCTGCTGCTGCTGAGCACGTTGAGAAAGAACGTGTGCCCAGCCTCTTCCCAGAAGCATTGCTTGCTGACGGCAACAGCCCCAGCCCTTCAGCACAATCACAACATCCCAGGGTTCATTCCACAGTGCCACTGTCAGCATTTTCCAATGTCTTCCCATGTGGCATTGGCAAAGATCTGGTATTATCCATCCTTATTGTCATTCTCGCACTACATTTCACTGCAAAACTATGTTAAGCCTTTAGGATCCTGAAGGCCCTTTCCGCTATTGCTCTAAACACCTAAATAAATGCTAGTGCCAAGTTTCATACTTTGGTCTTGTCAGTGAGAACATTTAAATTCCTGTTCCAGCTGCAGTAATAAAAAGAGGAGAGAACAATTTCCTGTTACTTCTCGGAACTGAATTATAACCGAAATGCCTTTGACTAAGACTCTGCCTTTCCTTTATGTCTCATCACTATTCCCTTCAGATTTACCTTAGCTGAGAATAATGATAATGATAATGATAGAGTAATAATAGCATGATGGATGGAAACATGTTTATTCCTGATCACAGAGCAGCTGTGACTGTCATCATCACATATCACATAAAAGTAATGTTGTTCCAAAGGAGTGCAATGGGCTGGCACACATGATATAGGCAGACCATTGTGAGTTGCTTAACCCACAATGAGCTGTGAGGGCACGCAGCCACCCTTGTGAAACTGGTACCCCCAACTGGAGCAATCCACGTTTGTTCTGTGTCATGTAAACCTGACTGCCAAGCGTTAAACAACCTTTGCATAGCTCTATTACTCAATGAAGATTATATGAGGATTGTTTAACTTCAAGTAACCCCTGATGGCTTGGTTTGCACAACATGGCAAACCAGGCTGCAGTGATAGTCACTGGTCGCCCCAACAGTCGCTACAAATTCAATCAGCCAGCTCTCAGGCCAAGCGCATGTCACAGTTCATCTTGGGTTATTTAAGGCAAGGCAAGGCAAGACAATCCACTGCGTTGTGTCACCTTGTCAGGTTACCCTAGCACCACTATGCTTTCAGGGAGCAAAATCTTGGGTGTGTTTTTTAATGTGGTCCAATAGATACAGGTTAGGAGTAACAGGTGATTATCTGAATTCATCCAGAAGGAGCAAGCAACCTCGGGCACTGGCCTGCAATTGGGGGCTCAGTTACTCTTAGAGCCAGCATCTCAGCCACAGCATTGTACAAACATCTAATCAATCCCTCTTTTAAAAGGCTAAGGCTGAGTTAGATTGCGCATGGTGTTAGGGTGAGTCAGGGTTCCTCCTATGTCATGCAACCATTTATGTTTATTTTTATGATTTCACTTCTAAGCAATGTAACTCAGTGTTCACAGTTCCTTACATTTTGTACCACAATTTCTACTTTCTTTTGCCTTGAAAAATTGCATTAATTGTGCTCATTTGTGCAACCCTGTTTGTTAAATAGCACACAAGCTCAGGAAAATACAGCACATATATCATTAAGCAATAGTTCTCTTGAAATTTTAAAGTTCTCATTTTAGTACAAGAAAGCTATAGCATAGACTGTATGAGAAGAGGACATCATATCCAGTGGCATTAAGTCCAAAGAGCCTCTTGGAAAGTTATTATTAATTTGAGGAAAACCTTGAAAGAAAACAGAAAGACAAATAGATGCCTTGCAGCCAAAATGGTAAGGCCAAGGCTAGAAGGTTTAATCAAGGTCTACAAGCAAAACTATGCTCTTTGTAAATAAGAACTTAATTTACAAGAATATGTGAGCATCTAAATAGGTGGACTTGTTTCCAATGACTCCCCACAGGCATCAGGCAAACCTTTCTGTCTGGTGGCCAAACCATTAATAGGTTGTCACTTGGACACCTCCCCTACAATTGGTGATCAGAAAAGGCTCTGTGACAACCGCAGCAGTTACTCATGTGGAAAATTAATACCAGGACAGTTATGAATCTATTTTCATCATTCCTTGTGATTTAGTGACTTGATGAAAGGAAGACAAGAAACAGGAGCAGCATGTAATCATTTGTTGTCTACAGATTTTGTGGCTGACACCCTGTGGATACTTATAACACTGTAATGTCCAATTGGTCAGAGCCCCATAAGCTGATTCAACCAACCTTGGGCATGAGTTGTTAGAGTCATGGCTATCACTGGTCATGGTCAATGCAGCCAAGGGGATTTTAAATTCAGTTCACGTGTGTATGATTAAATGGTGTGGTTTAAGGGCTTTTCCAGACATTACATTTGCAACAAAATAATGTGTGATTAAACCAGTCAGGTGGTATAGTTCCAGCAAGTGCTTTAAGCATGGAGGATTCATCATTAATCTGTAGCAAAATTAGGAAAAGGGTACAAGCTATGCCTAAATGCACAAGGCCCCAAGTTGTATTCCTAATGCCTGTCATTATAGAATCATAGAATAGTAGAGATGGAAAGGACCAGAAGGCCATCAGGACCAGTGCTCAGTGCAGGACTCCCAGTTAAAGCATCCCTCTGAGGTGGCAACCCAGCTGCATCTTGAATGCCTCCAGTATGGGAGAGCCCACAACCTCCCTAGATCACTGGTTCTGTTGTTGTACTGCTCCAGCAGCCCGGAAGTTCTTGATGTTTAGCTGGAGGCTGGCTTCCAGTAACTTGAGCCCATTGTTCTGTGTCCTGCACTCTGGGATGATCGAGAAGAGATCCTTTCCTTCCTCTTTCTAACAGCCTTTCAAGTCTTCTCTTCTCAAGGCTGAACGTGCCCAGTTTTCTCAATCTTTCCTGATAGGGCTTTGCCTCCAGTCCCCAAATCATCCTTCTTGCCTTCCTCTGTATCCATTCTAGTTTTTCTGCATCTCTTTTAAACATAGATGCCCAAAACTGGACACAGTACTGTAAGGGGGTGCAGGGGGGTGTCTGACTAGTGTTGAGTAAAGGAGAACTAGTCCTGCATGTGTTTTGGAAGTGATGCTTCTGTTTAATGCATCCCAAAATAGCATTTGCCCTTTTCTGCAACTGTATCACATTGTTGGCTCATATTTAGCTTGTGATCTACAGCAACCCTGAGATCCTTCTCATTTGCAGTATTGTTGATCCAAGTGTTCCCCATACTATAGCAGTGCATTTGGGTTCTTGTTGCTAAGTGGAGGACTTGGTATTTTTCCTTATTGAATTCCATTTTGTTGTTATCTGCCCAGCGTTTTAACCTATTGAGATCACCCTGTATTTTGTCTCTGTCTTCCAGAGTATTAGCTATTCCACCCAGCTTTCTGTCATCTGCAAATCTGATTAGCTTTCCTTGTACTTCCTCAGCTAAATCATTAATAAAAACAGCTGGAGAATTTTAAGCCCTTCTGCTAAGGTATAAGAGAAAAGATAAAACCACCACGGCTTTAGTTTTTCTTTCACAAAGCACAGACATGCAGAACACAATAACCTTTGTGAAAAATCCTGATAACACAAATAGAAGTTTTGTAAGTGTGTAGTCTTTCATATGGGGAAGAAATTTTAGCAAGGAATTTCCTTTTAAAACCGTGCAGCCTAATGTCCAACTATCAACATTTCTGATGTTAGTGATCCCACCAGCAAATCGAAACAATTATTTTGCAGCAGAACCCATTTTCATAATGACTCTAAACTTCTCAAAAATGCCAGCCAGTTTGAACCATTCTGCACATTATTACAAATAAGCTAGATTATTGGCTAGATCCTGCTTGTTAAAGTCCCAAATTGTGTCACATTTCAAGAAACAGGATTTTGCTCGTGGTATCTCCAAGTTTCAATTTTCTGACTTGTAAAGGTGAATTGTGCTGGCACATAATGCTTCTTACAAATATAAGGAGATTTATTATAATCAGGGACTGGGGAAATTTCACCCATTTTGCATTTAGCTGTGACTGAACAAATTTGTACTTCCTGAGCCAATATGATAATTGAAAGGCAGCTATCCTTCACTGGTCTTATTTCTGAGAATCGTGCAGTGCTCCTTTCTGTCTTAAACATGCATTGAGGGAAAGGGTGCTCAAAATTCATCTAGTGGGAGACATGCTTGCCAAAAATGGGGAAAAGCCATCTGTTAGAAGTGGAGACAGAAGGAGCCTGGACTCAGTCTGAACACCTCTCTGCTGATATCAAATAATCACCTGTGTGTTGTGAGCATGAGGCATACAGATACAATCACTATGTATGACAAGAGTGGCCCTGTGAAGGTTTCTGAGTGTTAAGGAACCCTCACGCGTGGCAGCTTTGTAAGCCAAAGTGTTTGTGGTGGAGGAAACTGGCCTCTTTAAGGGGACAGTTCAGAAAACCAAACACCCTGTCCCTGCCCCACAATCTTTTATGCAGCAAAGGTTATTGGGATCTTCAGGGATGAACAAATCTTACTTGAAGCCCCAGTCCCTCTCCTTTCAGTAGCAAAAGAAATGCAGAGAATGGGAAGTGGCAGGGCTCGGAATTCTCCAACCTTGTTGCAGCCTGTATTCATTGCTCAAAGGTAATTAAATACTGGAATTCCAGACAGCCTGAGCATTTGATAGATACTGGGGGTTGCCATTGGCCATGATTCTCTAGCAGTGCTCTGGTCATTTGCTCCCCTAAGATAGGAATCCTATATCTGGATAGACTGGCAACCTGTCTGACTCGATCAGAAGCGCCTGTAAGGCATGATCGCCACTGCACCTTCTTGGTTGGTGAAAGAAAAGCGAGTGCTATCACCTGGCCACAGAGTTCTCCATTTCTCCGCTGCCCGAGAAGTTATCTCGCTATGCTACTGCTGAAATATTTCCCGAGGGCAAGGCGGAAGCACAGACAGACACCCTTTCCCCAGGCCATTCTCTGGCTTGCTAGGTAGATGATCAGCTGTCTTTTGGGGCCCCTTACAATGGTTCTTTAAAAACAAAATTAATTTTTTACAAATGAAAAACATACAGTGCAACTAAAATACAATACAGCTAAAAAGAAAAACATACAATTACAATCATACTATAATATAAGAAAGTTATGCATCCCACCACTGGGACCATTAGATACATGCCAAATCATTTGCTCTTTCAGAAAGCCCCACCCTCTTCCAAAATTGTCTCTGGTGGATGTTCAAGCCCTTTCCCTCTTATTAGCACATACTCAATAAATGGTCCCCAAATATCATCAAAATTATTACTATTTATATAGCCTTTTTCACTTTAACATCACAAGTTAATTTCTTTTTAATAGCTATATTCCATACTTCTCTATACCAAACACCCAGTTGATAATCATGTTTAACTTTCCAATTCTTTGCTATAATTATTCTTGCAGCTGTTGATAAATTTGTTATTAATTCATGGGACTCTGGCTCCCTCCAAAGAAACTTTAAAGATTCTTCTTCTGGGGTCAGATGAGGAGAAACTAGAAGGAGGAAGGCACGGAGGACAGGTTGGAAGACAGAAAGCTCTTGGGTGCAGCAGCAAACAGAAGGGGAGAAGACACCGGGAGGGAGAAGCAGAGGAGAAAGTGCTGCTCTGAAAAGATGAAGAGGGAGCTCCTACATAGTGGGGGGGGGGGGGGCCCCAGAGTATCTCAAGGCTCCAGTCCCTGGTGCTCCTGCAAGCATTTCTTCCTTTTTATTTAAGTCCTATTTTAACTGTTAATGTTGGTTTTTGGTTGAGGTTTTTGGTTGTTTGTTTAGAAGTTATGTATGTTGTGGTTTGTGTTGGTTAGGGGTAATATTTTAGGTGGTTTTTGTTTATATGGGTGGTGGTATTGGATATTTAATTTATTTATATTTAGTGGCCAAGATGCACTGAGGGGGGGAGGGATAAATTATTTTAATATTTATATTATTTTGTATTTTTGTATTTTAACCTATGTTGTAAGCCGCCCTGAGGCTTTGTTGCGATGGGGCGGTCTATAAATGTTTTAATAAATAAAATAAAATAAATAAATTTCTCCCCACCCCTTTGGATCCAGTGAAAATTCAGCCAACTGCTGGAACCCAAGAAGCCACATAGAGAAAATAAAAGTAGTACTTCTCCCCGCCCCTTCCAGAACAGGTGCAGGGCTCAGGCACCTGGCCAGCAGGAACCTCAGACCTGGTTGTGTCCTGAGACTTATTGGTAATCAGAGATGTCTTGTGCTTGGTTTTCAGGGGCAAAGAAGGCATGCACCTCACTGGAAGAGGCAGCTACCACGGGGGAATTGACACCTAACCCCTGCCTTTCAGTTATTCTTCAAAAGCACCTATATTTGTATCCATTAGGAATTGTGCGAAGTAAATGCTGAAATGCTCCAAAAAGTTAGTGCTTGTGGGTAACTAAAAGCAAGCCTTAAGGAGAGGTAGAAAAGGCCTCCGTCGTCCTCGCAGCCTGTCAGCAGCTGATCAGCAGGGCGCAAGATGCACTTTCTCTGTCAAACAAGGACAACCTGCAGAGCAGCACCATTGCTGGGGAAAATCCTGCTGAACATGAAGGGATTACGTCTGAAAAAGTATATGGGACTGTGCTACTAATAACTTCACTCACTTGAAATAAGTGCTATTGATTTTAGCAGAATTAACTCCTGGGTAAGTTTGCACAGAACTGTGGCCTTTTACTGGATCCTGCCACAAGCACAATTGCAACCTTTGTTGATATAAGCCTTTCCCATCTGGCCACCTATGCTGGGAAGGGCTTGACTTGAATGCCGTACCTGCGTCTTGACCTGGAAATTTGAGATGCAGAGATCTCCTTGTATAAAATATGCAAGATGTAAAACAAAGCTGTTGACATTACAGACCGAACACGTAGCTGCATCTGCCCCCTGAGGGACCCCAAGGAATGAACTTGTGCACTTCGTGAAGTTCTCCACAATGGCAAATAAATAACTCAAAGGATCTATCACAGAGGCTTTCCAAGTACATTTCTGCTCTTTGATTAAGTGAAAAGATAACAAGTATCAGTAATAAAACAAAATTAGCAGGGACCAAGTGTCTCCTCAAAGAAATGAATAAAGCCGCTTTCTTTGTCCTCTCTTGCTTTTGCAGCTGGTTAGCTAACTCACCAACGTGAACTGGGCAAGGTGGGGGAACGAATATAATTCTTGTCAGATCCCTCACCTACACCTAGACATTCTATAAAATGATACAGAATCATAGACTAGTAGAGTTGGAAGGAGCCAGAAGCTCATCGGGTCCAACCCCCTGCTCAGTGCAGGCCATGGAGGTAAGCCATCCCTCTCAGATGACTGTATATGCATATTCAGTTGAAAGGGGTTAGTCTTGTAATATTTATTTCTTTAAAGGCCATGAAACATGAGCAGCAGCAGCCTGCATTCAGCAAGGGGGTGGCTATTTCTCAAAATATATCTTTATTCCCCTTTATTTATTTTTTCTCTTCACAAAATAGGAACAAAAAGCAACTTGAAAAAGGAATGAAAGCACACACACAAAGGTCACCACATAACAAATACAGTAAAAGCGATCCTTAATTATAACAGCAGAGCCATCAGAAAATGGGTCAGATGGTGCCTGAGTAAAAAAGCTTTAATCGTCTTAAAATAAAGTTTGTTGAACTTCAGTCACTCTCTTGGAGTGGTATCTCTCCTAAGACAAGACCAGGATTTTTTCCCTGATGAGTGGGATGTGCAGCAGGCCCCTAAGTCAGGACGGACTGCAAACCTGAACCCACAACACCCTCACCAAAGGCTGCATGACGACCACCAGATCAAAGTTTTGTGCCTAAAGCAGCCAGTGGGTTCAGTGCAGTTAATGAGCAGTGCTTCCTGCCTGCCACGGCAGCCCTCTGTCCACCCCCCAGAAGTCGCACTTGAGCCAGGAGCAGCCCTAGATGATGGGCTCTGCCCTTCAATTAGAACACAATCCCAGTCATCACAGGTGCACAGCCATGATCTGCCAAACAGGAGGAATCCCCAGGTTGTCGGAAAAACCCCTTGAGGCATCCAGAATTGATTCCACCTCATTCTTCCCTTCCCAATCTATTAGTGCCTCCAGACACTTACGCAGAACCCGCACGGGGTGCCCCAGAACCTCATGTAAAAGTAAAGTAGCACTGGCGCCCTCAGCCAATGAACAACGGTGTGTCTAAATCCGCAGGTAATCTCACGTGGTGGCTTTATGTAGGCATTATATTGTCCTGGGGCAGAAGAGAAGACACTCTAGTGTTATCATGAGGAAAGTCCAAGAGCCACCTCTAGGCAGACCACCTCTATAATAGATGGTTCAAGTCAGATGTGTAAATCGGGAAGGGGTTTTAACTACCCCAAGCTGTTCACCAAATTTGCACTCTCCACCGGCACTTCTGCTGCATCGTCCGTTTTCTCCATGGCTCCACTGAACCCAGGGAGCCACCTGATGCCAGAGCAACAGGAACCGATCTGTGGAAGTCACCATGTCAGTGAACCTTTTTACAAACATTGTGCAAAGGCCAATAAGGCTATTCACTCCATCGTTTTCATGCACAGTCAAATAAAGAAACCAAGTAGATTTAAAAAATCCATATTGTGATCCAGCTTATACATTACCAACTTATATGTTACGAAGAGAACAATAATCATTTATTGACCTACAAGTGTCGTATTAGAAAATATATAATTTATAGTACACCAAGCCAAACACAGCCTACCAGCCATTTATACCAAGTAAATACATCCTTTTCACTCCCAACAGCCACAGCCTCACCATACATTGAATAACCCTTAGTGTTGTGTGAATGTCCATCGATTCCTTCTTTCCTAACATCCATTTTCTGCTTTTTAACTAAGTTACCTACGACAGTAATGTTGCTGCTAACTTTTGGAATCTCATTTATACCTTAATTAATTAATTAATCTAATGTTTTTATAACCTGTTTGATTAGCCAGATTGGCTCTTAGAACAGTGTAATACAAAAATTATTAATTTTATACCTTGTCTTTCTACCAAGAAAAATGGCACTCAAGGGGGCTTGCAATCATACATACAATTAAAGCAATAAAACAAATGAGCTAAAACACAATTAAGAACACAGCAGTTACAGGATATGAACAACATCTATCCCAACAGGCCTGTTTATATGCCAAAGACCTGCTTGAAGAGAGAGGCATGTACAGGGAGGGACCAAGCCTATGGGAGCCGTTCCACGTGTCATTCACCTCGCCCTTCCTCCCCACGCTACGGTCGCCATTGCATCTGGCATTTCTTCAGGCCGGTCCTGCCACCGCTTCTTTTATGCTGCCATCTCCCCAAGGTTTATGTTCCCGTGCGTGAGGAATGTGGGCACTGTTTGGGTGGGGGGGTGGCTTCAGGGGGCTGGGGCAGCTGTGCCGCAGGAGGAAGCTTCTGGGTAGGCTTTGGCAAAGCAGCAGCAACTCTGGGAAGGGGAGAAGCCTGGCCAGCTATCAGGAGCTTTCCTGCCTCCCTGGAGTCCCTCACCCATGGCTTCTCTACTCCCCGCTCCAACTTGCTTATTGAACAGGAGAGTACGTACTGTGCTGTTTTCCACCTTCTGTCCCCTGTAAAGAACAACTGCATGCATAGTCAGAACTCAAGCCCCATCTCTTCAGTGGCACTCACCCAAAGTCAATCAACGGCACTAACTTTTGGGAAAGTCAACACTGTAAAGGACCTGAACTTGTTTTCAGAAATTGCTCTTCGCTGACAGGTATGGGGTACCGATCTGGCTGCTTTCACACCAACAGGTGGGAGAAAGGCAGGAGCAATAAGAAAGACTGCCCAGCCCCTTCCCTTCAAGATTTTTTGTGATGGGGCAAGGGAAGCTGTCGGTTTTTTCTTTCTAAAAGATTTCCACTCCTTTGCTCTTTCATACAAGTGCCTAGCTAACGGATTTTTAAATAGCCCTGGCCTCTTCTCACTCATCTGAGATAGAAGTCATCCCTTATACTAGAAATGGGAAGATTGGTGGCAAGGGAGGGTAGAGAAAGACCTCCTGCACCACCATCTACAACCCAATGCCCATGAAAGAATCTTCCAACAACACGTGTTCTTTAATTGCTGTAAGACTCAGGCACTGAATTCAGATGAACCTTTACAGAACACATCCCCCCAGCATCTGCTTCCGCACATGCTTGGCTCAGTCCTGCAAAGCAAGCCAAGACAAGACAAAGTCTGCAAAAGACTGCAGAGTCCTGGTTGTGCAACCAGCAACCTTACCTGTCAGGAGCAGATGCAGGATGCAGAAACAGGATACTGGGAATAGGCATGCCAGGCACCATTCCCAGCAGCCAACCTTCTTCCTCAACTGCCACTGCTGGACTCAGACACAGGGCGGCTGCAGAGTGGACCAGAGTCCAGAGAGCTAAGGCCAGGGAATCCAACAGATTCCCCTCCTCAGACAGATTCCTCACACATCCCTACTCAAGAAGACACAAAACATAGAAACATAGCGAGTCAGAAGGGGCCTCCCATTTTTTTCTTTTTCTTGTCAGCCATCCCAAGATGCTTATAGCAGACAGCCTATAAAAGCTTTTAATAAATAAATAAATAAATAAATAAATGCAACCAAGGGTGGCGTTCACCCTCTTGACCATCGCATCACACTGCTGACTCATGTTTAGCCTGCAGTCAACCAGCACCCCGAGATCCCTTTCACAAGTGCTGCTCTCCAGCCACTTGTCCCCTAACCTGTACTTATGACAGCCATTCCTATGCCCCAAGTGCAAGACCTTGCACTTATCCACATTGAACGCCATCCTGTTGTCTCCTGCCCACTTCCGTAGTCTGTCCAGATCCTTCTGGATCTGGAGTAGCTGCTCCTCAGTTGTGGTCACTGCCCTCATTTTAGTATCCTCTGTGAATCTGATCAGCAGACTGGTCACCCCCTTTTCCAGGTTATGGATGAAAAGACTGAACAGGATCGGTCCCAGGACAGAGCCCTGGCAGACCTCACTCGTCACTGGCCACCATCCTGATAATTTCCCACTAATAGTTCCCCCACTTTATATTTTTTTAATACAGAAAAAATAAATACAAGCATCACAATATTAATAATATGACACAAAATCCCAACTAATGAATAAAAAAAGCAAATAATACAGTGCCCCCACCACCCAGCAGACCAATAATACCTCCATTTTAATTCATATATTGTAACAATTAATAATATATAATATACTTCAATTATATCCATATCCTCTCCAAAAATTCATATAATCTTGATTAGGCTTACAATCTTTACCTTCTATCAATACTGCTTTTACAAATCTTCCCAAATTTCATTATATTTATTTGCTTTTATTAACCCTTTTTAACAAAAATTTCTGTTGTCAGTTTATCAGCTTTATATTCCATATTTCATTATACCATTCATGCCTTTGCATAACCCAATTCTGTTTCCAATGTTTAACTATCACTAACCTAGCTGCCATTATCAAGCCTAGGATCCATTCTTTCTTAACTTCATTTATATCTTGTTTTACAAACAGCAGCAATAACACAATTCTCAGTGTCATTTCTAAATCCATATCTAAAATTTCTCTAATTTTAATACCATAATCCAAATCTTTTGTATATTATCACAATCCCACCACATATGTTTATAAGTTCCAGTCTCCAACACATATTAGAATATTTGTCATCAATCTGATTTAACTTAACTGGTGTTAAATACCATCTCCATATCAACTTATATCCATGCTCTTTAATTCAAACTGACATATTCTTATATACTCTTCTATTCTAAATATTCTTCCAATCCTTGTCTTTTATTTCATCTACGTCCATTTTCCATATTGATTTTAAACTTTTTGTCTGATCCCCTAACTCCATTAATATCCTATAAATTTTTAGCAATTCTTGCTTTACTTGTATATTCCCTAGTGATCCTGTCTACCCCCTGCCTGGCCGTGTCACTCGTCCCCACATGGATCACCAGAAGCGGCTGGTGACCCCCGGAGGGAAGAAGACACTCTACTTTTTCTGTCACATGCTGGTTGTGTGCACAGACCTCCCTCGCCTCAAGGTCAGGGCGGCACACCGCCACCTCAGTACCCATTGGCAGGGAAAAGCATTCAACACCAAAGTGCACCATGATATCCTGATTGGCAAACTAGCTAAAAGTGGACTACGTGGAATAACTACCAGGGGGATATACACTCAGCTAGCTAATTGGACTCAAAGTGCACTTCCAATGGCACTTTCTCAAACTGAGGAGAAATAACAGGTGGGGTACTGAAGGGTTCAGTCCTGGGGTCAGTGTTCTTCAACATCTTTATGAGACACTTTTATGAGATGAGGGAGTGCAGGGAATGCTTATCAGATTTGAAGATGACACAAAGGTGGGTGGAATGGCTAATACCCTGGAAGACAAAAACAAAATTCAAATTGATCTTGAAAGTTTGGAGTGTTGGGCTGAAAAGAACAAAATGGAATTCAAGAGGGACACATGCACCTAGGAAAAGGGAGCCAAATGCAGTGTTACAAGATGGGGGTACTTGGCTTAACAGTGCTACAAGTGGGAAGGATCTTGGCACTGTTGTAGAATGCATATTGAGTGTGAGGCAACGATGTGATGTGGCTACAGAAAGGACAAATGGTAGTCTGGGCTGCATTGATACAAGTGCAACGAGGAGGGCCGTGATCTGTTTGCAATCATCCCAGAATGAAGGACACAGAATTACAGGCTCCAGTTACAGGAAGAACTCCCTGACTGTTGGAGCAGTATGGCAGTGGAACCAAAGGCCTAGGGAGGTTATGGCTCTCCCACACTGGAGGCATTCAAGAGGCAGCTGGACAGCCGTGTGAGGGATGCTTTAACTGGGGGTCCTAAACTGAGCAGGGGGTTGGACTGATGGCCTTGCAGGCCCCTTCCAACTTTATGATTCTATGGTTTCCTTTAGAAACATACTTTGGGTGCGAGGGTGGATATGCAACTCCTGATGTACTGCTCTCTGCTACAGCCTTCTTTAGCAAATTGCTAATACTCACTTCCATTATTTGTTTGGAGGGATGAAAATAGCATCAGATGCTGAACATTTTTCAGATACTACTTAACAAAATTGCTGCTTACAAATATAATCAGCCAGTGTAAACTCCCCGTAGAGTATTTCACTTTTATGTAGGGCCCACACATACAGAAATGAGGAGCGCACACATGTAAGAAGCATGGACGTCTCACGGCAAGTTAACTGCAAATCTTTTGATTCTAAGATAGCCAGATGGCAAGCCATGTGTTCCTTAGCCAGAAATCATACAAATGAAATTTCCATAAAATTCCTTTTCCATGGCTCAGAAATCCACTTTTGAAAGCTTACTACATAGTTGGTCTTTCTACAAATCCCTCTTATAATATTTCTAAAGCACCCACACCCTGCACAGTATATTTATAAAGCACTTATATTTCAGAAGCATCTTCCACTCTGGCTAGCAATAGGGAATGGTCATTTAGTACAGAAACCTTACCATAGCTGGCACTTCAGTCTCATGTCATAACAGAAAAAGCATTTCAAATCTGCAGTGTGCTCAAGCACACTTGATCAGCAAGCAAACTTCCATTTTCATTTATTGTGATATTAAGCGTATGGGAGAGGTATTTTCCTTTCATATTGAAACCAGCAAGAGTTTGGACCTGGAGACTAGGTGCCGCATTCTAACGCAGGAACGGAGGTGGGCCAAGCCAGTCTTCACAGCTGTCATGAGGCCACTGCACTAAATCCAGGCTACTTCAAGGTGGCACCAGCACAAGAGAAAGACTAAAAGTGGCACAGCGCCAATAACTAAACCACATGATCCCAGTCAGTAGCAAAACATAGAATATGCACTGGTTATATGCAAAAACAAGAATACAGACTAGAACTATACACCCAATTTATACATGAAGTACAATGATAAAATTATAAAGTCAACATCTGACTTATGGACAGAGAACCAAATCAAAACAAGCTTACACAGAGCAGAAAATTAGCCAAAAATGGCAACCGAGAAGCCAAATGTGAACCAAGAAGCTACAGGTCAATGTCCCACAGAGGCATTTGTTCTCACACATAAGCACAGAACTACAGAGGCAGATTTGTCAAGGCCTAGTGAATTTGCCAAACCTTTCATTTCTTTGTCTGAAAATCTTAACTGAGTCCTTGCCTTCTAATCTTGTCCCACCCCACTCCACTGCAGGAACACCAACACACCACTGCAATATTCCAACAATCAGGTTGCCTGAAGGAGTTTCAGCTCCCAAGTGCCTGCCCACACCCTAAAATCAACCTCAGAGCAATCCTTGGGATGTCCTGACCAAATGAGAGGAGGAGCGTATTTGCTAAAGAGAGAGTCTTTTCATCAGTGACACCCTCGCTGTGGAATGCTTTCCCCAAAGAGAAACATCTGGTATCTATATTGCTGTCTTCTCAAAGCCAGATGAGGATTTTCTTATTTCCCCAAGCTTTTCAGTCCCTCAGTTTAGTTTTTAAAATTTTGTCTTTTTAGAGTTTATGCAACTTCTGGTTTTTACTCTGGATTGCTCTGAAGACCTTCTCAGAGCACTTTAGCTATTGAATGATATGGAAATGCTAAGGAGGCCATGTGCCGTGTAACTCATGGGACTACCAGTGCAAGGCCTTTACTCAGTTTTAGTTTTTAATAAGCAAGAAAAAACCTTGCCGACTTCGTGAAGTCAATTCAGGTGTGTGTAGCCTTCCTGTTGCTTCAAATTTCCCCAAAGTGCTCCTTTCACTGAAAGGAGCCGCTCTAGCTAAGCAACGAACACCCTTGGAAACACTGCATATGTCAAGCTCTTTAAGGCCAGATCCAGCAAAAGTTAGTCACAGGTAAGACCCATTCCATGCAGGTTTACTGAGAAATAAGTCCCCCTGTTTCAATGCAGCTGACATCCAGGTAAGCAGGGACGGGTGGCCTTAATGGCAAGGATATTCTATTCCATTGTTTTCAAAGGGCATTAATCTTAGAACATTTTTCCAGCTTGTTTCCAGAATGTATTTATGACATGTTTTCTAGATGGTTCGTTTTGTAGGAGTTAAGCCCACTGGAGTCAGTAAGATGTACAAATACATCAGGAGTGGGCAACTTGTGGCATTTCTGATATTGTGGTCTGCAATTCCTATCAGCCATAATGAGCATAGCCAATGATGAAGGATAATGGAAGTTGTAGACCAAGGTTTCAATTGCCCAGCCCTGAAATAGATGAATGACTGAAGGCAGACACCCAAGGATAACTGCTCACAGATTTACATTGAAGCTATTTGTTGTTGGCCATTCTGCATAGCTGGAAGGTTCCCTGTGGGTTTTATATCAGGCATGGGATGTGAATTACTGAGCAGTTTGCACATTTTCCCTGTTCTAAAACAAGTTTCTGATGCTTCTGGTTAAAGAGATTAATTTTAAAATGCACTGACAGTATCTACAAAAATCAAGAACAGATTAAAGAAGTCTGGAACTTCAGGCCCCCAAGTCTCCCAGATAAGGCTCCATGGAAGCACGTATAGGGTACTAACGAAGCACATATGGATCACACTCCAGCAGAACATGAGGCTCCAGGTGTTCATATCCTAAACACTCAGAAACTTTGTTCCAGGTGTGAAAGTGACAAACAGATTAATTCTTTAAAGGCAGAAGCCATAAAGCCTGCACTGTGGATTTTTATGGAGTAATGTATGTTGGAAAACGGAAAACATCTGCTGCATTCTCTCTCATTTAGAATTATGTAAAATCCTGTAAAATAAAAATTAAAAAAGATCTGGCAACCCCACTTAAGGGGGATATTAAAATTTCAGCATTTCTATGCATTCTGAACTCATTCAGCCCACTGGGGTAAGACATATTTGCAAAGCCCTAATTCAAACAGGAAAAAACCCAAAGAGTCCATTGTTTTGTATTGTTGCACAACAGTGCATTAAGCCACAACGCAAGCTGCAACCACAGCAGAGAGTCCCATGAAAGCTTCTGCCTCCCTGTCCCACTCCTCTTTTCCACAAAGCAAGGGATGAGCTCTACCATGGTGACAATGGGAGGAACATAAGAAGAACCCACTTAGTTGAGCGTTATGGTCACCAGTCACCAGTGAGATGCTCCCAAGAAGCCCCAAAGCACTGCAAGAAGACAACAGCTCTCCTTTCACACTCCTGCCCCAGCAATGTGTCTTTGAAGGAGTTGCCTCTAAACCTGGAGTTCTAGGCAGCTTTTAGCTAAGAGTACCCCCTGGAAAAAAAACAACAACACTATTTACACAACATTTCTGCAATCTAATTAATAACTTGACAGCCTACCTTTCTATGCCAAAGGAAGTACTCACCTGGCCCTGAGATCCCTAGTCACTACAGGAATGTAGAGAAGACTCCAGTGGCATCCATGTAAGGACTCTGAGAATGAAAAAAATATACTACTCCGAGATTTTAAAATGAATTCATTATTTCAGCCCCGGGGTATCTACCCCAAGTTTAGATTTCTTGAGATTTCAAAAAGATCTAGGGCACAATCCTATGCATGTGTTCACAGAACCACCTCCACCTACAAGCCCCAGGACTTTCCATGCATACAAGCATGGCTGGCCAGGTATGCTAGGATTGCATCTTAAAGGGGGAATGATGGCCACCTTGCTCTGGAGTCTGTTCGTGAACTTAGCATGAGCAGCTATATTCTGAGGGAAAGATGATCAGTGTTTTTGTACTATCAGGTGCAATGCTTCAGAGTAAGAGATGCCACTTAAACCAAGGTCATCTCAAAATACAGTCAGATCTGCTTATTTGTTTTATTTGACACAGTTAGCTAGAAGATGACCATGGATTATTTTACATGGAATCATAAAATTGGCATTGTTTATGCTGCCCTAGCTGAAGAATTAACTCTGCTTGATCTCACCAAGAGACAAAGTTCAAATATACAAGGAAGTTTTAATCACTGCACAGGAAAAGAAATATTAGCTTAAATGGATTAGGTAAGAGGATATAGTATTATGGCATCAGGTAATTTAAGCTTAACTGAGTTAATCCAGAGACATCTAAACATTCAGTCATGTAATAGTCCCCTGACAGTTCACTTATATCCCATAAATGTTCCCTGCGGTACCCGAATCACATTCCTGCAAAGTGGAATAGACACAAAATCAACACAGCACACACGCCTGGTTCATCAAATAAAAAGCGTTGGTGGGATTTCTCTAAGTACAGAACCCATTTCATTGAAGAAACATCTCAGGAGAAATATGACTGCAGCAGATGTGTCCAAAAACTGCAGTGAATCTTTTAATGAGTCAAACCTCTGTCTGTGAGGTCTGCCTTGGGTCTTCATTACTTCTCACTAGTTCCTGCTTCTGGATCTCAGCCACAAAGGAAGCAAGAAACAGCATAAACGTATAGGTTCAACTCCATTTGAACCCTTTATGTATCTGTTTATTCATTAAACTTACATTCCACGTGACTAGCCCCATAGGAATCCCTCAGCAGATGACAGCAAGCATCAGAGCTTAGACCCAGCTTGCCTGTCTATCCTGTAACCAAGGGCTGCAGTGCCTGCCGGGCCAAGATGATCGCCACCCGGAAGCAGACCTTCCAGAACGCAAGCCGCAAATCAACAGCAGCGAGTGGCTTGAAGGTGGCTTCATTAGCACATGTCGCACGGCAGAATGCCGCCAGGCAGGGACGATGGGTCACATGTGGGGTGCAGACTTTTTAGCCCATTCATAAAACGCTGTGAACGCAGGTGGGAGAAGGCAGAGTAACTTCAGTGGGACCACAGAAAGCAGAAATTGCAAATAAATAGACTTTATGGAAGTTGGTTTCAGCCCTGATTGATGTAAAGAGTGTGAGGGAAGCTAGGTTGAACACTAGAGATCCTGATGCACTCGCAAACGGTGGTCGGAAGCATACTGACAAAATGGCAGGAGCCTGCCTGTTTGTACAACAGGGGAGCGGAGCAGGGCTCCCGCAGAGAATTCTAGGCTAAGCTAGAGAAATCTAGCCAAATGAGGCCCCGTGCATGCACAGCACCCATGTGTGTGATGCACAGAGACCATGGCAAAGAACACAGGGATGCAGGAGCTGCTGGCCAGTGGCTTCCCTCCTGTTGCCTTCATTGGTTTCTCTCTGCTTATTTTCCATGAACATTTTTATACCGTCTGTTTGATCCACAGATCCACAAGGCAGCTAGCAGGAACAATGGAAACTACCATACATATACAACAAATTAACACCAGTAAAGTGGCAGGATCCATAAAAACAGCTGCCACAGTCCATGTTGCCCCAGGGGGAGGCACTGAGAGGGAGCACACTCTGGCCTCTGCCCCTGGCCAGCAAACCAGGACGAGCAACATGACAGCATGCAGAGTGCAGCAGCCACGGAAAGCTAGCCCAACTCTTCCCTGCTAGAAAAAGTGCCAGCTCCAATTGTCAGTGGCCAAAGCAGACTTTGATTTAAATCTCTACCTAGAAGCTAAAACTGTCTTTCAGTGTTAATCTAAAGTAGGTGCAGGGGGACAATCCAGATCAGGATCCTAATGGAGGAGAGGGTTACAATCTGGATCAGAGGCCTTGCCCTAGTTTTACTCTAGAGTAAAAGTAGGTTGGAGAAGATGTAGCTGATAATTATGAATTTAAAGAAATGTCTCTTTCGACCCTGGGACTGCAGAACTGATGCTGAGTGCACTCGAGCCAGGGCCTATCCATCATCCAGCAGTTGGTATATATATATGTGCATCTATATTAGAAACATAGAAACAAAGAAACAGAGAGAGTCAGAAGGAGTCTCCTGGGCCATCTAGTCTGACCCCCGGTACCAGCCAGCTCCACTCATGGTATGCCTACTATTTGCATGTCTAGCCTAACCTTGAACACTGATGGGGCCTCAGCCACCTCCCATGGAAGCCCATTCCATACTCTCGGGATCCTGTCAGGAAGTACTTCCTGGCATCTAAACTTAACCTTGGTTCACTGAGCTTGGCTCTGTTGGAGCACGTCCTGCTCTCCTCTGCAGGAGAAAACAGGTCTCTACCCACCTCTGTGTGATACCCCCTCACATACCTATATGTTGCCAGCAGATCCCCTCTGAGTCTCCTCTTCTCCTTCACTCTCACCTCAAGTGGCTTTCCTTGCAATCCAGCCACAATCCTTGTGGCCCTACACTGCACTAACCTTGCTACATCCTTCCTGTAATGGGGAGCCCAGAACTGGACACAATACTTCAGTTGTGCACACACCAGATTCGTATAGAGTGGTAGTAACACCTCTCTCGATCCAGAAGCCATGCTTCTGGCTATCCAACCAAGGGTGGCATTCACCCTCTTGACCACCACATCACACTGCTGACTCATGTTTAGCCTGCAATCAACCAGCCCTCCATCAGTGAGGGTGTTTAGGGATGGGCTAGACATGCACATGGTAGGCATGTCTTGAGTGGAGCCAGCTAGAGCCAGGGCTCAGACTAGATGGCCCAGGAGGGTCCTTATGACTCACTCTGTTTCTATGTTTCTAGGAAGGCTGGCTTGCAATGGTCAATTGTTTCTGCTGGATCACTGCTCCCAGGGCTTTCCCATTCCTTCTGCAAATTCCTACCATCGCTCCGTCTGGGTCCTTATTGTACTACATTGCTGGGCATTGAGGCTGTCCACACAAGAGGGCACAGAGGCTGCAGCACCTTTGGGGTGCATTTGGTCGCCTTTTGGGGGCTGTTGTGTTATGCAGAACATGTCTTCTATTTACAAAAGGGCCTCTTCATTATTTCCAAATGGCATGGTTGTAAAAAATATTTTAAAGCAATCTTTAAAAATGCAGATAGACAGTGACATCAGCTAAAGTAAATGACAACAGCTGACAAAGGAATAGGCCAAGTGAAGAAAACCAGTCTTTGAAAATAAAAACTTCTGCACGAAGCTATGGAGATTTCAGATTATTTACTTACTTACTTACTTACTTATGCTGATATGAAATGAATCGCAGGTGTGCTCTTCTGGAACAAAGAAATGGAAGCAGTCCTTTTTAAATACTTAATGGGGGGCGGGATATAAATCCTAATGATCCAGCCAACCAGCCAACTGAAGTAAAAATGTCAGACTCTTGATGCAGTGAAGCTTAAAGGAAACTGTATGCAGTGATCCTGAAAGTTTGCAGAATTGATGTTTCCAAATGACTGCCTTCCTATGTCCTTACAACTTCACTGCTGAAAAAGTCTCTTATTCACCAAACTAGAAGCCTGAAAGAAGGGGCAACTGGCAGAAACAGCATCCTGGCTATTAGCAGCCATGCTCAGCATTCTTTTCTCTGATTAAAAAAACAGAAAAAGCAACATTCCCTAGGCTTCACTCTTGGTTATGAAATGCCTGCAAACATCCATATCTTAACCTGAGGCTCATGGGATTCTCTTTTGAATGCCAAGGCTCACACTTAATACATGAAGTAATAATAACAGAGACTTTCTCGATGTGGGCAGATCCATTTCTATCCCCATTATTAACATGTTCATCTGCAACATAATTGTTTGTTTAATCCATTTCACAGTCACAGACTTCTCTCAAGATAGTTTATAGCATAAAAATAACATATTTATATATAATATACAATATAAATAATTTTAATAAACCCCATTTCAATAAATTACAATTTAAAATATCCATCAGCAGTGAATAGCAAATAGTTTTGGTTAAATGCCAGAAAGAACAGATCAGTTTTAAAACCCTTTTAAGAGCTAAGCATATTTCTCTCTGAAACAATTCCATTATGGTAGGGGCCACCACTAAGAAAGTTCTGTCTCTGATGTCTACCAATCTTAGTGATATTTGTTGATGGGTCAGGGACAGAACCTCTGAAGGTGATCCTAAAACATGGACGGGTACAAATGGGTGTAAGCAGCATTTCAAAATGTCAAGGTCAAATTCAGCACTTTGAACTGGACCTGGAAACACAATGGCAGTTAGTGTAGCTGGTACAGGGTCTCATTATCTCAACCCAACAAAGACCTGAAGGACTGCATCCTTTAGTAGCTGATGCTTCTGAGTCATCTTCATAAGCAACTCCACATGCAGCACATTATTCCAGTCCAATGTGGATGTAACTAGTGCATTCAAAATGGAGCTCAGGTCTAGTTTCCCTAGATCAGGTCACAGCTGTACCAATCAGACCAATCAAGCACACCTGGCTACAGTCACCACCTGTGCTTCCACATCATATCCAAAAGGACACCCAAGCCATAAACTTGGTTTTGCAAAGAGGAGACAAACCTTGTCCAACACCAGCTGAATCCCTCAACTCAAAACAAAAACATTCCCCAGCCAACCAAGTCTGCCTTGTCTAGATTAGACTTCATGCTGAGTAAACCCAACTTCTCCTTTGCTCTCTTGGTAAAAGGGGATCCTGTGCTGAATCAGCAGCTCCAATTGCCCACCTTGTTCAGGCAACTTCACCCCAGCTCAATTGTCAGATCAGGGATACAACTAATATTTGCATCTTACCAGCCTTCACCTCAAAGGAGTGGAGATCCTACAAACCAGCCTTCTGCTCAAGAATATTCTTGCCCAAGCGGGTCATAAGTGTACTTATATCCAGGCACTGAAGAGGAAAGGCACAGTTGGCTCCAAGCATTCCTTGTTTGCTAAGCCACTAAGCTGCACTCCAAGTACCCAGCACGCTTTCTCACAACGCTGCTCAACATGCAGAACGTGATGATATGAACATTGTAGAACTTTGTAGTGGCCCAAACTGGCCTTCTCACTGGTGGTTTAGATGCCTGATTAATGATTGCTTGTACTGTAGCCTGATTATCACCCTGAAGCCTTAACTTAACTTGGAATCTTTTAAGTCTGAGATCCAAGCATGGAGCACCATTACTATCAAGGGGAAAAATGCAACATCAGTTTGGATTGCTGCAACCCCATAGGCCATTCTTAGGCATGCTAGCTCCATCTAAAGTAACTGCCCCCTGACACACACACACACACACACACACACACACACACACCCTTCTGGTGGCATTGAAGTGGAACTGGAGAGTTTCCTCCATGAACCCCTCTCCCATCCAGCAGCATCATGCCATAAGTGCCAGCAAATGTGGAAGTCTGCTAGCGTTTCCTTGCTCTACTCTTACTCTCCTTCACCACCTTAATTTCCCACTCAGATTTCCTGCAAAGTAAGAAAAACTTGTTCAGATATTCCCATTCTAATTTTAACGTCACTGTTAGATTTAAGTTAGTTAATAACCTAATAGTTGGTTTAACAGAGAGCAAGGGTGGCCAGGCTTGCTGTTGATCAGAGGACATCTTCTGTTCAGAGTTGCCAAGTACAAGTCTGGTGTAAAGCTGATGAGACATAAGAAAGCAGGAGCATTGACGTTGCCCAGCAACAACTGCAAACTGGCAACTGTCAGACTTCCTCATGACGGTGAGAAGTATTTTATTTCCATTAAACATTGGTTATCATTATTACTGAATTTGCATATAATACATAATTGTGTGCACATGTGAACATGTTATGCACATTCATATCTTCATTTGTTCGTGCTCTCTTTTGGTGATGAATCAGTGGCCACCCGACAGAGTGAGCATGTTCACAAAGGCCAGCTGTCTAATGGTAGCATGTGCAATGTCACATATGAGCCAAGACTACCTGACAGCTACTTTCTCCAACTCGGTATCTCTGTGTGGCAGGTAGGAACGGGGGGGGCGGGGAGTCTACACTTCAGCTGACCATGGGCACCTGACCAGATCCTTGGCAGACCTCCCTTTGCCTCCACCAAGGGGGTGTAGCACAAGATCCAAGGATGTGGGGCTCAGCCAGCTGTCTTCATTTCATGCTGTCAGTACAACAACAAGCCCAGGCAGCTGAATCTCTTTCAGGCTCTCCAGAAACCAGTGGTTAGAGTGTTGGACCAGGACATGAGAAACCTGGCTTTTAGTCTCCTCCTGCTCATAGAACTCACTGAGTGATTTTGGCCTGGTCACTGACTCTCTGCCTACACCACTGAACAAGTAAAACGGAGAGGAGGAAGCCTATTACAGCAATGTGAGCTCCTTGGAAGAAGAGGTAAATATAAAAGTAACAAAGAGAGCACTTGTGTTTCCAGATCATCCCAGTTTCTGAGGCTGTGACCCAGCTAAGATTTGAACAAGATCTCAGACAAACCCATCTTTGCTGGAACTATTTTGTCCAGGAAGAAAAGAAGAAATGCAACAACAGATACCTAAAACAATAATTCCACTATTCAAAGTATTTTAGGGAGGAGGGAGGGTTTAAGAATAGTATCATTGCAATGTGTTGCCCAGATGGTAGATCGTATAAATCAAAAGCTGGCTTCATTATAAGATTTACTCAACAGCTTCACTATTGCTAAGGCCTGGAGATCGAGCACAGTTGATACACTCAGATGAAAGATAGCAATGGCATTTATGTTCAGGATAGAAGTTATGCTTGGAACCATTCCCATGCATAAAGAAGAGTGAGGCACATGAAAGGTGGATATGACTCAGCTGCTTGTTGATTAGCCTGCCTTGGGCTAATAGTCTGAAAAACTCCTTTATGGGTGGCTTTGCAATCTATAAAGAAACAGGGGAAATTAAGAATGGGTTGCCTCCATTTCCTCTGTTTTGTGTGCACTCCATTTATACCTGAAACATGTGCGTCACATTTGGGGTGAGATATTCAGGTGTGAGTTTCACAGTTTCATGGAAAGCACACAAAAATACATGTGTGCTATCTACATCCTTTCTCTCCCGCTAGCTTATTTGTCATGTGAAAATTCCATCTGGCATTAGATTTGCTGAAGAATTATGCAGGTTCTTCTATCCCATGGGGAATCCTGCCAGCTCTTAAGAGAGTTTCTGTAAACAAACCTTTCAGGGCTGTGCCCAGCTCAATCCCACAACTGATTAAGCACTAACAGTTGAGTCATGATGTACAGTAATGTCAAACACTATTCTGCTATGTAGCCAAAACAGCACAATCCACGCAGAATAAGGGTATGTCAATATGCTTAGAGGAACAACTTTTGCTGTGGTAAGAAACAAAAACAAAGCAAAGAAAGACATTAGGAAGTTCCCAAAATGGGGTTCAGGCACTGCAAAACAGCAGCCAGTGATAATATCCAAATGCCCCAGAGATGATATACACAACTTAAGGATTTTGGTGCCTGTCTGTCTTGGATGGTTTTTAGTGTCATCTGTTTAGCAGCAAACCATTCAAAATGCTTGTCAATCAAGTTCAACTCACAAATAGAAAAATTTTGAATGACTGGGGAATAAAACAAACTAGAGTTTCCACCAAGCTGTGACTTATATACCTTGATAATCACAATAAAGATATTCTGTAGAAGGAGAACAACAGATAAACTGTTGTCATCCTTATTCCTGGAACTAAATTAAGGTCATTTCCTAAGTAGGCCTGAACTCTTTTTTAATTTAAGAAAGGAGAAGGAACAAAGAAGAGATGTCATTATTGCACCAAGATTAATTCTGTTGGGACAGCTCAGAATATAAATTGGCAAGGCAACATGTCTTGGCTTGAACAATAAACCAGTTATGCCAGTAGTTCTGCTATGTATGAAAAAACAGGTTTCAATATATCATGCTGAATTTACTTCCTTTCAGCCTTTCATGGCCAAGTATTTGATGTTAATCCTTTCACTGCTGCAATCGATACAGCGACCTTACTTAAAGGGTTCCTGACCTTTGGTGTTAACAGTGTTGTGCTGTTAAGGTGTAATTTAAGTCTTCTTCTTTATTCTGAAAATAGTACCATATAGAGCATTAATGTGTTTTTGCAGTGGAAAAAGTAAAAAAAAAAACTTATCAGCCATCAAATTCTGCTCTAAACTACTGGATAGGAGGTTGAATGGGGGGGGACTATACATTTACAGGTCATGGGGCAAATTCTCAGCTGCTTTGAATCATTTATTGAATTACTGCTTTATTGAATTACTGTTTTCTACTGAAAGCTATATAGTCAATTCAGGATCCTGCCTATCTGAATATTTCAGATATCATTTCATTCTTGGAGCATTTTCACATGTTCCAACATTAGACAAAGAGTAGTATATCTGAAATAAGCCCACTATAGATCAGCTATTAAATGCACTCAGCACTTTTATATCACTTTCAGTGGATTTAGTTCACACGTTTGAGTGTTGGTCACCATATGTGCAAGCCATAAAGTGATGAAATGATGAGTGAGTTTCACCTGTGTGAGAACTTGTCCTAAGATGATAAGCCCTATTCAGACTGAGGGACTGCATGGAGGCGCAAATGAGGTCGCCTCCAGAGTTCCCAACCTGCATGCCCACAACCAAGCTCCTTCTTCACACAAACAGAACCTACACACATGGAACTTGCATGAGAATAACTCAGGAAAGGGCACCTTATGGCACTCCAGATGTTTTGGCCCACATCCCTCATCCCCCTTAACCAGAAAGGCCCATGGTGCAGCCTTTCTGGCTAACATCTAGGTGGCCACATGTAGCCTGCATCTGGTGTAACTAAACACCCACTGGCCAGGGCCAGGCATGATCTCATTCCCTCACTCCAAGCATGCGATGAACACATGGAAGTTACAAGTATGACAAAACATGAGTCATTTCTCAAACCACACTAGTCCAGAGACCTGTTGTTTCTTTAGCTAAATGGCTTGTGGAAATATTCAGCAGCTGGGTGCAGAGTTAGATGTGGTATTATTCCAATGTTATGCTTATACCCTGAGTTTGATCTGATTTTGAATCTAAGATATGAGATCTAATAAATCATCATGCAACAGTTTTGCTCTTACTTTAGTGGAGCTATGTTTCCCTTGAAGTTATGCGTTTTTGTAAGACTTAGGGACTCCTGACCAGTGGTTGTGCACAGCAATTGGTTAGTTAGAGAACACTGGAAAGAATATTTGCATGAAAATGCCCCAGAGTAAGAACAGCAGCATGAAATGAAGCTGAGGGAAAGGAAGAACTCACTGTGAAGGGAGGGAAGTTCAGATTGGGAACAGATGGATAAAGGGGCAGGGAAGGGAAGGAGATTATGTTTACAGAGATGAGCTCTAGATGCCACCCCCTGAGCAGTGCAATTGCATTGGTTCCTGAGACTTGAACAAATGCTGACCACAAGCATGAGGGCAAGAGCCTGGCTTTCTTTTTGGAAGACTGTGTGCCATTTCTTAAAACAATGGGCGCCCAGTGCAGTTGGTTCCTTCATTGTGTTGCATTGGCAAATAGACACTTGAATGCTGAGAGCTTATTAGAGGAGAAGGTAGGGGAACCCCTCTGTCGACCTACTGTCCCCACTCATTCAGAACCTGAGATGGATGACAGCCAGTTCTCATGGCAGAAGTGTGATATGCACATGCATTTAATTTGCAATCCTTTGCCTAACATATTGCTCACAATTTATTTATTTCTTACTTCTGGGAAAATTCAAATGGTTTTTACGCCCAGTGAACTCATCACAGGCTGGTATCTAAAGGCAGCAGTAGTCAATCCAAGAATTAGTTAAAAGAGTAACAAGCCTGTGAATTTCTGGCACCTTTCACAATGGGTTATCTAGATGATTGCCAGGGGAATGGGATTGTGAACTGTGATGAAGAACTACTCTGCTGCATCTGGAAACAAGATGTTCTGTAGGGGACAGGATAGAAAAGCTTTTAACAAACAAACAATTTATGTATGTTAAAAATAGTGGATCTGTATTTTTAAAATTATAAAACAGAACAGTACAACACACTATAAAACATCAGATGGAGAGTACCTCTGTATCTAGAGTATTTAAAGCTTTGGAATTCTACTACAATAGAACATGTTCAAATAAAAAGTAATGTTAATCTTTATTTTCTTGTGCTTGCTGACACATTAGTTTCCAGGGTTGATTTTTTTGGACATTTGTATATAATTAGAATATTTTCCATTCATTTCCATTTTTGTATTAATCTAGATTCTTCAATAAAAGATTTTAATTTCATTTAGGCTCCCATCCAGTTAAAATATCTGATTAAATAATCAGATCTGTCTGCACATATAAAATTATAATGCCTTTTTATTTTAAATAACATATGCAGCTAGTAGTCAAACTGCTCTCAGATAAGCCATTTAATTCCCCTTGCAATGTGACTGTGTGGAGTTTTACAGCTAAATAATTATAATTATTTTGATTGAGATGGGTATATCCAACTCTTCCAAATCAAAACTACACATTTATACTCTAAGATTGCATATATGCCCATGGGTATATTTCATTCATATATCTTGTTCAAAAGCTAACATTTTGATTGCTTTCTAGAATTTAGAAACAGGTTATACAGTAATACAAAACAGGATTAGGATCAGAGAAAGGAGTGAAAATACTCAGAAGACACATCAATAATTTAAGATATGCAGATAATACTTTATTAGTGACAGAAAGCAGAAATTAATTGTGATGACTCCTGATGAAAGTGAAAGGAGGGCAACAGGGATGATCCAGGGAGGGGGAAGAAGCCCTAGGAAGGAGACTGGATAGACATGAGAAGAAAAGACTGACGAGAGATAAGGTAGTGCTTGCAAAGTATTTGAAATTACACTGGGGTGGGCCAGGATCTCGTCTCCTTCACCCCAGAGTGCAGGGCATGGAATAATAAGCTTAAGTTACAGAGAGCCAGATTCTGGCTGCACATCAGGAAAATCTTCCTAACTATTACAGCAGTTGAAGATGAAACTCAAATACTTTGGCCACCTAGTGAGAAGGAAGGACTCCCTGGAGAAGAGCCTAATGCTGGGAACAATAGATGGCAAAAGAAGGAGGGGAAGGCAGAGGATGAGGTGGCTAGATGGAATCACTGAAGCAGTTGGTGTGAGCTTACGTGGACTCCGGGGGATGGTGGAGGACAGGAAGGACTGGGGGAGTGTTGTCCATGGGGTCACGATGGGTCAGACGCGACTTCACAACTAACAACAACAATTTCAGCAGTATGGCAGTGGAACCAATTACCTGAAGAACTTGTGGGCCCTCCCACACCGGAGGCAGTAGGACAGCCATCTGTCGGGGATGCTTTAACTGGAGTCTTGCACTGAACAGGGAGTTGGATCAATGGCCTTCTAGGCCCCTTCCAACTCTACTATTCTATGAAAGAGGAAAATGCAAGCACAGGATTGCAGCTGAACATTAAAACAAAAATCATAATTACAGAAGCATTACAGAGCTTTACTGTTAACAATTAAGAAATTGAAACTGAAAGATTTCACATACCTTGGCTCGGTCATCAATTCAGAGGGAGACAGCTGCCAAGAAATTTGAAGAATACAGAGACTCGGAAGGGCAGCAATGACGAAACTAGAAAAGATCATCAACTAAAATGATGTTTCACTGGAGACCAAGGTGAAGATCATCCACACTATTGTATTCCCAATCAAAATGTCTGGCCATGAAAGATGGGCAGTGAAGAAAGCTGAAAGGAAGAATACGGATGTTTTCGAAACATGGTGCTGCAGAAAAGCTTTGTGAATACCCTGAAGCAACAGAAAGATGAGCAAGTGGGTCCCAAATCAAATCAAGCCAGAGCTTTCCCTGATACAACTGAGGCTCTCATACTTTGAGCACATCATGAGAGGGCAAGACTCCCTGGAGAAGACAGTCATGCTAGGGAAAGTGGAAGGCAGAAGAAAAGGAAGACCAGAGATCTGAGACAACTTGACAGCACATAACAAAAACATGGAGTAATGACAGGAAGCAAGGGTAGAATGTATCAAGAATTACATGCCAGCCTGGAAAAAGTGCAGGGTTCAGAAGTCCTGCTCTTTGATCAGTGGGAGCTGGCCCACACAAACCTCTTTGCTCCTGCATTTTCAAGCAGGTAGATCATTTTCCCTTTTCAGACTTTCTGATAATCAAAACATGACTTGAAATTTGCTTTCAAAAAGGAAGGAAGGAAGGAAGGAAGGAAGGAAGGAAGGAAGGAAGGAAGGAAGGAA